>CM038676.1:66713308-67313308 GCA_021605205.1 Aegilops longissima
TTTGGAGAAGCCTGTATTTACAAGAAAGTGAGTGGGAGCTCAGAGCATTTCGATATTATATGTGGACGACATATTACTGATTGGAAATGATATAGAATTTCTGGATAGCATAAAAGGATACTTGAATAAAAGTTTTTCAATGAAAGACCTCGGTGAAGCCGCTTACATATTGGGCATCAAGATCTATAGAGATAGATCAAGACGCTTAATTGGACTTTCACAAAGCACATACCTTGATAAAGTTTGAAGAAGTTCAAAATGGATCGTGCAAAGAAAGGTTTTTACCAGATTACAAGGTGTAAGATTGAGTCGACTCAATGCCCGACCACAATGAGAAGATAGAGAGAAATGAAAGATGTTCCTATGCTTCAGCCATAGGCTCTATCATGTATGCAATGCTGTGTACCAGACCGACATATGCTTAGCTGTAAGCTTGGCAGGAAGGTACCAAAGTAATCCAGAGTGGATCATCGGACAGCGGTCAAGAACATCCTGAAATACCGAAAAGGACTAAGGATATGTTTCTCGATATGGAGGTGACAAAGAGCTAGTCGTAAATGGTTACGCCGATGTAAGCTTTGACACTGATCCGGACGATTCTAAATCGCAAACCGGATACGTGTTTTTATTAAACGGTGGAGCTGTCGGTTGGTGCAGTTCTAAACAAAGCGTCGTGGCGGGATCTACATGTGAAGCGGAGTACATAGCTGCTTCGAAGCAGCAAATGAAGGAGTCTGGATGAAAGAGTTCATTTCCGATCTAGGTGTCATACCTAGTGCATCGGGACCGATGAAGATCTTCTGTGACAATATTGGTGCAATTGCCTTGGCAAAGAAATCCAGATTTCACAAGAGGACCAAGCATATCAAGAGACGCTTCAATTCCATTCGGGACCAAGTCCAAGTGGGAGACATAGAGATTTGCAAAATACATACGGATCTGAATGTTGCGCACCGTTGACTAAGCCTCTTCCACGAGCAAAACATGATCAGCACCAAGACTCCATGGGTGTTAGAATCATTCTTGTGCAATCTAGATTATTGACTCTAGTGCAAGTGGGAGACTGAAGGAAATATGCCCTAGAGGCAATAATAAAGTTATTATTTATTTCCTTATACCATGATAAATGTTTATTATTCATGCTAGAATTGTATTAACCGGAAACATAATACATGTGTGAATACATAGACAAATAGATAGTCACTAGTATGCCTCTACTAGACTAGCTCATTAATCAAAGATGGTTGTGTTTCCTAACCATAGACATGTGTTGTCATTTGATTAATGGGATCACCTCATTAGGAGAATGATGTGATTGACATGACCCATTCCGTTAGCTTAGCACTTGATCGCTTAGTATATTGCTAATGCTTTCTTCATGACCTATACATGTTCCTGTAACTATGAGATTATGCAACTCCGTTTACGGAGGAACACTTTGGTACTACCAAACGTCACAACGTGAATCGGGTGATTATAAAGGAGTACTACAGTGTCTCCAAAGGTACTTGTTGGGTTGGCGTATTTCGAGATTAGGTTTTGTCACTCCGATTGTCGGAGAGGTATCTCTGGCCTTCTCGGTAATACACATCACATAAGCCTTGCAAGACATTACAACTAATGAGTTAGTTGTGATATGATGTATTACGGAACGAGTAAAGAGACTTACCGTAACGAGATTGAACTAGGTATTGGATACCGACGATCGAATCTCGGGTAAGTAACATACCGATGACAAAAGGAACAACGTATATCGTTATGCGGTTTGACCGATAAAGATCTTCGTAGAATATGTAGGAACCAATATGGGCATCCAGGTTCCGCTATTGGTTATTGACCGAGAATGGTTCTAGGTCATGTCTACATAGTTCTCGAACCCGTAGGGTCCGCACGCTTAACATTTCGATGACAGTTCATTATGAGTTTATAAGTTTTGATGTACCGAAGGTTGTTAGGAGTCCCGGATGTGATCACGGACATGACGAGGAGTCTCGAAATGGTCGAGACATAAAGATTGATATATTGAAAGCCTATGTTTGGACTTCGGAAAGGTTCCGAATGAAAACAGGAAGTTATCGGAACACCGGGGGGTTACGGAACCCCGGGGTCTATGGGCCTTGATGGGCCATAGGGAGAAGAGGAAGGGCGGCCAGGCAGGCCGCCCCCCCCTCTAGTCCGAATAGGACAGGAGAGGGGCGGCGCCTCTTCCCTCTTCCCTCCTCCAATCCTAATCCAACTAGGAAGGGGAGTCCTACTCGGTGGGAGTAGGACTCCTCAGCGCCTTCTTGGGCTGGCCGCACTTCTTGCTCCTTTATATACGGGC
This sequence comes from Aegilops longissima, assembly GCA_021605205.1. Classification (NCBI taxonomy): domain Eukaryota; kingdom Viridiplantae; phylum Streptophyta; class Magnoliopsida; order Poales; family Poaceae; genus Aegilops; species Aegilops longissima. The sequence continues at coordinate 66,715,632 of CM038676.1, forward strand.
AGGGGGCACCCTGCACACACAAGTTGATCTACGGATCGTTCCTTAGCCGTGTGCGGTGCCCCTCCACCATATTCCACTTCGGTCATATCGTCATGAGCTTAGGCGAAGCCCTGCGCCGGAGAAGTCATGTCGTCATGGAGCTTAGGCGAAGCCCTGCGTCGGTGGAGCATCATCATCGCCACCACGCCGTCGTCGACGGAACTCATCCCGACACTTTGCTTGGATCGAGTCCGGGATCGCCATCGAGCTGAGCGTGTGCGAAACTCGGAGGTGCCGTGACGCTCGGTGCTTGGATCGGTCGGATCGTGAAGACGTCGACTACATCAACCGCGTTGTTATAACGCTTCGCTTTCGGTCTCACGAGGATACGTGGACAGACACTCTCCCCTCTCGTTGCTATGCCATCACCATGGTCTTGCGTGTGCGTAGGAAATTTTTTGAAATTACTACGTTCCCCAACAGTTCGTAGTCGGATCGTCAAAGTCGACTTCCTCCAAAACGATAGTCACCATCTCATCGAAAGACGGGACACCTTTGCCTCTATCAGCTACCCTGGCCAGATGTTCCCGTGCAGGGTCGACCTGCTTTCGAGCTTCACAGACCCCTCGCCGCGATCGCGGCGTGTGTCTGCTCCGCCGGCTCACCTCGGCCGAGCTACTCGAGCGTCGCCGCCAAGGGTTGTGCTTCAACTGCGACGAGCCCTACACGCCCGACCACGTCTGCCGGGACTCTTCTACCTGGAGGTTGCCGACTACATTGAGGAGGACGCCGTCGCGGCCGACCTGGCCGCCCCAGCTGTCGCGAAGGTGTTTCACGCTGGTTGATCACCTCGAGGAGTTTAGCAAGCGCTTCCCCACCTTACAGCTCAAGGACGAGCTGTTTGTGCATGCGGGGAGAAGTGTTATGACCGGCATATTAGGGGCTTAGCCCAGTGGGTTGTGGCCCAAGGTATCTTATCGTTATTAGGGGCTTAGCCCAATTATCTTATCGTTATTAGGATCGTTTACTTAGGAGTCAAGTAAACCTCTCTATATAAGGAGAGAAGATGTATCAATCTAATCAAGCAAGAAGCAATTATTATTTACTCGGCTTCCTGAAGGGAGCCAGGAGACCTAACCCTAGCCGCCTCTTGCACTGCCGCCGCCGCCTCTTCTTCATCGCGCCACGGCGCCCCGCCGCCGGCAGCCGCGATCGCATCTCCGTCAACCCTCCCCTTCCTGTACAACCTACGCCCTAGACCAGGTAGGATCCTAGCTCCTACCATAGGTGCAGTCAGGTTAAAACTACAGTAAAACTACAATTACCAAACGAACCGCTGGTTTTGGCAAAACAGAGAAAAACTGCAGTTTTGAGAAACCAAAGTATTGATTGGTCACGCCTTGAAAAACTGAGGTTTTGAATTACCACAGTTTTAAAAAAACTGTGCTGCCAAACTAGTGTTGGAGGTCACGACTGGGTTGTGTGGTATTTCCCAAATGTTGCCACACCGAAAAGTACGAAGCCGGTTTCATATCTGTTTTTCTAGCTCTTAATTCTGCTGCGTCGAAGAATGTGAGGGCCAATGTTGGATTTAGTCTGTTTCCTGTTGGCAAGGAGGGGGGACCAGTGGGGTCATATAACAAGACCACCGAACATATCTTCCCTAGCAAAGGTTCAGATTGGGATTTCTCTAACTTTATCAAGAAGGCAGATCTTGAGGGATCAGTGTATCTAAGGAAAGACAGACTCAGAATCATGTGCGATGTTACTGTCGTGAAGTATGGCCACAATGCTAATCGGCTTAGCTTGGTTCCTCCAAGCAACTTGCATCAGCATCTCGGCGACCTCCTAAAGAGCATGGATGGAGCAGACGTCACCTTTCATGTTGGCGGGGAGAGTTTCTTGGCTCATAGGTCCGTTCTCGTTGCTAGGTCGTCTGTCTTCAGAGCGGAGCTCTTCGGTGCTATGAAGGAGGATCCCGGTCGCCCAATTGAAATCAGTGATATGGAACCTGATGTATTCAGATCGCTGCTTCACTTCATATACACAGACTCACCACCCATTCGTATGATGACCCATGGAGGTGAAGCACGAAGAGATGCGGTGATGGCTGGCCATCTTCTTGTTGCAGCTGGCAGGTATAACATTGAGAGGCTCAAGCTGATTTGTGAAGAGAAGTTATGCAAGCTCATCGACTCCGACATCGTGGCGACCAGTCTGGCTCTAGCTGAGCAGCACAACTCCCGCAGACTCAAGGAAGCTTGCTTTCAGTTCCTCGCTTCTCTTTCCAATTTGGAGGCGATGATGGCAAGTGATGGTTACGAGCATCTGAAGAATAGTTGCCCATGTGTTCTCAAGGAGCTGGCTGTTAGCTTCCTGCCTGCTGAGCTGAAAGCGGTCAAAGATATTATCATGATAACTTAGTAGTATGGCCAATGATCATTGCATCTTATCTATTTTAGTATCCATATCTTCTACCATAGCAACTGCAAAAGAGCTTATCTCTATAACTATCTGCATATCCACTTTGCAATCAGAATGCAAATTGATTGGGTGATTCCTATGTTCTTTTATTTGCTGGGATGCAATATTAATGTCGACCTGGATTTGATGTCCTTGCTGCATTCATTTTTTGTTACGGCTTTTAATGATTTCCAAGGTTCTGCAGTTAGCTCACTCCATAAAAACACAATGTGCTGGGTATTTTTATGATAGAAGGGATTTCTCCCCGAATTTTTTTTTTTTTTTTGATAGAAGGGATTCTATGTAAAATCTGGGTTCCGGCGTTAGCTCATCTTATATATGCAGTTTTTGTTACTGTTTTTAATGATTTCCAAGGTTCTGCAGTTTGTGCTCCATCCGTAGTCCTGTTTTCCCCTTTTTTAATGTGGCACTGCCAAGTTTTTGATGGACTGAAAAATTCACCTACCTTGCTTAATGAATATATTGGCTCGGTGATTCCAAGCATAAAGTTCTTGACATGATTAATTTGCGTACAGAGAACTGCTCAATCTCGAGGCTTCAGTACGTTATCACTCTGGGAACATGCGTATACAGGTGTACTTCGGCCCACTTTTCTTCATAATCAAGTCGTCGGTAATAAGCACCTTGGCGGCGTGTGAGGCCGTGATCTTCAGTAGCTGGTTCTATAATAAGTAGACAGCTCTTTTGTAGTTGCTCTAGTCTTTTGTTATGCTGTTAAGTGTGGTTGCTTCCGTCAGTTGATATAGGATGGTTAATGTGTCGACCTCAGTCTATGGATTTGTTACCTGGGGTAAAGGGTCGTTGGTGATGTGCTACGGCTGTAACCTGGGGCAAAGGTCTTCCCCTTCACTCAAACTGATCCTAGGTTCGTTTATCAGTTCCATATGAATGAAATTTGAGGCAAATATGCTCCTTTCCTTACAAAAATAGTTTCGATAATCAAACCATGGTTTTGGGTACCGCCCGAGAAAAACGGATACCGGGCGGTTACCGCATTTCTCGCCGCCCCACGAGAAATACCTATCCCGAGCAAAAAATACCGAAATTTTTGAATAATTTGAATTTGAACGCTCAAGGCGTAATAAATTACCTTTGTTTCTCATTTCAGACAATACCCTTACTCTGGCCTAGTGGTAACCATCTGTTATGCGCCTCTGGAGGTAGCTGGTTCGACTACTCCCTCACTTTTTTCTGGTTCGTCCGAAATTTGTTCGGTATTTCTCGGTAACCGTGGTTACCGGGAATATCGCCCACCCACTAGAAAATTTGCCTATTTGGGATCCAAAACCTTGAATCAAACACATCCAGGTGGAGGCTGGACAACGGATGGCAGCATGTAAGTCGGGCGGCGCGAAGCCGAGCTGAATGCGAGAGAAGCCCGGCGACAGCAGCGTGACGGCAATGCCGGGTTAGGCCGAGGTCACCATGGACGAGAGCGGGATCGAGAGGGGTGCCGGGCTAAAGTGACAAGTGAGTCGAGCAGGGCAAGTCGCGCAAGGGCATTTGCCCAGTAAATTTTGACCCGTAGCTAATCGCGAGCCATTTTCACCAATCAGTGGCATTCGGCCTGTGATTTCTTCAAACTCCGCGTGTGGGTAAATCTGGTTTCTGGCGTTAACGTGCCCCGTAAATAAAAATACAGACGTTCGGTGCGGCTTCACGCCCATGAAGGCGTCGTGCAGTGCATGGGCCGGAGCCGGACTCGACCGTGTCCAGGAGATCAGCGTTGATACGCATCCGAAGATAGCTACTCCATGTAATCTTCCTTGATTAGGATTCTTGTTTGGCATGTAATCTGTTCAGTTTAAATGGCAGCAAAGACCTAGAGTTCTTATTTGGCATGTACGTATCTGCGTTTGATTTGCTTCGAGACAGATTGATCGAACTTCCCACGGTCCGTGCTATATAGACGCAGGGACTTTCCCGGTTGTTGCCATTATTCCATCCGGGTGCAATCTAAGGGACGACAAGAATGTCAGAGCGTCACGATCTTGCTGCTGCCATTGTAGGGGGGTCGGAGCAAAGGTCATGCGTGATCAAGATAGACAGCTACTCAAGAATCATGGGGATGGAGCGTGGCAAGTGCGTGCAATCTGTCCCGTTCAGCGTTGGGGGTCACGACTGGGTTCTGCGGTACTACCCAAACGGCTGCGACAGCAAACATTATGAAGCCGGTTTCATATCTGTTTTCCTAGCTCTTTATTCTGATTCCTCCAAGGATGTGAGGGCCAAATTTAGATTTGTTTTGCTCGACAAGGACGGGGAACCAGTGCGTTCAAAAGGCAAGACCGCCCGCGAACGCATCTTCTCTAGCAAAGGTTCTGATAAAGGTTTCAGTAATTTTATCGAGAAATATTTTCTTGAGAATTCAGGGCATATAAGAAACGACAGTTTCAACTTCCAGTGCGATGTTACTGTCATCAAATCTACCCGCAAAGGTAATCGGTTTAGCTTGGTTCCTCCAAGCAACTTGCGTCAACAACTTGGTGACCTGCTGAAGAGCATGGATGGAGCGGACGTGACCTTTCATGTCGGTGGGGAGAGTTTCTTGGCTCATAGGGCAGTGCTCGCCGCTCGGTCGTCTGTGTTTAGAGCGGAGCTCTTTGGCGGCATGAAGGAGAATGCCGGCGGTCCAATTGAAATTTGTGATATGGAAAGTGACGTGTTCAAGGCCTTGCGCCACTTCATAAACACAGACGACTGTGTGCCTGTTCCTGAGATGACTGATGGATGTGAAGCACGAAGAGAAGCGGTGATGGCTGGCCATCTACTTGTTGCAGCGGACAGGTACAACATTGAGAGGCTGAAGTTGATATGCGAGGAGAAGTTGTGCGACCTCATCGACTCTGACATCGTGGCGCCAAGTTTGGCTATAGCTGAGCAGCACAGTTTCGATACAATTAAGAAAGCTTGCTTTAAGTTCCTCGCTTCCCCTTCAAATTTGGAGGCGATGATGGCAAGTGATGGTTACGAGCATATGAAGAATAGCTGCCCATATGTTCTCGCTAATTTTTTTTAAATAATACATATTTTTTATTAATTTCAGAAATATTACGCCGTAATTATATTTTTCAAAAATAATACTCAGTCGGCCTCCAGTCAGCCTGCTGCTGGCCGACTGGACCAATCGACCCACTGTAGGCCGATTGGATCCATCGACCCACTGCTGGCTGATAGGCCCCATCGACCACTTTGGGCGATTGGCGCCATTTTGCTTCCTCTAGGCCGACAGTGCATGCACTCATTTATCTTTCGAATGAGTATTTGAAAAATGTTGAAGAAGTATTTAAAAAATGTTGATCATGCATATAAAATGTTAGTCAAGCATTTGAAAAAATGTTGAACAAGTATTTGAAAATATTGAAAAATATTTGAAAACTGTTGAATAGGTATTTGAAAAATGTTAAAGAAGTATTTAAAAAATGTTGATCATGTATATAAAATGTTAAACAAGTATTTAAAAATGTTGATTATGTATATAAAATGTTAAAGAAGTATTTTAAAATGTTGATCATGTATATAAAATGTTAAACAAGTATTTGAGAAAATGTTAAACAAGTATTTTAAAAACTGAACAAGTATTTGAAAAATGTTTAACATGTGTATAATATACATGACCAATATTTTATATTGATCAACATTTATATATACATGATCAACATTTTATAAATACTTTTCGACATTTTATATACATGATCAATATTTTTCAAATACTTGTTTAGCCTTTTTTAAATAATTGTTTAAATTTTATGCAAATGCTAGATTAACATTTTTTTATACATGATCAACATTTTTACAAATACTTTTTCAACATTTTTATATACATGATCAATATTTTTTCAAATACTTGTTTCGCCTTTTTTCAAATAATAGTTTAATATTTTTTGCAAATGCTAGATTAACATTTTTTTATACATGATCATCATTTTTTAAAATACTTCTTCAACATTTTTCAAATACCTATTCAACAGTTTCAAATATTGTTTCAATATTTTTCAAATACTTGTTAAATATTGTTTTTTCAAATGCTTGATTAACATTTTTATATGCATGATCAACATTTTTTTAAATACTTCTTCAACATTTTTCAAATATTCATTCCAAAGATAAATGGGTGCATGCATCTGTCGGCCTAGAGGAAGCAGACTGGGCGCCAATCGGTCAGCAGTGGGCCGACTGGGGCCTATCGGCCAGCAGCAGGCCGACTGGATCCAATCGGCCTATAGTGGGCCGACTGGGGCCCAATCGGCCAGCAGCAGGCCGACTGGATCCAATCGGCCAGCAGTAGGCTGACTGGGTATTATTTTTGAAAAATATAATTACGGTGTAATATTTCTGAAATTTAATAAAAAATATGTATTATTTAAAAAAATTAGCTATGTTCTCAAGGAGCTAGCTGCTAGCTTCCTGCCTGACGAGCTGAAAGCGGCCAAAGACTATCTAATCATCACAATTTAGTAGTGTATCTAATCATCACCGCATCTAATCTTATTTTCTACATCTATGTTCTTACCTATTTCTCTGTGCTGGTTGCATGTATCAGGGCTCAAGGCAAAACTATCTAGATCCAATTTAGCAATCAGAATGCGAATTGATTGGTGGTTCCTGTGTCTGTATTTTCTGGCATGCATGACTAGTGTCGAAACTGAATTTCTTGTGCTTGCTGCAGTTTTTGTTATGGTTTGTGAGGGCTTCAAGTTTGTTCAGTTTCTGCTTCATATGCAATCCTGTTTTTCCCTTTGTTAATGTGGCATTGCCAAGTTTTTTTATAGACTGAAATATTCATCTACCTTGCTTAAGAAAGATACTTTCTCACTGATGATTCCAAGAACTTTTTACATGATTACCTTGAATACGGGAATTTTTTTTTTTTGAATATTTCTTTCCCAATCAATCCAGAGGCTTCAGTATGTTTGCCAATACAGGAACATGCATACTTGCAGCCTGAATTTCTATTTGCCGTGACAACATTTTCCGCTGATTTAAGCACATTGTCACACAGCTCAGACACAAAGCTATGCATGGAGGTTCTAGCAATTTTAGTAGCCTAGTTGCTCACTGTTTTCTAAGCATGCAGCACCTTATACCTGATCGCTCGACCATGTTGGAAACTTGGAACACAAATGCTTCAAAGGAAATATAAGGTGTACATCTATGTTATTCGGATTTATTTTGAGCATGTGTTTGTTGTTTTGTTCAAAGTATATCAATTACGTGATACAAAATGCATATTGTTGGACTCAAATTTAAAACAATTCTTAGTGGTATTGATTGTGTATCAGTAACACACATGTAGCTTTGTTTTTTCACCACATCATTACCTCACTCTTCAAAAATATCGATAAATAATAGAAAACACACGGATGAGCATGGGCAATTTTGTTGTGATCAATCACCTCACTATTGGGTCCCACTTACCATTTTTGCCTCTCTTTTTTAATTTGTGTAAGTTGTCAAACTAATCTCAGTAATTTGTCAAATAAAATGAAAAAAAGTTGTTGTATTTGTGCTCTATTTCATCTTTACCGGGACAAATTTACAATTCTCTACGCATTTTAATCTGTAGTGTTCGATTATTATTGGTCAGTGTTGAATCACCAGATTGTTTTCATAGTTTAGTTTACTCAATGATCCATATTATTTAAATTCTAGCCTTGCCCTAAATTAACCTTATTTAAATTTGACCACTTTTAAAAGATATTATTAGCATCTAAACCACCAAATTTGTTTAATTGGCTTTATTATCAACATACTTCCATGCTACATATATTCGATGTTGCGGGTATAAGCTAACTTTTATGTACAATTGGTCAAAAAGTTTAATCCGGTCGGTTGCAGCATCCCGACATCGCTGCCGTAGCATCTTGTGGCCGTTGTCCTAGCCACGGTGCAATGCCGGTGGCAGCTTCTGGTGAGATTAGTTCCAGCTTTGCCCGGGCCGACTGCAGCACCACAGCTGCCGGTTGCAGACTGTGGCGAGCCAAAGCAGTCTCACCTCCCCGCCGACACGGCGTCCACTACCACAATAAAAAAAAGCACCAGCTCGCATGTCCTCCGCAACACTTGTAGCTCCCCCATCTCCTGGTTGTGGTACAAGGCGTGGTAGCAGAAAGAGGTCGGTTGTTTGGTGTGGTTGAAGGTAGTCGACTGTGCAATGGTTTGAACATGATAGATGTGAGCGCGGTGGTGACGAGCCTGCCGGTAGTAGCAGGTGAGCTGAGGAGAGAGAGAGAGAGAGAGAGAGAGAGAGAGAGGAGAGAGAGAGAGAGAGAGAGAGAGAGAGAGAGAGAGAGAGAGAGAGAGAGAGAGAGAGAGAGAGAGAGAGAGAGAGAGAGAGAGAGAGAGAGAGAGAGAGAGAGAGAGAGAGAGAGAGAGAGAGAGAGAGAGAGAGAGAGAGAGAGAGAGAGAGAGAGAGAGAGAGAGAGAGAGAGAGAGAGAGAGAGAGAGAGAGAGAGAGAGAGAGAGAGAGAGAGAGAGAGAGAGAGAGAGAGAGAGAGAGAGAGAGAGAGAGAGAGAGAGAGAGAGAGAGAGAGAGACGAGGCGATGGAGATTTCTGTGGATGGCTTCTTGAGAAGATAAGAACAACCGGCAAGATAAGGATGGGAAGGTGTGTGGTGGTGATGCATGGGACCACATGGAAGCGTAGACGCGCGGCATGAGGCCTGCAGAAATTTAAGCCGGCCGGTCGATCGGAATCGACAATTAATATGGATAGGAGAAGATATCCTTCTCTCGCCCTCATTAGGTGGCAGTACTTGTTTCGTCATTCTTTCATCGTCAAATCTTCCCCTTCTATCCTTCACTGTCTATGATTGGTTAACTGGCATCATGCTCCACCCATGATCACTTAGTAAGTTAGAACCTAACATAAGTTACTATGAAAAACAATTTCATTTGGTTCACTTTACACTCGAGGCATTCTAGGCTGTGCACCTGAATTGGAAAAATGGAAATTTAGCCTCTAAACACCAGAAACAAACCTACCCTTATGCATTTTGCGAGATGATTCAAAATTAGTTATTGTTAAAATTGTGTTGAATATGTGTATTGGGTTACTGCTAGACTTGGAGTACGTGGATGGTTAGGTGTTTGGGTCAGACACGTGTAACCCGGGTCTATTATATAAAGTCACCGCGGGTAGCCAACATATACTAGACGTAAGTTAGACTAAGTTAGAGATCACGAGACGGACGGTCCGGATGCCAGTGGTAGTGGTGGGTCTGGTGGCCTGGAGGGCTTATTGTCGACTACTATCATGTGATTGGTAAAGGGGGAGGTGGGCCCGTAATCCTGCCATAGCATCGCGTGTCTTGTCTAGTTTTCTGCAATGATAAATGTCTGTGAAATTTAGTTCATGGTTTGTATATTTTTTGCAAAATAAAAAACATTCATGAAGTTTAATAATGTTCAAGAATCGTAAATTGTTCCAGAATTTTGAAAATGCCCATGTATTTAAAATGTTTGCAAATTCTAAAAAAATATTTTGAACGTTGGAAACTGTTTGAGACTTTGATTTTTTTTCCATAAATTTAAGAAAATGCCCTGGAAATTTCAAAAATCTACAAATTTTTATTTATTTTGTGAACAGTAAAATTACTTGGAATTTCGAAAATTCTCACAAATTTAAAATAGGAAGAATGAGAAATAGAAATGAAAACCCCAAAATAAGCAGAATTGAAAAGATGAGAAGATACTATGAAATCAAGAGAGAGAAAAGGAGAAAAAAAAACTCGGCAGAAAATTCCCAATACCAGAAGAATTACCTGGGTTGGCCCCATAGCACTGCTGGCTGGAGGTTTGCTCAACAATTAAGGATAATCTTATTTGCCGCTCACTCGGCAGAAAAACTGGACGCCACTATCGCGCTTGTGCATTATTATTCGGTTCTCTATTTATTTGTTTGTCAGCTCGTTTTACTATTTTTCCTTTTCTTTTTTCTAATTATTTTCCTTTTTCTTTTATTTTTTCTAAAATGCGCGGTTTTTTAGTTCGTGAACTTTTCTTCCAAGCCGATGAACTTTTCTTTCAAATACAATTAATTTTTTTTTCAAAATCGATAAAATTTTTCAAATTGAATGAACTTATTTCAAAATCGATGGAAATTCTGCAAAATCAATGAACTTTTTTCAAATCCGGTGAACTATTTTCCAAAATTAATGAACTTTTTCAAATTGGATGAACATTTTTCAAATTGATGATATTTTTCTAAATCAGTGAACATTTTTGAAATTTGATGAATTTTTATTCGAGATCGATGAACTTTTCTCAAAAATGGATGGACTTTTTTGTGAAATTTAACGAATTATTTTTCTTTAAAAAGATTGACATTTTCCAAATTGTTTCCAAATAACTAGAAAATCTAAGTGGTATAGTAAATGGTTGAGTAATAAATAGCGTGGCTGCATTAGTTCTAATACATTTCGCGTTAATTTTGTCCACTACCATTCTGGTGGTCTAGTGGTCTTGTTCCGTGAGGTCGATTCCTCATGGTGCAAATTTTTGACGTGGTTTTTTCGTGAGTGTATCTCTTCCCGGGCCGCGCTTAAAAAGCCCACAGAGGGCGGCGCTGTAGGCGCCTACAGCGCCGAATAGGACCTCCCGCCCACAAGCATAAATAGGCAGCAAGGCGCCCAGGGCGAATTGGGCCGTTGGGGTTTTCTGTTGTGTTTATCTGATGCGTTACGAATAGGACCTCCCGCCCACAAGCATCAAATAGGCAGCAAGGCGCCCAGGGTGAATCGGGCCGTTGGGGTTTTCTGTTGTGTTTATCTGATGCGTTACAGCAGCATGTTTTCGCCAAATTACAACCGGGTAAAGGCAAAGGCGCAATCCTGCCATAGCATCGCGTGTCTTGTCTAGTTTTCTGCAATGATAAATGTCTGTGAAATTTAGTTCATGGTTTGTATATTTTTTGCAAAATAAAAAACATTCATGAAGTTTAATAATGTTCAAGAATCGTAAATTGTTCCAGAATTTTAAAAATGCTCATGTATTTAAAATATTTGCAAATCCAAAAAAAATATTTTGAACGTTGGAAACTGTTTGAGACTTTGTTTTTTTTCCATAAATTTAAGAAAATGCCCTGGAAATTTCAAAAATCTACAAATTTTTATTTATTTTGTGAACAGTAAAAATTACTTGGAATTTCGAAAATTCTCACAAATTTAAAATAGGAAGAATGAGAAATAGAAATGAAAACCCCAAAATAAGCAGAATTGAAAAGATGAGAAGATACTATGAAATCAAGAGAGAGAAAAGGAGAAAAAAAACTCGGCAGAAAATTCCCAATACCAGAAGAATTACCTGGGTTGGCCCCATAGCACTGCTGGCTGGAGGTTTGCTCAACAATTAAGGATAATCTTATTTGCCGCTCACTCGGCAGAAAAACTGGACGCCACTATCGCGCTTGTGCATTATTATTCGTTTCTCTATTTATTTGTTTGTCAGCTCGTTTTACTATTTTTCCTTTTCTTTTTTCTAATTATTTTCCTTTTTCTTTTATTTTTTCTAAAATGCGCGGTTTTTTAGTTCGTGAACTTTTCTTCCCAGCCGATGAACTTTTCTTTCAAATACAATTTTTTTTTTTCAAAATCGATAAAAATTTTCAAATTGAATGAACTTATTTCAAAATCGATGAAAATTCTGCAAAATCAATGAACTTTTTTCAAATCCGGTGAACTATTTTCCAAAATTAATGAACTTTTTCAAATCGGATGAACTTTTTTCAAATTGATGATATTTTTCTAAATCAGTGAACATTTTTGAAATTCGATGAATTTTTATTCGAATCGATGAACTTTTTTCAAATCCGATGAACTTTTCTCAAAAATGGATGGACTTTTTTGTGAAATTTAACGAATTATTTTTCTTTAAAAAGATAGAAATTTTCCAAATTGTTTCCAAATAACTAGAAAATCTAAGTGGTATAGTAAATGGTTGAGTAATAAATAGCGTGGCTGCATTAGTTCTAATACATTTCGCGTTAATTTTGTCCACTACCATTCTGGTGGTCTAGTGGTCTTGTTCCGTGAGGTCGATTCCTCATGGCGCAAATTTTTGACGTGGTTTTTTCATGAGTGTATCTCTTCCCGGGCCGCGCTTAAAAAGCCCACAGAGGGCGGCGCTGTAGGCGCCTACAGCGCCGAATAGGACCTCCCGCCCGCAAGCATCAAATAGGCAGCAAGGCGCCCAAGGCGAATTGGGCCGTTGGGGTTTTCTGTTGTATTTATCTGATGCGTTACGAATAGGACCTCCCGCCCACAAGCATCAAATAGGCAGCAAGGCGCCCAGGGTGAATCGGGCCGTTGGGGTTTTCTGTTGTGTTTATCTGATGCGTTACAGCAGCATGTTTTCACCAAATTACAACCGGGTAAAGGCAAAGGCGCAACCCCCCCCCCCCCCCAGCATTTCTTATTTGGCGCCTTTAGTGTCTGTTACTATGCATGTTGCAAACGTATGCACACACCCCCTCCACGATGGGCCAAGCCATTTACCTTTTTTTTTCTTGTTTCAGCTAAACTGCAAAAAAGGTGCGCTTGGCATGAATCAAACTTTCAACATCTCCATCTTGACCCGAGGCAACCACGAGGATAACTTAGCTCGTGTGCGCTCTTACCTCTTTTCTTTCATTTGATTCTAGAAGCTTCCCAATACGGTTTTTCCAGTCCTGGGACTGCTCCTGGTGCAAAGAAAGCCCCCGATTTCTGCAGCAGTTTTTCTTGCTTTTTTCTGTTTATTTTATTTAATCTATTTTATTTTTCCTTCCTTTTTATTTTTTTTTTCAAAATCGTCAGACTTTTGGAAATCAATGATTTTTCTTGAAAACCAATGAACTTTTTCAAGATTTATGTACTTTTTGGGAATTTTTTAACATTTTTCAAATTTCAATGAATGGTTTTCAAAATCAATGAACCTTTTTTATTTTGAATTTTTAAACTTTGTCAACTTTTTTCGAAATATGTGAAAATATTTTGAATTCACTTTTTTAATTTTTTTCCATATTTATATTAAAAGTGTATGGTTGACCAGCCATGACCGGTCAAATGCAATTGGACTCGCATAGAACAAAGAATGCGGTCAAGCGACTAGGGAGAGATTTTCTTCTTCTTCGGCCGCCCACGAGTGGGCGCGTGTGGGCACCAGCAACCTGTCCGCGCATAAGGAGCCAAACAAGAGCTTCCCCGCCCGCCGCCTAGTTTTTGGAAGTTTCCAAGTTGTTTTTTTTTCTTTTATTCAATATGGGATTTTCTGGTCCTGGTTTTGTTTGGTTGTTTCTCTCCTTTTGTTTCTTTTTTCTTTTCTTTACACTTTCATTTTTCTTTGTTTATATTTGTATTTTTTTTAAATGCACGAAACTTTTTCAATATTGATGAACTTTGTTCCCAACATTGATGAATTTTTTTTTCCAAATGTGATGAACATTCTTCAAAATTGACGTTTGTTTTCAAATTTGAAGAACTTTTCATAAAATTGATGAAATCTTTCTCAAGATTGGTGAACTTTTTTTTGCAAAATTGATGTACTTTTTCAAATTCTAGGAACTTTTCACAAATTTGTAAACTTTTTTGAAAATCGATGACCTTTTTCCTTACCCAAACTTTTTAAAATTTTGTAAACTTTTTATTTTCAAATCTGTAAACTTTTTTCAAATCATTGTTTTTTTCTGAACCACAAACTCTTTTCAAAATCGTGAACTCTTTTGAAAAAGTCAACGGTCAATTCAGGTAAATGGGTTGGGTTAAAGGTCAATAGATCTAGTTAATGGCAGGTTGGACAAGTCAATTGGCAAGTCAGAAAGAAAAAAAGAGTAAACTGAAGCGACCCTAACTGGCCACCTGCGCGTGTTGATCAGTTGACCCACGCGAGGCAGCATGTGAGCGCGGGTTGATCCTTGTCGCGCTCAAATGCCGCCTCACGTTGTCTGTTTCTTTGTTTCTATTCTATTTTTTTACTATTGTTTCCTTCATGGACTTCAGTTTTTTGTTATTTACTGTTGGTTAGTTTGTTGTTTACTGCTTCATAGTTCTTTCAAATAAATATTTTTGGTTTACTGTTTTGGTTCCTTTTTCAGTATTTCCTTTTCTTTTTCTTACTGTCGGTGACCCATATAGCGCGTCTGCCCTTGGCACCACAAGGTTTTAGTGGGTTTTGATTTTATTTTTGTCCTATTTAGCAGGGGTTTTTTAATCCCGGGTGTTTATTTATCAAACAAAATAATATATACGATAAAACATTAATTGGAAAATTGGTTTATAAAAAATGGTAAATAAAAATCATTTATTTGGAAAACATTGTCCATCCCATGTTTGATATATTTTCGCAATTTTTCTAAAATGTAGCGATTATTAAAATCTTCCCAAATTATTTTTTTCACTTCTTTGGAGAATGTTTCACAAATCTTAAAATGCTCATAAATATTAGCAAATCTCAGAAATTAGATAATTACAGTGATTTTAAGTTTCTCAATAATTTAAAAAGATTTTCAAAATTTATTATTATTCAGAAATTTAAATATGTTCAAGAAAATTTGAAAATATTCATGAAATTTGAAAATCTCCAAGAATTTTCAAAGTAGTTATTAATTTAGCATTTATGAATTTTCAAATGAAAAGAGGAAAGCAAGGAAACACATAAAAAAAGAACCAGTCGAAAACCTGGAAAACAAAAATGAGAAAAAAAATGAAGAATAATAAAGACAACAAAATATGAGCAAAACGGTTAGAGACTAAAGATGGACAAGAAAAAACAAGAGTAAAATTCTATCGACCCATCAATGAGGACATGTACGCTATTTAGGCTGCCCCATACGTGTTGTGCCCAGTGGGATTTATAAAATTTGGCTACTATTCATTGCAATGATCATTTTGTCGGACGCAAAGCAGGTGGTGAATGATTTGGAAAACAGAAGCCGTGGCTTTCATGGTTTTATCATCAATGAGATCCTCTCCAGAGCACCAAGATTCACTTGTAAATTTATTTCGAAAGTCGATCAGTTGATTTAGATGCTCATAAGTTAGCTAGGTTTACTATTTCTTTAGATCAGGGCTTCGCTTGTGGCTGGTTCAACCCCATAATCCAAATTGTAACCCACGGTTTGTGGTATTTGATGAATAAAGAGTTGCTTTACCCCTAAAAAAATGCCATGTATATTATGAACATTTATGAATACCACTCGAGCTGACATACACTTGCCACCAACAATGTTCTCACACGTTTCCAAACATTATGAAAGAATTCACAGCTGTAAATGTCTGGTCACTTAGCAGACTTGCAAATGCGAAAATACACAATGTTGTAGGATGATGGTAACCTTACATGACCACAAATGCTAGCTCTCGCACAAAGGAAAAGGAAAGGTGCAAATAGTGCTAAATCTTGCAAGCATATGATTTAAAACCTCCCTTTCAATTTTTGCAGGAAGCTCGTGATTCTCCGGGTGCCATTTTACTGTATAGAACTTTAACCATATTATAAGTATACCTTTTTTTGTGGGACACATTTCGATATACTTTAATACTCATGCCTTAGAACAATTACTCTTGTGAGCTTGAATTTGTGCCAGTTAATATGTGATGTTTGTTACCCGGAAAAAAAATATGTGTGATGTTTGTTAATAAGAATTAAGTTATTTAAATGTTCACTGGTTAATCATGCAAATTGTTGAGTGCTAGCTTGCGGAATGGCCTTTTTTTTCTTCTGTATATATTTATGCCACTATCCTTCTTATATTCCATAGAAGTTCAAAACTCTTGCTTTTTTATCGACGTGAATTCAACCTCTCCGGTTTTTTTACTCGAAACGTGTTGCAAAAGAAGTTTAGAAACTTTTGTTTTCTCAATCACCTCTAGGGGAAGCTAAGGTCGACACATCCCCCTTGGGACTGACGAAAAGCAGATGAGATTTTTTTTTGTCTGAGCCTGATTGATCTGTATTGCTAAATTATTATGGGCTTCTTTTCAAATATGGACGATGCTGACACTTCCTTAGCACGAAATTGATGCATGCGGAAGAAAGCGAGCTGAAAAGTGCAAAGAAGAAGCCTGGATGCATGGAAAGTGTTATTTTCGACCAACGACCTCCACTTGAGCTTCAGTTGGCTTGTACTCCACTATCGACGCTTTGCATCACAATTCGATCACCATTCAACTATACTTAGGAGGTTGAATTGTCTAATTTACAAGCAATGTTTTTCCTCACTTTATCTGGTACGAACGACTAAGTACCTATCAGGTTAATATCTTTTGCTTGGCATACAAATAGGTATCATCCATGTCTTTTTCTTTCTTTCGACAAGGGATACCCCGACCTCTACATCATATGTTGCACACAATATTTTATAAAAATTAAACATAGTCATCGAGTATCAAAACGTTTACAGCAAAATACGACCAAAACGATCAAAACAAGAGAAAAATTAAGAAAATTTTCAACCTATTCATTAACTGTTAAGGTAGTACAAAGAACACTAGAAGTAAGAATTACATCCAAGTCCGTAGACCATCCAACAACGACTACAAGCACCGGAGCGAGCCGAAGATGCGCCATCATCATTGCCCCTTCCTCATCGGAGCCGGACAAACATTTTTTAGTAGACAGTCAGGTAGTCGTGCTAAGGCCCCATATGACCAGCGCACCAAAACAGCAACCGTCGCCAATGAAGAGAAGTCTAGATAGGAAGAATCCAACCTGCAGACACATAGACGAACGAAGACTGGATCCAACGAAGACAAAAGCCGACCGGATCTCATGAGATCCTCCGGAAACAGACATCCACACACCCTCCGACGGTGCTAGAAACAATCCACAGGACGAGGGCTAGGCGGGAAGGACCTTATTCCATCTTCAAGAAGCTGTCTCCGCCTCGTCTTTCTGAGTAAGGCACAAACCCTAAAGAAACTCCAAAAACACCCAAAAACGGAGCCCTCCGGCCGGCAAGGGCCGGGATCCACCACGCCTCCATGATCCAAGGACCATAGGAGACGAGGCGGGGCAGCGCTGCCGGCGGCAAGGGGCGGGGAAACCCTAACTGAGAGGTCAAAACAAGATTACATCGCTCATCCGCTACTGACGCGCCAGCCAAAATCATTGAACACAACTAGTGCAACAATTTCCAAATGTTGCACCCAAAAGCCATATGCCCCGGCGCGTCCACATGCTGTAGTTGTGACCATGTACAGATTGACGTCGTAGCTCTGAAGAAAACCTGTAAAAATTTTGGAATAGATGTTCTCTTAGAACCGCACTCATTGCCGCAATTCCAAATTGCCCAAAGAATGGGAGAAACTCCCACACGACTTTCTCCAATCAATTACCAAACAAATTCGGTATACTTCTTGGTGCTGATTATTTTAAACAAAAACCCGGGGAGGGGGGGTGGTCATAGGTGGGAGAAAAAAACGGATAGAGGGGATGGGAGGTGTGCGTGGGTGTGGGTGGGGGTACGACAAAACCTTACATCCTTTTTAAGTAGGAGAGATCATGTGTTCCTCGCGTCTATCCACCCTTTGACCCCTAATAGCATCTCCAATAGATCCCCCAGTCCTCAATAGAATTATGGTATTGTGAAATTGTGCCTAAAAATGAGCTCCAACATATCCCCTTAGAGCATCTCTAGCATACTCCGTATAACGTCGCGATCCGGAAAATAACCGCCAAAATACGGGTCGGCGCGGAAAATCCTACCCAACCAGACCACGCAAACGCGTTCAACCCGTAAATGTTTTTGCGGGGCGCGGCATAATTCCCTTCCGAACCCGCAAAAACGCGGGTTCCCCCCCTCGGCCCGTCGGTGCCCTGTATATAGCGGGAGAGGTGTTGGGGAACGTAGCAGAAATTCAAAATTTTCCTACGTGTCACCAAGATCTACCTATGGAGAAACTAGCAACGAGGAAAGAAGAGTGCATCTACATACCCTTGTAGATCGCTAAGCGGAAGCGTTCATGAGAACGGGGTTGAAGGAGTCGTACTCGTCGTGATCCAAATCACCGGAGATCCTAGTGCCGAACGGACGACACCTCCGCGTTCAACACACGTACAGCCCGGTGACGTCTCCCACGCCTTGATCCAGCAAGGAGAGAGGGAGAGGTTGAGGAAGACTCCATCCAGCAGCAGCACAACGGCTTGGTGGTGGTGGTGGAGCGTGGCAATCCCGCAGGCTACGCCAAGCACCAAGGGAGGAGGAGGAGGAGGAGGGGGCTGCGCTGGAGAGGGAGGCTCTCATGTGTTATGGGCAGCCCCATAGGCCTCATATATATAGGGAAGGGAGGGCTGCGCCCTCTAGGGTTTCCACCCCTAGGGGTGGCGGCCAGCCCTAGATGGGTTTTGGGGGGGCGACCAAGAGGGGAGAGGGGCGCCCACTAGGTGGGCCTTAAGGCCCATCTGAACTAGGGTTTGCCCCCTCCCACTCCCCTTGCGCCTTGGGCCCCTTGTGGGGGGCGCACCAGCCCTCCTAGGGGCTGGTCCCCTCCCACACTTGGCCCACGCAACCTTCTCGGGCAGGTGGCCCCACTTGGTGGACCCAGGACCCTCCCGTGGTCCCAGACATTACCGATATCGCCCAAACTTTTCCGGTGACCAAAACAGACTTCCATATATAAATCTTTACCTCCGGACCATTCCGAACTCCTCGTGACGTCCAGGATCTCATCCGGACTCAACAACATTCGGTAACCACATACAAACTTCCTTTATAACCCTAGCGCCATCGAACCTTAAGTGTGTAGACCCTACGGGTTCGGGAACCATGCGCACATGACCGAGACGTTCTCCGGTCAATAACCAACAGCGGATCTGGATACCCATGTTGGCTCCTACATGTTCCACGATGATCTCATCGGATGAACCACGATGTCAAGGATTCAATCGATCCCGTATACAATTCCCTTTGTCTAGCGGTATTGTACTTGCCCGAGATTCGATCGTCGGTATACCGATACCTTGTTCAATCTCGTTACCGCAAGTCTCTTTACTCGTTCCGTAACACATCATCCCGTGATCAACCCCTTGGTCACATTGTGCACATTATGATGATGTCCTACCGAGTGGGCCCAGAGATACCTCTCCGTTTACACGGAGTGACAAATCCCGCCTCGATTCGTGCCAACCCAATGACACTTTCGGAGATACCGTAGTGCACCTTTATAGTCACCCGATTCGTTGTGACGTTTGGTACACCCAAAGCATTCCTACGGTATCCGGAGTTGCACAATCTCATGGTCTAAGGAAAAGATACTTGACATTAGAAAAGCTTTAGCATACTAACTACGATCTTTGTGCTAGGCTTAGTATTGGGTCTTGTCCATCACATCATTCTACTAATGATGTGATCCGTTATCAATGACATCCAATGTCCATGGTTAGGAAACCGTAACCATCTGTTGATCAACGAGCTAGTCAATAGAGGCTTACTAGGGACATGGTGTTGTCTATGTATCCACACATGTATCTGAGTTTCCTATCAATACAATTATAGCATGGATAATAAACGATTATCGTGAACAAGGAAATATAATAATAACTAATTTATTATTGCCTCTAGGGCATATTTCCAACAGTCTCCCACTTGCACTAGAGTCAATAATCTAGTTCACATCGTCATGTGATTAACACTGATAGGTCACATCGCCATGTGACCAACACCCAAAGAGTTTACTAGTGTCTGTAAACTAGTTCACGTCATCATGTGATTTAGGCTCAATGAGTTCTGAGGTTTGATCATGTTTTGCTTGTGAGAGAGGTTTTAGTCAACGGGTCTGAACCTTTCAGATCCGTGTGTGCTTTGCAAATTTCTAGGTCATATTATAAATGCTGCTTCCACGCCCCACTTGGAGCTATTCCAAATGGTTGTTCCACTATACGTATCCTGTTTGCTACTTAGAGTCATTCGGATAGGTGTTAAAGCTTGCATCGACGTAACCCTTTACGCCGAACTCTTTATCACCTCCATAATCGAGAAACATGTCCTTATTTACTCCAAGGACAATTTTGACCGCTGTCCAACGATCCATTCCTGGATCATTCTTGTACCCTTGATGACTCATGGCAAGGCACACTTCCGGTGCGGTACACAAAGATAGCATACTTGTAGAGCCTACGTCTAAGGCATAGGGGCGACCTTCGTCCTTTCTCTCTGCTTCTGCCGTGGTCGAGCTTTAAATCTTAACTTCATACCTTACATCTCGTGCAAGAACTCCTTCTTTGATGATCCATCTTGAACACCTTCATGATCATGTCAAGGTATGTGCTCATTTGAAAGTATTATAAAGCATTTTGATCTATCCTTATAGATCTTCATGCTTATTGTTCAAGTAGCCTAATCCAGGTTTTCCATTGAAAAACACTTTTCAAACAACCCTATATGCTTTCTAGAAATTCTACATCATTTCTGATCATCAATATGTCAACATATACTCATCAGAAATTCTATAGTGCTCCCACTCACTTCTTTGGAAATACAAGTTTCTCATAAACTTTGTATAAACCCAAAAACTTTGATCATCTCATCAAAGTGCACATTCCAACTCCGAGATGCTTACTCCAGTCCTTAGAAGGATCGCTGGAGCTAGCATACCTTTTAGCATCCTTTGGATCGACAAAACTTTCTGATTGTCACATACAACCTTTCCTTACGAAGACTGGTAAGGAAACTCGTTTTGACATCCATTTGCCAGATTTCATAAATGCAGCTAATGCTAACATGATTCCGACGGACTTAAGCATCGCTACGGATGAGAAAATCTCATCGTAGTCAACTCCTTGAACTTGTGAAAAACTCTTCGCCACAAGTCGAGCTTTATGGACGGTGATATTACCGTCCACGTCCGTCTTCTTCTAAAGATCCATTCTCAATGGCTTGCCGATCATCGGGCAAGTCCACCAAAGTCCATGCTTTGTTCTGATACATGGATCCTATCTCGGATTTCATGGCTTCTAACCATTTGTCGGAATTTGGGCCCACCATCGCTTCTCCATAGCTCGTAGGTTCATTGTTGTCTAGCAACATGACCTTCAAGACAGGATTACTGTACCACTCAGAAGTAGTACGCATCCTTGTCACCCTACGAGGTACGGTAGTGACTTGATCCAAAACTTCATGATCACTATCATAAGCTTCTACTTCAATTGGTGTAGGCGCCACAGAACAACTTCCGTGCCTCGCTACACACTTGTTGAAGTGACGGTTCAATAACCTCATCAAGTCTCCACCATCCTCCCACTCAATTCTTTCGAGACAAACATTTCCTCGAGAAAGGACCCGATTCAAGAAACAATCCCTATTGCTTTCGGATCTGAATTAGGAGGTATACCCAACTGTTTTGGGTGTCCTATGAAGATGTATTTTATCCGCTTTGGGTTCGAGCTTATCAACCTGAAACTTTTTCACACAAGCGTCGTAGCCCCAAATTTTTAAGAAATGACAGCTTAGGTTTCTCTAAACCATAGTTCATACGGTGTCATCTCAACGGAATTACGTGGTACCCTATTAAAGTGAGTGCGGTTGTCTCTAATGCCTAACCCATGAACGATAGTGGTAATTCGATAAGAGATATCATGGTACGCACCATATCCAATAGAGTGCAACTATGATGTTCGGACACACCATCACACTATGGTGTTCCAGGCGGTATTAATTGTGAAACAATTTGCACAATGTCTTAATTGTGTGCCAAAACTCGTAACTCAGATATTCATCTCTATGATCATATCATAGACATTCTATCCTCTTGTCACGAAGATCTTAAACTTCACTCTGAAATTACTTGAACCATTCAATATTTCAGACTTGTGTTTCATCAAGTAAATATACTCAACATCTACTCGAATCATCTGTGAAGTAAGAACATAACGATATTCATCAGATGCCTCAAAGACTCATTGGACTGCACACATAAAAAATGTGTTACTTCCAACAAGTTGCTATCTTGTTTCATCTTACTGAAACCGAAGTTTTTCAGTCATCTTGCCCATGTGGTATGATTTGCATATCTCAAGTGATTCAAAAATCAAGTGAGTCCAAACGATCCATCTGCATGGAGTTTCTTTATGCGTATACACCAATAGACATGGTTCGCATGTCTCAAACTTTTCAAAAACGAGTGAGTCCAAAGATCCATCAACATGGAGCTTCGTCATGCGTTTTACACCAATATGACTTACATGGCAGTGCCACAAGTAAGTGGTACTATCATTACTATCTTATACCTTTGGCATGAAAATGTGTATCACTACGATCGAGATTCAATAAACCATTCCTTTAGGTGCAAGACCATTGAAGGCATTATTCAAATAAATAGAGTAACCATTATTCTCCTTAAATGAATAACCGTATTGCGATAGACATAATCCAATCATGTCTATGCTCAACGCAAACACCAAATGACAATTATTCAGGTTTAATACTAATCTTGATGGTAGAGGGAGCGTGCGATGTTTGATCACATCAAAATTGGAAACACTTCCAACACATATCGTCAGCTCACCTTTAGCTAGTCTCCGTTTATTCCGTAGCTCCTTTTTTCGAGTTACTAACACTTAGCAACTGAACCGGTATCTAATACCCTGGTGTTACTAGGAGTACTAGTAAAGTACACATTAACATAATGTATATCCAATATACTTCTATCGACCTTGCCAGCCTTCTCATCTACCAAGTACCTAGGGTAATTCTGCTCCAGTGGTTGTTCCCCTTATTACAGAAGCACTTAGTCTCGGGTTTGGGTTCAACCTTGGGTTTCTTCACTGGAGCAGCAACTGATTTGCCGTTTCATGAAGTGTCCCTGCTTGCCCTTGCCCTTCTTGAAACTAGTGGTTTTACCAACCATCAACAATTGATGCTCCTTCTTGATTTCTACTTTCGCGATGTCAAACAACGCGAATACCTCAAGGATCATCATCTCTATCCTTGATATGTTATAGTTCATCACGAAGCTCTAGCAGCTTGGTGGCAATGATTTTGGAGAAACATCACTATCTCATCTGGAAGATTAACTCCCACTCGATTCAAGTGATTGTTGCACTCAGACAATCTGAGCACAAGCTCAACGATTGAGCTTTTCTCCCTTAGTTTGCAGGCTAAGAAAATCGTCGGAGGTCTTACACCTCTTGACGTGGCACGAAGCTTCAAATCCCAATTTCAGCCCTCGAAACATCTCATATGTTCATGACGTTTCAAAACGTCTTTAGTGCCTCAACTCTAAACCGCTTAACCGAACTATCACGTAGTTATCAAAAACGTGTATGTTCGATGTTCGCAACATCCACGATCGACGTTTGGGGTTCAGCACACTGAGCGGTGCATTAAGGACATAAGCTATCTACTGTCCACATAATCGCTCTCACAACTTTCAACTATATTTTCTCTAGGAACATATCTAAACAAAGGAACTAAAGCACGAGCTTACGACATAATTTGCGTAAGGTCTTTTGACTATGTTCAAGATAATTAAGTTCATCTTATGAACTCCCACTCGATAGACATCCCTCTGGTCATCTAAGTGATTACATGATCCGAGTCAACTAGGCCGTGTCCGATCATCACGTGAGACGGACTAGTCATCATCGGTGAACATCTTCATGTTGATCGTATCTACCATACGACTCATGCTCGACCTTTCGGTCTCGTGTTCCGAGGCCATGTCTGTACATGCTAGGCTCGTCAAGTTAACCCTAAGTGTATTGCGTGTGTTCCGAGGCCATGTCCGTACATGCTAGGCTCGTCAACACCGTTGTATGTGAACGTAAGAATCCATCACACCCGATCATCACGTGGTGCTTAGAAGCGACGAACTTTTGGCAACGGTGCACGTTAGGGAGAACACTTCTTGAAATTGTTGTAAGGGATCATCTTATTTACTTCCGTCGTCTAAGTAAACAAGATGCATAAACATAATAAACATCACATGCAATTATATAGTAGTGACATGATATGGCCAATATCATATAGCTCCATTGATCTCCATCTTGGGGCTCCATGATCATCATCGTCACCGCATGACACCATGATCTCCATCATCGTGTCTTCATGAAGTTGTCTCGCCAACTATTACTTCTACTACTATGGCTACCGGTTAGCAATAAAGTAAAGTAATTACATGGCGTTGTTTAATGACACGCAGGTCATACAATAAATAAAGACAACTCCTATGGCTCCTGCCGGTTGTCATACTCATCGACATGCAAGTCGTGAATCCTATTACAAGAACATGATCAATCTCATACATCACATATCATTCATCACATTCTTCTTGGCCATATCACATCACATAGCATACCCTGCAAAAACAAGTTAGACGTCCTCTAATTGTTGTTTGCATGTTTTACGTGGCTGCTATGGGTTTCTAGCAAGAACGTTCCTTACCTACGCAAAACCACAACGTGATATGCCAATTGCTATTTACCCTTCATAAGGACCCTTTTCATCGAATCCGTTCCGACTAAAGTGGGAGACGGCACCGCTAGCCACCTTATGCACCAAGTGCATGTCGACCGGTGGAACCTATCTCACGTAAGAGCGTGTAAGGTCGGTCCGGCCGCTTCATCCCACAATACCGTCGAAACAAGATTGGACTAGTAACGGTAAGCATATTGAACATCATCAACGCCCACAACTACTTTGTGTTCTACTCGTGCAAAGAATCTACGCAATAGACCTAGCTCATGATGCCACTGTTGGGGAACGTAGCAGAAATTCAAAATTTTCCTACGTGTCACCAAGATCTATCTATGGAGAAACTAGCAACGAGGGAAGGAGAGTGCATCTACATACCCTTGTAGATCGCTAAGCGGAAGCGTTCATGAGAACGGGGTTGAAGGAGTCGTACTCGTCGTGATCCAAATCACCGGAGATCCTAGTGCCGAACGGACGGCACCTCCGCGTTCAACACACGTACAGCCGGTGGCGCCTCCCACGCCTTGATCCAGCAAGGAGAGAGGGAGAGGTTGAGGAAGACTCCATCCAGCAGCAGCACAACGGCGTAGTGGTGGTGGTGGAGCGTGGCAATCCCGCAGGGCTTCGCCAAGCACCAAGGGAGAGGAGGAGGAGGAGAGGCAGGGCTGCGCCTGGAGAGGGAGGCTCTCATGTGTTATGGGCAGCCCCATAGGCCTCATATATATAGGGGAAGGGGAGGGCTGCGCCCCCTCTAGGGTTTCCACCCCCTAGGGGTGGCGGCCAGCCCTAGATGGGTTTTGGGGGGGCGACCAAGATGGGGAGAGGGGAGGCGCCCACTAGGTGGGCCTTAAGGCCCATCTGAACTAGGGTTTGCCCCCTCCCACTCCCCCTTGCGCCTTGGGCCCCTTGTGGGGGGCGCACCAGCCCTCCTAGGGGCTGGTCCCTCCCACACTTGGCCCACGCAACCTTCTCGGGCAGGTGGCCCCACTTGGTGGACCCCGGACCCTCCCGGTGGTCCCAGACATTACCGATATCGCCCAAACTTTTCCGTGACCAAAACAGGACTTCCCATATATAAATCTTTACCTCCGGACCATTCCGAACTCCTCGTGACGTCCAGGATCTCATCCGGACTCAACAACATTCGTAACCACATACAAACTTCCTTTATAACCCTAGCGCCATCGAACCTTATGTGTAGACCCTACGGGTTCGGGAACCATGCGACATGACCGAGGCGTTCTCCGGTCAATAACCAACAGCGGATCTGGATACCCATGTTGGCTCCCACATGTTCCACGATGATCTCATCGGATGAACCACGATGTCAAGGACTCAATCGATCCCGTATACAATTCCCTTTGTCTAGCGGTATTGTACTTGCCCGAGATTCGATCGTCGGTATACCGATACCTTGTTCAATCTCATTACCGGCAAGTCTCTTTACTCGTTCCATAACACATCATCCCGTGATCAACCCCTTGGTCACATTGTGCACATTATGATGATGTCCTACCGAGTGGGCCCAGAGATACCTCTCCGTTTACACGGAGTGACAAATCCCAGTCTCGATTCGTGCCAACCCAACAGACACTTTCGGAGATACCTGTAGTGCACCTTTATAGTCACCCGCCACGTTGTGACGCTTTGGTACACCCAAAGCATTCCTACGGTATCCGGGAGTTGCACAATCTCATGGTCTAAGGAAAAGATACTTGACATTAGAAAAGCTTTAGCATACGAACTACGATCTTTGTGCTAGGCTTAGTATTGGGTCTTGTCCATCACATCATTCTACTAATGATGTGATCCCGTTATCAATGACATCCAATGTCCATGGTTAGGAAACCGTAACCATCTGTTGATCAACGAGCTAGTCAATAGAGGCTTACTAGGGACATGGTGTTGTCTATGTATCCACACATGTATCTGAGTTTCCTATCAATACAATTATAGCATGGATAATAAACGATTATCGTGAACAAGGAAATATAATAATAACTAATTTATTATTGCCTCTAGGGCATATTTCCAACAAGAGGTTGGTGGGGAGGACATTTCAGCCCGTGCTTTTCGCCACCCACCGCCGCCCCTCTCCCCCTTGCCCCGCCGCCGGGCCGCCGCCCATGATTCTGACGAAAGTAGCCGGCGGGATCACGCCGGATGGCCGGCACACGCCCGAGGTTGCCCTCCGCCACTTCCTCCTGCGTCGGCGGGCCGGAAAGTTGCTGATCGGCGGCCGTTCGACGTGGGCGGCCGGATTTGGCTTTTCCGGCCATCGGCGGCTACGCCAAGCCATGGATAGGCCGGGGAGCATTCCGCGCAGCCCCGGCAAAGCCCCATCGCCGCATGCAGGTACGGGTTCGTACTGTAGCCGCCGCCACCGGTTTGCCGGCAGGGATTCGACCGGGCGTCTACTGGGCTTGGCGCTCGTGCAGCGGCTCGCCGGCTCACCGATGTCGCGTATACAGTGCGACAACAGCACACGGACAATGCTGCGGCTAACTTCGGGCACGCCGAAGCACCCCGAATGGGTGTTCTTCAAATGCGAAAATTACGGGGTATGTGTTATTTTCATCCGGCTTTGTCACCGTATTCTTCGGTTCAATTGCGATAGCTCATTTTGAATATTGTCATGTGTGTAGGAAGATGGATGCTCATTTTGATTTTGGGAAGGGGCATACATTGATTTATTGATAGAAAGGAACTTAATTGATGTTCGTGCACTTCTTAGTAGAATTGAAGCTAATGATGTGGCTGCATGTGCAATTAGAGAAGAAAGTAGAGGAGAAGCAACATCTACTTCTTTAGAACCAAGGAAGAAGAACGAAGAATGCAAGATCAAGAATCCACAGATCAACAACGAATGCATGAAGAAGATATTGCTCCAACTAGTGAGAGTTGTTATGGAAGTTGGATATATTCTAAAATGCATAATTATGGTTCTTGTTTTCTTTGGTCTTGTAATTCTAGGAAAGATTTGGTAAATTACTATGTATCCAATGCCGTTGAAGAAAATAAAAATCAAAGAAATGTATTCTTATGTGTGAAATTGAAATGCAAATTTTGGATTTGCGGGCCGGCCGGGGCGGCGCCTGAGCAGACACCGCAAAGCCGACCCGTAAAAGAGCATATTCCGCGAATTGAATATACTTTTATACGGGGCCGTTTTGCGGAGTCTGACTCTGCGGGCGCCCGCGCCGGCCCGCAAAGTCGTTTTTTCGCAAACTGTAAACGCGTTTTGTGGGTCGGCGTCATACGAGGTCTGCTAGAGATGCTCTTAGATTATGGTGATCACCAATTATTTAGCCCAACTCCCCTATACCTCCCCAATACCTTGGGGCTTGGCTTCTCCCAATACCTTTGGGCCCATGTGACGTCCACCCAAAAGCTGCCCACACCGCCACAACGTCACCGCCACACCCACTGTCGCCAACGACTATCGTGTCGCGAGAGAGAGAGAGAGAGAGAGGTATTGAGGATCCACAAAAGCGTCCATTCCAATAACCAGGAAAGTATTATTGAAAAGCTTCAACAAATAATTATTGGGGGAGTTTTTTTTTTATTTGCTGGAGATGCTCTAAGCCCCTAAGTATGTGTAGTAGGTCTATAAATACCAAGGGTGGTTCCCTTTTACTACGCCACATAAGTTGCTATGGCGGCAACCTGGACCGCCCCCAACGGCACGCACGAGTTTGAACTCATTCTCCGTCAGACAAAGATAGGACCATACTCACCCTGGGAGAGCTGTCTTCCATGGAGAGCGTGCAGCTGCGCCTTGCGGAGAAGAATCTCGAAACTTCAGGTAATCCCCCCCTCCTTTAAGATTCTGAATGCCTTTACAGACCCAGAACTTGTCTCGATCCTAGACGATAGCGGTTTTAAAGTAGGTGCGAAGAGCGGTGATCTAGTGTCGTTGATTCGTACTCGCGAAGATGCCCAAGCGGCTCTGGCCGAGGCAGCCGCGTTGGCAAAGGCCAGGGAGGCCTCTGCCACGGCTGTGGTCATGCCTGACCCTGTTGGGTCTGTTGTGCTGTCGGGTGGGGCCGCTGAAACTAGGGAGGTGGAGGCTACCCTCTCGACGAGCCGTGCCCCGGCTAAAAAACGTGTGCCAAAACCGGTGACATATAGAGGGGTGCGCCTTCGCAATCGAATTATCTGATGCGTTACCTTTTCTAGAACATTCGGGGCTGCGGCCACTCTGGTCGTCGTACCCAGCTTAAAGAGTACATTGCCCGAGAGCGTATTGACGTCGTCGCGCTTCAGGAAACGATAAAAACCGATTTTACGTTTAGAGATCTGGCAGCTTACGACCCCCTCCATCGTTTTGTATGGGGTTGGGTGCCTTCCGTTGGCCACTCTGGCGGTCTTCTTCTGGAATGTAACCGTGATGTTTGTGATGTTGTAAGCTGGGATGTGGGCACGTTTTTTATTTCAGTTATGATTAAAGACAGGATTTCTTTTGTTTCTTGGGCGATTGTATGCGTCTACGGACCAGCCGATCACTCTCGGGCGGCTGATTTCTTGGGTGAAATCCAAAGCTTGGTTGGGGCCAAGCAAGCCGCCAATGTCCCCATTGTCCTTGGGGGCGATTTTAACCTTATTCGCTCGGGAGCGGATAAGAACAACCATAATATCGACTGGCTAGAGTGAACTTGTTCAATAATACTATCGCGGCATGTGCCCTGCGGGAGATTGCTAGGACAGGCGCTAGATATACGTGGACTAACAAACAACTCTCCCCGGTACGCAGTGTTCTCGATCGTGTCTTTGTGACCTCCGATTGGGAAGTGCTCTTCCCCATGTGTACGCTGGTGGTGGAAACGCGCATTGGGTCGGACCACGTGCCGATGATCTTGGCCTCTGGGGAGGACCGGATCAGCGCAGCCCTCGTTTCTACTTTGAGACAGGGTGGTTTGAGGTCAAGGGCTTCGGTCCCTTGCTCATGGCACGCTGGGAGCATGCAAGAGCTACGGTCGGCCGCTCCAGGGGTCCTCTTGACACTTGGATCTCGGCGGCCGGTGCCCTTCGTGGTTTCCTCCGTGGGTGGGGTGCAAACCACGGGAGTGACGCGAAGCGTGCTACGGAAGCTACAATCGCCGAAATTAAAGCCCTAGACGCACAAGCTGATTCCAAACCCTTCCTGGAAGCAGAATGGGCCAACCGGTAAGCACTTGAGAACCAGGTGCTTGCTATTCTGAGGGAGGAGGAGGAATACTGGCGGCGTAGGGGCGGCGTCAAGTGGATCACCAAGGGTGACGCGAATACGGGCTATTTTCACGCCTTTGCCAACGGCCGTAAACGGAAGTGCTTGATTTTGAGACTTCAATCCGATCAAGGGCTGTTAGTTAGTCAGGCCGAGATCGTGGCCCACATCTATGTCTTCTTCCTCAACTTGTTGGGAACAGCCGAGGAGAAGCCCTTACAGCTCCGGGCTGACTTCTGGGGAGAAGATGCCCGCGCATCGCAAGCCGAAAATGACTTCTTGGCCTTGACCTTCTCCACGGAGGAGATCGACGAAGCAGTGGGCGCACTGAAGATTGACATTGCGCCTGGCCTGGATGGCTGGCCGGTCGCCTTCTTCAGCCGTTTCTGGCATGTGCTTAAAGACCTCTTTTACGGGATTATTAATGGTTTTGTGTTAGGTACGGTAGACGTTTCGCGCCTCAACTTTGGTGTAATCAGCCTCATCCCCAAAGTCAAAGGGGCCGACACTATTAAGCAGTACCGTCCCATCACTCTTATTAACGTGCCTTTCAAGATCTGCTCTAAGGCTTATGCGACCAGACTTGCCCCAGTAGCGCAGCGCGTTATCGATCGTAGTCAGTCCGGTTTTCTCAAAGGCCGCAACATTCTCGAAGGGCCGATAGTGTTGCAGGAGAACGTACATAAGCTTAAACGCACTGGGCAACTGGCTATGCTTCTCAAGCTCGCCTTTGAGAAAGCATACTACCGCGTGAATTGGGAGTTCATCCGCGAGGTGCTGACTCGGAAGGGATTCGAGCCAGGCTTTGTTCACCGTATCATGCACCTGGTCTCGGGAGGCCAGACTGCTGTGTCAATTAACGGAGAGGTTGGGAACTTCTTCCGCAACAAACGAGGCCTCAGGCAAGGGGACCCCTCCTCGCCTCTGATCTTCAACTTTGTTGTGGACGCCCTCTCAGCCATGGTTCATAAGGCTAAGGACGCCGGCCACATCTGCGGTGTTGTTTCTCACCTTATTCCGGGTGGACTCACGCACCTTCAATATGCGGACGACACCCTACTGCTCTTTGAGCCTGACGATCATAGTGTAGCCTCGATCAAACTCATCCTCCTTGCTTTCGAAATCATTTCCGGCCTTAAGATTAATTTCCTTAAGAGCGAGGTGATAGCCATTGGGATGGACCCTCTGCTCGTTGGCCGTATCGCCAACTTGCTTAATTGCAAGCTAGGGAGCTTTCCATTTAAGTACTAGGCCTGCCTATCTCGGATAAACACATTTCTATTCTTGAATGGGAGCCCTTGTACGGCAAGGTGGCAAACAGGGTTAGCCCTTGGCACGGCCGGTTCCTCTCCTCGGCGGCCAGGCTGATCCTGACTAACTCCAGCCTCTCTTCCCTCCCCCTGTTCACTATGGGCATGTTCTTGCTGGCTGATGGGGTTCATGCCAAGCTTGTTACTCCCCGATCCAAGTTCTTTTGGGAAGGAACTGGGATAAAAAAGAAGTACCACCTGATCAAATGGGTCGCGCTCTACCGCCCTAAGAAATTTGGGGGCCTTGGGATCCTTAACTCCAAACTCATGAATGTCGCGCTCCTAACCAAGTGGATTTGGAAACTTTCCCAAAACGAGCAGGGGCTTTGGGCGGACATTCTTCGCGCCAAATACTTCCCTGATGGGAATTTCCTCACTTCCAAAGTTAAGGGTTCACCTTTTTGGAATGGGATTCAGAAATTTATGCCTGCCTTCACGTTAGGAAACAAGTTTTGCGTCAACAATGGTACCTCAACGCGATTTTGGCTAGTTTGGCACGGAACCCTTGTGGCAAAGCCATTCCGCTGCCTACCAGCTAGCCACTAACATTGATATTCTGGTGGCTGACGTGCTTCGCACCAACCCGCCCGATGTATCCTTCAAACGACCCCTCCTTGCAAACGAACGAGCCTGTTGGGATGGGCTTGTAGCTGCTCTGGCGGGAGTAGTCCTACGCCCTGAGGCCGACTCGGTCTCCTGGGCTCTCTCGTGCTCTGGGAAATTCTCTGTCCAATCCTTGTACAATAAATTGACCGAGGGACCGACCCTGGACATAGCTAGGGGGCTATGGAAGGCATCTATCCCCTTGAAGATCAAAACTTTCTTGTGGCAGATGTTTCGTGATCGCCTGCCCTCCTCTAATAACATCGCTCGTAGGAACGGGCCTTCCGATGGCTCTTGCGTTCTATGTGGGCATCATGAAGATGCCAACCACATCTTTTTAACTGCTACCTTGCACGCTTTGCTTGGAGTGCGGTTAGGGAGGCTTTTGATCAGAACTGGAACCCGCTCTCAGCTTCGGACCTTCGCGCTATTCTAGTAGCTCATAGGGGCGGTTTTAGTCGTGTGTTGTGGAGATGTGTGGGTGCTTTGCTGTGGGCCATCTGGACTACACGCAACAAGATGACTATTGAGCACAAATTTCCTTCTCACCCGGCTGATGTTATCTTCAAATGCCACTTGTTCCTTCAGACATGGACGCCGTTGGGGAAACGGCGTGATGCGGATCGGATGACAGTGGCTATGGAGCGGATACGGTTGATCCAGATCGCCGCCCGCCACTAGCTTGTCGTTGGATGCGATCTTTTGGACTGGCCGTCTGCGTGCTGCTCCTTATTTTCATTTCCTCGCAGACTTCGGCCGGTAGCATGTAACGTACCTTGGCTGCGGCCGTTTTACTTTATGTGTTCTGTGGTGAACTTGTTGGATTCTGCCTTGTGTGGGCTTTATTAATTTAAAGCCGGACGCCTCTGGCGTCTTCGTTTAAAAAAAAATAAGTTGCTATTTCAACAACATGAAAAAGGAAAATAGCACCCTTATATCATCTGTCTCCCATCTTCTTTATTTTGTGCATTGTGATTTATCTACCTCGAAATCACGACAACTGCAAATTAATAAAGAAAAAAAGTTACAATATCAGTCGAGAAAGCTTGATAAATAACCATCAAATTAAGTTGCCATGAGCAAGGTAATATGTTATAGGACAGAGCGACTCGTCTCCCGAGCTCATCTGCTCCCCTGCGTGAACAGTAAATGCAAAATAAATCGTAGAAAAAATTCAAAAAAGTCTGAATTTATTTTTGCCATGAAGATGTTCATGTGTGATGTCCCTGTCAAATTTGGTGGTGTTTGGACATCCGAGCAGCTCTAAAAAATAAACAAATTTGGAGCCTATGAGAAAGTTTACTGTTCACGCACTGTTCGGAGATATATTGTCTATTTTGTCACAGTTTCCTCAGATGTCCGAACACGATGAAATCTGCCCGGACATGACGCATTTGAGTGTCTTCTTTGACAGAAAAAAAAATCAGATTTTTTGTTTTTTTAAGTATTTTTGTTGAATTTACTGTTCACGGGAAGCATATGAGTCCGGGCTCAGAAGTGAACATGCGGTGCCTATCTCATTTTAATCTCACTCAAGTGACACCATCGCAGGATCCTTTTTTTTACTGTTTTCTATTTCTTCTTTTACTTATTTTTCTTCACTTCTTCATTGTTTTTCTTTTGAAAATGAGTGTGGATCTGGTGACCGGGGGTAGGTGCCCCACTATTGTGGATCGCTGGATGCCAATCGGACGATGCATGGCTAAGAAAGCGTGTCGTTTCATACTGCCGTGAGATTAGGAAAAGGAGATGATTTGTTGTACATACTAGGATGTTGCATCGTCTTTTTCTGGCGACTAGAGGTCCAGTCCAGGGAGGCCACTCGCTCGGCCAGGAGGGCCCGGGGCAAGGACCTTCTCTGCTGGTGCCCGTAGGACCTGCCTCGGTCAGGTGGACCTGGATCACGGGCCACTCGAGCGTGCTAGCCTTGGCCAGGAGTGCCAAGGACTGGCGGCCAGAAGGGAGCACACCAAGGGGGCGCTGCAGGTTGGCCAGCAGGGTCGTTTTCCTGTAGCGTCCCTACACTCCATGCGGGGTGGTGATCATGGTCAGGTGGACCAGAATGCATCACTGTACGCCCCTGCACCCCCTACTAGCGAAGGCCAGGAGGGCCAAGCGCTGGTGGGGGGAGTGGCCACCACCTCGGCTGCTTTACCTGACCAGGCGGGCCAGGACATGTTGCATCAGGGGAATTTTACTTCCCCAATCAGGTCTGTTGCGGCTATGGCTGTGTACCAGCCTAACCTGGTCGGCCAGGAGGGTAGGGAGGCTCTGCAGTGGGGGTGATCAACTCCTCTTTCGCCCGGGGTGCTGGAGGCGTTGTCGGGGGCTGTCGCTGCAAGACTTGCTCCAAACAATACCACTGACACCCCTATTTACACTTTCAATGCTACAAAGAACTTCATGTAGGGAAAGACAAAAGGAAAGGGCAGAAAAGGAAAGAAGGGAGGAGGAGTTGGGAGTTCAGAGGAAGCACGCAAGAACATTATAGGTAAAAAAAGAAGCCTCTATGAAGCTCCAGCAACTGGTAGTGAGCAAGATTTCTCTTTTGAGAAAACCATGGATAGCTATGAGCGTATTCGGTATGGGGACATAAATGTATCTTCTAAGCGTGTATGTACGGGTAGAGCGGAAGCTGTGAGAGATGGAAATGGGGTGGTTACTCACGTATCAAAAGAAGTTGAGAAGAAAGAAGAGGCTCCGGGGGCAGCAGAGAAGGGAGTCAGTTGGAGATGATGGCGCATCGGCGGCCTCCGAAGAGGAGGTACGCCAGGCCAAATGAGAATTATCGAATGGAACTGCCGTGGGATGCTCTCTCCCACGGCGGTTCGCGAGCTCTTGGATCTACAGGAGCGTACCAAAGCAGAGCTAATTTTCCTTTCAGAATCTCACTTAAACAAATGTAAAGCCAATGAGCTTCGTCGAGCTTTAAATTTTGATTCAATGTTCGTAGTTGAGAGCGATGGCCGGGCGGGTGGCCTTGTCTTGTTTTATCAGAATATGAATAAAGTTGAGTTGAACTATGTGTCTAATAATTTTATTGATGTTCTTTTTATGAATGGGAATACTGTACAATGGCGTTTTACGGGGTTTTATGGGCACCCCAACTAGAGTGACCGTGCTCTGTCATGGGATGATATTCGAAACTTGTATAAAAAAAGGCGATCACCCATGGGTAGTTTTAGGAGATTTTAATGAAATTTTGCTCTCATCAGAGAAAGAAGGGAGGGAATGCGAGACCGAATGTGATGATGAGAGATTTTCGAAATTGTTTGGGGGAATGTGGACTAGCAGATATGGGATGTATGGGTGATTTAGCTACATGGAGGAGGGGCGAAATCAGGGAAAGACTGGATCGAGCAGTCTGTAATGTGGATTGGGCGAAAATTCCCTCGAGCGGCGGTTATAAATGAAGAACATGTACACTCAGACCATCGCCCTATTATTTTGGACACGGAATATTTTGACAATAATATTTTTGACCGCTCAAAAAGTCGAAGGAAACAATTTGAAGCTCAATGGCTGAAAGAAGAGACGGTTACGGAAGTTGTACGTACAGCTTGGGAAAAAGCGAAGATGTTGGGCATAGGGCCGTCTCTCGCTGATCGTACAAGAGCGGTACATGCAGATTTGCACACTTGGGATCGTGATATCCTCAAGGGTCCGAAAAAAAGAATCAATAAACTAAAAAAAGATTTAGAAAAACTACAGAGAGGGCCTGTGAATGCTAACTCTCTTGCAAGTCAAAAGGAGATTATTGTATTGATTGAAAATTTATTGGAACAAGAGGAGATACACTGGCTACAACGGGGTCGAGCAAACTGGTTATTGCATGGTGACCGTAATACTTCTTTTTTCCATAACGCCGCAACAGCTAGAAAGAAGAGAAATCAGATAAAAAAAATTCTTGATGATAATGGGGTTTGGGTAAAAGACACGGAGATGAAGAATCATATTCTGGGATATTTTTCTAACCTATTTACTTCAGAAGTTAATCAACCGAACCATGAGGTCTTCTCCCTTGTAAAAAGGAAAGTAACAAATGAGATGAATAGGGCTCTCCTTGCCCCTTACACGGCCGAAGAGGTTAGGAAGGCACTCTTTGACATTGGTGATTTAAAGGCGCCAGGGCCAGATGGCCTTCACGCCATTTTTTACAAGAGATTTTGGGCTATGTTAGGGGATGATTTGAGTAAAGAGGTTCTCAAAGCGGTCAATACATGTACTATACCTGATGGTTGGAATGATACTACAATAGTAATGATCCCAAAAGTTAACTCCCCAGAAAAGGTAACTCAATTTAGACCAATCAGTTTATGCAATGTGGTGTATAAGGTCATTTCAAAGATGATTGCTGCTCGTCTGAAGACAATCCTCCCAGATATTATTAGCCCTACCCAAAGTGCCGTTGTGCCTGGAAGAATGATTACAGATAACATCTTAGTGGCTTATGAATGTTTTCATAAAATAAAAAATAAAAGGACCGGTAAAGAGGGCATGTGTGCAATCAAACTGGACATGCACAAAGCATATGATTGAGTGGAGTGGCCTTTTTTTAAAGGAAATCATGTTGCGACTAGGTTTTCAGCATGATTGGGTGAATTTAATTATGCAATGTGTGTCCTCGGTGGAATATCAGGTTCGTTTTAACACGGAAGAAACAGAGAGCTTCAAACCATCTAGAGGACTGAGGCAGGGGGACCCTCTCTCCCCATATCTATTTTTGTTATGTACGGAAGGCCTGACTGCACTCTTAGCTAATGCAGAGGAGAATGGAAGTATTTCCGGAATTAAAGTTAGCAGAGATGCCCCATCTATTTCAAATCTCCTCTTCGCTGATGATTCACTTATCCTGATGCAAGCTAATTCGATGAACGCGGAGGCGCTGATATCAGTTTTGGATTCTTATTGTGCTGCTTCGGGGCAAATGGTGAGTGTTGAAAAATCTAGTATATTTTTTAGTCCCAACACGAAAGTGGAAGATAAGGCGCATATATCTACTATTCTGAATATTAGGACTGAAGCTCTCAATGACAAATATTTGGGTCTGCCTTCTATTGTGGGTATGGACAAAAGTGATTGTTTCCAATTCTTAATAGATTGAATTGTCATGAAAATCAGTGGTTACAAGGAAAAGTTGCTATCAGCAGGAGGAAAGGAAATCCTTCTCAAATCGGTTGTACACGCTATCCCAACTTATGCAATGTCCGTCTTTAAAATTCCTAAAAAAATATGTAAAGGAATCATTGACGCGATGTCGCACTTTTGGTGGGGTGATGAAGACAATCAGAAGAGAATGCATTGGATAGCATGGTGGAAGATGTGTGTACCAAAAGACCAAGGAGGAATGGGTTTTCGAGACATACATTGTTTCAATCTGGCCTTGTTAGCCAAACAAGCGTGGCGCCTGCTTGATAATCCCGATTCCCTATGTGCCACCATTTTGAGAGCTAAATATTTTCCGGATGGAGATTTAATGAATGCGAGTCTGAAAAAAAGGATCTTCTTTCACTTGGCAAAGCATTATGGCCGGAGTGGAGTCTCTTAAAAAAGGTTATATTTGGAGAGTTGGTAATTGACAGAATATTGGTATTTGGAGAGATGCATGGATCCAGAATGGGGCCAATAGGAAAATTATCACTCCTAGAAAAGGGCAAGTTGATGATCTTATAGATCCAATCAACAATTGCTAGGATGAAGATTTGGTAAGACAAACATTGTGGCCAATTGATGTCCAGAGGGTGCTTACGATCCCCCTCCCCACGTATAACATGTCGGATTTCATAGCTTGAAGCTTTACAAAGAATGGACTGTTCACGGTTCGTTCTGCTTATCTGGAGGAATGGAAAACACAACATGGGGAAAAATTGCAACAATCAGATGGCATAGGTGGAAAAAGTGTCAATACTATTTGGAGACAGGTTTGAAAATTATCTTGTCCAGCAAAAGTGAAGATCTTTATTTGGCGTACCTTACATGGAACCCTCCCATGTCGTGTTACACTTGCTAATAGACATATGGAAGTTTCGCCCACCTTCCCATCATGTTTGAACGGGCATGAAGATACTAAACACTTATTATTTTTGTGTCAAAAGGCAAAAGAGGTGTGGGAGAAACTGGGATTGCACGAAGCTATTAAAAAAGCTTGCGTTGTCGATCGTGCGGGAGAGGCAGTACTTGAATTTCTACTTCTTATGCCAGAACACGAGCTATCTACAGTGGGCATACAGAATGTTCGCGAACTGATCGCTATAACAACCTGGTATTTATGGTGGGAAAGACGTTCACTAGTCCATCATGGAAAGACCCAAGATGCATACCAAATTTCTATGGGAGTCCATGCTATAACAACAAACTATATTATTGCCCAATCCTCCAAGGCAACAAATGGAATAGAGGGATGGACAAGACCCCCTCTAGGTTTTGTCAAATTAAATGTCGATGCTTCTTTCGATCAAGACATGCTTAGAGGCACAGCGGGAGCTGTACTTAGAGATGATAAAGGAAGATTTATTGTTGGAGGGAATTGGAAGATGGATTGGTGTGCAGATGTCTTAACAGTGGAAGCTATGTCACTACGTTTTGGCTTATTACTTGCACAAAAGGCGGGAAGCAACCGTGTTGTTGTTAACTCTGACAATATGAAAGTAATTGACACGATGAAGAATGGAGGACATATAGCGGGAGCGGTAGCTGTGTTTGATGATTATTATTTTATGGCTTCTGATTTTCCGTTAGTTAGATTTGAACATTGTAATAGGAAGGCAAATAAAGTAGCTCATGAAATTGCTAGAGTAGCTAAATTTTCTAAGACAAGGGATTGGTTTGAGGAACCTTTGAACGATATTGTAAATTTTCTTAAAGACGATGTAACCATTATTACTAATAAATAAAGAGGATGTTTTATTTTCAAAAAAAATACTAGTATTAGATAAACACGATGCTGTTATATTCTGTGAGGAGGAGCACGTGGTAAGCCTGATGAGCCGGGCGGTGGAACACTCAGAAGGCTTTTTTGTCATGGCAGCTGCAGGAGTGGAGCTGGTCTTGTAGCCTCCTCATCTGCTCTCGCATCTTCTTGATCTCCTCCGTGTGCAGATCGACCGTCAAGACGGCCACCATCGTCTTGCCCAGCGCCTGGCTGGCCAATATCGCGCCACCCATCGCAGCCACCCAGCCGAGTACCTGC
The DNA here is from genome assembly GCA_021605205.1 of Aegilops longissima. Lineage (NCBI taxonomy): Eukaryota > Viridiplantae > Streptophyta > Magnoliopsida > Poales > Poaceae > Aegilops > Aegilops longissima. The sequence continues at coordinate 66,754,787 of CM038676.1, forward strand.
AGCCATGCACACACACACACATGGATCATCTCATCATCGTCGTTGATAACCTAGCTAATTAACCTCCATGCGCATGCCCACTATATATATAACAAATAAATAATAAACATATCTTGTTGAGTAAATAGGCAATTTCTCGATTAAATTAATCCACGAGTAAAATATCAACATGGCATTGATACAAATAAACGCATACTGATATTCAGTCAAGCTAGCACATACTACGCTAATTGCAGAAAGATCTACGTATAACGATAGCATGGCTAAAACAGAAAACAGTGACTGGCAAAAATAAGCGCGTAGGTGTGAGCTCGGCTCGGCTCAATCCCGCAACCCGCGTCACGTCGTGACGAGGCGTGGCGAGGCGTGGCGAGGCGGACGGCGGAGGAGGAGTGCGCGAGGGCCTCTTCTCGTCTCAAGCTCCAGTAACATGTAGAAGAGAAACCCTTATAAGGGGGTCCAACTCCTCTTCCACTTCCGGGGTGGGACTAAACTTCCCACTACACCTAGTGCCATATAACTCACGTGGGCCCTTAGAGATTTTTCAGAAATTGCTATATGGTCCTAGAGCCCATCTCAAATTTCAGCAATCCCCCACCAGATGTCGAGAGCCCATTGTGTCCTCATTTTCAATTACTGTTTCGATATACCAGTGTTTCAGTGAAGACCTGTTAAGGTTGAACTTCACCTAGAGCAAGTAGCTACACTCCTTCACAACTGAACAATGGACTATGCCTTGAATTGTCAATTTGGCGTAAAGAAGTTTCACCACATGTCTTACTAGTACTAGGCTGCCAAAGGCTGACCCCTAGGGTGGAGCATATAAGTCACACTCCTGGCCTATATATTCATGAGCTTACTAGAGATCACCCCAATCTCATAGATTGTGTGACCAGCAGTCGGGCTCACATAGGTGTGTTCCTCCAAAGATTGCTCTGTAGGATAGCATCTTGCTCACTTAAGCTTTGGAACACATTAAGACAGTAGTCAACCTACCATACAGTATTGAGAGTATTTTATCCCCAACGGAGTGGGTGAGTATAGTTACTCTCCTCAGTTCACCACTGGCTTGTTTTCCCAGGTCCTACTTCACGGGATCTCCGATCACATAGGTTGGGTTACCACCATGGCAACTCATGTGGGTCTCATACCCATCTCCCTCGATGCATTATCTATCACAACACGTGATAGCCCTTTCGTAAAGGGATCTGCCAGATTCTTAGCCGTATGGACATAGTCTAGCGCCATCACTCCGGAGTTTCTTAATTTTCTGACAGCTTTTAATCTCATTCTTATGTGTTTGTTGGACTTCATGTTGTCCTTTGAACTCTTCACCTTGGTGATGACAATCTGATTGTCACAGTTCATAACAATAGCCGAAACCGGTTTATCAACCAATGGCAAGTCCATCAAAAGATCTCAAAGCCATCTTGCTTCAACACCAGATGTGTCTAATGCTGTTAACTCTGCTTCCATTGTCGATCTCGTTAAGATCATTTGCTTGCAAGACTTCCAGGAAACAGCGCCACCTCCAAGAGTAAACATATACCCAGTTGTGGCCTTCATCTCATCAGCATCAGAGATCCAATTCGCATCACTATACCCTTCAAGTACCGACGGGTATCCGGTATAGTGAAGTCCATAGTTCATAGTACCTTTCAGATAGCGCATAACTCTCTCAACAGCATGCCAATGTACATCACCCGGTTTAGAAACAAACCGGCTCAGTTTGCTCACAGCAAACGCGATGTCGACCTCGCTATGCTTCGCTAGGTACATCGTGAACCAATGATTTGAGAGTATCTCAATTGATCTTTAGCCATGCCTTTGGACTTTCAAATCAACACGCTAGGATCATATGGTGTTTGAGATGGTGTGTAGTCCGAATATCCAAAACGACTCAACACCTTCTCAACATAGTGGGATTGCAGAAGTGTAATCCCACCCTCATTATCTCTCAGTAGCTTGATGTTCAAGATAACATCAGCCGCACCAAGGTCTTTCATCTCAAAGTTCTGAGATAGAAACGATTCGACCTCCTCAATGACTTTGAGGTTTGTTCCGAATATCAGTATGTCATCAACATACAAGCACAATATAACTCCTTCACCCCCACCATGGCGATAGTATACACATTTGTCAGCCTCATTAACAACGAAACCAACAGATGTCAGAGTTGTATTAAACTTATCATGCCATTGCTTAGGTGCTTGTTTCAGGCCATATAAAGATTTTATCAACCTACACACCTTTCTTTCCTGACCATCTATCACAAAGCCATCAGGCTGTTGCATGTAGGTTTCCTCATTTAGCTCTCCCTTTATAAAAGCTGTCTTAACATCCATCTGATGGATGAGAAGACCATGCGAGGCCGCCAACGAGAGTAATACTCGAATGGTGGTCAGTCTAGCCACAGGTGAATAAGTATCGAAGAAATCTTCCTCTTCTTTCTGGTCATAACCCTTGGCCACAAGCCTAGCCTTGTACTTTTCAATCGCACCATCGGGCCTAAGCTTCTTTTTGAACACCCACTTACATCCCAGTGGTTTGCAACCATAGGGACGGTCAGTGATCTCCCATGTCCCGTTAGCCATGATGGAATCCATCTCGCTACGGACCGCATCCTTCCAGTAGTCAGCTTCTGAAGAGGCATACGCTTCTGAAATAGAAGTGGAAGTATCATCCACGAGGTACACGAAGAAATCATCACCAAAGGTCTTTGTAGTCCTTTGTCTCTTGCCCCTACCAAGGGTTTCCTCGTCATCCTCCTTAGGATTTTCATCACGTGTTTGTTCATAATAATCCATAGGAATGGCAGGCTCAGGAGTCTCCTCAGATTCCTGTCTAGAAGTGCTTTGCATATCTCTCATAGGAAAAATATCCTCAAAGAATGTAGCATCCTTAGACTCCATACTTGTACCGGCCTTCTGGTCAGGTACCTCAGATTTCACTACTAGAAATCTATAGCCAACGCTGTTCTTAGCGTAGCCCAAATTAATGCAGTCCACGGTCTTTGGTCCAAACTTATGCTTTTTGGGGATCGGCACATTGACTTTCGCCAAACAGCCCCAAGTACGCAAGTACGAGAGTGTTGTCCTTATCTTTTCCCATTTCTCATAGGGAGTGATCTCATTATCCTTTGTCGGAACTTTATTCAGGACATGACATGCCGTCAATATAGCCTCCCCCCACCATGCCTTTGGATAAACCCGATGTATCTAACATGGCGTTAACCAAATCAGTTAGAGTACGTTTTTTCTGCTCGGCAACCCCGTTTGACTGGGGTGAATAGGGAGGCTGCCATGTTCCGAACAGAAGGAATCAAACTCACTCGAGAAGTACTCTCCACCACGATCTGACCGGATTCGTTTAATTTTCTTTTCAAGTTGATTCTCAACTTCTGCCTTATAGATTTTAAAGTAGTGTAGAGCCTCATCTTTAGTATTTAACATATACACATAGCAATATCTAGTGGAATCATCTATCAATGTCATGAAGTATTTCTTTCCACCTTTAGTCAACACACCATTCATCTCACAAAGATCAGAATGTATGAGTTCTAATGATGCCAAGTGTCTCTCCTCCGCGGCCTTGTGAGGCTTGCGAGGTTGCTTAGCTTGCACACATGAAAGGCACTTAAAACCTTTGGCTAAAGTGAAACTCGGGATTAAATCCAACTTGGCTAGCCGCTTCATAACACTAAAACTAATGTGACAAAGACGTGAATGCCAAACTTCAGATTCATTAACATTCGAATGAATATGGTTTACGACTTTATTAAAAAAATCTGCGAGGGAAAGGCGGAACATCCCTCCGCTCTCATAACCTTTTCCAACAAAGAGTCCATATTTCATAACAACTAATTTATTAGACTCGAAAACCAACTTAAACCCTTCTCTACATAGAAGGGAGCCACTAACGAGGTTCTTCTTGATGGCGGGGACATGCTGCACGTTCTTCAGCTGCACGATCCTTCCCGAAGTAAACTTCAGATCGACCGTGCCAACACCATGAACAGAAGCACTCGCGCCATTCCCCATCAATACTGAACCCGTGGCTCTGTGACCTGGTAAGAAGTGAACAATGAAATGTCAGACACACACATGAACACTGCACTGTGTCCACCCACCAATCGTTGGGCTGAAACACTGAAAAACAAAGAAAAGCATTACCGCACCAGATGCACCATTCTCATTGTTGCCCACAATCATGTTGACAGACTTGGAGTCCTGTCCTGGCTTCTTGTACTTGTTTGGGCACTTGTTGGCCCAATGTTCAACCGAACCACAAGTAAAGCAGCCCTCATCCTTCTTGTTCTTCTTAAAGGTCTTATTACCCTTCTTCTTAAAGTCGGTATTGTGTTGGACACCGTTCTTTCCCTTGGGACTGTGGGATTTGAAGTTCTTCTGGTTCACCATGTTGGCGACAGAAGTCCCTCCGGCCCCTTTTCCGTGCGAGTCTTTTGCCCTCGAATTCTGCTCAACACTCAGATGGCCAATGACATCCTCCACAGAGAATTCACGCCTCTGATGTTTCAGAGTGGTGGCAAAGTTCCTCCAGGAATTAGGGAGCTTAGCGATTATGTAGCCCGCGACAAACTTGCCCGGTAACTCGCACTTAAGAAGCTCAAGCTCCTTAACAATGCATATTATCTAATGAGCCTGCTTCAATACAGGACGGTTTTCAACCATCTTGTAATCATGGAACTGCTCTATAATATACATCTCGCTCCCAGCATCGACGGCCCCGAATTTAGATTCGAGCGCCTCCCACAAGTCCTTGGCGACATGCACATGTAAATATGCGTCGACCAGTTTATCTCCGATCACGCTAAGAACTGCTCCGAGGAACACAACGGTGGCCTCCTTGAACCCTTCTCCTGTTTAGGAGCAATCGTTCCCGTGGAGACACCAGTGACCCAGAACACGTTCATAGCCGTGAGCCATAAAGTGGTCTTAGTATGCCAACGCTTAAAATACTTACCGGTAAACTTATCCGGTTTTAGTGCAGCGGCAAAGCCACTTGCCGAAAAATTCCTACACATAATAGGTTTTTGGATTGTTGAGTAAATAGGCAATTTCTCGATTAAATTAATCCGTGAGTAAAACACTAACATGGCATTGACACAAATAAACGCATACTGATATTCAGTCAAGCTAGCACATACTACGCTAATTGCAGAAAGATCTACGTATAACGCTAGCATGGCTAAAACAAAAAACAGTAGGAGCGGGATAAACGAGTTATACCCTCCAGTAGGCCATGCAGAGGCCGCGGCGTTGGTGGCAGCAGCGGCGTCCTCGGCGGTCTTCTTGTCGGCTTCAGCTTTCTCGGCGGCGGCACGTTTGGCGGCGGTGGACATGGTGATGATGAAGGCGACGCGGACGTAGAGGAAGTAGATGATTGGAAGCAAGTGTTGGGTAACGTAGTAATTTCAAAAATTTTCCTACGATCACGCAAGACCATGGTGATGGCATAGCAACGAGAGGGAGAGTGTCCGTCCACGTACCCTCGTGAGACCGAAAGCGAAGCGTTATATTAACGCTGTTGATGTAGTCAGACGTCTTCACGATCCGACCGATCCAAGCACCGTTACTCCGGCACCTCCGAGTTCTTGGCACACGCTCAGCTCGATGACGATCCCGAGCTCCGATCCAGCAAAGCGTCGGGAAGGAGTTCCACAAGACGACGGCGTGGTGACGATCTTGATGTTCTACCGTCGCAGGCTTCGCCTAAGCACCGCTACAATATGACCGAGGTGGAATATGGTGGATGGGGGCACCGCACACGGCTAAGGAACGATCCGTAGATCAACTTGTGTGTTCTAGGGTGCCCCCTGCCCCGTATATAAAGGAGCAAGGGGAGGGCGGCCAGCCTTGGGGCGCACTAAGGGAGGGAGTCCTCCTCCTAGTAGGAGTAGGACTCCCTTTCCTAGTCCTACCAGAAGAGGGAAGGGAAGGAAAGAGAGGGAGAGGAGAGGGAAAGGGGCTGCGCCCTCCTAGTCCAGTCGGACTCCCCATGGAGGGGGGCGCACCACCTCTGGTGCAGCCCTCTCTCCCCTCTTGGCCCAATAAGGCCCATAACTTCCCGGGGTTCCGTAACCCCTCCGCACTCCGGTTTTCTCCGAAACTTCCGAACCTTTCCGTGTCCGAATATAACCATCCAATATATCAATCTTTATGTCTCGACCATTTCGAGACTCCTCGTCATGTCCGTGATCACATCCGGGACTCGAACTCCTTGGTACATCAAAATACATAAACTCATAATAACCGCCATTGAAACCTTAAGCGTGCGGACCCTACGGTTCGAGAACTATGTAGACATGACCTAGAACTATTCTCGGTCAATAACCAATAGCGGAACCTGGATGCTCATATTGGTTCCTACATATTCTACTGAAGATCTTTATCGGTCAAACCGCATAACAACATACGTTGTTCCTTTGTCATCGGTATGTTACTTTCCGAGATTCGATCGTCGGTATCCAATACCTAGTTTAATCTCGTTACGGAAAGTCTCTTTACTCGTTCCGTAATACATCATCTCACAACTAACTCTTTAGTTGCAATGCTTGCAAGGCTTTATGTGATGTGTATTACCGAGAAGGCCTAGAGATACCTCTCCGACAATCGGAGTGACAAAACCTAATCTCAAATACGCCAACCCAACAAGTACCTTTGGAGACACCTGTAGTACTCCTTTATAATCACCCGATTCGTTGTGACGCTTGGTAGTACCAAAGTGTTCCTCCGGTAAATGGGAGTTGCATAATCTCATAGTTACAGGAACATGTATGGGTCATGAAGAAAGCATTAACATACTAAACGATCAAGTGTTAAGCTAACGGAATGGGTCATGTCAATCAGATCATTCAACTAATGATGTGACCTTGTTAATCAAATAACAACTCCTTGTTCATGGTTAGGAAACATAACCATCTTTGATTAACAAGCTAGTCAAGTAGAGGCATACTAGTGACATACTGTTTGTCTATATATTCACACATGTATTATGTTTCCGGTTAATACAATTCTAGCATGAATAATAAACATTTATCATGATATAAGGAAATAAATAATAACTTTATTATTGCCTCTAGGGCATATTTCCTTCAGTCTCCCACTTGCACTAGAGTCAATAATCTAGATTACAAAGTAATGATCCTTACACCCATGGAGTCTTGGTGCTGATCATGTTTTGCTCGTGGAAGAGGCTTAGTCAACGGTCTCTGCAACATTCAGATCCGTATGTATTTTGCAAATCTCTATGTCTCCCACTTGGACTTGGTCCCAATGGAATTGAAGCGTCTCTTGATGTGCTTGGTCCTCTTGTGAAATCTGGATTCTTTTGCCAAGGCAATTGCACCAAGATTGTCACGAAGATCTTCATCGGTCCCGATGCACTAGGTATGACACCTAGATCGAAATGAACTCTTTCATCCGACTCCTTCATTTGCTGCTTCGAAGCAGCTATGTACTCCGCTTCACATGTAGATCCCGCCACGACGCTTTGTTTAGAACTGCACCAACCGACAGCTCCACCGCTTAATAAAACACGATCCGGTTTGCGATTTAGAATCGTCCGGATCGGTGTCAAAGCTTGCATCGACGTAACCATTTACGACTAGCTCTTTGTCACCTCCATATCGAGAAACATATCCTTAGTCCTTTTCGTATTTCAGATGTTCTTGACCGCTGTCCAATGATCCACTCTGGATTACTTTGGTACCTTCCCGCCAAGCTTACAGCTAAGCATACGTCAGGTCTGGTACACAGCATTGCATACATGATAGAGCCTATGGCTGAAGCATAGGGAACATCTTTCATTTTCTCTCTATCTTCTGCTGTGGTCGGGCATTGAGTCTGACTCAATCTTACACCTTGTAACACAGGTAAAAAACCTTTCTTTGCCTGATCCATTTTGAACCTTTTCAAAACTTTATCAAGGTATGTGCTTTGTGAAAGTCCAATCAAGCGTCTTGATCTATCTCTATAGATCTTGATGCCTAATATGTAAGCAGCTTCACCGAGGTCTTTCATTGAAAAACTTTTATTCAAGTATCCTTTTATGCTATCCAGAAATTCTATATCATTTCCAATCAATAATATGTTTTCCACATATAATATTAGAAATGCTCTGAGCTCCCACTCACTTTCTTGTAAATACAAGCTTCTCCAAAAGTCTGATAAACCCATATGCTTTGATCACACTATCAAAGCGCTTATTCCAACTCCGAGAGGCTTGCACCGACCATAAATTGATCGTTGGAGCTTGCACACTTTGTTAGCACCTTTTGGATCGACAAAACCTTCTGGTTGTATCATATACAACTCTTCTTCTAGAAATCCATTCAAGAATGCAGTTTTACATCCATTTGCCAAATTTCATAATCATAAAATGCGCAATTGCTAACATGATTCGGACGGACTTAAGCATCGCTTCGGGTGAGAAAGTCTCATCGTAGTCAACCCCTTGAACTTGTCGAAAACCTTTTGCAACAAGTCGAGCTTTGTAGACAGCTACATTACCATCAGCGTCGGTCTTCTTCTTAAAATCCATTTATTCTCAATAGCTTGCCGATCATCGGGCAAGTCTACCAAAGTCCATACTTTGTTCTCATACATGGATCCCATCTCAGATTTCATGGCTTCAAGCCATTTTATGGAATCTGGGCTCACCATCGCTTCTTCATAGTTCGTAGGTTCATCATGATCTAGTAGCATGACTTCGAATAGGATTACCGTACCACTCAGTGCGGATTTTGTTCTGGTTGATCTCTGAGTTCAAGGACAACTTGATCTGAAGTTTCATGATCTTTATCATTATCTTCCTCACTAACTGGTGTAGGTGTTACGAAACTGATTTACGTGATTTAACTACTTTCCAATAAGGGAGCTGGTACTATTACCTCATCAAGTTCCACTTTCCTCCCACTCACTTCTTTCGAGAGAAACTCCTTCTCTAGAAAGGATCCATTTTTAGCAACGAATGTTTTGCCTTCGGATCTGTGATAGAAGGTGTACCCAATTGTCTCCTTTGGGTATCCTATGAAGACACATTTCTCGATTTGGGTTCAAGCTTATCAGGTTGAAGTTTCTTCACATAAGCATCGCAACCCCAAACTTTCGAAACGACAACTTTGGTTTCTTGCTAAACCATAGTTCATAAGGCGTCGTCTCAACGGATTTTGACGGTGTCCTATTTAACGTGAATGCGGCCGTCTCAAGAGCATAACCCCAAAATGATAGCGGTAAATCTGTAAGAGACATCATAGATCGCACCATATCCAATAAAGTGCGATTCGACGTTCGGACACACCATTGCGCTGTGGTGTTCGGGTGGCGTGAGTTGCGAAACTATTCCGCTTTGTTTCAAATGTAGACCAAACTCGTAACTCAAATATTCGCCTCCACGATCAGATCGTAGAAACTTTATTTTCTTATTACGATGATTTTCAACTTCACTCTGAAATTCTTTGAACTTTTCAAATGTTTCAGACTTATGTTTCATTAAGTAGATATACCCATATCTGCTCAAATCATCTGTGAAGGTGAGAAAATAACGATATCCGCCACGAGCTTCAACATTCATTGGACCACATACATCCGTATGTATGATTTCCAATAAATCTGTTGCTCTCTCCATAGTACCGGAGAACGGTGTTTTAGTCATCTTGCCCATGAGGCACGGTTCATAAGTGCCAAGTGATTCATAATCAAGTGACTCCAAAAGTCCATCAAGATGGAGTTTCTTCATGCGTTTTACACCGATATGACCTAAACGGCAATGCCACAAATAAGTTGCACTATCATTATCAACTCTGCATCTTTTGGTTTCAACATTATGAATATGTGTATCACTACTATCGAGATTCATTAAAATAGACCACTCTTCAAGGGTGCATGACCATAAAAGATATTATTCATATAAATAGAACAACCATTATTCTCTGATTTAAATGAATAACCGTCTCGCATCAAACAAGATCCAGATATAATGTTCATGCTCAACGCTGGCACCAAATAACAATTATTCAGGTCTAAAACTAATCCCAAGGTAGATGTAGAGGTAGCGTGCCGATCGCGATCACATCGACTTTGGAACCGCTTCCCACGCGCATCGTCACCTCGTCCTTTGCCGTGTTAAGCAATCCGTAGTTCCTGTTTGAGTTGCAAATATTAGCAATGTAACCAGTATCAAATACCAGTACTACTGCGAGCTCTAGTAAGGTACACATCAATAACAAGTATATCACATATACCTTTGTTCACCTTGCCATCCTTCTTATCCGCCAAATACTTGGGGCAGTTCCGCTTCCAAAGGACCAGTCGCTTGCGGAGAAGCACTCGAGCCAGGCTTAGGTCCGGACTTGGGTTTCTTCTCCGATCAAGAACTTGTTTGCTGTTCTTCTTGAAGTTCCCTTCTTCTTCCCTTTGCCTTTCTTCTTGAAACTAGTGGTCTTATTGACCATCAACACTTGATGCTCCTTTTGATTTCTACCTCCGCAGCTTTTAGCATTGCGAAGAGCTCGAGCATAGTCTTTACTAACCCTTGCATATTATAGTTCATCACGAAGCCTTTGTAGCTTGGTGGCGTGATTGAAGAATTACATCAATGACACAATCATCCGGAAGATTAACTCCCGCTTGATTCAAGTGATTGTAATACCCGGACATTTTGAGTATGTGCTCACCGATGTAACTATTCTCCTCCATCTTGCAGCTATAGAACTTATTGGAGACTTCATATCTCTCAATCCGGGCATTCTTTGAAATATCAACTTCAACTCCTGGAACATCTCATATGCTCCATGACGCTCAAAACGTCGTTGAAGACCCGTTCTAAGCCGTAAAGCATGGCACACTGAACTATAGAGTAGTCATCAGCTCGCTTTGCGACGTTCACAACTTCGCTCAAGATCTGCAGCAGCTGTCACCCAGCGGTGCTTCCAGGCGTAACTTTTCTCGTGCAGCAATGAGGATTATCCTCAGTTACGGACCCAGTCCGTGTAATTGCTACCATCATCTTTCAACTTTGCTTTCTCAAGGAACGCATTAAAATTCAACGGAACAACAAAGACGAGCCATCTATCTACAGAAACATAGACAAGCAAAATACTATCGGTACTAAGTTCATGATAAATTTAAGTTCAATTAATCATATTATTAAAGAACTCCCACTTAGACAGACATCTCTCTAGTTATCTAAGTGATCACGTGATCCAAATCAACTAAACCATAACCGATCATCACGTGAGATGGAGTAGTTTTCAATGGTGAACATCTTATGTTGATCATATCGCTATATGATTCACGTTCGACCTTTCGGTCTCCGTGTTCGAGGCCATATCTGTATATGCTAGGCTCGTCAAGTATAACCTGAGTATTCTGCGTGTGCAAAACTGGCTTGCACCCGTTGTAGATGGACGTGAGAGCTTATCACACCCGATCATCACGTGGTGTCTCGCACGACGAACTTTGGCAACGTGCATACTCGGGAGAACACTACTTGATAATTTTAGTGAGAGATCATCTTATAATGCTACCGTCAATCAAAGCAAGATAAGATGCATAAAGGATAAACATCACATGCAATCAATATAAGTGATATGATATGGCCATCATCATCTTGTGCTTGTGATCTCCATCTCCAAAGCACCGCCATGATCACCATCGTCACCGCGCGACACCTTGATCTCCATCGTAGCATCGTTGTCGTCTCGCCAACTATTGCTTCTCGACTATCGCTACCGCTTAGTGATAAAGTAAAGCAATTACATGGCGTTGCATTTCATACAATAAGCGACAACCATATGGCTCCTGCCATTGCCGATAACTTCGGTTACAAAACATGATCATCTCATACAATATAGCATCACGTCTTGACCATATCACATCACAACATGCCCTGCAAAAACAAGTTAGACGTCCTCTACTTTGTTGTTGCAAGTTTTAGTCTAACTTTGTTGTTGCAAGTTTTACGTGGCTGCTACGGGCTGAGCAAGAACCGTTCTTACCTACGCATCAAAACCACAACGATACTTCGTCAAATAGACTCCGTTTAACCTTCTCAAGGACGGGCGTAGCCACACTCGGTTCAACTAAAGTGAGAGAGACAGACACCCGCCACCACCTTTAAGCAACGAGTGCTCACAGCGGTGAAACCAGTCTCGCGTAAGCGTCTGCCGTAATGTCGGTCCGGGCCGCTTCATCTCACAATACCGCTGAACCAAAGTATGACATGCTGGTAGGTAGTATGACTTGTATCGCCCACAACTCACTTGTGTTCTACTCGTGCATATGACATCAACGCATAAAACCAGGCTCGGATGCCACTGTTGGGTAACGTAGTAATTTCAAAAATTTTCCTACGATCACGCAAGACCATGGTGATGGCATAGCAACGAGAGGGAGAGTGTCCGCCCACGCACCCTCGTGACCGAAAGCGAAGCGTTATATTAACGCTGTTGATGTAGTCGACGTCTTCACGATCCGACCGATCCAAGCACCGTTACTCCGGCACCTCCGAGTTCTTGGCACACGTTCAGCTCGATGGCGATCCCGAGCTCCGATCCAGCAAAGCGTCGGGAAGGAGTTCCACAAGACGACGGCGTGGTGGACGATCTTGATGTTCTACCGTCGCGGGGCTTCGCCTAAGCACCGCTACAATATGACCGAGGTGGAATATGGTGGATGGGGCACCGCACACGGCTAAGGAACGATCCGTAGATCAACTTGTGTGTTCTAGGGTGCCCCCCCCCCGTATATAAAGGAGCAAGGGGAGGGCCGCCAGCCTTGGGGCGCACCAAGGGGGGGAGTCCTCCTCCTAGTAGGAGTAGGACTCCCTTTCCTAGTCCTACCAGAAGAGGAAGGGAAGGAAAGAGAGGGAGAGGAGAGGGAAAGGGGCTGCGCCCCCCTCCTAGTCCAATTCGGACTCCCCATGGAGGGGCGCACCACCTCCTGGTGCAGCCCTCTCTCCCTCTTGGCCCAATAAGGCCCATAACTTCCCGGGGTTCCGTAACCCCTCAAGCACTCCGGTTTTCTCCGAAACTTCCGGAACCTTTCCGTGTCCGAATATAACCATCCAATATATCAATCTTTATGTCTCGACCATTTCGAGACTCCTCGTCATGTCCGTGATCACATCCGGGACTCGAACTCCTTGGTACATCAAAATACATAAACTCATAATAACCGTCATTGAAACCTTAAGCGTGCGGACCCTACGGTTCGAGAACTATGTAGACATGACCTAGAACTATTCTCGGTCAATAACCAATAGCGGAACCTGGATGCTCATATTGGTTCCTACATATTCTACTGAAGATCTTTATCGGTCAAACCGCATAACAACATACGTTGTTCCTTTGTCATCGGTATGTTACTTTCCGAGATTCGATCGTCGGTATCCAATACCTAGTTTAATCTCGTTACGGAAAGTCTCTTTACTCGTTCCGTAATACATCATCTCACAACTAACTCTTTAGTTGCAATGCTTGCAAGGCTTTATGTGATGTGTATTACCGAGAAGGCCTAGAGATACCTCTCCGACAATCGGAGTGACAAAACCTAATCTCGAAATCGCCAACCCAACAAGTACCTTTGGAGACACCTGTAGTACTCCTTTATAATCACCCGATTACGTGACGTTTGGTAGTACCAAAGTGTTCCTCCGGTAAATGGGAGTTGCATAATCTCATAGTTACAGGAACATGTATGGGTCATGAAGAAAGCATTAACATACTAAACGATCAAGTGTTAAGCTAACGGAATGGGTCATGTCAATCAGATCATTCAACTAATGATGTGACCTTGTTAATCAAATAACAACTCCTTGTTCATGGTTAGGAAACATAACCATCTTTGATTAACAAGCTAGTCAAGTAGAGGCATACTAGTGACATACTGTTTGTCTATATATTCACACATGTATTATGTTTCCGGTTAATACAATTCTAGCATGAATAATAAACATTTATCATGATATAAGGAAATAAATAATAACTTTATTATTGCCTCTAGGGCATATTTCCTTCAGCAAGCAGTCGCGTAATCGCTGCCCAAAAACCTATTCGCCCCTCACCCCGTACAGGAACCAGAAGGGCGTGGTTTCGGAGACCTGCTCTCCCGTCGACCGTGTATGCGGCGGACGGGATGGAGTCACCGGCGGCAGCAGCAGGGGAACGACGGTGGGCGTGCGCGTGAAGCAGATGTGATCTGTTCATGGCGACTAGTGTTAGGAGACACCGCACACTTATATAGACGCAGCCGCGTGGAGAGACGTGGGCTCGACCCATGTCCGAGTCTGTGACAGCCCACGATCCGACGTCTCAGATCGTGGCCCAGCTGTCAGAGAACTCTTCGTTAGTGACTGGCAAAAATAAGCGCGTAGGTGTGAGCTCGGCTCAATCCCGCGTCGCGTCGCGACGAGGCGGGCGACAGAGGAGGAGTGCGCGAGGGCCTCTTCTCTTCTCAAGCTCCAATAGCATGTAGAAGAGAAACCCTTATAAGGAGGTCCAACTCCTCTTCCACTTCCGGGGTGGGACTAAACTTCCCACTACACCTAGTGCCATATAACCCACATGGGCCCTTAGAGATTTTTCACAAATTGCTATATGGGCCTAGAGCCCATCTCAAATTTCAGCATATCTAATCGATCGACTGAAGAGGGTGGTGGGTGGTACGTTACGTACCATGGTGTCGATCGACGGAGCTAGGGCTTGGAGCTTGGAGTTTCGATGGAGGGATCGCTGATTCAGCAGAGATCTAATCTACTTCCTCCGTCCCATAATATAAGAACATTTTTGTCATTAGTGTAGTGACAAAAACGTTCTTATATTATGGGACGGAGGAAGTAATAACGTTGCCATAGAATATATATTATGTTGGTGTATTATTGTATCGTCCACTGACGAGGGCAAGATTCCCTCCTGGAGTCGAACAAGGACCCAACCAACAATAAAGTCCGTCAGGTACAGTAACATACTAGACTAGTACAATGGAGCAAGTGTCCGGATGTACATCCACATGTACACACGCGCCAACTGTTATTTGGTTTTTTATTATTATTGCCTTGCATTGTATTCTACTAGCGAATCTTGAGCGGCGTGCCACCGCGCCCGTCGATAATTTATGTTCTACATACTGGTTTGTTTTATGTGACCACTCGATTTTTTACTAGTAGAATGCCCGTGCGTTGCTACGGGCTACAATGTATATAAATAAATCAAACAAATAATTAAGGTCTTTGGCAAGGTCGAAGCTCATGTCTTCCTTATATGTTCCGTGTGTTCAGGCATCAAATGGGCGCCAGTGGGCTCTCCAAAACTCAATCATTTGGACAGTCCTTGCTTCCTCAAATCCAACCCATATATGGGGAGAAATGTCGTTATCCAGACTATGCGCCCTCTTATCCCCAATGCTTGCCCCTACCCAAAAACCCACCCCATGTTGCATCATTCCCTTTTCGTACCAAAATATCCACTTCATGCTCGGTTTTCCATCATACCGGGACATTTCTCGATGGACTCCTCTCCTTTAAAACAGGATGACACCCACGTCACCTTCTTCATGACACCCTCTCTTCTTCACATCGTATTTCCCCATAGACCACTTACTCATGACGACAGCTGCATCCGAAAGCAGCGTCGATTAAAAGAGGAGTCACTGTGGAAGGCGGCGACAATCCAGACCATCCTAGGCTCCTAGGCTTCGCCCTACACTTTCCCTATTCTATCCAGCCAAATAGATCTTTGACATGGTTGCACATATTTCTTCAGTTTCTACGATTGTCCGGGATGAATTATGCAAATGAAATGTGGCAGCATGTAGTTGCAATTAGCAGATAACACTAATGTCTTCCTCCCAATGTCGCCTTCTTCCTCCATTCCACCCCCGTCCATTTCTCTAAACTCTACCACCATTTTTTATGCTGGTGACCCCGCACACCCTTTGACCCATCCACCTCCACCTACCTAATCGTCCGTCGCCGCGACCCCGCCCTAGCATCCGCCACCCTCAGCTATTCCTCTAAACCCTGCCACCATCTCTGATGCTGGTGACCACCTACACCTGCCTAATCGTGTGTGAACACCGCCCAACCCAAGCCGCCCGAAACCCCAACCATCTATATAAGCCCCGCCACCATATTTGTTTTGGTGACGTCACACGCCCCTCACACGAACCCGGTAACCCCCGCCTCTCAACTGGGTATTTCCAAACTCATCTTGATAAATGCCAACGGCCTCAAGCCTGCTAAGCTACAACCAGATATCCATAAATCATGTTAAACATCGATGGTTTTATTTAGGAAGATGAAAATGATAAACTGATACACACTTCTACTCGAGAAGTCTTGAACAAAGCATCGAGCATTCATGTAGCTTCATTAACATATTGTACATGCATGTTATATAGAAATTCCAAAATCATCCTTGCCAACAAAACATATTAGTCGATCCTCTTACAAACTGTAAAAGTATGTCTCATGCTCTACAGATTGTCAACCATCTTATGCTTGTACTCATCAGACTGCTATATGTTATAAGGCACAATACAAAATTGTCCTTCATCACCTCTTGCAAATCTCACAACCTCCAATTCTTGATGCACTAAATCGACTTTCACCACGACCATTTCTGTTCCCTCGCCACCCCTGCTCGGATGAAGAGGTGACTGAAAAGAAAATGATATAAGTACATCAAACAATCAGATCAGGGCTGTTGACAATCCAGAAATGCCATGAGTCATACTGGTGTACATGAATAACCAAATGCCATATACAATTCTCCTGAAGGGGGTAAATAGAAAGTTTAACCAAAGTAATCTTACAACCTCATATTAGAGGTTAGATATCTTTCACAGCGATTACGGAAATGATGAACACTCTTACAGTAAAGGGAGTCAGTGGTGACAACGGGAGGCACACGCGTAGTCGGCGACAACTGCGCGGATGAGAGGGGAGGACAGGGGGACTTAGTTTGTGCTCCTGTAGCTACACGATGGAAGAAGTAAAAAAATCAGTGTATGCTCAGTCCATGCAACATTAAAAGTGCACCCAAAAAAGAAAATAAAAAACTCAGTTTATTCTCATGGTTCTTTACTCAACACTTGCTTGGCCATGTTGCTCTTTCCCCTATGCCTATTCGCTGCACGTCACAACAACACATGCCAAAAGAAATCTGGAATATAATGACTAAAAATTTGGAATATAATGCCACAAAAACTTGCAAAATTTCTTTGAAATATGAATCTCTACTCTCCCCTGTTCACGAAAATATGTTGTGCTCTAGCTAGTCTATACAGATCATACAGGTTCTATTGATTAGGGGGTCACTAATAAGTGGAGAAATATGTATAGAGAGATATGGGTGAGAAAGGCGCAGTACCATTGCCTATGTAACGTATTATTATAACATTCATCAGCATTATATACCGTGAAATGTACAAGTCCACATTGCAGACCACCCAAACATGCCACAATCCCTATATTGAGCTGATAAAGCAAAAGAACAACCAGTCAGAACATACTTAAAGTCAGGTCGATTTACAAATTGCAAGCAATGATCAAGAGTAGGTGAATTACTAACCAAAGGAAGCCTCCAGAATCAAATCGAGCATGACACCATCCTGGACATCAGGTTGAAGCGATCTATTTTCTAGATAATATACCTTGCATTCCTGTAGTAATAAAGCATGAACAATGATTGGAGATTAGAAGAAAAAAGGATAGAAAGAAATAGTTGTGAGAGATCTTGCATTCACATTTCATGTAGCACAATAAGAGAGAGAAAAGACAGGCAACTATAAAAAATAAGGCCAAGAATTGTTTTCTTAAAGGCCTTAAAATGAACTGGTAAAGGAAAAAAAACCATGGAAGAAAAGAACAAAATATGTGCTTCAGGTAGAAGCATCAGTCACCAGGCTCACATCAATGTTCTTTGCCATGGTGCAGGCTTTGGTGCTGAATGTAGAATCTAGGCTTCCTCCTGACTACCCTTCTAATGGTATCCTCTCCTGCCTCAATCTATGTTGCGTGGATACTTCAGAAAGCGCACGTATCCAGCCGGATACTGCCCCGATACTCGGATACTGCCCTGATACGTATCCCGTAAGTATCTCTTGATTTTTTGATTTGAAAAAAAAAGAAAATAATGTTCAATACTCCTGGGATACTGCTGTGATACGTTTTGGATACCTCAAACCCCTCGTTCAACCTGAAATCCCCTCAATAGAAAAGGCGCATGTTTGAAGATTCCCAACATGGGCGTGAGTTCATGTCAAAACATGACTGTCAATGTTCTTGTTCACCGGCCATGTTGCTCTAATTTCCCCTACGCCTATTCGCTGCACGTCACAACAACACATGCCAAAAGAAAATCTGGAACATAATAACTAAAAATTTGGAATATAATGCCACAAAAACTTGCAAAATTTCTTTTAAATATGCATCTCTACTCTCTCCTGTTCACGAAAATATGTTGTACTCTAGCTAGCATATACAGATCATACATGTTCAATTGATTGGGGGGTCACTAATCAGTGGAGAAATATGTATAGAGATATATGGGTGAGAAAGGCGCAGTACCATTGCCTATGTAACATATTAGTGTTGCAGCATGTGTTGCAGCATGTCCCAAAAAGAGACAAACATGAGGTACTGCGTCTTGCCCGGGACATCAACCTATGTACAAAAATATTTCTTAGTATTAGTTCATACTCCGTACTTCATAGCTGGAAGAAAGTAATATTAAAGGAATGGTTCAATCACAGTATAACCTAGAAGTGTAAAAATTAAAGAGAAATCTTAACCTTTAGACAAGCTAAGACAACTTCCCCAAGTTTGTGCCATCCGCTTCTAGACTTCACACAAGCACCACGATTGTGCTACTTATACATGCCTATATTAGAACAGATTCGGCAGAAAGCAGGTCAATTGGCATGAAGATAAATATATAAGGGTGTATGTAAGATCTCACATCCGTAAGTACTCAACCGTTTTTTGTGTGTCCACACTCTGCAAGCATTACCAAAGATGAGTGTATCTAGTTGAGAGTTTAAAAGCAAGGTGCATATATTCAGATTTTTTTAAAATGTTTTGATATGTTTTATTGCGTGGGTGCACCAAGGTGGGGTTCAGCCACTACTTTCCCTATATTCAAATGTAAGTCATATTGGCGCACATGCAGCTCTACATCTACACTGAAGTCTGAATTTGAAAAAAATTGAAATAGATAATAGTGTCTACACTCTTCATGTAGATCACAATATCACATTATAATCCTCTACAATGGTTACATGTAAAGCAAATTTGGAGGCATATACAACCAAAAAGTAAATCATTGTATCATGGAAATGACATACTAATATGGACAATGGAATAAAATACTATTGGAAGGCATGTCTGCAAGGATTGTTTAGAAACTTGATCACTGTATCATGAAAATGATATTGCAAGAGCTGACCTTTCCCTTGTGCACATTCCCATGCTTTGACTAAAATAGAGCATTTGCAGTTCCTGCTTGGATGCTCACTTTCTTTCTGTTTACTCACTTCATATGCTATCCCCCGATCAAATCAACAGCTAGCCAACCAGCTCTACTTTTGCAGTTTGCATTGAACACTCCAAAGGGAAAATTAGAGGCCACCCATGGCTTCAAGGATGAGGCAGTAACAGCAAGGTCGATGAGTAGCGAGAGCGCACCAGACACGGCCGCCCCAGCCCCTCCTCCTCGACGGCACCGTGGAGATTGAGCCGCTACCGCGTACAGGGAGAGCCTAAGGAGCCGGTCAAGGAGACAGTACTGGCACACGTCGTTGTAGACACAAGGAGATAGTACGGTCACACTTCATCCTCCATTAACTCTAACATGAGCATGTAGGCGCCTGCTACTGAAAACGGGTGTGTAAAAATCCGCACGAGGATGCAAAGAAAATGGACAGTAAGGGGCCTTCTTTGTTAAAAATGGTGCATCTAGTTGGTTAACAAACTGCAGCTCAAAGAAAAAAATCAATTACTTGGTAAAAATGTCCCGATAATTCCTGGCCAGAAGCTATGTTGCAACAAAGATTAATCTTAAATTACCAATCATCTCCAAGCATGTTCTTACGTCCAG
Organism: Aegilops longissima; assembly: GCA_021605205.1. Lineage (NCBI taxonomy): Eukaryota > Viridiplantae > Streptophyta > Magnoliopsida > Poales > Poaceae > Aegilops > Aegilops longissima. The sequence goes on from CM038676.1 coordinate 66,774,903, forward strand.
CCAAAGCTATGACACCTTCATCAAGAAATAATATATTTCAAACATGAGTACATGACTCACGTAGCTAGTTCCATATACATACCCTGGGTGTATACACTACTGCAATTTCAGGCGACAGTGTGATGCTATCCATTAGTGAAGCCCCATGAATCCTCCATTTATTTATTCAATCAAGGCATTTATATCTTCCCCCATTCTCCTATCATCTATATTCTCACCTGCAAAGACATCAGACAATCAATAATGTCGAAGAGCCATCGTTATCTTTAACTACTTAAGGGCAGCCAGCCATAGGAACGTAGCTGGTACTGAACCAAATAATAACAAAGAGATACAAAGGATTTTGAATTTTTAAACCACAGTTTGTCTATGAAGAGCATCTATATAGCAAAAAAATATGAACTTTCACAACAATAAGGAACGACAAGTAATTACTTTGCTCCCTTAATAGTTGATACTGGTATGCACCCATATGATCTTTCTGAAATTAGTACCTTCAATGGACCAATATTAGTATTATCAGTGGGCCAATATCTACTCCAACATGAAAAACAAATCGTGGTGTAAAAAGAGATATACAGCTGGTCCAACTTATTCAAGAGATTAACAAAGAAAGAAAGTCTCCGCAATTAGAGTATATAGCTTCCCTCTGAAGATATGGACATGCTTTGATATTTGTTAAATAAGTAAGCAATATCAAACTTGAGGTTTCTTCATGGAGCTGAAATCACTCACAAACTCAGTTAAGGAGGGAGATATCAAAACAGAAATGCTAATTACTCTGCCATATGGAAATAGAAATACATCAGAGAGCAGTCACTGCAAAATCAAGGATCCTGATTTATATGCACGAACACTGATGGCCTGACTTACAAGCATGAACAAATAAGGTTGGCCTCTGGAGGCTAGGTGATTTATATGCACGTTTGGCTGCCGGTGAGCTACACATTCTATATTAACTTTAATTTTGGTAAAAAGCGCCCAAAAGATGGCAAATAGCTTCAGCCATCTCCCATTCACTAGCGCTTTTTACACAGCCACAAAGAAAATATCGGGTAGGACATATCCCACCTCTCACCTGTACTTCTATGAGGTCTGGAATGTGAAGCAGATAATGGAGAAAGAAGTCACAAGTGAAAATCCTACCATTGTTGCCATGGTGAAAGAGATGGAGGAGAAATGGATGAAATATTTTTGAGGAGTCGTTCTTAACAAGTTGTCTGCCGGTGATATTTGATCCGAGGTACAAATATGAATATGTTCACTTCCGACTGACCGCAACTTTTGGTGGTGGCGCCGAGAAATATCTTACCAAGGTGAATAGTGCGATGAAGATCCTATATGCTGAATATGCATCTGAATATGAAAACACTTCTGATGAAGGTGATGAGGTTGCAGAGGAGGATGGTGAGGGCACTCTCGATGACTGGGATAAGCATTTGAGATTGAAAAGATCCCACAACTCAAATGAGCTACAACGATATCTTGAAGAAGACCTGTTTCCTCGCCGACAGAAATTGGATATCTTAAAGTGGTGGGAGATTCACTCCCCAAAGTATCCAGTGCTTGCCGCTATAGCATGGGACATATTGGCAGTGTCTGCGTCTACAGTGCCTGCAGAGGCTGCATTCAGCAATGCCGGAAGGATCATCACGGCTCAAAGAAGTAGTTTGACCCCAAGTACTGTTGAGACGCTGATGTGCCTCGAGGATTGGTTTCGAGCAGCTGGTAATATGTTTTTAATTATTTTTCCGTACTTTATTTAATACCTTCCATGTTAAATGTTTCATTTTGAATGCCTTCAATATTGCAGATCGCCAAAAGGCGGAACCAACAGTTGGAGACCATGGTGGTGAGCAAGACGATGCTGGAACCACCTAAGGTAATTCTGCTAGTTGTACTTTGCACTTTTGGTACATTATTATATACACTATGGGCACTGTATCTTAGTCCTAGTGTTCAACTCCGGTAGTTTCGATATACTACAAATGTGAGAAAATAGCGCCTTTGAGCAGTCTCCCACTGCACGGTTACATGAGACTGTCTCCTGATATTGTGAATTCAGGCGATTGAAGTCTCATCTGAGTATGAGTAGCCTGAGTGAGCCATCAAGTGATTCCATTAGTTATAACTTAGTAACTTTTGGGAATGGAAAATTTATATTGCCACTGATTAGATGTGGTAGAAGGAATTGTGTATGGTTGTCAGATATTTATTTCTGGAGATGACTTATAGCCAGTAGTCCTGGCATTGACATTTATACTGATGTGTGCTATTTGGTTCAGATTTTGGTCCTGTTGGTCTCGCGATATTTATACTGAACTTGAACATGTAAAATTTCATTGGCTGGCGTCGGTCACAATAAATAGTGTGCTCGGTCTTGCATTTTCACTTGATAGAATCTGGCACTGATGTGATTCTTATAGCCGAAGGTGCTATACACCTCATTCTAACACCATTTTACTGTGCTGCAAAACTGCAGGTACCACACCTATTCACACCATGCGTGCCGTGCGTGTCATGTAGCTAACAAGTTGAATTCGTCATCAACCTATCCGTTGCTGGAGTTGTTCTTCAAGAATCAGGTCCTCTGTTCAGACTCTGTGGACATTCGTCATCAACCTGCCGTGCGCTTCATGCATTCGTCACCATTTTAGTGTGCTCGCCCTTGCATTTTCACTTGATCAGTAGTTCTGTGTTCTCGCCGTCGTCGAGACTCTGCAAAGTTAACCAACACAGATGGAACCCACTTTAATTGTTGTCTTGGTTTGCACTCTTATTATCCTCTCGTAAATCGATTCATCCGTATGTGTAACTGAAGGTTTAATGGATTCGATCGATTCATTCTATATGTAACTGAAGGTTTAGTAGATCTCAAGTGTGATGTTTTCATACTATGCTGCTGCTCAGTTATTTTCATACCATGCTGCAGCTCTATACCAGGTTTATGCAAATGTATTTGTTAGGTGGGGATCCCACTTGTTCCCACCTAATTTATGCTAGAATTTGTGGGATGCCCACTTCTTTAACATCAGACGTAGTGGGACGTGGTGGATTGTAGGTGGGACTCCCACATAGAGTCCCACCTGCAGCGTGAAGCGCAAGGAACCCTAGAGCGCGGGAGGCAGAAAAGGTCGACGAACACCATGTTGTTGCGGCAGCGGCGTGAGGAACCCTAGCGCGTGCGAGGGGATCTGGGACACGAGCGACTCGTGCGATGTCGAACCGTTTTTCTTCCGAACCCCGGAGGAAAACTGCGTGGAGTGGTCGTGGTGGGAGGGAGACGAAAAAAACCAAGCAAAAATAAACCATGAAAACTATTCACCAACTCAGACATTAGAAGTAGAATATATGTTATTTAGATACCAATATGGGCAACGATCTGCACCGGTGCGCCGGCCCAACTGTTGGGCCGGTCGCACCGCGACCGTTGGATCTGAGCGCGTAGGCCGTTGGATCCGGCTGAAGAAAACGATTCGCCCTATCATCTTCTACCTCGCACCGCGGCGCCGCGCCTCCTACTGCCCCTGCCGCTCCAAGCGTTGCGCAGCCCCTCCCTCCTCCCCTCCCCCGCCCCCGGTCATCCTCGTCTCCGTGCTCGTCGTCGCTGCTGCAGCAAAAAATGCTTCGGATGCATCAAAAAAATGGGGGCCGTTGGTTCCAGCAATGGCAGGGGCGCTTCTAGCACACACAAAATGCGTTCCTCGCCATTGCCACGGTGTTGTGCTCGTAGCATCACCAGTAGTCCCCCAGTTGCAAACAAAAAATAGCACTGATTTCCAGCAAATCTAATGGCCGGTTCTAGCAAAAATTCTGCGGATGTCACCGTTTGAAGCAAAAAAATCCGCCGGTTCCAGCAAAAAATGAAGCCACTTCCAGCAGAAAAATTCAGTGCGGTTCTAGCAAAAACGCGTCGTCGTCGTCGTCGCCGGTTTTAGCTCGTCGTGAAGGGTCGCAACAAAGTGAGTCGCTGGTTGTAGCAAACGATGCCGCTGGTTCCAGCAAAAATGACATCGTCGCAGGTTCCAACATTTTGGTTGAAGCTTTCTCGATCTCTTGTAGAAGCTTTTTCATCTGCGGGATGAAGCTTTTTTTAAAACGGTTGCAACTTTTGTAGTGTCTGGTTGAAGATTTTCAATCTCTGGGTTGAAACTTTTTTATATGTGGGATGAAGCTTTTGTTAAAACGATTGCAGCTCTTCATGTGTTCCGAGTCTGGTTTGAAGCTTTTTTATTTACTAGATGTAGCTTTTTGCATTTATGGTTGTAGCACGAGCATTGCCGTTTGCAGCTGCAGTACTAGTATGTCCGTGCGGCCGCCGTTACTGGTTCCAGCAAAACCAGTACGCGGTTGCAGCTCCTTCCCCAGCCGGTTGTAGCATCTGTGTGCTCCACCGCCATGGCTGCCGGTCGAGGTAGTAGCTCGTCCCGTTGATTCTCGCCGTCGGCGCTCTGAGTAGCTGGAAAAACAGTGGTGGATGGGATAGAGACCCAACGGTGGCGCCGCCCTCCGGCGACCGGCCGGCGGGGCGCGAGGCGACGGAGCTCGAGGGCGCGGCTCGCGAGTGCGCACAGCCCTCTTGCGACCGGCCAGTGAGGCGGCGGGGCGCGGGACGACGGAGCTCGGGGGCGCGGCTCGCGGGCGTGCGCAGACTGCGTGGACACGACCGGGGGAGGGGATGGATAAAGATGCACGGGCCCACATCAGGAGAGGAGTTGCTATATATGCGTGTGTGTTGTGCGTGACGAGGCAGGAACCGGCCGAAACTTCGGCCGGTGCACCGGATCTAAACATTTCCCTACCAATATTGGGTTACAATCGCATCAACAAGAGCATAACCCAAAGGATCAACCAAGGGATCAGGAATCTCAACGCAAATAAGGCTATCTATGAAAGCAGCCGAAGGCTCTTTTGTATCAGCTTTCAACCACACCAATGTATGAGTATGAGGAAGACCTCTCTTCTGGAATTCCACAACATACAAATATGTCAATATAAAAACAAAGTCACACATATAAGTAAACAAAATTTCTCAAAAAAATAAAAATAAAAATAATAAAATTTTAAAACTCACATGCTTGGACATCAACGAAAAATGAACCATCTTTAATTCCATCCAAAAATTCCTCGTGTTTCATGGCAAACACCCGTGTAGTAATATCAAGCTGATCAGCTGCAACCTGACCAGGCTCAGCGGCCAATGCATCAGCAATCTCAGGCCATCTGGGATTGAAGTAAATGTAATAAACAAATCGGGAGCCCCATACTGCCGACATATAGCCATCCCGTCATGATAATTCAGAAACATATAGTGAGGCCCACGGGTAAAACTACCATGCAATATGAACTGAACCCCAACATTCTTGCCAGTAGAATTACCTTCGCCCATTGCATCAGACACACACTGATACGTCTCACTGCGAAGCTTATCTTATTTTCAGAAATGATACTCCAATCGATCAGATTCAACACAAGAATATGCATTCACACTTAATTGCTGACTCAATCGACCATAGCTCGTATAAGGATTGACTTCGCCTTCACGATAATGAAAATAATAACTGTAGTACTCCAACATACTCACACGACCACCATCACCACGTTGGGGCACAACATTCGTAAAACCATCATCATCATCACTACTATCATCACCGAGTTGCGGAGCATCCATTAAAACCGATGAAGCCAGTTCAGGGCTACGTCGGCAAATATAATTAATGCCCAAATGATAACTCTTGTCTCCATAAGGAAAAAGAAGAGGGTACTGCAGAGCCATAAGATTACAATTGAGAGCAGATATGTGCTTCAAAGCACCAGAATGACTTTCAGCAACAACATCGAAACTCTTACGCTCAGGTGTCAAATCACCAACGATAAGTGCAACAACCTCAGAAACAGTGGGACTAGAAAAACGCGTACCATGTGGTCCACCGTCATTACCTAAAAGGCGTATAGATACCCTCGGTGCATCAGGACTGCAGAGACTCTGGCGAGCAAGCCTGAATTTATGAACCAAAGGATTATACATATCCAGCATCCTAACAAGAGACGCAACAATTTCAGGATCTGGGCAAAGAGAACTGCCGTCATCCCTAGTGAGCACATTAAGTCTGCTGTCGATCTCGTCACCTGAATCAATCATATACAACTGAGCAAATTTCGGTGAAAAACCATCAGGAGGCACAAGAGGCCCAATACGGTGATAGACCACCCCATTCATCTTAAACACGTAGGGAGCACCACCAACATTGATACTGTTATCAATATGAGCACCCAAGGATGTAAAACAAAACATTGAATTATACTGCCTAATCAATCGCATGAACCTATTAGAAACCACGTCTCCGTCAAACCGTATCAATCTATCCAATGGTGAAGGCCAAGAACGGAACTCCGGCAAAGAAACCTTGCCACTACGACAACAACCCGTATAAACAGGTCTCCGGATAGTAGAGGCCCGGTGATAAGTTGAGCCCTCATGAAACCAATAAAAAGCCCCATACCACTGACATGTAAGATCCGGACTATCATAATACGAACGGCCCCTCTGGACAGCTGCATCAATAACAATAGATTTACTAAACCAATAATTTCACGCTACATACAACTAAAATGCAAAATTAATTACGCAGCACCATACTCTTGAGTAGATGAATCAAATCCTTCGGAATAGGGAGTCCCAGCACGCGGACTACACAGAAAAGAAATACACTCCCCAATGAAAATAGTATGAACAACATTAAAAATAAATAGAATAAAAAATAGGAAGCACAAACCTTTACTCATCCCAAACCGGTATGATCGAATCAATTTCCTCTTGCGTCGAGCACGATCACTATCGGCAACATGGACGACCAGCGTGGGCAAAACTAAAAAAAGGAAAAGGATAAATTATGAGGGTCAGTAAAATATTTTATTTTGTAACATAATCACACATACGTAACAACCAACCTAAGGGAACTGATCGAAAAGAAGGCCCCGCACATCGAAGCGGAACAACACGTGGAGGAGTAACCACCGAAGTACGACGCAACTAATCAGAAAAATATGAAGCACCAGATGCAACGGTAGCCTCGTCAACACTGGGAATAAAATTATCTGCAAATACAAAAAAATAGCACTGGGAACAAAACTATCTGCAAATACAAAAAATTGCTACAACCAAAATGAAAAGAAAAAAAAGTCCAAATAACTCCATCGTATCCAAAACACACCCCACCGACGATAGCGGACACACATGCATGAGCCATGCACGCAAACGCACACGAAGCGCACGTGCATGCGCCATGCACGCAAACGCGAGGGTACACCAGAGGGTACACTTAACACAAAAACTGCACCGCACGCAGCATCCGCAGGACTCAACGGGCCATATTGAACACTGTCACCAGCCGGCCCAGTTCGGCCCAATAGAGGCACGCAGCCGCTCGTTCCCTTCCGCCGGCCCACAGCCCCTCCCATCGCCCGCGCGGGACAGCATCACTATTTAGTCACGCCTCGGAAGCGGGAGGGCGCGAGGAGCGGCTTAAATAGCTACCTCCACCCCCCATCTCGAACTCCTCTGTTACTAATCCCCAGTGCCCCGTTGGACCCCGTCAGTGGGCTCGATCAGCCGCCCGAGTCGCCATTAGGCTTGATTTGGGTACGTTCTGTAAGCTACTATAGACCCAGCAGCGGTGGTTGGGCATTTTTTTCGATCTTTCTGCACCACGAGGTGCAACTAACACAAACATCATTCTTTTGTAACTTTCTATACCATGACGTGCAACTAACAAAAGTACACACGTGCACGGGCGACACACACACAATACCACGAGGGCACATTCACCTAACATGCACCAGATCCACCTACGCACTTAAAAACAAAGCCACAGGGCACCATAGTCTATAGAAGGCAAAGAGGCAGCAGCAGCTACAACATCAGGTCCAGACGTCTCCGACCCGCAGAAAGATACATCTGTAGATACAAAATAAATCACATACTTAAGTAGCAACAAACCAAGAGCAGAATCAATAGGGCGCTTGCCCAAACGAATCTCCTCCCTGCGAGAGGCAACAGAAGCATGACTACCTGCTTACAACAACAAATCACAACAATTAATCCACAAAACCAGCAAAAACCAATCGAACGAAAAAAAGAGACAAACCAGATGGCATAGCAATATCCACCGAAACAGAAGACGGCACGGAGGAAGCACACGAAGAAGGCAAACCACGCGCGCGACGACCAAGCCGACAAGACGGACGACGATGAGCAAACGTAGGCCTATCCGGCAAATCAGTAGAAGCAGCACGACGCACCGAACCACCGCGACGACCAACCGCAAGACCACGCGAGCCACGAGGCCGGCCAGGACGACGCAAACCATCACGGCTGGATGAAGGAGCAACCATCGAGCACTAAGAGAGCAATGAACCCACACGCAACACCACAAGAGGGAAAGCAGCATATTTATAGCCCCATAGCATGCCGAACTGTTAGGGAATGTAGTAATTTCAAAAAAATTCCTACGCAGACGCAAGATCATGGTGATGCATAGCAACGAGAGGGAAGAGTGTTGTCCACGTACCCTCGTAGACCGAAAGCGGAAGCGTTAGCACAACGCGGTTGATGTAGTCGTACGTCTTCACGATCCGACCGATCAAGTACCGAACGCACGGCACCTGCGAGTTCAGCACGCGTTCAGCCCGATGATGTCCCTCGAACTCCGATCCAGCCGAGTGTTGAGGGAGAGTTTCGTCAATTGGGCCCATGAGGCCCAATAACCTCCGGGGGTTCCGTAACCCCGGTACTCTAGATATATCCGATAACCCCCGGAACCATTCCGCTGTCCGAAAATAGTCATCCAATATATCAATCTTCATGTCTCGACCATTTCGAGACTCCTCGTCATGTCCGTGATCACATCCGGGACTCCGAACTACCTTCGGTACATCAAAACATATAAACTTGTAATATAACTGTCATCGTAACTTTAAGCATGCGGACCCTACGGGTTCGAGAACTATGTAGACATGACCGAGACACATCTCCGGCCAATAACCAATAGTGGAACCTAGATGCTCATATCGGCTCCCACATATTCTACGAAGATCTTTATCGGTCAAACCGCATAACAACATACGTTGTTCCCTTTGTCATCGGTATGTTACTTGCCCGAGATTCGATCGTCGGTATCTCAATACCTAGTTCAATCTCGTTACCGGCAAGTCTCTTTGCTCGTTCCGTAATACATCATCCCGCAACTAACTCATTAGTTACAATGCTTGCAAGGCTTATAGTGATGTGCATTACCGAGTGGGCCTAGAGATACCTCTCCGACAATCGGAGTGACAAATCTTAATCTCGAAATACGCCAACCCAACAAGTACCTTTGGAGACACCTGTAGAGCACCTCTATAATCACCCGATTCGCTAGACGCTTTGGTAGCACACAAAGTGTTCCTCCGTAAACGGGAGTTGCATAATCTCATAGTCATAGGAACATGTATAAGTCATGAAGAAAGCAATAGCAACATACTAAACGATCGAGTGCTAAGCTAACGGAATGGACATCATTCTTCTAATGATGTGATCTCATTAATCAAATGGCAACTCTTTGTCTATGGCTAGGAAACATAACCATCTTTGATCAACGAGCTAGTCAAGTAGAGGCATACTAGTGACACTCTGTTTGTCTATGTATTCACACATGTATCATGTTTCCGGTTAATACAATTCTAGCATGAGTAATAAACATTTATCATGATATAAGGAAATAAATAATAACTTTATTATTGCCTCTAGGGCATATTTCCTTCAGTCTCCCACTTGCACTAGAGTCAATAATCTAGATTACACAGTAATGATTCTAACACCCATGGAGTCTTGGTGCTGATCATGTTTTGCTCGTGGAAGAGGTTTAGTCAACGGGTCTGCAACATTCAGATCTGTATGTATCTTGCAAATTTCTATGTCTCCCACCTGGACTAGATCCCGGATGGAATTGAAGCGTCTATTGATGTGCTTGGTTCTCTTGTGAAATCTGGATTCCTTCACCAAGGCAATTGCACCAGTATTGTCACAAAACATTTTCATTGGACCCGATGCACTAGGTATGACACCTAGATCAGATATGAACTCCTTCATCCAGACTTCTTCATCTGCTGCTTCCGAAGCAGCTATGTACTCCGCTTCACACGTAGATCCCGCCACGACACTTTGTTTAGAACTGCACCAACTAACAGCTCCATCGTTCAATGTAAACACGTATCCGGTTTGCGATTTAGAATCGCCCGGATCAGTGTCAAAGCTTGCATCAACGTAACCATTTACGATGAGCTCTTTGTCACCTCCATAAACGAAAACATATCCTTAGTCCTTTTCGTATTTCAGATGTTCTTGACCGCTGTCTAGTGATCCACTCTGGATTACTTTGGTACCTCCTGTTAGACTTATAGCAAGGCACCCATCAGGTCTGGTACACAGCATTGAATACATGATAGAGCCTATGGCTGAAGCATAGGGAACATCTTTCATCTTCTCTCTATCTTCTGCAGTGGTCGGGCATTGAGTCTTAATCAGCTTCACACCTTGTAACACAGGCAAGATCCCTTTCTTTGCTTGATCCATTTTGAACTTCTTCAGAACTTTGTCAAGGTATGTGCTTTGTGAAAGTCCAATTAAGCGTCTTGATCTATCTCTATAGATCTTGATGCCCAATATATAAGCAGCTTCACCGAGGTCTTTCATTGAAAAACTCTTATTCAAGTATCCCTTTATGCTATCCAGAAATTCTATATCATTTCCAATCAACAATATGTCATCCACATATAATATCAGAAATGTTACAGAGCTCCCACTCACTTTCTTGTAAATACAGGCTTCTCCAAAAGTCTGTATAAAACGAAATACTTTGATCACACTATCAAAGCGTTTATTCCAACTCCGAGAGGCTTGCACCAGTCCATAAATGGATCACTGGAGCTTGCACACTTTGTTAGCTCCCTTTGGATCGATAAAACCTTCCGGTTGCATCATATACAAATCTTCTTCCAGAAATCCATTCAGGAATGCAGTTTTTACATCCATTTGCCAAATTTCATAATCATAAAATGCGGCAATTGCTAACATGATTCGGACAGACTTAAGCATCGCTACGGGTGAGAAGGTCTCATCATAGTCAATCCCTTGAACTTGTCGAAAACCTTTTGCAACAAGTCGAGCTTTATAGACAGTAACATTACCGTCAGCGTCAGTCTTCTTCTTGAAGATCCATTTGTTCTCAATGGCTTGCCGATCATCGGGCAAGTCAACAAAAGTCCATACTTTGTTCTCATACATGGATCTGATACGTCTCCGTCGTATCTACTTTTCCAAACACTTTTGCCCTTGTTTTGGACTCTAACTTGTATGATTTGAATGGAACTAACCCGGACTGACGTTGTTTTCAGCAGAATTGCCATGGTGTTGTTTTATGTGCAGAAAACAAAAGTTCTCGGAATGACCTGAAACTCCACGGAACATCTTAGAAAAAAAATATAAAAACCTCGCCAAAGATGAAGACCAGGGGGCCCACACCTTGTCCACGAGGGTGGGGGGCGCCCCCCCCCCCTAGGGCGCGCCCCCCTACCTCATGGGCCCTCTGGAGCTCCTCCTACGCCAACTCCAACTCTATATATTTGCTTTCGGGGAGAAAAAAATCAGAGAGAAGAAATCATCGCGTTTTACGATACGGAGCCGCCACCAAGCCCTAAAACCTCTCGGGAGGGCTGATCCGAGTCCGCTCGGGTTCCGAGAGGGGATTCGTCGCCGTCATCATCATCAACCATCCTCCATCACCAATTTCATGATGCTCACCGCCGTGCGTGAGTAATTCCATCGTAGGCTTGCTGGACGGTGATGGGTTGGATGAGATCTATCATGTAATCGAGTTAGTTTTGTTAGGGTTTGATCCCTAGTATCCACTATGTTCTGAGATTGATGTTGCTATGACTTTTCTATGCTTAATGCTTGTCACTAGGGCCCTAGTGCCATGATTTCAGATCTGAACCTATTATGTTTTCATGAATATATGTGAGTTCTTGATCCTATCTTGCAAGTCTATAGTCACCTATTATGTGTTATGATCCGACAACCCCGAAGTGACAATAATCGGGGTACTTCTCGGTGATGACCATAGTTTGAGGAGTTCATGTATTCACTATGTGCTAATGCTTTGTTCCGGTTCTCTATTAAAAGGAGGCCTTAATATCCCTTAGTTTCCATTAGGACCCCGCTGCCACAGGAGGGTAGGACAAAAGATGTCATGCAAGTTCTTTTCCATAAGCACGTATGACTATATTCGACATACATGCCTACATTACACTGATGAATTGGAGCTAGTTCTGTGTCACCCTATGTTATGACTGTTACATGATGAACCGCATCCGGCATAATTATCCATCACCGATCCAATGCCTACGAGCTTTCCATATAATTTGGTTTACGCTTATTTACTTTCTCGTTACTCTTGTTACAATCATTACAAAACACCAAAATATTACTTTTGCTTTCATTACTCTTTTGTTACCGTTACCACTACTATCATACTACTTTGCTACTAAATACCTTGATGCAGATATTAAGTTATCCAGGTGTGGCTGAATTGACAACTCAGTTGCTAATACTTGAGAATATTTTTTGGCTCCCCTTGTGTCGAATCAATAAATTTGGGTTGAATACTATACCCTCGAAAGCTGTTGCGATCCTGATGACCCACAAGTATAGGAGATCTATCGTAGTCCTTTCGATAAGTAAGAGTGTCGAACCCAACGAGGAGCAGAAGGAAATGATAAGCGGTTTTCAGCAAGGTTTTCTCTGCAAGCACTGAAATAGTAGATGATAGATAGTTTTGTGATAAGATAAATAGTAACAAGCAAAAAGTAAATAAAGTAAATAAAGTGCAGCAAGGTGGCCCAATCCTTTATGTAGCAAAGGATAAGCCTGGACAAATTCTAGTAATGAAGAAGGAGCTCCCGAGGACACATTGGGAATTATCGTCAAGCTAGTTTTCATCACGTTCATAAGATTCGCGTTCGGTACTTTGATAATTTGATATGTGGGTGTACCGACACTTGGGTACTGTCCTAACTTGGACAAGCATCCCACTTATGATTAACCCCTATTGCAAGCATCCGCAACTACAAAAAGGAGTATTAAGGTAAACCTAACCACAACATTAAGCATATGGGTCCATATCAGCCCCTAACGAAGCAACACATAAACAAGGGTTTAAGCTTCTGTCACTCTAGCAACCCATCATCTACTTATTACTTCCCTATGCCTTCCTCTAGGCCCAAATAATGGTGAAGTGTCATGTAGTCGACGTTCACATAACACCACTAGAGGAAAGACAACATACATCTCATCAAAATATCGAATCTAATACCAAATTCACATGACTACTAATAGCAAGACTTCACCCATGTCTTCAGGAACAAACGTAACTACTCACAAAGCATATTCATGTTCATAATCAGAGGAGTAATAATATGCATAAAGGATCTGAACATATGATCTTCTACCAAGTAAACCAACTAGCATCAACTACAAGGAGTAATCAACACTACTAGCAACCCATAGGTACCAATTTGTGGTTTTGATACAAGATTGGATACAAGAGATGAACTAGGGTTTTGAGAAGAGATGGTGCTGGTGAAGACGTTGATGGAGATTGACCCCCTCTCGATGAGAGGATCGTTGGTGATGACGTTGGTGATGATTTCCCCCTCCCGGAGGGAAGTGTCCCCGGCAGAACAGCTCCGCCAGAGCCCTAGATTGATTCCGCCAAGGTTTCGCCTCGTGGCGGCGGAGTTTCGTCCCGTAAGCTTGCCCACGATTTTTTCCAGGGTAAAAGTGATGATATAGCAGAAGATGGACGCCGGAGGCCCACCAGGGGGCCCAGGAGATAGGGCGCGCCCTATAGGGTCGCGCCTGCCTCCTCGGACAGGTGTGGGCCCCGGCCTATTTCTTTTCGCTTAGAAATTTTATAAATTCAAAAAGTTGTTTCGTGGAGTTTCAGGACTTTCGAGTTGTGCGTAATAGGTTTCAACGTTTGCTCCTTTTCCACTAGAATTCCAGTTGCCGGCATTCCCCTCTTCATGGTAAACCTTGTAAAATAAGAGAGAATAGCCATAAGTACTCATATATAATGTGTAATAACAGCCCATAATGCAATAAATATTGATATAAAAGCATGATGCAAAATGGACGATCAACTCCCCAAGCTTAGACCTCGCTTGTCCTCAAGCGGAAGCCGAAATCGAAAAATATGTCCACATGTTTAGAGATAGAGGTGTCGATAAAAATAAAATACGGACATGAGGGCATCATGATCATTCTAATAACAGCAACATATATGGATTTTGCCATATGATTTCCTATGCTCAAGTAATAAGCAATTCACAATGTCAAGTATGGTTCAAAAACTTCATTGGGAACTAACAAACTATAATCTCAGTCATTGAAGCAATTGCAATTTATCGTAACATCGGAAAGAGTCAATAATTGAGCTTTTCAGCAAGCTCACATACTCAACTATCTCGTAGTCCCCTATAATTATTAACACTCACGCAATACTTGTGGTTATAGAGTTTCAGCCAGACACTGAGAAAGATAGGGGCTTATTGTGTTGCCTCCCAACGTATTCACCTTTAGGTGATGTCAAAAATAATAGCCTATGCCAACTTACATCCAATTGGATATATGTATCATGATCTTTCAAACACGAGGAGCTTGCCAAAGGATAAAAATAAAAAAGGGAAAGGTGAGCATCACCTTGACTCAAGCATAAAGTAAAAGATAGGTCCTTCGCAGAGGGAAGCAGAGGTTGTCATGCGCGTTTAGGGTTGATGCATAAAGTCTTAGTGCAAAAGAACATCACTTTATATTGCCCCTTGTATGTGGACCTTTATTATGCAGTCCGTTGCTTTTATTACTTCCACAACAAGTTCGTACAAAGTTTATTTTCTCTGCACTAATAAGTCATACATATTTAGAGAGCAATTTTTATTGCTTGCACCGATGACAACTTACTTGAAGGATCTTATTCAATCCATAGGTAGGTATGGTGGACTCTCATGGAAAAACTGGGTTTAAGGATATTTGGAAGCACAAGTAGTATCTCTACTTGGTGCAGGGAATTGGCTAGCATGAGGGGGAAAAGCAAGCTCAACATGTTTGGAAGGTCAATGACAATATACTTTAACTGAGATGTCGGAAAACATAAACCATTACGTTGTCTTCCTTGTCCAACATCAACTCTTTTAGCATTTCATACTTAATGAGTGCTTCACAATCATAAAAGATGTCCAAGATAATATATTTATATGTGAACCCCTCTTTCCTTATCACTTCCTATTAATTGCAACGATGACCAAGGCTACGTTCATCAACTCTCAACAATTTTTATGCCTCATACTTTCTATATGTGAAGTTATCACTATCCATAAGATCAATATGAACTCCTTTGTTCTTTCTACCTTCTCAAGATCATAGCAACATAGAAAAGCCCTTGACTCAACACTAATCTTTATTATAGATAGCACACGGACTCGCTTACATAAAGAGATCACAATGCAAAACTCAAAACTACTTGATATCAAAACTTCAATCTACTAGATCAAGATACTACTAAAAGGATCGAACTAAATAAAGCGGTAAAGATAAGAGTGTGATGGTAATACGATACCGGAGCACCTCCCCCAAGCTTGGCAGTTGCCAAGGGGAGTGCCCATACCCATGTGATTATTTCTTCGGAGGTGGTGAAGTAGGAGTTGTTGCATTTTTCTTCTCTAGCTTGCGTCTGAGGCTAAAATTTTCCTCCCTCAGATCCTCATTCTCGAGCTCAAGTTTCATTATCCTTTTGCATAGTGCTGCCTTGCTGTCCTACAAAAAATGTGATGGGATAGATTGGACCTTAGGGAGGCTTGACTTCTTGAACTCCACATGCATATCACCAGGTTGAGGTAGTGGATCGTCCTCTTCATCGGAGCTTGGCTCCTCCTTCCTCTTTGGATCGTAGTCTTGTTCTTCCTGTGTGGTCCAGCCATAATGTTCCACATCCCCATATACTTTTGGCTTTGCAATATAATCAGCCATGTAGCTCTCTCCCTCCGAATCTTGGGACAACATCTTGTTCCAAATCTGCAACAGAAACAGCTCGAAACGAAAACAGAGGATATTTGCGTGACACGGAGGTCAAAACCTTCGGGAGTATATATAATGAATTTTTACCGACCAAAATACGTAACATACAAGAAAACGGAGTCCGGGAGGCACACGAGGTGCCCACGAGACAGGGGGCGCCCTCCTCTCTTGTGGGAGCCCCGTGTCCCTTTCGGACTACTTCTTTCTTCCTAAAATTATTAAATAATCGAAAACTGATAAAAATTGCCATTAGAGTTGTTTTGGAGTCGGTTTACTTACCGTACCACGTACCTATACCTTTTCGGAGTCTGGAACGTTCTGGAAAGTGTCTCTTATGTATTCCTCAGAGGTTATGGTTTCAATAATATTAGTTTCAACATTGATAGGATTACCTAAAATATAATGTTTAATTCTTTGCCCGTTTACCACCCTCGGATTTGTGTCTTCGAAGTTGTTGATTTTTATAGCACCAGAACGATAGACCTCCTCGATAACGTAGGGACCTTCCCATTTTGAGAGAAGTTTTCCTGCGAAAAATCTTAAATGAGAGTTGAACAATAACACATAATCTCCTACGTTAAACTCACGCTTTTGTATCCTCTTATCATGCCAATGTTTGACCTTTTCTTTGAAAAGCTTGGCATTCTCATATGCTTGGGTTCTCCATTCATCAAGTGAGCTAATATCAAACAACCTCTTCTCACCAGCAAGTTTGAAGTCATAATTGATCTCTTTAATAGCCCAATATGCCTTATGTTCAAGTTCAAGAGGTAAATGACATGCTTTTCCATAAACCATCTTATATGGAGACATACCCATAGGATTTTTGTATGCAGTTCTATAGGCCCATAATGCATCATCAAGTTTTTTGGACCAATTATTTCTAGATCTATTCATATTCTTTTGCAAAATTAATTTGAGCTCTCTATTGCTCAACTCTACTTGACCACTAGACTGCGGGTGATAAGGAGATGTGATTCTATGATTGACATCATACTTAGCAAGCATCTTACGGAAAGCACCATGAATAAAGTGTGAACCACCATCAGTCATAAGATATCTAGGGACTCCAAACCTCGGAAAAATAACTTCTTTAAGCATTTTAATAGAAGTGTTATGATCAGCACTATTGGTTGGAATAGCTTCTACCCACTTAGTAACGTAATCAACAACAACTAAAATATGTGTATAACCATTGGAGGCAGGAAAAGGTCCCATATAATCAAAGCCCCAAACATCAAACGGTTTAATAACAAGAGAATAATTCATAGGCATTTCTTGACGTCTACTAATGTTACCTATTCTTTGACATTCATCACAAGATAAGACAAACTTACGAGCATCTTTGAAAAGAGTAGGCCAATAAAAACCAGATTGTAGTACCTTGTGTGCAGTTCTATCTCCAGCGTGGTGTCCTCCATAGGATTCAGAGTGACACTTGCGTAGGATTTGTTCCTGTTCATGCTCAGGCACACAACGTCTAATAATACCATCTACTCCTTCTTTATAAAGGTGTGGATCATCCCAGAAGTAATGTCTTAAATCATAAAAGAACTTTTTCTTTTGCTGGTATGTGAAACTAGGCGGTATATATTTAGCAACAATGTAATTAGCATAATCAGCATACCAAGGAGCAGTACGAGAAGCATTGACAACCGCCAATTGTTCATCGGAAAAGTATCATTAATAGGCAAAGGGTCATCAAGAACATTCTCTAACCTAGACAAGTTGTGCGCAGAACGGGTTCTCAGCTCCTTTCTATCAATAATATGCAAGTCAAATTCTTGGAGCAAGAGAACCCATCTAATGAGTCTAGGCTTAGCATCTTTCTTTTCCATAAGATATTTAATAGCAGCATGATCAGTGTGAATAGTAACTTTGGAATCAACAATATAAGGTCTAAACTTATCACATGCAAACACAACGCTAAGAACTCTTTTTCAGAGTAGCATAATTTCTCTGGGCAGTATTAAGAGTCTTACTAGCATACTTGGATAACATTCAATTTCTTATCGACTCTTTGCCCTAAAACAACACCTACAAAGATAATCACTAGCATCGCATATAATTTCAAAAGGTAAATTCCAATCAGGTGGCTGAATAATAGGTGCGATGATCAAGGCTTTCTTAAGTGTTTCAAATGCTTCTACACAATCATCATCAAAGACAAAATGAATATCTTTTGCAATAAATTAGTCGAGGCCTAGAGATTTTAGAAAAGTCCTTAATGAACCTCCTATAAAAGCCGGCATGACCAAGGAAACTTCTTATACCTTTTATGTCCTTGGGACATGGCATCTTTCAATAGCATCAACTTTGGCTTTATCAACTTCAATACCTCTCTCGGAGATCTTGTGCCCCAAGACAATGCCTTCATTAACCATAAAGTGAAACTTTTCCCAATTCAGGACGAGACTAGTGTCTTTGCATCTATGAAAAACTCGATCAAGGTTGCTCAAACAATCATCAAAAGAGGATCCATAGACGGAGAAGTCATCCATGAATACCTCACAAATCTTTTCACATAAATCAGAGAATATAGCCATCATGCATCTTTGAAAGGTAGCAGGTGCATTACATAAACCAAAAGGCATACGTCTATAAGCAAAAGTACCAAAAGGGCAAGTAAAAGTAGTTTTAGATTGATCCTTTCGACACACGTATTTGAGAGAAGCGAATAACCATCTAGAAAGCAAAATGTGTGTGTTTGGATAGCCTTTCTAGCATTTGATCAATAAAAGGTAAAGGGTAATGATCTTTCTTAGTAGCTTTATTTAACTTACGAAAATCAATTACCATCCTATAACCTGTAATAATTCTTTGCAGGATCAATTCATCTTTATCATTAGGAACAACGGTAATACCTCCCTTTTTAGGGACACAATGGACAGGGCTTACCCATTCACTATCAGCAACGGGATAAATAATACCTGCCTTAAGGAGTTTTAGTATCTCCTTTCTTACCACTTCCTTCATTTTGGGATTTAATCGTCTTTGAGGGTCTCTAACTGGTTTGGCATCTTTCTCCACTGAAATTTTGTGTTGACATAATGTGGGACTAATGCCCTTAAGATCATCCAGAGTATATCCAATAGTAGCTCAATGCTTCTTCAGAGTTTTCAATAATCTTTCTTCTTCTTTCTCCAAAGGTTAGCACTAATAATAACAGGATATATTTCTTTTCATCAAGATAAGCATACTTAAGATTATCGTAAAGGTTTGAGTTCAAACACGGATCACCCTTGGGTGGAGGGGATCCCAAGAATTTCCATGGGAAGGTTATGTTTCAAATAGGTTCTTGTTTAAGGAACACTTCATCTATTTCTTCCTTTCCTTCATAAACATATCGTTTTCATGGTCTAGCAAATATTGTACTAACGGATCGGTCGGAGGAACAGCAATGGAAGCAAGACCAATAATTTCATCCTTACTAGGTAATTCCTCTTCACGGTGTTGTCTACGAAATTTAGAAAAGTTTAACTCATGAGACATATCACCTAGACCAATAGTAACAACATCCTTTTCGCAATCTATCTTAGCATTAACGGTGTTCAAGAAGGGTCTACCAAATATAATGGGACAAAAGCTATCTTGTGGGGAGCCAAGAGCAAGAAAATCAGCAGGATATTTAGTTTTCCCACACAAGACTTCAACATCTCTAACAATTCCCATTGGTGAAATAGTATCTCTATTGGCAAGTTTAATTGTGACATCAATATCTTATAACTCAGTAGGTGCAATATCGTGCTTAATTTTGTTGTATAAGTCAATAGGTATTGCACTAGCACTAGCACCCATATCACATAAGCCATGATAACAATGATCTCCTATTTTAACAGAAATAACAGGCATGCCTACCACAGGTCTATGTTTATCTTTAGCACAAGGTTTGGCAATTCTAGCAGTTTCATCACAGAAATAAATAACATGCCCATCAATATTATCAGACAAGAGATCTTTAACAATAGCAACATTAGGTTCAACTTTGATTTGCTCAGGAGGTGTATAAGTTCTAATATTACTCTTACGAACAACAGTCAAAGCTTTAGCATGATCTTTTAACCTAACCGGAAAAGGAGGTTTTTCAACATAAGCAGTAGGAACAATAGGATCACTATAGGTAATAGTCTTTTCTTCAACTGTAATAGGTGCAACTACTTTCACTTCAACAGGAGGATTATATTTAAACCACTTCTCTTTAGGGAGATCAACGTGAGTAGCAAAGGATTCACAAAAAGTAGCTACTATCTCAGAGTCAAGTCCATACTTAGCGCTAAATCCATGAAAAGCATCAGTATCCATAAAAGATTTAACACAATCGAACTTAGGTGTCATACCTGACTCCTTACCATCGTCGGAACCCAAATCTTCAGAGTTGCGTTTAATTCTTTCCAATAAGTCCCATTTGAAATCAATAGTCTTCAGCATATAAGAACCAGCACAAGAAGTATCGAGCAGGTTGCGATTATCAAGAGAAAGTCGAGCATAAAAATTCTGAATAATCATTTCCCGAGAGAGCTCATGATTGGGGCATGAATATAACATTGACTTAAGCCTCCCCAAGCTTGAGCGATGCTTTCTCCTTTGAGGCCAGAAATTATATATGTAATTACGATCACGATGAACAAGATGCATATGATAGAACTTCCGTGAAATTCCAACTTCAATCGCTTATAATTCCAAGATCCCGTATCATCACATAGCCTATACCATGTCAATGCATCTCCCTTCAAAGATAAAGGGAAGACCTTCCTTTTAACAACATCATCGGGAATACCTGCAAGCTTAAATAATCCACAAACTTCGTCCACAAAGATAAGGTGTAAGTCGGGATGCAATGTTCCGTCTCCTGCGAAAGGATTAGCTAGCAGTTTTTTTATCATACACGAACGAATCTCAAAGTGAATATTTTCATAAAGTTCAGTAGGTTGAGGAGCATCTCTTTGCTCTTCTGGTTGGGGTGAAGATACCCCAAACAAGCCCCTCAAAGGATTAGTTTCCATAGTGACAAGTAACAGAAAATTTCAGCACACTATATAAATGTTTTCCTTACCAAGTTCCACTCACCAAAAGCGCTACACTCCCCGGCAACGGCGCCAGAAAAGAGTCTTGATGACCCACAAGTATAGGGGATCTATCGTAGTCCTTTCGATAAGTAAGAGTGTCAAACCCAACGAGGAGCGTAAGAAATGATAAGCGGTTTTCAGTAAGGTTTTCTCTGCAAGCACTCAAATAGTAGATGATAGATAGTTTTGTGATAAGATAAATAGTAACAAGCAAAAAGTAAATAAAGTAAATAAAGTGCAGCAAGGTGGCCCAATCCTTTATGTAGCAAAGGATAAGCCTGGACAAACCCTAGTAATGAAGAAGGAGCTCCCGAGGACACATTGGGAATTATCGTCAAGCTAGTTTTCATCACGTTCATAAGATTCGCGTTCGGTACTTTGATAATTTGATATGTGGGTGGACCGACACTTGGGTACTATCCTAACTTGGACAAGCATCCCACTTATGATTAACCCCTATTGCCAGCATACGCAACTACAAAAAGGAGTATTAAGGTAAACCTAACCACAACATTAAGCATATGGGTCCATATCAGCCCCTAACGAAGCAACGCATAAACTAGGGTTTAAGCTTCAGTCACTCTAGCAACCCATCATCTACTTATTACTTCCCTATGCCTTCCTCTAGGCCCAAATAATGGTGAAGTGTCATGTAGTCGACGCTCACATAACACCACTAGAGGAAAGACAACATACATCTCATCAAAATATCGAATCTAATACCAAATTCACATGACTACTAATAGCAAGACTTCACCCATGTCCTCAGGAACAAATGTAACTACTCACAAAGCATATTCATGTTCATAATCAGAGGAGTAATAATATGCATAAAGGATCTGAACATATGATCTTCCACCAAGTAAACCAACTAGCATCAACTACAAGGAGTAATCAACACTACTAGCAACCCATAGGTACCAATTTGTGGTTTTGATACAAGATTGGATACAATAGATGAACTAGGGTTTTGAGAAGAGATGGTGTTGGTGAAGATGTTGATGGAGATTGACCCCCTCTCGATGAGAGGATCATTGGTGATGACATTGGTGATGATTTCCCCCTCCCGGAGGGAAGTGTCCCCAGCAGAACAGCTCCGCCAGAGCCCTAGATTGATTCCGCCAAGTTTCCACCTCGTGGCGGCGGAGTTTCGTCCCGTAAGCTTGCCCATTATTTTTTCCAGGGTAAAAGTGATGATATAGCAGAAGATGGACGCCGGAGGCCCACCAGGGGGCCCAGGAGATAGGGGGCGCGCCCTGTCTCCTAGACAGGGTATGGGCCGCCTGGCCTATTTCTTTCGCTCAGAAATTCTTATAAATTCCAAAAAGTTGTTTCGTGGAGTTTCAGGACTTTTGGAGTTGTGCAGAATAGGTTTCCAACGTTTGCTCCTTTTCCAGCTAGAATTCCAGCTGCCGGCATTCCCCCTCTTCATGGTAAACCTTGTAAAATAAGATAGAATAGCCATAAGTATTCATATATAATATATAATAACATCCCATAATGCAATAAATATTGATATAAAAGCATGATCCAAAATGGACGTATCAGATCCCCTACACTTGTGGGTTATCAAGACTAATTTCTGGCGCCGTTGCCGGGGAGCATAGCTCTATTATTTGAGTCACTTGGATTTATATCTGCTGGACACTATGAAGAATTTGAAAGATGCTAAGACAAAAATGTATCCCTCATCTACGAGGGGAGGTAAGGAACTGCCATCTAGCTCTGCACTTGATTCACCTTCTGTTATGAGTAAGCTTGCGACACCTAAACCTGCTTCTGTTATTTGTTCTGTTATGTTGCATGTTATTGATGATGTCACTTCTGCTATGCATGATACTTATGATGAAACTACTTCTATGCTTGATACTACTGTGCCCCTTGGTGAATTTCTTGATGAACAAATTGCTAGGACTAGAGAGAAAGAAATTATTGAAACTGATAATGTTGATGAAATTGATGATGAAGATATGCCTGTTATTCCTGAGGGTTATGTTTTTGATATGGAAGCTTCTGCAGCTATTTTTGCCTGCAAAGATAGAAACGAACTTAAGAGGCTCTTAGTTAAATGGAGTAAAGAATCTCTTAGAGATAGAATGAAACCTGACCCTGCTTTTGCTACTTCACCTATTTGTGTTCCCGATAAGGATTATGAATTCTCTGTTGATCCTGATATAATTACTTTGGTCGAATCTGATCCTTTTTATGGCTATGAATCTGAAACTGTTGTGGCACATCTTACTAAATTAAATGATATAGCCACCCTGTTCACTGATGATGAGAGATCTCGCTACTTTTATATCCTTAAAATATTTCCGTTCTCATTAAAGGGTGATGCTAAGATATGGTTTAATTCTCTAGATCCTGGTTGTGTGCGTAGTCCCCAGGATATGATTTATTACTTCTCTGCTAAATATTTCCCTTCTCATAAGAAACAAGCTGCTTTAAAGGAAATATACAACTTTGTGCAAATTGAAGAAGAGAGTCTCCCACAAGCTTGGGGGAGGCTTCTCAAGTTACTTAATGCTTTGTCTGATCGTCCTCTTAAGAAAAATGAAATACTTGATATCTTTTATAATGGACTAACCGATGCTTCCAGAGACCTGGATAGTTGTGCTAGTTCTGTTTTCAGGGAAAGAACACCGGATGAAGCTGAAATTCTATTGAATAATATGTTGACAAATGAAAATAATTGGGCACTTCCTGAGCCAGCTCCTGCTCCAACTCGAGCCTATTCCTAAACCAACTCAAGAAGAGGGTGATCTATTTCTCGATCTCAAGATATGCAAGAGGCAAAGAAATCTATGAAAGAAAAAGGTATTAAAGCTGAAGATGTTAAGAATTTACCTCCTATTGAAGAAATACATGGTCTTAATTTACCGCCTGTTGAAGAAACATATGATCTTGATCCATTACCTATTGAAGAACCTCCAGGTCCTGATAACCCGACACAGGTAGTAAAGGTAAATTCTCTCTATAGATTTGATGAAGGTGATATTCCTCACTATAAGTCTGCTAGGCAATGCTTGGAAGAGTTTGATAATTTTATTGTCAAACAAGAAAATTTTAATTCTTATTTTGGTAGAGAATTAAAACAAAATGCTTATATGATTAAACACTTGGGTTACTATATGGCTAATGTTAGATGTGAACTTAAACTTGTTAGCAAACATGCTTCTATGGTTACCACTCAAGTAGAACAAGTACTTAAGGCTCAAAATGATTTGCTCAATGAAATGAATAGTAAGAAAAATGATTATGCTATTATAGTGGCTACTAGAACTGGTAGAATGACTCAGGAACCTTTGTATCCTGAAGGCCAACCTAGGAGAATTGAGCAAGATTCTCAGAGAAATAATACTGATGTGCCTAGTTCTTCTAAAAGGAAGAAAAAGAAAAATGATAGGACTTTGCAAACTTCTAGTGAACCTATTGCTGAACCACCCGAGAATCCAAATGATATATCTATTTCTGATGCTGAAACATAATCTGGTAATGAACATGAACCTAGCGAAAATGTTAATGATGATGTTCATGATGATGTTCAACCTAGTAATGATAATGATGTAGAAGTTGAACCAGCTGTTCATCTTGATAACCCACAATCAAAGAATCTACATTATGATAAGAGAGATTTTGTTGCTAGGAAACATGGTAAAGAAAGAGAACCATGGGTTCAGAAACCCATGCCTTTTCCTCCCAAACCATCCAAGAAAAAGGATGATGAGGATTTTGAGCGCTTTGCTAAAATGATTAGACCTATCTTTTTGTGTATGCGATTAACTGATGTGCTCAAAACAAACCCTTATGCTAAGTATATGAAGGATATCATTACAAATTAAAAAAAGATACCGAAATCTGAAATTTCCACCATGCTTGCTGAAAGGATCGATATAGTTGACTAGAGGGGGGGGGGGGGTGAATAGGCAACTAACAATTTTTAAGCTTTTCTTTACCAATTTAAACTTTGCAATAATAAAGGTTGTCTAGATGTGCAACTAGGTGGACAACCTATATGATGCAAACAACACAATCACAAGAGCAAGCAAGGATAGGAACACAAATAAGCTTGCACAAGTAAAGGGATAAGATAACCAAGAGTGGAGCCGGTGGAGACGAGGATGTGTTACCGAAGTTCCTTCCTTTTGAGGGGAAGTACGTCTCCGCTAGAGCGGTGTGGAGGCACAATGCTCCCCAAGAAGCCACTAGGGCCACCGTAATCTCCTCATGCCCTCGCACAATGCAAGAGTCGTGATTCCACTATTGGTGCCCTTGAAGGCGGCGACCGAACCTTTACAAACAAGGTTGGGGCAATCTCCACAACTTAATTGGAGGCTCCCAACAACACCACGAAGCTTCACCAAAGTGGAATATGGCTCCACGGTGACCTCAACCGTCTAGGGTGCTCAACCACCCAAGCGTAACAAGATCCGCAAGGGATAAGTGGGGGGAATCAAATATCTTGTGGTGGAAGTGTAGATCGGGCCCTTGTCACCCAATCCCGAGCAAACCAACAAGTTTGATTGGCTAGGGAGAGAGATCGGGCCAAAATGGAGCTTGGAGCAACAATGGAGCTTAGAGATAGAAGAGGTGGTCAACTAGAGGTAGAAGACGCCCCTTATATAGTCGTGGGAAAAATCCAACCGTTATCCACATGTTCAGGCCGCGACGCACGGTACTACCGCTCCAGGGGCGCGGTACTACCGCGAGGCTGCGCGGTACTACCGTGGCGGACCACGGTACTACCGCGGCAGCAGCACAGGCAGGAACTAGCCTGACTAAGGGGCAGTACTACCGCTTGCGCGGTACTACCGCTCCCCCTTGCGGTACTACCGCAAGGCAGGAGAGTCATGGCCTGGGAAGGGCGCGGATGAAATAAATTACATCTGTGCCAACTTCCGCTGAACCTGCGGTGGTACAAAAATCCGACGCGGTACTACCGTTGCGAGCGCCTACTACCGTGAAACTACGATACTAGGTAGGAGCCACGGTACCACGGCTCCTAGGGAGCAAGATTACCGTGGGCACTGCGGTACTACCGCTACCGACGAGCGGTACTATCGTGGGTGGCGCGGATGTAAAAATTACATCCGCCTTACTACCGCACCGAGCGGCACTAGGCACGGGAGCCGTGGTACTACCGCCCGAGGAGCGGTACTACCGTGACACTCAGCGGTATTACAGCGTGTACTTGCGGTACTACCGCAAGTACAGCAATAAGTCGCCGATTTCCGCACAACCAAGATAACGAAGGGCGCTCCAAAATGCAGGGAAAGGAGGGACAAGTGTACGTGTTGATTCCGCCCAAACCTTTCCGACGCGGACCCCCTCTTAATAGTACGGCTCTCCTACGACTCAATTCCACCAAAAAGAAACGTAGGACGACGCCGTCTTCAATAGTCTCCGAGGGGCACCGAATCGTCTCGTGCCAAGAGATGAACCATCTGAGGAACTCAAAGCATATGATTAGTCCGCAAAAGTATCATCGTCAATCACCAAAACACTTACGGGATAAATATTCCCTTACAATCTCCCCCTTTTTGGTGGATTGATGACAATACGGGATTTGCACAAAGATACAAAAATATAGAGCAAGGGCAAACCCCTCCTCTCCAAAATATAGACGGGCTCCCCCTAGATGTGTGCACTCTGGATGAATGCTTTGGACTGCATGGCACACGTACTAGGATCACCACTCCCCCTATATTTTAGAGACAAAGGCCCGAAGAATAACATCTAAGCAACATATAGCACAATATAACACACGCTTGCTAAGATAGATAGAGTGCATATGTCTTACACCATATGAAGGAAAAGCAACTAAAACGAGGTTCAAACGAGGTTCAACCAAGAACGCAATAAACACACCAAACACGAACACGACACAAGACTCAAGAATCTCACGCTCTCTCCCCTTTGGCATCGAGACGCCAAAAGGCAGAGAGGACACCTACACACAAGCGGTGGCTCAAGCAGGAGGGAACTCGTCCCAACCCTCTCCGCCGACTCCTCAAGGCAGGGATGGACTCTCGACGCCCTCCTCGAAATCAGTCCACTTGTAGCCTTGCTTCTCCATCCACTCGGCCTCCGGAGTGATGTGCTCCTCGCACCCGCCTGACACATCCTCACCATAGAGCTTCAAGATCTTCCTGTCCCGGCGACGACTCTCCTTGGATGCCACGTGAGTCCTGTCTGCCCTTGGCTTGCATGCGAAAAGAGTCTTCATCTTGTCCTTCAGCTTTGTGGCCCATGAAGGCATAGAGGAGCTCTGGGAAGGCCTAGCAGCATGGCCCTCAACAACATTCTCGGTGCCAGCATCCTCCTCTCCAACAGCAGCCCTAGCAGCAGATGCCTCAGCACGAGTAGTAGTGTTGGCCCAGTTGGGTTTGACACGCAGACAGATGGGGTCATGGCGAATCCAGTCAGGGGCAAGGAACTCCTCACCAGGGAACATCTTCTCCCAGGTCCTTGAGATCAGCAGAAACAGATAGGGCCCGTAGATAGGCACTTTGCTGTTGAACACCACAAACCGAAGCTCACACCACATGATGTGTGAGACATCAAGTGGCTGAGTCTGAGACAAACGAGCCTCCTCGCAGATGAGCATCATATCCACCATATAGGCATGGACCTTGTCCTTGTCACCAATGCGAGGGAACAAGGAGTTCGGAAGATGCGTACATGATATCCGAAAAGAGTTGAGCACCAACCCTATCTTGCCACTTGAAGCGTCTTCTCAACATAGTACGGTGCAAGCCTGTCCTTGTTGGCGAGTCGAGTTGGCATGGGGCTAACACCCACGGAGAGTCGAGCCCATCATCGTGAACTTGGAGCAAATCCATGAACTCCTTCCGTGTAGCAGTCACTTACGGCCATTGGTCATCCAGTCATCCTCCTCTCCTCATTAGGGTGAAAGTAAACTGAAGCAAAGAACTGACCAATGAGCTCAGGATCATAGTAAAGGTGAAAGGATATCACATGCTCAATGCCAAACTGCTCCACCAAGTCCAGAGCCTCTCCAAAGTAGGCACAGAACTTGTCCTTCCTCAAGTGATGCATGTCAATCCACTTCACATCCACATAGGTATTCTGCTTGTTCTTGATGACATCCAGATAGACGTTAGTTTGATGCATGTTCCAGAACAGCTCACAACCCCTGACAGAGGAACGAGGGGTCACGTACGGGTCAATTTGCCTGAGACGGACGTAGTCAGATTGGGGCATCTCATCCATGCCCTTGGCGGGCTCCTTGAACTTGCTAGCAGTTGTCTTGACATGGCGCTTGGAGGCAGAGGAACCCTCTGGTGCTTCACCTGGGTTGTGCAGACGCTTGGAGCCAGTTTCACGACTGGGATTGGACCGGCGAGAGCCACCACCTGAGTCACACACGCAAAGCACCAAAGACGCAAAGAAGATCAATGCAAAGGCCACGAAAAAGCACAAGAAACACATAGGAGACATATGAGAAAGTTGGCATGCGATAGGTGTGAGCCACGGTAGGACTGCCACTGCCTGCGGCACTAAAGCATTAGTACCACTCCAAACGCGGTAGTACCGTGCGAGGTCACGGTAGTACCGTGGTTGGAGCGGAAGTAAAGATTTAGTACCACACAGAGCGCGGTAGTACCGCACCCGAAGGGCGGTAGTACCGTGCAAGCGGTAGTACCGCGCCATACGGGCGGTAGTACCGCGTCGCAGCAGATCCAACTAGCGATTTGAATCTGAAAAGAACCGCGAAACAACGGCGGTGCTATGGTGATCAGATCTAGCGCATGACAACAATACAAGTATAAATCCTATGCAATACCACACTCCTTCATCCTATTCTTGCAGAGATTAAGCCTATCAATCTCAAGAACACACAAGCCTCCCCAAAACCTAGAAACACCAAACACCATCAACACGGAGAGGAGTTGGGGAAAACCTGGGTCCATAGCAAGAGCACGTGGGGAACGATCCCACCGGTCGGAATCACGGAGGGCAGCCGGTGGAGGAGATCCGCCAAGAACGCCGGTTCCGTTCTTGAGCAAGGAGAGAAGGAGGCAACGTGGAAAGAGGATCATGAATGGGTATGGGGAGTTAGGACTCCCCTGCCCGCCCTTATCCCCACGCCCTCGAACCGCGCGGTAGTACTGTATCATCGCGTAGTACCGCTCGGTGGAAGTTCCGCACCGAGGAGGTAGTACCGCCAACCAGCGGCAGAAAAAATTACTACCGTGTGGTCGCGGTAGTACTGCGCTCCAAGCGGTAGTACTGTGGCAGGCTGCGGTAGTACCGCAGCTGGTCATGTAGTACCGTGAACTCAAGTCACCGCAAGTTTCAAAACGAGAAGAGGGCCTTTGCAAGGAAACTTTTCACACACAAGAAACCACAAGATCTAGCACAAACCAGAGGCAAAAGACAACAAGAAACCACTGTTTACAAGGCCTCTCAGGAGAGAGGGCGGTGGCCAAGCCACCTATGTTTGAGTTGGATGGTATGGCACCGCCAAGAATTATCCTTGGGCCCATGACCAAAACTCGCCTTTGGAACACAAGTACCATAAAAATGGCTAATGTGAAAGAGGTGATCGATTTATGCATAATGGGGGAGGAGAGTTCATTGAGAGAACAACACTCCCCTATGTCCATGCCTACACCTAAACTAGACAACAAGTTGAGTGTGGTGGGAGTGCACGGCTCAAGTCACATTGCTCAAATCGATGATATTTAGCTCATGCCTTAACTCATGAAATCTTGCTTCATCTAAGGGCTTCGTGAATATATCTGCAAGGTTATCCTGAGTGTTGACATACTTGAGCTCGGTCTCCCCTCGCCTAATGTGATCCCGGATGAAGTGATACCGAATCTCAATGTGCTTCGTCTTGAAGTGTTGCACCGGGTTGAGAGAAATCTTGATGGCACTTTCATTATCACACCAAAGAGGCACTTTGTCACAAATGACACCGTATTCCTTCAAAGTTTGCCTCATCCATAGGAGTTGAGCACAACAACTACCGCCGCCACATATTCCGCTTGTGGACGAGAGAGACACACAACTTTGCTTCTTGGAAGACCAACTTACCAAGGAGCAACCAAGAAATTGGCACCTCCGAAGTGGACTTCCTATCCACTTTGTCTCCCGCCCAACCGGAATCCGTAAATCCTTCAAGCTTGAAGTTTGCTCCTCTTGGGTACCATAAGCCAAAGTTTGGGGTATGAGCCAAATATCGAAAGATTCGCTTGACCGCCACATAGTGGCTTTCCTTCGGTGCGGCTTGAAACCGTGCACACATTCCCACACTCAACATGATATTCGGTCTAGATGCACAAAGGTAAAGCAAGGAGCCAATCATGGAGCGATATACCTTTTGATCCACCGCTTTACGATTGGGATCAATGTCAAGTTGGCACTTGGTGGGCATTGGTGTAGTAGCCGGCTTGACATCACTTAGCTTGAATCTTTTGAGCATGTCTTGAGTGTATTTGGCTTGGTTGATGAAGGTTCCTTCTCTTCTTTGTTTGATATCGAAACAAAGGAAGAACTTCAACTCTCCCATCGAAGACATCTTGAACTTGGAGGTCATGAGAGCGGCAAATTCCTCATTGAAAGCTTTGTTAGGAGAACCAAAGATAATATCATCAACATATAGTTGGCATACAAACAACTCCCCATTGACCTTCTTAGTAAAAAAGAGTGGGATCGATTTGCCCCACTTCAAATCCACGATCTTGTAACAACTCGGTAAGGTGGTCATACCACGCACGTGGGGCTTGTTTAAGGCCATAGAGTGCCTTATCGAGTTGATACACATGATCCGGAAAGTAGGGGTCCTCGAACACGGGGGGTTGCTTGACATAGACCAACTCATTAATAGGACCATTAAGAAAAGCACTTTTCACATCCATTTGTTGCAACTTAAAGTTGTGATGGGAAGCATAAGCAATCAACAAACGAATGGATTCAAGACGAGCAACGGGAGCAAAGGTTTCACCGTAGTCGATACCCTTGACTTGGGAGTAGCCTTGTGCTACCAATCTTGCCTTGTTGCGAATGATGTTCCCATGAGCATCTTGCTTGTTCTTGAAAATCCAATTGGTTCCAATGACATTGTGGTTCCCCGATGGCCTTGGCACCAATCTCCACACCTTGTTGTACTCGAAGTTGTTGAGTTCTTCATGCATGGCACTGAGCCAATCCGAGTCTTTGAGCGCCTCATAGACCTTTTGGGGTTCAACACAAGAGACAAACGCGTGATGTTCACAATAGTTTGCCAATTGTTTACGAGTGCTTACCCCTTTTCTTAGGCTTCCAACCACATTCTCCATGAGATGGCCTTTGGTGGTGAGTTTGAAGCAATCTTGGCGGCACGACGCCTAATTCCTCCTCGGAGGTGAGATGAGGAGGGTCACTTGATCATCTTGAGCGCCGCCTTGAGCATGATCTTCATCTTGAGCATGCTCGGGGAGAGAACTTGACCTTGGGCATCATTTGGAGTGTCATCATCGCCTTGAGCACGATCTTGCCCTTGGTCTTGTTCATGAGGTTGAGGGCCTTCACTTTGTTCTTCTAAGCGCAGGGGCCTTGGGTTGGTGATGGCTCCACTTGAGTGGAGCATTGTCCTTCTCCTTCGCCACAAGGGGTTCCTCAATGGGTAGGATAAAACCAACTCCCATCTTCTTATGGCTTGGGAGGAATTTCATCACCTACATCACAAGTGCCACTTTGCTCCACTTGGGAGCCAAGATTCTCATCAAACTCCATGTTACACGCCTCCTCAATAAGTCCCGTGGATTTATTGAGGACACGATAAGCATGAGAGTTTGTAGCATAACCAACAAATATGCCCTCATGAGCTCTAGCTTCAAATTTAGACAAACGAACACCTTTCTTGAGAATGAAACACTTACACCAACACCCTAAGTACTTGAGGTTGGGCTTGTTGCGGTGAGTATCTCATAAGGAGTCTTGTTCAAGCCTTTGCGGAGATAGAGCCGATTGGATGCATGACATGCGGTGTTGATGGCTTCGGCCCAAAAGTTGTATGGAGACTTGAACTCCGCCATCATGGTCCTTGCCGCATCCATCAACGTCCGGTTCTTCCTCTCTGCAACACCATTTTGTTGAGGGGTATATGGTGCAGAATATTGATGCTTGATCCCCTCATCACTAAGAAACTCATCCAAAGTGTAGTTCTTGAACTCGGTGCCGTTGTCACTTCTTATATTCAAGATCTTTGCATTATGTTGACGTTGAGCTTCATTTGCAAAGTCGATGACAGTTTGTTGAGTCTCACTCTTCCTCTTGAAGAAGTATACCCAAGTGTATCTTGAATAGTCATCCACAATCACCAAGCAATACTTTCTACCTCCAAGACTATCAAATGATGGTGGCCCAAAGAGATCCATGTGAAGGAGCTCCAAGGGTCTCTTTGAGTATATGATGGTCGTGGGAGGGTGAGCCTTCTCATGAAGCTTTCCTTCAATACAAGCACTGCAAGCACGGTCTTTGGCAAAACTAATATTTGTTAGTCCACGGACATGGTCCCCCTTGAGAAGACTTTGCAAAGATCTCATATTGACGTGGGCTAAATGGCGATGCCAAAGCCATCCCACGTCAACTTTAGCCATTAGGCATGTCGTGGTCTTAGTAGGTCGCTCCGAAAAGTTAATCACATAGAGACCGTTCTCGACATGCCCAACAAAGGCTACTTTAAGAGTCTTGCTCCACAAGAGGGCCACGGTATCAATGTCAAAGAAGGTAGCAAAACCCATGATTGCAATTTGACGAACGGAAAGCAAATTGTATGCGAGGGAATCAACAAGCATGACTTTCTCGATCGTAAGATCATGAGAAATGACAACCTTGCCGAGACACAATACCATAGAATGTGATGCATCACCCCACTCGACATTGGTGGGCATAGATGGAATCTCTTGCACGTCCACCACCATGTCCTTGCTCCCGGTCATATGATTTGTTGCTCCACTATCGAGCAACCATGATTCCCCACCGGAAGCAAACCCCTACAAGAGATCAATGCTTGGTTTTAGGTACCCATTTGGTAATGGGTCCTTTGATGTCAGTAACGAGGGTCTTAGGAACCCAAATAGACCATTCAATGTACTCATAAGAAGAACCAACAAATTTAGCATAAACATGCCCATCACTAGCACGGCACAACACATATGAGGGGTTAAAGTCACGGCTATGTTCATGGGGATGACGTTGTCCTTCTTGGCATTGCCACCCTTTGCACGGTTCTTCTTCTTCTTGAAGCACCCTCTCCTCCCTCACAAAAGTTTGCTTGAGAGGGGAGGTTGCTTGGTCTTGTCATTCTTCTTCTTGCTCTTGGGCTTGGGCGCGAACCCAATCCCTCCTTGGTTACAACTTCCTTTTGATTACTCAAAAGGTCGTTAAGGTTCTTCTCACCTTGTATGCATGTGACAAGGCCCTTTTCAAGTTGCTCCTTCAACTTAGCATTCTCCTCAACAAGATGCACATGCTCACAACAAGGGTTAGTAGAATTTGCATTATCAATCAATATCATATGAGGAAAGGTGGCTTTCTCCTTGGTTAGCTTCACTTGGAGTTGATCATGAGACTCTTTGAGACTAGCATGAGCACCCTTAAAGACTTTGTGAGCCTTGTCGAGAATGTCAAAGTCCTCATTGAGTCTAGCAAGATCAACTCCAAGCTTTGCCTTCTCGGAGCTAAGCACACGAGACACAACAAGAGCATGATCAAGTTCTTTCTTTAATTTAGCATGATCATCGTTGTATGACTCCTCAAGAGCCAAACGAAGACCACGCCTTCCTCAAGAGCATTGGAAAGATCCGAATCTCATCGGCATAGTCACGACTATGCCCTTCCATCTTAGAGATGGTTTCTTCATGAGCCTCGATCATGACATTGGCTTCACCAAGTTGTTCCAAGAGAGCAACGAAGTGCTTCTTGGATTTGCCCATGAGTTTACTCATAAAGATCTCAAACTCATTTTCCTCCACATTAGTCCCCTCATGTTCATCAATGCAATCCGTCAAAGAAGAATGATTGATGATGGTAGTTTCGATGTTGGGGGTTACCTTGTTGGTGGCTTTAGCCATGAGGCACTTGGCGGTGATGCTTTCATTGGGTGACTCAAAGAGAGACACCCGAGAAGTCGTTGCAATGGCAACGGAGGCCATGGCAACCGATTCACCATCCTCATCATCATCATCATCCTCATTGTACTCTTCTTGAACCACCAAAGCTTTGTGAGGAGTCTTCTTGGTGAAGTTGCTCTTGTTGGGTAAAGACTTGGCCTTGTCCTTACGGATGAGCTTGCCACCATTGTCTTCCCTCTTCTCATATGGGCACTCCGCAACAAAGTGACTCACATTGCCACAGTTGAAACAAGTCCTCACTCGTTGCTTGCCCTTAGTGCCACTTGAGTTACTCTTGTTGAAGTTGGGCCTTGAGTTCTTCTTGCTCCAAAATTGCCTTGAAGCAAGGGCCATGTGTTCATGATAGTCATACTTTGTATCTTCGAGGTTGCTCTCTTCTTCTTCCTCCTCTCCATCTTCTTCGACACAAATCTTGGCCTTCAAAGCGAGGTTGGGCTTCTTTGCTCTTTGGGAGCGAAGCACCGCATTGTCGGTGGTCTTGTCCAATATGCTCATAGCCACAAACTCATCCAACACATCACTTGAGGACAGGGTGTGGAAGTCCGGTCGTTGACGGATGACGGAGGACATGGCTTTGTGGTAGGGCATCATTGCCTTGAGGAATTTGTGCTTGAT
This sequence comes from Aegilops longissima, assembly GCA_021605205.1. NCBI lineage: Eukaryota > Viridiplantae > Streptophyta > Magnoliopsida > Poales > Poaceae > Aegilops > Aegilops longissima. Next base: position 66,809,897 of record CM038676.1, read on the forward strand.
CTAGTTGTCATCTGTGTCCTTACTTTCATGATCCCGGAGGGAGACAGCAAGCTTGGTTACTCTCCGATAGAGCTCACGAGGTTCTTCTTCTTCTTTCATTGCAAACTCATCGGCTTTATCTTGGACCACTTCATAATTGGAACATTGAATGCTTGCGCTTCCTCGAAAAAGGGAAACCACCTTGAGCCAAGCATCTTTGGCAAGGGAGTAGGGCCAGAGATGAGGGAGGTCTTCGGGAAGGATTGCTTCTTGGATGATGAAGAGAGCATTCTCATTGAATTGATGGTCCACGACCTCTCTTGGAGAAAAGTTGCTCGGATCATGCGGATAGAAACCTTCTTCAATGATTCCCCAAAGGTTAGTGTTCACATGATTTAAATGACGCTTAAAACGATAAACCCAAGAATCAAAATCCTCCTTTTTATCAATCTTAGGTGGTGGACCGGCATGATTCAAATGAGTGGAAGGAATCGGTCCACCATAAACGGGAGGTTGCACATGGGCAAAGATGTCGGTGCCATTCTTACCACTAGACGAGGGGGCTTTCTCACTAGTAGCTTCCCCCTTATCGGAGTTAGCATCCGCTCCCGTGTTGGCGGGATCACCCACTTTCACTGCAAGCGGTGGAAAGTTTAAGCCCTTCTAGGAATTCCTTAAACATGTCCTTGACCTCGGTCGTCATGGAGTTTTTCAATGTGTCCAACGCCACATTGAATTCCTCACGAGAGATCGAGGTACCCCCATCTCCCGTAGATGATATCGGATTCACACCGGAGTGCTCCCCCACATCATCTACGACGTCAACCATACTCTTCGGACGGTAAAGTCCTTAAAAGAGACGAGGCTCGATACCAATTGAAAGGATCGATATAGTTGACTAGAGGGGGTGAATAGGCAACTAACAATTTTAAGCTTTTCTTTACTAATTTAAACTTTGCAATAATAAAGGTTGTCTAGATGTGCAACTACGTGGACAACCTATATGATGCAAACAACACAATCACAAGAGCAAGCAAGGATAGGAACACAAATAAGCTTGCACAAGTAAAGGGATAAGATAACCAAGAGTGGAGCCGGTGGAGACGAGGATGTGTTACCAAGTTCCTTCCTTTTGAGGGAAGTACGCTCCATTAGAGCGTGTGGAGGCACAATGCTCCCCAAGAAGCCACTAGGGCCACCGTAATCTCCTCACGCCCTCGACAATGCAAGAGCCGTGATTCCACTATTGGTGCCCTTGAAGGCGGCGATCAACCTTTACAAACAAGGTTGGGGCAATCTCCACAACTTAATTGGAGGCTCCCAACAACACCACGAAGCTTCACCACAATGGAATATGGCTCCACGGTGACCTCAACCGCCTAGGGTGCTCAACCACCCAAGAGTAACAAGATTCGCAAGGGATAAGTGGGGAATCAAATATCTTGTGGTGGAAGTGTAGATCGGCCCTTGTCACCCAATCCCGAGCAAATCAACAAGTTTGATTGGCTAGGGAGAGAGATCGGCCAAAATGGAGCTTGGAGCAACAATGGAGCTTAGAGATAGAAGAGGTGGTCAACTAGAGGTAGAAGACGCCTTATATAGTCGTGGGAAAAATCCAACCGTTATCCACATGTTCAGGTCATGACGCACGGTACTACCGCTCGGGCGCGGTATTATCATGAGGTTGCGCGGTACTACCGTGGCGGACCACGGTACTACCGCGACAAAGAAGACAGCAGGAACTAGCTCGACTAAGGGCAGTACTACCACTTGCGCTGCATTACCGCTCCCCTTGCGGTACTACCACAAGGCAGGAGAGTCACGGCCTGGGAAGGGCGTGGATGAAATAAATTACATCTGTGCCAACTTCCGTTGAACCTGCGGTGGTACAAAAATCCGACGCGGTACTACCGCTCCCGAGGAGCGGTACTACCGTTGCGAGCGCCTACTACCGTGAAACTATGGTACTAGGTAGGAGGGCCGCGGTACTACGGCTCCTAGGGAGCAGTACTACCGTGGGCACCCGCGGTACTACCGCGCTGGACGAGCGGTACTACCGTGGGTGGCGCGGATGTAAAAAATTACATCCGCCCCTACTACCGCACCGGAGCGTCACTAGGCCTGGGAGCCGCGGTACTACCGCTCCGGAGGAGCGGTACTACCGTGACACCCAGCGGTATTATCGCAGGTACTTGCGGTACTACCGCAAGTACAGCAATGAGTCGCCGATTTCCGCACAACCAAGATAACGAAGGAAGCTCCAAAATGCAGGGAAAGGAGGGACAAGTGTACGTGTTGATTCCGCCCAAACCTTTCGACGCGGACCCCCTCTTAATAGTACGGCTCTCCTACGACTCAATTCCACCAAAAAGAAATGTAGGACGACGCCGTCTTCAATAGTCTCCGAGGGGCACCGAATCGTCTCGTGCCAAGAGATGAACCATCTGAGGAACTCAAAGCATACGATTAGTCCGCAAAAGTATCGTCATCAATCACCAAAACACTTACGGGATAAATATGCCCTTACACTTGCTAATTATACTTTTAAGGGTGGAATACCAAAGAAACTTGGAGATCCAGGAGTACCCACTATACCATGCTCCATTAAAAGAAATTATGTTAAAACTGCTTTATGTGATCTTGGAGCCGGTGTTAGTGTTATGCCACTCTCTTTATATCGTAGACTTGATTTGAATAAGTTGACACCTACTGAAATATCTTTGCAAATGGCTGATAAATCAACTGCTATACCTGTCGGTACTTGTGAGGATGTGCCTGTTGTGGTTGCACACGCTACTATTTTAACGGACTTTGTTATTCTCGATATTCCCGAGGACGATAATATGTCTATTATTCTTGGAAGACCTTTTCTAAATACTACAGGGGCTGTTATTGATTGCACCAAAGGCAATGTCACTTTTCATGTTAATGGTAATGAGCATACGGTACACTTTCCGAGGAAAGAACCTCAAGTTCATAGTATCAGTTCTATTGGAGAAATTCCATCGATTATATTTGGAGGTTTTGAATTTCCTCTTCCTACTGTCAAGAAGAAATATGATATTCTTATTATAGTGGATGTGCATATCCCCGTTGAGGTAACATAGTGTTATTCGAAATTTCTCCGGTTCCATGTTATTCGGAATGAGTTTGTTAACAAGACTTGATCAACCTTGTTAGTGGATTCCTTTTGATGATCATGAGACGGATGAAACTAGAAGCACAACCTTCTGCACCCTCTTTATACTTTCTGTTATTTAGTTGAAATAAAGTAAAAATAGTATTTTTCTGTCTGTTTCCTAATTTATCTGTGCAATATAAAAATACCCCGAAAATAAAAGTCCTCCAAATGCCATGCCAATTTAATATGATTTTTTCAGGAATATTTGAGAATTTATGGTGTAAAAATTACCGCGGGGGAGCTGCCACCTGGCCACGAGGGTGGAGGGCGCGCCCCCTGTCTTGTGGGCCCACGGTGATCCTCCTTCACTTATTCCTGCATCCATCCTCTTCTTCTTCCTCCCACAAACACGAATATCTGGCTCAAGCACGAGTTTCAGCTCACTTTGCTGCGATTTTCGATCTCCTTGCTCAAAGCACCTCTCACCAAACTGCCTGGGGAGATTTTTCCTTGGTATGTGACTCCTCCATTGGTCCAATTAGTTTTTGTTCTAGTGCTTTATTATGTGCAAATTTGTGCTACATAGGTGACCATGTTCTTGAGCTTGCATGTCAAATTTATATGGTTCCAAGTAGTTCTAATGCTTGATATAGGCTCTAGGCACTTGTAGGAGTAGTTGCTATCAATTTCATTGAAGTTGGTTCACTTTTGTTTGAAGTTACTAAAAATTTCAGAAATTTTTCAGAGAAAACAATATGTTTAGGAAGATGTTCCAAGGTGGTTCTTCAAGGAAGCAAGGCCCCAGGCTTGCTATGCGTGATGCTGAGGAGGAACCACCAAGAGACGCCCTAGTGCGGCCTTGTGAGTGGCCTTCGGAAAATTTTATGGACCGTGCAGGAATCAAAGAATAATTTAACGATATTTGCATGTAACGCCGATCTTGTGGACTTTGAGGCGCACAAATGCCCACAGATCATGATCTCACTAGCTCATTTGTGAGGAGGTTTGAATTTTCATCTTCGCGTAATTCTCCTTCAGTCATGTTTGATCTTTATGACAAATCTTATACCATGGACTTAGAGGATTTTACTTTTGCTTGCAAACTCCCACAATGGGGTAGTACTGTTGATCCCCGTAAATCTAAATTTAGAGACTTTTCTTGCTAGTATAATTGTGGGGGAATCTAGAGATATAACGCAAGCCACTATAGGGAGCATTCACTTTCCTGCTATACATTATTCTGCTCTCTTCATAGGTAGGTGCATAAATGCTAAGGATGAAGCATGTCACATGTGTGTCCCTGACCTTAGCATTCTCAGGAGTGCTGTGTTAGGAGACCAATCTTATCATATGGGAGCCATTGTAGCTCGTAGGTTGCATCATAATAGATATAACGTAGATTTCTTTGGAGGAATTTATGCAACCCGCCTTAGCTAATTTTCTTGAGATAGACATTCGTGAGGGTGATATGGAGTTGCCCCCTACTTATTTAGATTTTGATTCTATGGTTTCCCACCAGTTTGTCGAGAGGACTGAATCACCTCTCCAGTATCGACTAATCTTTAACAAACGGCATGTTGTCCGTATTACTCTCCCTGCCCCTGCCTTCTTTGATTCTCAAACAAAAGGAAGACATGTTATTACCAGAGAGGAGGCAGATGAGTACGAGAGGAGAGCGGAGGCAGCTCGATGCCACGCTGCAGCTCAGGAGGCGATAGCCGCTGCATCACAGTACGACCCCAGCTACACCTACGGGTATCCGCCAGGCTATCCCTGGCAACGAACCAACTTAGGCCAAAAGCCTAAGCTTGGGGGAGTACGTATTTCCCACCGACATTACATTTATGTTCACATACACTCATTACTAAATGCCGGTGCTCATACTCTTTCACTTTGAAATCCATGCTAGTTTATTTTCTTTTTCCTGCTTTCTTCTTGTGTGTTTGTTAAACTTTAAGAAAACAAAAAAAATAGTGTAGCTTCTAGTTAGTTTACTTTTCCTGCTGTAGTAGTAATATTTAAAAAGAAAACCCAAAAATATTTCATGTTCTTCTTTTTCTTGTTGGGAGCTTTCCCGTGTAAATAGGTTTATTTCCTTTCTTTTCTTTGGGGGTCGATAGGAGAAGACCATGATTAAATTGTTGAAGTGACTCTTATATGCATTATTGTTGATTTAACCAATAGCCCATATTGCCTTGTCTTCTTCTGCTTATTGAATGCTCGCAGATTCCAGCTTAGTCCAATGCACGTACGCTCTTATTATTATCCACATCGTTCGGTCGTGCAAGTGAAAGGCAATAATGATGATATATGATGAATTGATTGGGATAAGCGAAGCTGGTATGAACTCGACCTCTCTTGTTTTTGTAAATATGATGAGTTCATCGTTCTTGATTCAGCTTATTATGAATAAACATGTTTGCAATGACAATTAGAGATCATAGTTGCTTATGCCATGCTTGATTAGCTATGAGTTATAATGGTTTACCTTGCGTGCCAACATGCTATTAAAATGGTTGTGATGTGGTATGATGGGGTGGCATCCTCCTTTGAATGATTTAAGTGACTTGACTTGGCACATGTTCACACATGTAATTGAAACAAATCAACATAGCCTTCACGATATTTATGTTCATGCTGGATTATATCCTACTCATGCTTGCATCCAAGTTTATTAATTTTAATCTATGTTCATGACTGTTGTCGCTCTCTAGTTGGTCGCTTCCCAGTCTTTTGCTAGCCTTCACTTGTACTAAGTGGGAATACTGCTTGTGCATCCAATCCCTTAAACCCCAAAGTTATTCCAAATGAGTCCACTATACCTTCCTATATGCGGTATCTACCTGCCGTTCCAAGTAAATTTGTATGTGCCAAACTCTAAACCTTCAAATAAACATTCTGTTTTGTATGCTCGAATAGCTCATGTATCAACTAGTGCTGCCCTTATCTTCCATGTTAGGCGGGTTATTCTCAAGAGGAGTGGACTCCGCTCCTCACTCACGAGAACATTGCTGGTCACCGGAATGCCCAGTCCCATGCTTTATGCAAACTAAATTAAAATAATTACAAACAAAACTCCCCCTGGGACCTGATGTTGGTTGGAGACACTCGTTGTTTCTAGAAAGTCATGGATTGATGCTTGTTGGTGGAGGGGGAGTATAAACTTTACCATTCTGTTTGGGAACCGCCTATAATGTGTGTAGCATGGAAGATATCGCCATCTCTTAGTTGTTATGTTGACAATGAAAGTATGCCGCTCAAAAAATTATTTATCTCTATTTCAAAACCGAGCTCTGGCACCTCTACAAATCCCTGCTTCCCTCTACGAAGGGCCTATCTATTTACTTTCATGTTGAGTCATCGCCCTCTTATTAAAAGCACTAGCTGGAGAGCATAGCTGTCATTTGCATCCATTATTGTTAATTCATATTGGGTATGACTATGATTGGATCTCTTTTACCATGAATTACAATGTCTAGTCAGTCCTTGATCTTTAAAGGTGCTCTACATTTATGTTTTGCGGTCTCAGAAAGGGCAAGCGAGATACCATCTTGTTATATCATATTATGATTGTTTTGAGGAAGTGTTTTCATCCGAGATTTTTTATTATGGCCCGCTAGTTGATTATGCCATTGATATGAGTAAACATGAGACCTGACAATTATTGCAAATGTGGTTAGTTATAATCTTTGCTGAAAACCTGAATGCTAGCTTTACATATTTACAACAACAAGAGCAAACAGAGTTTGTAAAAGTTTTTCTTTTTCTCTTTCAGTTTATCAACTGAATTGCTTGAGGACAAGCAAAGGTTTAAGCTTGGGGGAGTTGATACGTCACCGTCGTATCTACTTTTCCAAACACGTTTGCCCTTGTTTTGGACTCTAACTTGTATGATTTGAATGGAACTAACCCGGACTGACGCTGTTTTCAGCAGAATTGCCATGATGTTGTTTTATGTGCAGAAAACAAAAGTTCTCAGAATGACCTGAAACTCCACGGAACATCTTAGAAAAAATAATAAAAAATCCTCGCCAAAGATGAAGACCAGGGGGCCCACACCAAGTCCACGAGGGTGGGGGGGCGCGCCCCTACCTCGTGGGCCCGCTGGAGCTCCTCCGACGCCAACTCCAACTCTATATATTTGCTTTCGGGGAGAAAAAAAATCAGAGAGAAGAAATCATCGCGTTTTACGATACGGAGCCGCCGCCAAGCCCAAAAATCTCTCAGGAGGGCTGATCTGGAGTCCGTTCGGGGCTCCGGAGAGGGGGATTCGCCGCCGTCGTCATCATCAACCATCCTCCATCACCAATTTCATGATGCTCACCGCTGTGCGTGAGTAATTCCATCGTAGGCTTGCTGGACGGTGATGGGTTGGATGAGATCTATCATGTAATCGAGTTAGTTTTGTTAGGGTTTGATCCCTAGTATCCACTATGTTCTGAGATTGATGTTGCTATGACTTTGCTATGCTTAATGCTTGTCACTAGGGCCCGAGTGCCATGATTTCAGATCTAAACCTATTATGTTTTCATGAATATATGTGAGTTCTTGGTCCTATATTGCAAGTCTATAGTCACCTATTATGTGTTATGATCCGACAACCCCGAAGTGACAATAATCGGGATACTTCTCGGTGATGACCATAGTTTGAGGAGTTCATGTATTCACTATGTGCTAATGCTTTGTTCCGGTTCTCTATTAAAAGGAGGCCTTAATATCCCTTAGTTTCCATTAGGACCCCATTGCCACGGGAGGGTAGGACAAAAGATGTCATGCAAGTTCTTTTCCATAAGCACGTATACTATATTCGGAATAGATGCCTACATTACATTGAGGAATTGGAGCTAGTTCTGTGTCACCCTATGTTATGACTGTTACATGATGAACCGCATCCGGCATAATTATCCATCACCGATCCAATGCCTACGAGCTTTCCATATAGTGGTTTACGCTTATTTACTTTCCGTTACTACTCATATAATCATTACAAAACACCAAAAATATTACTTTTGCTTTCATTACTCTTTTGTTACCGTTACCACTACTATCATACTACTTTGCTACTAAATACCTTGCTGCAGATATTAAGTTATCCAGGTGTGGCTGAATTGACAACTCAGTTGCTAATACTTGAGAATATTCTTTGGCTCCCCTTGTGTCGAATAAATAAATTTGGGTTGAATACTATACCCTCGAAAGCTGTTGCGATCCCCTACACTTGTGGGTTATCAGGATCCCATCTCAGATTTCATGGCCTCAAGCCATTTTGTGGAATCTGGGCTCACCATCGCTTCTTCATAGTTCGAGGTTCATCATGGTCTAGTAACATAACTTCCGAACAGGATTACCGCACCACTCTGTGCGGATCTTACTCTGTTGACCTCGAGGTTCAGTAACAACTTGATCTGAAGTTTCATGATCATCTTCATTAATTTCCTTACTAATTGGTGTGTGTCTCACAGAAACCGGTTTCTGTGATGAACTACTTTCCAATAAGGGAGCAGGTACAGTTACCTCATCAAGTTCTACTTTCCTCCCACTCACTTCTTTCGAGAGAAACTCCTTCTCTAGAAAGATTCTGAATTTAGCAACAAAAGTCTTGCCTTCGGATCTGTTATAGAAGGTGTACCTGAAGGAAATATGCCCTAGAGGCAATAATAAAGTTATTATTTATTTCCTTATATCATGATAAATGTTTATTATTCATGCTAGAATTGTATTAACCGGAAACATAATACATGTGTGAATACATAGACAAACAGATAGTCACTAGTATGCCTCTACAAGACTAGCTCATTAATCGAAGATGGTTATGTTTCCTAACCATAGACATGTGTTGTCATTTGATTAATGGGATCACATCATTAGGAGAATGATGTGATTGACATGACCCATTTCGTTAGCTTAGCACTTGATCGTTTAGTATGTTGCTTATGCTTTCTTCATGACTTATACAAAGTTCCTGCAACTATGAGATTATGCAACTCCCGTTTACCGGAGGAACACTTTGTGTGCTACCAAACGTCACAGCGTAAATGGGTGATTATAAAGGTACTCTACAGGAGTCTCCAAAAGTATATGTTGAGTTGGCATGAATCGAGATTAGGTTTTGTCACTCCGATTGTCGGAGAGGTATCTCTGGGCCTTCTCGGTAATACACATCACATAAGCCTTGCAAGCATTACAACTAATGAGTTAGTTGTGAGATGATGTATTACGGAACGAGTAAAGAGACTTACCAGTAACGAGATTGCACTAGGTATTGGATACCGACGATCGAATCTCGGGCAAGTAACATACCGATGACAAAAGGAACAACGTATGTTGTTATGCGGTTTGACCGATAAAGATCTTCGTAGAATATGTAGGAGCCAATATGGGCATCCAGGTTCCGCTATTGGTTATTGACCAAGAATAGTTCTAGGTCATGTCTACATAGTTCTCGAACCCGTAGGGTCCGCACGCTTAAGGTTTCGATGATGCTTATATTATGAGTTTATGAGTTTTGATGTACCAAGGAGTTCGAGTCCCGGATGAGATCGGGGACATGACGAGGAGTCTCGAAATGGCCGAGACGTAAAGATCGATATATTGGACGACTATATTCGAGTTCGGAAAGGTTCGAATGATTCGGTATTTTTCGGAGTACCGAGAGTTACGGGAATTCGCCGGGAGAAGTATTGGCCTTATTGGGCCCTGCGGGAAAGAGAGAGGGGCTGCCTAGGGCAGGCCAAGGCTTCAAAGGCCTAGTCCGAATTGACTAGGGGAGGGCCGCACCCTTCCTCCCTTCCCTTCCTTCTCTCCTACTCCTACTAGGAAAGGAGGAGTCCTACTCCGGTGGGAGTAGGACTCCCCCCTGGTGCGCCTCCTCCCTAGGCCGCCACCTCCTCCTTGCTCCTTTATATACGGGGCAGGGGGCACCCCATGACACACAAGTTGATCTACGGATCGCTCTTAGCCGTGTGCGGTGCCCCTTCCACCATATTCCACTTCGGTCATATCGTCATGAGCTTAGGCGAAGCCTGCGCCGGAGAAGTCATATCGTCATGAGCTTAGGCGAAGCCCTGCGCCGGTGGAGCATCATCATCGCCACCACGCCGTCGTCTTGACGGAACTCATCCCGACACTTTGCTGGATCGGAGTCCGGGATCGCCATCGAGCTGAACGTGTGCAGAACTCGGAGGTGCCGTGACGCTCGGTGCTTGGATCGGTCGGATCGTGAAGACGTATGACTACATCAACCGCTTGTTATAACGCTTCCGCTTTCGGTTCACGAGGGTACGTGGACGACACTTCCCTCTCGTTGCTATGCCATCACCATGGTCTTGCGTGTGCGTAGGAAAATTTTTGAAATTACTACGCTCCCCAACAAAGGCATCCGAGCCTGGTTTTATGCGTTGATGTCATATGCACGAGTAGAACACAAGTGAGTTGTGGGCGATATAAGTCATACTGCTTACCAGCATGTCATACTTTGGTTCAGCGGTATTGTGAGATGAAGCGCCCGGACCGACATTACGCCAGACGCTTACGCGAGACTGGTTTCACCGCTTGAGCACTAGTTGCTTAAAGGTGACCGGCGGTGTCTGCTCTCTCACTTTAGTTGAACTGAGTGTGGCTACGCCCGTCCTTGCGAAGGTTAAAACATCACCAACTTGACAAACTATCGCTGTGGTTTTGATGCGTAGGTAAGAACGGTTCTTGCTCAGCCCGTAGCAGCCACGTAAAACTTGCAACAACAAAGTAGAGGACGCCTAACTTGTTTTTGCAGGGCATGTTGTGATGTGATGTGGTCAAGACGTGATGCTATATTTTATTGTATGAGATGATCATGTTTTGTAACCGAAGTTATCGGCAATCGGCAGGAGCCATATGGTTGTCGCTTATTGTATGAAATGCAAAGCCATGTAATTGCTTTACTTTATCACTAAGCAGTAGCGATAGTCGAGAAGCAATAGTTGGCGAGACGACAACGATGCTACGATGGAGATCAAGGTGTCGCTACCGGTGACGATGGTGATCATGACGGTGCTTCGAGATGGAGATCACAAGCACAAGATGATGATGACCATATCATATCACTTATATTGATTGCATGTGATGTTTATCCTTTATGCATCTTATCTTGCTTTGATTGACGGTAGCATTATAAGATGATCTCTCACTAAAATTATCAAGAAGTGTTCTCCCGAGTATGCACCGCTGCTAAAAGTTTGTAGTACCCAGACACCACATGATGATCGGTGTGATAAGTTCTACGTCCATCTACAACGGGTGCAAGCCAGTTTTGCACACGCAGAATACTCAGTTAAACTTGACGAGCCTAGTATATGCAGATATGGCCTCGAACACGGAGACCGAAAGGTCGAGCATGAATCATACAGTAGATATGATCAACATAGTGATGTTCACCATTGAAAACTACTCCATCTCACGTGATGATCGGTTATGGTTTAGTTGATTTGGATCACGTGATCACTTAGATGACTAGAGAGATGTCTGTCTAAGTGGGAGTTCTAAAGTAATATGATTAATTGAACTTTAATTTATCATGAACTTAGTCCTGATAGTATTTTGCAAATTATGTTGTAGATCAATAGCTCGCGTTGTTGCTTCCCTATGTTTATTGTTTTCATATGTTTATTTTAATATGTTCCTAGAGAAAATTGTATTGAAAAATGTTAGTAGCAATAATGCGGATTGGATCCGTGATCTGAGGTTTATCCTCATTGCTGCACAGAAGAATTATGTCCTTAATGCACCGCTAGGTGATGACCTATTGCAGGAGCAAGCGTACATTATGAACGCTTGGCTAGATCAATATGATGACTACTTGATAGTTTAGTGCACCATACTTAACGGCTTAGAATCGGGACTTCAAAGACGTTTTGAACGCCATGGACCATATGAGATGTTCCAGAATTGAAGTTAATATTTCAAGCAAATACCGAGTTGAGAGATATGAAGTCTGCAACAAGTTCTATAGCTAAAAGATGGAGGAGAATCGCTCAACTAGTGAGCATGTGCTCAGATTGTCCAGGTACTTCAATCGCTTGAATCAAGTGGGAGTTAATCTTCCGATAAGATAGTGATTGACAGAATTCTCTAGTCACCATCACTAAGTTACTAGAACTTCGTGATGAACTATAGTATGCAAGGGATGACGAAAACAATTCCCAAGCTCTTCGCGATGCTAAAATCGGCGAGGTAGAAATCAAGAAAAACATCAAGTTTTGATGGTTGACAAGACCACTAGTCTCAAGGAAAAGGGCAAAGGGAAGAAGGGAACTTCAAGAAGAACGGCAAGCAAGTTGTTGCTCAAGTGAAGAAGCCCAAGTCTGGACCTAAGCCCGAGACTAAGTGCTTTTGCTGCAATGGAACTGGTCATCGAAGCGGAACTACCCCAAGTGTTTGGCGGATAAGAAGGATGGCAAAGTGAACAAAGGTATATTTGATATACAGATTATTGATGTATATTTTACTAGTGTTCATAGCAACCCCTCGGTATTTGATACTGGTTCGGTTGCTAAGAGTAGTAACTCAAAACGGAGTTGCGTAATGAATGCAGAAACTAGTTGAAGGGAAGTGACGATGAGTGTTGGAAGTAGTTCCAAGATTGATATGATCATCATCGCACACTCCCTATACTTTCGGGATTAGTGTTAAACCTAAATAAATGTTATTTGGTGTTTGCGCTGAGCATGAATATGATTTGATCATGTTTATTGCAAAACGGTTATTCATTTAAAGTCAAAGAATAATTGTTGTTCTGCTTAAATGAATAAAACCTTCAATGGTCATACACCCAATAAAAATAGTTTGTTGGATCTCGATCGTAGTAATACACATATTCATAAAATTGATGCCAAAAGATGCAAAGTTAATAATGATAGTGCAACTTATTTGTGGCAATCGCCGCTTAGGTCATATTATGTAAAGCGCATGAAGAAACTCCATGCTGATGGGATTTTGGAATCACTTGATTATGAATCACTTGATGCTTAAGAACCATGCCTTATGGGCAAGATGACTAAAGACTCGCTTCTCCGGAACAATGGAGCGAGCAAATGACTTATTGGAAATAATACATACTAATGTATGCGGTCCGATGAGTGTTAAAGCTCACGGCAAGTATCGTTATTTTCTGACCTTCACAAAATGATTTGAGCAGATATGAGTATATCTACTTAATGAAGCACAAGTCTGAAACATTTGAAAAAGTTCAAATAATTTCAGAGTGAAGTGGAGAATCATCGTAATAAGAAAATAAAGTTTCTATGATCTGATCGTGGAGGAGAATATTTGAGTTACGAGTTTGGCCTTGATATAAAACAATGTGGAATAGTTTCACAACTCACGCCACATGGAACACCATAACGTAATGGTGTGTCCGAACGTCATAACCGTACTTTATTTTGATATGGTGCGATCAATGATGTCTCTTACCGATTTACCAATATCGTTTTGGGGTTATGCATTAGAGACAGCTGCATTCACGCTTAATAGGGCACCATCTAAATCCGCTGAGATGACACCGTATGAACTATGGTTTAACAGTAAACCTAAGCTGTCGTTTCTTAAAAGTTTGGAGTTGTGATGCTCATGTGAAAAAGTTTTCAACTGATAAGCTCGAACCCAAATCGGAGAAGTGCGTCTTCATAGAATACCCAAAGGTAACTATTGGGTACACCTTCTATCACAGATCCGAAGGCAAGTTATTCGTTGCTAAGATGGATCCTTTCTAGAGAAGGAGTTTCTCTCGAAAGAAGTGAGTGGGAGGAAAGTGGAACTTGATGAGGTAATAGTACCAGCTCCCTTATTGGAAAGTAGTTCATCACAGAAATCAGTTTCTGTAACACCTACACCAGTTAGCGAGGAAGATAATGATAATGATCATGAAACTTCAGATCAAGTTGTCACTAAACTTCGTAGATCAACCAGAGTAAGATCCGCACCAGAGTGGTACGGTAATCATGTTCTGGAAGTCATGTTACTAGACCATGATGAACCTACGAACTATGAGGAAGCGATGATGAGCCCAGATTCCGCGAAATGGCTTGAGGCCATAAAATCCGAGATAGGATCCATGTATGAGAACAAAGTATGGACTTTGATTGACTTGCTCGATGATCAGCAAGCCATGTAGATAAATGGATCTTCAAGAGGAAGACGGACACTGATAGTGGTGTTACTATCTACAAAGCTCGACTTGTCACAAAAGGTTTTTGACAAGTTCAAGGTGTTGACTACAATGAGATTTTCTCAAATGTAGCGATGCTTAAGTCTGTCCGAATCATGTTAGCAATTGCCACATTTTATGAAATCTGGCAAATGGATGTCAAAACTACATTCTTTAATGGATTTATTAAAGAAGAGTTGTATATGATGCAACCAGAAAGGTTTTGTCAATCCTAAAGGTGCTAACAAAATGTGCAAGCTCCAGCGATCCATCAATGGACTGGTGCAAGCATCTCGGAGTTGGAATATACGCTTTTGATGTGTTGATCAAAGCATATGGTTTTATACAGACTTTTGGAAATGCCTATGTACAAGAAAGTGAGTGGGAGCACTACAGCATTTCTGATAAGTATATGTGAATGACATATTGTAGATTGGAAATAATGTAGAATTATTCTGCAAAGCATAAAGGAGTGCTTGAAAGGAGTTTTTCAAAAGAAAGACCTCGTGAAGCTGTTATATATTGAGCATCAAGATCTATAGAGATAGATCAAGACGCTTGATAAGTTTTTTCAATGAATACATACCTTGACAAGATTTTGAAGTAGTTCAAAATGGAACAGTCAAAGAAAGAGTTCTTGCCTGTGTTACAAGGTGTGAGATTGAGTAAGACTCAAAACCCGACCACGGCAGAAGATAGAAAGAGAATGAAAGTCATTCCCTATGCATCAGCCATAGGTTCTATAAAGTATGTCATGTTGTGTACTGATCTATTGCATACCCTACCACTAAGCTTGGCAAGGAGTGCAATAGTGATCTAGGAGTAGATCAATGGACAGCGGTCAAAATTATCCTTAGTGGAATAAGGATATGTTTCTCAATTATGGAAGTGAAAAGGGTTCGCGTAAAGGGTTACGCCGATGCAAGTTTTGACACCGATCCGATGACTCTAAGTCTCGATCTAGATACATATTGAAAGTGGGAGCAATTAGCTAGAGTAGCTCCATGCGAGCATTTTAGACATAGAATATTTGCAAAATACATACGGCTCAATGTGATGCAATCCGCTGACTAAAATTATCTCACAAGCAAAACATGATCACACCTTAGTACTCTTTGGGTGTTAATCACATAGCGATGTGAACTAGATTATGACTCTAGTAAACCCTTTGGGTGTTGGTCACATGTCGATGTGAACTATGGGTGTTAACCACATATAGATGTGAACTATTGATGTTAAATCACATGGCGATGTGAACTAGATTATTGACTCTAGTGCAAGTGGGAGACTGAAGGAAATATGCCCTAGAGGCAATAATAAAGTTATTATTTATTTCCTTATATCATGATAAATGTTTATTATTCATGCTAGAATTGTATTAACCGGAAACATAATACATGTGTGAATACATAGACAAACAGATAGTCACTAGTATGCCTCTACAAGACTAGCTCATTAATCAAGATGGTTATGTTTCCTAACCATAGACATGTGTTGTCATTTGATTAATGGGATCACATCATTAGGAGAATGATGTGATTGACATGACCCATTTCGTTAGCTTAGCACTTGATCGCTTAGTATGTTGCTTATGCTTTCTTCATGACTTATACAAAGTTCCTGCAACTATGAGATTATGCAACTCCGCTTACGGAGGAACACTTTGTGTGCTACCAAACGTCACAACGTAAATGGGTGATTATAAAGGTACTCTACAGGTGTCTCCAAAAGTATATGTTGAGTTGGCATGAATCGAGATTAGGTTTTGTCACTCCGATTGTCGGAGAGGTATCTCTGGCCTTCTCGGTAATACACATCACATAAGCCTTGCAAGCATTACAACTAATGAGTTAGTTGTGAGATGATGTATTACGGAACGAGTAAAGAGACTTACCAAGAACGAGATTGAACTAGGTATTGGATACCGACGATCGAATCTCGGCAAGTAACATACCGATGACAAAAGGAACAACGATGTTGTTATGCGGTTTGACCGATAAAGATCTTCAGAGAATATGTAGGAGCCAATATGGGCATCCAGGTTCCGCTATTGGTTATTGACCAAGAATAGTTCTAGGTCATGTCTACATAGTTCTCGAACCCGTAGGGTCCGCACGCTAAGGTTTCGATGATGCTTATATTATGAGTTTATGAGTTTTGATGTACCGAAGGAGTTCGAGTCCCGGATGAGATCGGGACATGACGAGGAGTCTCGAAATGGTCGAGACGTAAAGATCGATATATTGACGACTATATTCGGAGTTCGGAAAGGTTCAATGATTCGGTATTTTCGAGTACCGAGAGTTACGGGAATTCGCCGGGAGAAGTATTGGGCCTTATTGGGCCCTGCAGGAAAGAGAGAGGGCTGCCTAGGGCAGGCCGCGCGCCTAAGGCCTAGTCCGAATTGGACTAGGGAGGGGCCGCACCCTTCCTCCCTTCCCTTCCTTCTCTCCTACTCCTACTAGGAAAGGTGGGAGTAGGACTCCCCCCTTGGTGCGCCTCCTCCTAGGCCGCCACCTCCTCCTTGCTCCTTTATATACGGGGCAGGGGGCACCCCATGACACACAAGTTGATCTACGGATCGCTCCTTAGCCGTGTCGGTGCCCCTTCCACCATATTCCACTTCGGTCATATCGTCGCGAGCTTAGGCGAAGCCCGCGCCGGAGAAGTCATATCGTCATGAGCTTAGGCGAAGCCCTGCGCCGGTGGAGCATCATCATCGCCACCACGCCGTCGTCTTGACGGAACTCATCCCCGACACTTTGCTGGATCGGAGTCCGGGATCGCCATCGAGCTGAACGTGTGCAGAACTCGGAGGTGCCGTGACGCTCGGTGCTTGGATCGGTCGGATCGTGAAGACGCACGACTACATCAACCGCGTTGTTATAACGCCTCGCTTTCGGTCTCACGAGGGTACGTGGACGGACACTCTCCCCTCTCGTTGGTATGCCATCACCATGGTCTTGCGTGTGCGTAGGAAAATTTTTGAAATTACTACGTTCCCCAACAGTACCCAACTGTCTCTTTTGGGTATCCCATGAAGACACATTTTTTCGATTTGGGTTCGAGCTTATCGGGTTGAAGCTTTTTCACATAAGCTTTGCAGCCCCAAACTTTAAGAAACGACAACTTTGGTTTCTTGCCAAACCACAGTTCATAAGGCGTCGTCTCAACGGATTTCGATGGTGTCCTATTGCAGCCGTCTCTAAAGAATAACCCCAAAACGGTAGCGGTAAATCAGTACGAGACATCATAGATCGCACCATATCAAGTAAAGTACGATTACGACGTTCGGACACACCATTACGCTGTGGTGTTCCGGGCGCCGTGAGTTGCGAAACTATTCCGCATTGTTTCAAATAAGGACCAAACTCGTAACTCAAATATTCTCCTCCACGATCAGATCGTAGAAACTTTATTTTCTTGTTACGATGATTTTCAACTTCACTCTGAAATTCTTTGAACTTTTCAAATGTTTCGGACTTATGTTTCATTAAGTAGATATACGCATATCTGCTTAAATCATCTGTGAAGGTGAGAAAATAATGATATCCGCCACGAGCCTGAATATTCATCGGACCACATACATCTGTATGTATGATTTCCAACAAATCTGTTGCTCGCTCCATAGTAACGGAGAATGGTGTTTTAGTCATCTTGCCCATGAGGCACGATTCGCAAGTACCAAGTGATTCATAATCAAGTGGTTCCAAAAGTCCATAGTATGGACTTTCTTCATGCTCTTTATACAGATATGACCTAAACGGCAGTGCCACAAATAAGTTGCACTATCATTATCAACTCTGCATCTTTTGGCTTCAATATTATGAATATGTGTATCACTACTATCGAGATTCAACAAAAATAGACCACTCTTCAAGGGTGCATCACCATAAAAGATATTACTCATATAAATAGAACAACCATTATTCTCTGATTTAAATGAATAACTGCTACCTCTTGAGCACTGCGTTGGATTTCCTTGAAGAGGAAAGGGTGATGCAGAAGAATAGAGTAAGTTTTTCCCTCCGTTTTTGAGAACCAAGGTATCAATCCAGCAGGAGGCTACGCGTGAGTCCCTCGTACGTACACAAAACAAATAGATCCTCGCAACCAACGCGATTAGGGGTTGTCAATCCCTTCACGGTCACTTACGAGAGTGAGATCTGATAGAGATGATAGATAATATTTTTGGTATTGTTGGTATAAAGATGCAAAGTAAAAAAGCAAAAGCAATAATAAAGTGTTGGGAGATTAATATGATAAAGATAGACCCGGGGGCCATAGATTTCACTAGTGGCTTCTCTCAAGAGTATAAGTATTTTACGGTGGGTGAACGAATTACTGTTGAGCAATTGACAGAATTGAGCATTGTTATGAGAATATCTAGGTATGATCATGTATATAGGCATCACGTCCGAGACAAGTAGACCGACTCCTGTATGCATCTACTACTATTACTCCACTCATCGTCCGCTATCCAGTATGCATCTAGAGTATTAAGTTCAAGAAAACAGAGTAACGCCTTAAGCAAGATGACATGATGTAGAGGGATAAATTCATGCAATATGATAAAACCCCATCTTGTTATCCTCGATGGCAACAATACAATACGTGCCTTGCTGCCCCTACTGTCACTGGGAAAGGACACCACAATATTGAACCCAAAGCTAAGCACTTCTCCTATTGCAAGAAAAACCAATCTAGTAGGCCAAACTAAACTGATAATTCGAAGAGACTTGCAAAGATAACCAATCATACATAAAATAATCCAGAGAAAAATCAAATATTGTTCATAGATAATCTTGATCATAAACCCACAATTCATCGGTCTCAACAAACACACCGCAAAAAGAAGATTACATCGAATAGATCTCCACGAGAGAGGGGGAGAACATTGTATTGAGATCCAAAAAGAGAGAAGAAGCCATCTAGCTACTAACTATGGACCCGAAGGTCTGAAGTAAACTACTCACACTTCATCCGAGAGGCTATGGTGTTGATGTAGAAGCCCTCCATGGTGGATTCCACTTTCGGCGGAGCTCCGGAACAGGACCCAAGATGAGATCTCATGGATACAGAAAGTTGCGGCGGTGGAATTAGGTTTTTGGCTCCGTATCTGATCATTTGGGGGTACGTAGGTATATATAGGAGGAAGGAGTACGTTGGTGGAGGTTCGTGGGGCCCACGAGGGTGGGGGCGCGCCCTATGGGGGTGGGCGCGCCCCCCTACCTCGTGCCCACCTCTTTGCTTCCTTGATGAAGGGTCCAAGTCTCCTGGATCACGTTCGGTGAGAAAATCACGTTCCCGAAGGTTTCATTCTGTTTGGACTCCTTGATATTCCGCTTCTTCAAACACCGATATAGGCAAAAACAGCAATTCGACCATCAAGATGGCCCTTTCAAGCTCTATACGGAAGGAGGTGCGAACACCATTGTGTGGGATGGTGTTGAGATCGAACACTTTTCGTTCCGATCTTATCGAGATTCAAGAGAAAGTCAAGCTGATTCGAGATAGGCTCAAGATAGCTCACCAAGGCGTAAGAGTTATGCCGACAAGAACGCAAGGAAGTAACTTACGGCGGGAGACCGAGCATATCTTCGTGTCCTCACTTCGTGGAATCAAGAGGTTCGTGTTAAAGGAAAGTTAGCACCCGTTCATTGGCCCTACAAAATCCTCGAACGTCGTGGAGAAGTTGCTTACAAGTTGGAATTGCGGAAGGATTGTCCGGAGTTCATGATGTCTTCCATGTTTCTCACCAAGAAATGCCACGCCGACATGGCCGATATTCCGTTGAGAGACACAATGCCCTAGAGGCCATACAGCTCGACAAAGGATCTGACTTATAAGGAGAAACCCGTCCGAATTCTCGAGACTGCGAACAGAGTCACCCGCAGCAAGATCATCAAGTTTTGCAAGGTGTTGTGGAGTCATCACTCCGAGGAGGAAGCCACCTGGGAGCGAGAAGAAGACCTCCTTCGAGACCACCCGCACCTATTTGCTAGCCAACCCGAATCTCGAGGGCGAGATTCATCTTAAGGTGGTTAGGTTTGTAACATCCCAAATTTCCTATTTGGAATGTTTTACAATTATAGCTAAGCATCTATGCATTTTGTTTGAATTTGAGTGGCATTTGAAGTTTCAGAAGTTTTGAGTTGTTGGAATTTGAATTCAAAGTTTGGCGCTTGAAATTTATTTCAAACCAATGCCCGACAATACTTGAGACAAAGTATGAGAGGAGTAAACATGACACTCCAAAAATGTCAGAAGAAAACATTGCCAAAAAGTTTGAATTCAAATTTGAGTTTTATTTGGAATTTTAGAAAAAATGATTTTTATAAAGTTTGAGATTTGCCCCTGGAAAAATGTTCAAATTGTAGGGAATATTCCCCTGATCATTTTGATATATATATGTCCTATATAAAATATTTATATTTATATATTTTCTCTCTCTCTGAATATTCAAAAAATAGAAAAGGAGAGACCCAGCGCCACCCAGCCGACCGCCCAGCCAAGACTGGCGGCCCATCGAGCCAGCCAAAGAGCCCACCACCGCCCACGCCCGACCGACCGAGCCCCCCCAGCCAATCCTTCCGCACTGTCGCCCGACCGCAACGCACCTCCTCTCTCTCACCGACACCCGGACCCACCTCCTTCTTCCCTCGCCTAAGTCAACCTCACGCCGCTCACTGAATCCCGACGAACCCGGATCTCCTCCCGATCTCCTCGCGATTGCCCCTCGCCCAAGTCGCCCCCCTTATAAATACCCTCCCCGCCCGCTTTCTCCCCTCGCCCCGCCCACCTCTCCTCGCCACAAACCTCGCTGAGACCCGAGCCGCCAGCCCGCCATTGCTCCACCCCGACCACCTCCGACCGCCCCGAGCTCCACCGAGTCGACCACCCGAACCCCGCTCCGCCGCACCTGCACGGACCTCTCCGCCGTCGTCCCCGACCACCGAGCCACCGAGTCGCCGCCGCCTCGAGCACCGTCGCCGCCGACCCTCGGTAAGTCGCGGAGTCCCGTCGCCGTTAGATCTAGATCCTACGCTCTAGATTAGACCCCGAAGGGGTACGGTTTTATTTAGGTTTAGTTTTAGTGAACCGGTTTTAGCTCCGGTTAGTTCCGGTTTTAGTTAGGATTTTATTAGACTGGCCCGAAGCGGTTTAAAGCCTCGGCACGATTTAGTTATATTACGCCGAGCGCTAGATAGGCCCATTAAGCGCCGGTTTTCGTTTTAGTTTTATTTTTCGTTTTCTGTTTTAACAGAATAGTTTCAGTTTTGTAAAATTCATATCTTTTAATCTACTTAATATTTTTAAGTGATTCTTTTTTTGTTGGTTTGCAAATTTATTGTAGTTTCTGTAGAAAATATAATTAGTCATGTTAAAATTATTTAAAATTGCTTTATTTTAGATTTAGACAGAATAGTAATTCTGCTATAAAGTGAGTTAGGAATATTATTTTTAGTGATTCTTTTGTCACAACTTTGTTTTGACCTTACCTAACCGTAGGAATTTATGTTGGTATTTTAGAATTAATAAAAATTAGTTTTAATCAGAATCATGTTATTCCTATTTATTTAACTAGCTACTGTTTTCCTATTGTTTCATATAGCAAATAATTTTATTTCACCTAGGTGATAGTTTATTCTAGGTTAGTTTCTGTAACTTTAGATCAGGAACTTTTATTTGCTATAAATAAAACTTTTATTTTATTTTTCTTACTAGGATTGTTTTAGGCATAATAGGAGTTCTATAATAGATTTTAATGTGATTCATTTTGCTCCTAGTTGCATGATGAATTCTTTTCTGTTAAGTTAGCAAATACCCATGCTTAGGTTCTATTAAGAAAAATTTTGATATGTAAAACTATTCTTAGTTGTTGCTTGATGTAGGAAAACTTTGAGTTGGATTTCTTCGAGTTTTTCTTTGGGTTTTGGTTCAATTGTTTTATGTGTTATGTTAGTATGTTGTTATGTTAAGTGATCATATGTTGTATGCTTATTATGATTGTTGTTTGTCTCGGTAGAATTTCTTGAGTGCGAAGCTTGCTACCACGAGTCCCTAGCTTTCGAAGATCGTCAGCAAGGCAAGTCATTGATCATATTTCTTTTTACTATGCCTATGATTTTGTTGCATTAGAATTAAACCTCCCCATCATGCATGCAGTAGGTGAATTTGAAGTTATGTTCTGGAGTAGTATCATGAGGTAGGAAGAACCCAATCCCCCTTGTTACCATTGCCCGATACGAAGTAGTTTATTTTTGCTATGCTCGTAGACGGGGTTGGTTGAGTGAATCATAAGGGAGATGTGAGAGTCAAGATGATGACAACCCCATGACTTCAAGATCAAGATGGACTTAAAAATTCACTACTGGGTGGAGGATTTGGTTGACGGGCACCTGGAGAACCCAAAGGGTTGGCGGGATGCATGGAGAAGTGCCATGACATCTTGCGGAAAGCTTCACCCAGCCACGAAGAGAAGGATGGATACCCCATTGACCGGAAGCTTACCTGCAGCCGCAAGCCATTATGGGCTCGCCTGGTCAACCCTAGTTGTGACTCGGCGGACGGTGCTATGAGATGTAGAAGAACGGTAGGATTGGATGGGTACCGGCGGGGCTGAGGAACTCTTCTAAGACCCTGTTGCTCGTCCGCCTTCAAACACCATGAAGTGCTAAGACTTAAAAGTAGGGAACGATTCTTATGGGTAAAGTGCGCAAACCTCTGCAGAGTGAAGATCTAATCGGTTAGCCGTGTCCCGATTCTGGACAATTTGAGCCTCTGAACTTGGAAGTATTTCGAAATCTCAACACTAAAATTAATAAAGTAATTGAGGGTTATTATTTAATAATTTTGGAATGAGACATTGGTTGGCGGAACCATCTCAATAACTACCAACAATTTTGTAGTATTTGCAAACAAGTCCTTATTGTAGGGAAAAACTGGCTTTTTCGCAAAACAATGAAACTTAGAGCCCCACACCAAATTGCATATAGTGTTAGTAATTTTATTATTGTTCTCTCTTCATGACTTGCCAAGATATTCAAAATGCTGACCTACACGGCTGCAACGCCTTATGTTGCGAGAGGAGTATTCGATCAGAGTGAGGCTATGATCCGCTCTTGGCGATTGCCCTATGGAGTCGGATGGACTCGCTATTCTTCTACGCTTCCGCAGCTTGTTTAGTTTATTTCTCATGAGTTGGCCTTCGGCCGAATTTATTCTATTGTAATAAAGACTCGATATGAGAATCGTAATAAATTCAGGTGTGATTGAACTTTGATTATTTCATCAATGTACTGTGTGCCAAGATGATCTTGGGATGGTACAGACACAGAGACTTGACCGATTTTGGATCGGGTCGCTACAGAGATGGTATCAGAGCACACGCTGACCGTAGGACGTAACCCCTAGGATCGGAAAAGCCATAGGAAGAGACTATTTATTTTATGTCCTTATCATTCCGTAATTCTCCCTGCTCATTTCTCGACTTCTCTCCGATTTTCAACATTCTAGATGGCCGAGTTCACCCCGCTTTGCTACCGGAGTTTTGCCACCAGATGAGACGATGCCTTTCGCAAGAAGCTGGTGCAGATCGTGAAGAAGCTGAAGATTGCTCGCCTCAATCACCGGAAGCCTACCAATGCGCTTCCGACGGATACCCGCCATGAGATTGAGGTGCACATTCCGTGGAGAACCTTCGGAGGACATACAGAGCCTATTGACTTTGAGTTTACCGATTTCAATTGGATCCTAAGAGACATGGCGATTTATCGTGCACTTGGACATCTCCAGAAGAGTACAGGCCGAGCTCGATCCATCGACTCGCCATGATTTTCGCAGAGCGAGGAACGGAGATATCATCCGCATCAGAGGACGACTCCATTCTCTCATATGTCCAAGACTTGGAGTGTCTCCTCAGAAACGGGAGATCCGCTCGCCAGAACTCAAGGTACACAGGAGGCTGTTGTCCGTGAACTGAACTGGAGGAGAAGGCACACGCAGACTTCCTTGACTATGAGGAAGAAATCGCGGATTTCATGGAGAGAGTCGACAAGTGAAGATGAATGTCGCCGCATTAGAGGAAAAGATGGACTCGGAGAAGACCTTTTCCGAGTGGAGATGACGGACCTCTCGTGAGCAATGACCAGGATTATGAAGGAGCTCCACCAAGAAAGCCGCAAGAGGAGGCGCCAGATCGAGGACGCCCACCGGAGGACGCCGCACTGAGGACGCAAGGATAATTGATGAAGACATTTAGTCGACCGCCATGTTATTTTATTTTCGCGATCGCTTAGGCCGTTATTTTCGATTAGTCGTGAGATATTTGTAATCGAGATTGAACCATGTTTGAGTGGATTGAATAAATGATTGGTGTGGTTACGATTGTGCATTCATATGGGTAGTGATATTTTCTCATTAAACCCTTGTTCTATTCTAATTTTCTCATCCACTCCAAAACACCAGATGCCTCCGAGACGTGACCCCGGTCTCAACTTTCCGCCGGAGCTCACCCAGCTGATCCAACAGCAGAATGCCCTCATGCAGATGCTCATCCAGAACCAGAACAACAACAACAACAACAACAACAATCCACCGCCACCACCCCCTGTTGACAACTTGACCCGCTTCCTAAGGCTGAATCTGCCAGTGTTCTCTAGCAGACCGAGCCGATTGTGGCCGGCGATTGGCTCCGCAAGGTCGGAAGGAGTTAGTCACCGTTGGATGCACGGATGCAGAAGGTGCGCTTTGCGCACATCAACTTGATGGACCTGCAGCCTCTTGGTGGGAGAACTACACCGCCACTTATCCCATCGCCACCATCACGTGGGATCAGTTCAGCGAGCTTTCCGCACCGCCATGTTTCAGCCGGAGCCATGAGTCTCAAGAAGCGTGAGTTCCGCAACTTACGCCAGGGAACCGCATCGTGGGGCAAGACGTGGATGAGTTCAACAAGTTAGCTCGCTATGCCCCTCGATGATGTGGCCATAGATGCCGCAGCAGGAAAAGTTTCTCGAGGACTCAATGACGAGCTGGGTATGCAGCTAATGGTGGCTACCTTCACCAACTACCGTGAGCTGGTGGACAAGGCCACCATACTTGAAGGCAAGCAGCAGCAGATTGATAGCAAGCGGAAGTATGGCCAGGGAAGTACAACTCGAGCTCAGCAGAAGCCCGTTATGCCCCATACTGGAGGGCATACCCATCATAACCATGGAGGACATAACCATGGAGGAAATGGGAACAATCGCAACCAGACAACAAGTCGCAATGGAAACGGAAATGGAAACGGCAATGGCAACCAGCATCGTCCTGCCCGGCTCGTAAAGATCTGAGTCACATCACTGCTTCAAGTGCCGTAAAACAGGCACTATGCCACCGACTGCCCGGAGGCCAAGCAGAGGAATGGAAACGGCAATGGAAGCTCAGCCAAGAAGCCCACCCTTTTCCTCGTGCTCGTGTGAACCACATTGACGTGGAGGACGCCTATGATCAGCCGATACATCGTGGTTGGTAAGTTTTATTAAATTCACATCCAGATTGGTACTCTTTGATTCTCGTGCAACGATTCATTCATATCAAGGGTAGTTGTGGAAAAGTACGGTTGCCCACTAGAACCCTTAGAAGCCCTCTTCGCGTCGGCCCAGCAGAGGAGAAATGATGGCAGGCTTAGGCTGTCATGCAACCTCAACATCGAAACCATAAATTTCCGCAAACCTCATAGTATTGGAAACCCGGACCTTGGATGTAATCCTAGGCATGGATTGGTTGACAAAGTTTGAAGGAAACATAGACTGTTCCCACAAGTCGATTCTGCCACCACCCCGGAGCGTAAGAGGATCAAGTATGTATCCGCACGCACTCGATGAAGAATCAGTGAATTCCCTCACGGAGTTGTTCAGAGGAAGTGCCAGAGTGCAAGATTTTCCGATGTGTTTCCGTGGAATTACCAGAATGCCACCGACGTAGACATTGAATTTCTGATTGAGTTATTGCCCGGCACAGCCCCAATATCCAAGAGACCCTATCAGATGCCACCGAACGATTTGAAACAAATCAAGAACCAAATTAATGAGCTATTGGAGAAAGGATATATTCGGCCAAGCTCGTCACGTTGGGGAGCCCCAGTTCTTTTGGTAGAGAAGAAGGATGGAACCTTGAGAATGGTTGTGGATTATCGTTCGTTGAACGACGTGACCATCAAGAACAAGTACCTCTGCCGATGATTAATGATCTATTTGATCAGCTAGTTAGAGCCAAGGTATTCTCCAAGATCGATCTTCATCGTGGTATCATCGATTGAAGATCCGTGAAAAGGATATACCCAAAACAGCATTCACCACTGGTATGGTTTATATGAGTATACCGTCATGTCATTTGGATTGACTAATGCCCTGCATACTTCATGAATTTGATGAACAAGGTATTTATGGAATATCTGGACAAGTCTGTCGTGGTGTTCATCGATGATATACCGATATTCTCCAAGAGCGAGGAAGAGCATAAGGAACATTTGCGCCTAGTTCGAGAAACTTCGAGAACATCAGTTGTATGCCAAGTTCAGCAAATGTGAATTTTCGCTGAAGGAAGTTGGATTCCTCTGACATGTTATTTCAGGAGAAGGAATAGCAGCTTGACCCCGCCAAGGTGGAATCACCACCGATTGGCGATCGCCCACCTCACCAAGGAGATCCACAGCTTTCTCGCACTCGCAGGATATTATCGGAGGTTTATTGAGAATTTCTCAAGATTGCCAAGCCCATGACTGAGCTGTTGAAGAAGGATGCCAAGTACATTTGGACCGAGGATTGTGAAGCCAGATTCCGTGAATTGAAGAAACGCTTGGTTACAGCCCCAAAGGTTGATTTTGCGGACATACACAAGGATTACCAGTATATTGTGACGCTTCTCGTCGTGGACTCGGAGGAGTACTCATGCAGAAGGAAAAGTTGTAGCTTATACCTCCGCATAGCTCGACCTCACGAGATGAATTACGCCACACATGATTTGGAGTTAGCAGCCGTAGTGCATGCACTCAAGACTGGAGACATTTCCTCATCGGAAACCGCTGTGATGTTTACACAGATCATAAGAGCTTGAAGTATATTTTCACGCAGAAGAGTTGAACCTCAAGCGGAGGAGATGGCTAGAGTTAATCAAGGACTATGACATGAGATTGCATTACCACCCAGAAAGGCTAATGTTGTAGCAGATGCTTTGAGCCGTAAGAGTTATGTGAATACTCTTATAGCGGGAGGATTACCCCGGAGTTAGTTGATGACCTCGTAGATCTCCGATCGAGATAGTTCCGAGAGGATATGTTGCAACTCGAAGTTCAGTCCACTTTGGCCGAAAGAATTCGTGAAGCCCGTAAGTCGGACAAGGAAATTGATGAGATAAAGAAAAGGATGAATGAAGGAAAAGCTAAAGGATTTCGTAAGGATGAATACGGAGCTATATGGTTCGAGGATCGATTATGTGCCCAATGATCCCGAACTCAGAAGCTAATTCTTCAGAGGCTCATGATTCACCGTACTCGATTCACCACGGTAACACCAAGATGTATCTGGATTTGAAGGAAAGTTTCGTGATGCGTATGAAGAAGGATATTGCCGAGTACGTAGAAGTATGCGATGTTTGCCAACGAGTAAAGGCGGAACATCGAAGCCAGCAGGTTACTTCAACCTTTGCCGATTCCCGAGTGGAAATGGGAAAACTTGGAATGGACTTTATCACAGGATTACCCAGACCCGCTCAGGTTATGATTCTATCCGGGTAGTGGTTGACCGATTGACCAAGGTAGCTCACTTCATTCCGTGAAGACTACCTATACCAGTGCTAAGTTGGCCAAGATATACATGACCAGGATCGTATGTTTGCATGGAGTTCCGAGGAGTATCGTGTCGATAGAGGAACACAATTTACCTCAAAGTTTTGGAATCAGCATGAAACTTTGGGTACGAGGCTGGAGTTCAAGATGCTTTTCATCCGCAGCATGATGGATGACCGAGAGAGTCAACCAGATTCGGAGGACATGATGAGAGCTTGTGTGCTAGACTATGGGTCTAGCTGGGATGATAATTTACCATACGGGAGTTCTCCTACAATAACAGCTTATCGACCATCGAAGATGGCCCCTTCAAGCTCTATACGGAAGGAGGTGCAAAACACCATTGCTGTGGGATGGTGTTGAGATCGAACACTTTTCGTTCCGATCTTATCAGAGATTCAAGAGAAAGTCAAGCTGATTCGAGATAGGCTCAAGATAGCTCACCAAGGCGTAAGAGTTATGCCGACAAGAACGCAAGGAAGTAACTTATGAAGCGGAGACCGAGCATATCTTCGTGTGTCCCACTTCGTGGAATCAAGAGGTTCGGTGTTAAAGGAAAGTTAGCACCCGGTTCATTGGCCCTACAAAATCCTCGAACGTCGTGGAGAAGTTGCTTACAAGTTGGAATTGCGGAAGGATTGTCCGGAGTTCATGATGTCTTCCATGTTTCTCACCAAGAAATGCCACGCCGACATGGCCGATATTCCGTTGAGAGACATAGTGCCCTAGAGGCCATACAGCTCGACAAAGGATCTCGACTTATAAGGAGAAACCCGTCCGAATTCTCGAGACTGCGAACAGAGTCACCCGCAGAAGATCATCAAGTTTTGCAAGGTGTCAGTGGAGTCATCACTCCGAGGAGGAAGCCACCTGGGAGCGAGAAGAAGACCTCCTTCGAGACCACCCGCACCTATTTGCTAGCCAACCCGAATCTCGAGATTCATCTTAAGGTGGGTAGGTTTGTAACATCCCAAATTTCCTATTTGGAATGTTTTACAATTATAGCTAAGCATCTATGCATTTTGTTTGAATTTGAGTGGCATTTGAAGTTTCAGAAGTTTTGGAGTTGTTGGAATTTGAATTCAAAGTTTGGCAGTTGAAATTTATTTCAAACCAATGCCTGACAATACTTGAGACAAAGTATGAGAGGAGTAAACATGACACTCCAAAATGTCAAGAAAACATTGCCAAAAGTTTGAATTCAAATTTGAGTTTTATTTGGAATTTTAGAAAAATGATTTTTATAAAGTTTGAGATTTGCCTCGAAAAGTGTTCAAATTATAGGAATATTCCCCATCATTTTGATATATATATGTCCTATATAAAATATTTATATTTATATATTTTTCTCTCTCTCTAAATATTCAAACAAAAATAGAAAAGGAGAGACCCAGGCACCAGCCAGGCCGACTGGCCCAGCCAGCACCTGGGCGGCCCACCGAGTGCAACCAGGCGCAGCCCACCACCAGCCCAGCCCACCCGCCAGCCAATGAGCCACGCCGCCACCGACCGAGCCCCCCTCAACGAATCCTTCCGCACCGGTCGCCTGACCGCAACGCACCTCCTCTCTCTCACCGACACCCGGACCCACCTCCTTCTTCCCTTGCCCAAGTCAACCCCACACCATGAATCCCGACGAACCCGGATCTCCTCCCGATCTCCTCGCGCGATTGCCCTCGCCCAAGTCGTCCCCCTTATAAATACCCTCCCTCGCCTGCTTTCCCCTCTCCCCCGCCCGACCTCTCTCCCTCGCCACAAACCTCGCTGAGACCCGAGCCACGCCCATTGCTCCACCCCGACCACCTCCGACCGCCTCGAGCTCCACCGAGTCGACCACCGAACCCTCGCTCCGCCGCACCCACTGACCTCTCCGCCGTCGTCCCCGACCACCGAGCCACCGAGCCCTCGCCGCCCGAGCCGCCGCCGCCGTCGACCTGGGTAAGTCGCCGAGTCCCTCGCCGCTAGATCTAGATCCACGCTCTAGATTAGACCCCGAAGGGGTACGGTTTTATTTAGGTTTAGTTTTAGTGAACCGGTTTTAGCTCCGGTTAGTTCCGGTTTTAGTTAGGGTTTTTATTAGACCGGCCCGAAGCGGTTTAAAGCCTCGGGCATGATTTAGTTATATTACGCCGAGCGCTAGATAGGCCCATTAAGCGCCGGTTTTCGTTTTAGTTTTATTTTTCGTTTTCTGTTTTAACAAAATAGTTTCAGTTTTCTAAAATTCATATCTTTTAATCTACTTAATATTTTTAAGTGATTCTTTTTTTGTTGGTTTGCAAATTTATTGTAGTTTCTGTAGAAAATATAATTAGTCATGTTAAAATTATTTAAAATTGTTTTATTTTATATTTAGACAGAATAGTAATTCTGCTATAAAGTGAGTTAGGAATATTATTTTTTGTGATTCTTTTGTCACAACTTTGTTTTGACCTTACCTAACCGTAGGAATTTATTTAGGTATTTTAGAATTAATAAAAATTAGTTTTAATCAGAATCATGTTATTCCTATTTATTTAACTAGCTACTGTTTTCCTATTGTTTCATATAGCAAATAATTTTATTTCACCTAGGTGATAGTTTATTCTAGGTTAGTTTCTGTAACTTTAGATCAGGAACTTTTATTTGCTATAAATAAAACTTTTATTTTATTTTTCTTACTAGGATTGTTTTAGGCATAATAGGAGTTCTATAATAGATTTTAATGTGATTCATTTTGCTCCTAGTTGCATGATGAATTCTTTTCTGTTAAGTTAGCAAATACCCATGCTTAGGTTCTGTTAAGAAAAATTTTGATATGTAAAACTATTCTTAGTTGTTGCTTGATGTAGGAAAACTTTGAGTTGGATTTCTTCGAGTTTTTCTTTGGGTTTTGGTTCAATTGTTTTATGTGTTATGTTAGTATGTTGTTATGTTAAGTGATCATATGTTGTATGCTTATTATGATTGTTGTTTGTCTCGGTAGAATTTCCGAGTGCTAAGCTTGCTACCACGAGTCCCTAGCTTTCAAGATCGTCGAAGAAGGCAAGTCATTGATCATATTTCTTTTACTATGCCTATGATTTTGTTGCATTAGAATTAAACCTCCCCACCATGCATGCAGTAGGTGAATTTGAAGTTATGTTCGAGTAGTATCATGAGGTAGGAAGAACCCAATCCCCTTGTTACCATTGCCGGGCGAAGTAGTTTATTTTGCTATGCTCGAGACGGGTTGGTTGAGTGAATCATAAGGGAGATGTGAGAGTCAAGATGATGACAACCCCATGACTTCAAGATCAAGATGGACTTCAAAATTCACTCTTTGGGTGGAGGACGGTTGACGGGCACCTGGAGAACCCAAAGGTTGGCCGGATGCATGGAGAAGTGCCATGACATCTTGCGGAAAGCTTCACCCAGCCACGAAGAGAAGGATGGATACCCCATTGACCGAAGCTTACCCTGCAGCCGCAAGCCATTATGGGCTCGCCTGGTCAACCCTAGTTGTGACTCGGCCGGACGGTGCTACGAGATGTAGAAGAACGGTAGGATTGGATGGGTACGGCAAGGGCGAGGAACTCTTCTGAAGACCCTGTTTGCTCGTCCGCCTTCAAACACCATGAAGTGCGAAGACTTAAAAGGAGGGAACGATTCTTGCGGGTAAAGTGCGCAAACCTCTGCAGAGTGAAGATCTAATCGATTAGTCGTGTCCCCGGTTACGGACAATTTGAGCCTCTGGAACTTGGAAGTATTTCGGAAATCTCAACACTAAAATTAATAAAGTAATTGAGGGGTTATTATTTAATAATTTGGGAATGAGACATTGGTTGGCGGAACCATCTCAATAACTACCAACAATTTTGTAGTATTTGCAAACAAGTCCTTATTGTAGGGAAAAACTGGCTTTTTCGCAAAACAATGAAACTTAGAGCCCCACAGCC
This sequence comes from Aegilops longissima, assembly GCA_021605205.1. NCBI lineage: Eukaryota > Viridiplantae > Streptophyta > Magnoliopsida > Poales > Poaceae > Aegilops > Aegilops longissima. Next base: position 66,841,924 of record CM038676.1, read on the forward strand.
AAATTGCATATAGTGTTAGTAATTTTATTATTGTTCTCTCTTCATGACTTGCCGGCATATTCAAAATGCTGACCTACACGGCTGCAACGTCTTATGTTGCAGAGGAGTATTCCGATCAAGAGTGAGGCTACGATCCGCGCTTGGCGATTGCCCTATGGAGTCGGATGGACTCGCTATTCTTCTACGCTTCCGCAGCTTGTTTAGTTTATTTCTCATGAGTTGGCCTTCGGCCGAATTTATTCTATTGTAATAAAGACTCGATATGAGAATCGTGTAATAAATTCAGGTGTGATTGAACTTTGATTATTTCATCAATGTACCGTGTGCAAAGATGATCTTGGGATGGTATGCATACGTAGACTTGACCGATTTTGGGTCGGGTCGCTACACCCGATGACAAGCCAAGCAATTGTTTCATACTTTTGACATTTTCAAAACTTTTTCAATCTTCACGCAATACATGAGCGTGAGCCATGGATATAGCACTATATGTGGAATAGAATGGTGGTTGTGGAGAAGACAAAAAGAGGGGAAGATAGTCTCACTTCAACTAGGCGTATCAACGGGCTATGGAGATGCCCATCAATAGATATCAATGTGAGTGAGTAGGGATTGCCATGCAACGGATGCACTAGAGCTATAAGTATATGAAAGCTCAACAAAAGTAAGTAAGTGGGTGTGCATCCAACTCGCTTGCTCACGAAGACCTAGGGCATTTTGAGGAAGCCCATCATTGGAATATACAAGCCAAGTTCTATAATGAAAGATTCCCACTAGTATATGAAAGTGATAAAATGAGAGACTCTCTATCATGAAGATCATGGTGCTACTTTGAAGCACAAGTGTGGTAAAAGGATAGTAACATTGTCCCTTCTCTCTTTTTCTCTCAATTTTTTATTTGGACCTTTTCTCTTTTTTTATGGCCTCTTTTCTTTTTTTTCGTCCGGAGTCTCATCCCGACTTGTGGGGGAATCATAGTCTCCATCATCCTTTCCTCACTTGGTACAATGCTCTAAAAATGATGATCATCACACTTCTATTTTCTTACAACTCAACAATTACAACTCGATACTTAGAAAAAAATATGACTCTATATGGATGCCTCCGGCGGTGTACCGGGATATGCAATGAATCAAGAGTGACATGTATGAAAGAATTATGAACGGTGGATTTGCCACAAATACGATGTCAACTACATGATCATGCTAGCAATATGAAAATGATGGAGCGTGTCATAATAAACGGAACGTGGAAAGTTGCATGGCAATATATCTCGGAATGGCTACGGAAATGCCATGATAGGTAGGTATGGTGGCTGTTTTGAGGAAGGTATATGGTGGGTGTATGATACCGGCGAAAAGTGCACGGAATTAGAGAGGCTAGCAATGGTGGAAGGATGAAAAGTGCGTATAATCCATGGACTCAACATTAGTCATAAAGAACTCATATACTTATTGCAAAAATCTACAAGTTATCAAAGCAAAGTATTACGCGATGCTCCTAGGGGATATATTGGTAGCAAAGACCATCGTCATCGTCCCCGATCGCAACTCATAAGGAAGACAATCAATAAATAAATCATGCTCCGACTTCATCACATAACGGTTCACCATACGTGCATGCTACGGGAATCACAAACTTTAACACAAGTATTTCTCAAATTCACAACTACTCAACTAGCATGACTCTAATATCACCATCTCCATATCTCAAAACAATTATCAAGCATCAAACTTTTCTTAGTATTCAACGCACTCAAAAGAAAGTCTTACAAATCTTGAATACCAAGCATATTATTATTATTAAGCAATTTACCATGCTATTTAAGACTCTCAAAATAATCTAAGTGAAGCATGAGATATCAATTGTTTCTATAAAACAAATCCACCACCGTGCTCTAAAAGATATAAGTGAAGCACTAAAGCAAAACTATATAGCTCAAAAGATATAAGTGAAGCACATAGAGTATTCTATCAAATTCCAATTCATGTATGGCTCTCTAAAAAGGTGTGTACAGCAAGGATGATTGTGGTAAAATAAAAAACAAAGACTCAAATCATACAAGACGCTCCAAGCAAAACACATATCATGTGGTGAATAAAAATATAGCTCTAAGTAAAGTTACCGATGGAAGTAGACGAAAGAGGGGATGCCTTCCGGGGCATCCCCAAGCTTTGACTTTTTGGTGTCCTTAGATTATATTGGGGGTGCCATGGGCATCCCCAAGCTTAGGCACTTGCCACTCCTTGTTCCATAATCCATCAAAAGATTTCACCCAAAACTTGAAAACTTCACAACACAAAACTCAACAGAAATCTCGTGAGCTCCGTTAGCGAAAGAAAACAAAAGGCCACTTCAAGGTACTGTAATGAACTAATTATTTATTTATATTGGTGTTAAACCTACTTTATTACAACTTCTCTATGGTTTATAATCTATTTTACTAGCCATAGATTCATCAAAATAAGCAAACAACACATGAAAAACAGAATCTGTCAAAAACAGAACAGTCTGTAGTAATCTGTAACTAACCTAAACTTATGGAACTCAAAAATTCAGCCAAAATAGGAAGACCTAGGCAATTTGTTTATTGATCAGCAGCAATTGGAATCACTATTTTATCACGTTCTGGTGATTTGTAACAACTGTTTTCATGAACAGAAAGTTTCTGGAAATTACAGCAAGATCAAATAACTATCATCCAAGAAGATCGTATAGGTTTAACTTGGCACAAACACTAACTAAAACATAAAACCACATCTAAACAGAAGATAGATGGATTATTTATTCCTAAACAGAAGAAAAAGCAAAAAAACTAAAAATAAAATTGGGTTGCCTCCCAACAAGCGCTATCGTTTAACGCCCCTAGCTAGGCATAAAAACAAGGATAGATCTAGGTATTGCCATCTTTGGTAGGCAATTCTTCAATGAGACATCTACCTTCCTTAGAAATTTCTTTATTTTTAGTAATTATCAAACTTTTAGGCATAAGATCAAAGAATGCATTCGTAGCAAATGGTTCCTTAATGATAGCAAAAAGATTGGGATGAATACTTATAGATTTAAGATCCGCAGTTTCCTTACTAGAGGATTCACCATTATTTTTAGGAACATACATAAGCTTGGCAATTTTAGTAGGAGGACTTGGAGTATTCTTTACGGAAGAAAAAAGCGGTTCCCAAGTTGGTAATGATACCCTCAAGTTTATCGATTCTAGTGGAATCTTGATTTATTCTCTCATTAACTATGGGTTCCTTCTCCTTAATATTTTTCAAAGTTACTCCTACCTTAGATCCATATTGGGTAATTTGATTGTGGATATTTTTATCTAGATTTTCAATTAACTCAACGGTAGCAACTTTATTTTCAATAATTTCAAGTCTTTGCATTACATGCTCCAAAGTTAACATAGTCCCATTAACCAAAAGAGGTGGTGAGCCAAATAAATCTATCATAGCATTATAAGAGTCAAAAGTGTGGATACCCAAGAAATTCCCTCCGGTAATGGTATCAAGGATATATCTATACCAAGGATTAGCACCTACATAAAATTTGCGGAGAAGAACTGAAGTAGATTGCTTCCTGGTAGGTCTATTTTGAGCATTGCAAATTCTATACCAAGCGTCTTTTAGATTTTCTCCCTCCCTTTGCTTAAAATTTAGAACTTCATTCTCGAGAGACAACGGAGAAGATATGAGACTAGCCATAACGACAAGCAAGCGAGAAAAAGGCAAACGAAAAAGAGAGGGTGAATAAAACGGCAAGGGTGAAGTGGGGGAGAGGAAAACGAGAGGCAAATGGCAAATAATGTAATGCGAGAGATAAGGATTGTGATGGATACTTGGTATGTTGACTTTTGCGTAGACCTCCCAGGGCAACGGCGCCAGAAATCTTCTTGCTACCTCATGAGCACTGCGTTGGATTTGCTTGAAGAGGAAAGGGTGATGCAGCAGAGTAGAGTAAGTATTTCCCTCAGTTTTTGAGAACCAAGGTATCAATCCAGTAGGAGGCTACGCGCGAGTCTCTCGTACCTACACAAAACAAATAGCTCCTCACAACCAACGCAATTAGGGGTTGTCAATCCCTTCACGGTCACTTACGAGAGTGAGATCTGATAGAGATGATAGATAATATTTCTGGTATTTTTGGTATAAATATGCAAAGTAAAATAAAAGCAAAGTAAAAAGCAAAAGAAATAATAAAGTGTTGCGAGATTAATATGATAAAGATAGACCCGGCGGCCATAGATTTCACTAGTGGCTTCTCTCAAGAGCATAAGTATTTTACAGTGGGTGAACGAATTATTGTTGAGAAATTGACAGAATTGAGCATAGTTATGAGAATATCTAGGTATGATCATGTATATAGGCATCACGTCCGAGACAAGTAGACCGACTCCTGCCTGCATCTACTACTATTACTCCACTATCGACCGCTATCCAGCATGCATCTAGAGTATTAAGTTCAAGAAAACAGAGTAACGCCTTAAGAAAGATGACATGATGTAGAGGGATAAATTCATGCAATATGATAAAAACCCCATATTGTTATCCTCGATGGCAACCATACAAGACATGCCTTGCTGCCCCTACTGTCTCTGGGAAAGGACACCGCAAGATTGAACCCAAAGCTAAGCACTTCTCCCATTGCGAGAAAAACCAATCTAGTAGGTCAAACCAAACTGATAATTCGAAGAGACTGCAAAGATAACCAATCATACATAAAAGAATTCAGAGAAGATTCAAATAGTGTCATAGATAATCGTGATCATAAACCCACAATTCATCGGTCTCAACAAACACACTGCAAAAAGAAGATTGCATCGAATAGATCTCCACGAGAGAGGGGGAGAACATTGTATTGAGATCCAAAAAGAGAGATGAAGCCATCTAGCTACTAACTATGGACCCGAAGGTCTGAGGTAAACTACTCACACTTCATCGGAGAGGCTATGGTGCTGATGTAGAAGCCCTCTGTGGTGGATTCCCCTTCCGGCGGAGCTCCGGAACAGGCCCCAAGATGGGATCTCGTGGATACAGAAAGTTGCGGTGGTGGAATTAGGTTTTGGCTCCGTGATCGATCGCTTGGGGTGCGAGGTATATATAGGAGGAAGGAGTACGTTGGTGGAGCTTCATGGGGCCCACGAGGGTGGGGGCGCGCCCTAGGGGAGTGGGCACGCCCCCCTACCTCGTGCCCACCTCGTGGATTTCTTGACATATCTGATCGTTTGGGGGTCTTGTGGATCATATTCGGTGAGAAAATCACGTTCCCGAAGGTTTCATTCTGTTTGGACTCCGTTTGATATTCCGTTTCTTCGAAACACTGAAATAGGCAAAAAACAGCAATTCTGGGCTGGGCCTCCGGTTAATAGGTTAGTCCCAAAAATAATATAAAAGTGGAAAATAAAGCCCAATATAGTCCAAAATAGTAGATAATATAGCATGGAGCAATCAAAAATTATAGATACGTTGGAGACGTATCAATAACCGTCTCGCATCAAACAAGATCCAGATTTAATGTTCATGCTCAACGCTGGCACCAAATAACAATTATTCAGGTCTAAAACTAATATCGAAGGTAGATGTAGAGGTAGCGTGCCGACCGCGATCACATCGACTTTGGAACCATTTCCCACGCGCATCGTCACCTCGTCCTTTGCCAATCTTCGATTAATTCGTACTCTCTGTTTCGAGTTGCAAATATTAGCGATGTAACCAAGATCAAATACCAAAAGCTATCTGCGAGCATTAGTAAGGTACACATCAATAACATGTATATCACATATACCTTTGTTCACCTTGCCATCCTTCTTATCCGCCAAATACTTGGGGCAGTTCCGCTTCGAGGACTACCGCTTGCAGAGAAGCACTCGATCTTAGGCTTAGGTCCGACTTGGGTTTCTTCTCCCGAGCAGCAACTTGCTTGCTGTTCTTCTTGAAGTTCCTTCTTCTTCCCTTTGCCCTTTTCTTGAAGCTGGTGGTCTTATTGACCATCAACACTTGATGCTCCTTCTTGATATCTACCTCCGTAGCCTTTAGCATTGCGAAGAGCTCGGGAATCGTCTTATCCATCCCTTGCATGTTATATTTCATCACGAAGCTCTTGTAGCTTGGTGGCAGTGATTGAAGAATTCTGTCAATGAAGCTATCATCTGGAAGATTAACTCCCAGTTGAATCAAGTGATTGTTATACCCAGACATTTTGAGTATATGCTTACTAACAGCACTATTCTCCTCCATCTTGCAGCTGTAGAACTTATTGGAGACTTCATATCTCTCAATCCGGGCATTTGCTTGAAATATTAACTTCAACTCCTAGACCATCTCATATGCTCCATGACGTTCAAAACATCGTTGAAGACCCGGTTCTAAGCCGTAAAGCATGGCACACTGAACTATCGAGTAGTCATCAGCTTTGCTCTGCCAGACGCTCATAACATCCGGTGTTGCTCTGCAGCAGCAGTCCGGCACCCAAAGGGTGCTTCCAGGCGTAATTCTTCCGTGCAGCAATGAGGATAATCCTCAAGTTACGGACCCAATCCGTAATTGCTACCATCATCTTTCAACTTTGCTTTCTCAAGGAACGCATTAAAATTCAACGGAACAACAACACGGGCCATCTATCTACAAACAACATAGACAAGCAAAATACTATCAGGTACTAAGTTCATGATATATTTAAGTTTAATTAATCATATTATTAAAGAACTCCCACTTAGATAGACATCCCTCTAATCCTCTAAGTGATCACGTGATCCAAATCAACTAAACCATGTCCGATCATCACGTGAGATGGAGTAGTTTCAATGGTGAACATCACTATGTTGATCATATCTACTATATGATTCACGCTCGACCTTTCGGTCTCCGTGTTCCGAGGCCATATCTGTTATATGCTAGGCTCGTCAAGTTTAACCTGAGTATTCCGCGTGTGCAACTGTTTTGCACCCGTTGTATTTGATCGTAGAGCATATCACACCCGATCATCACGTGGTGTCTCAGCACGAAGAACTTTCACAACGGTGCATACTCAGGGAGAACACTTATACTTTGATAATTTAGTGAGGGATCATCTTATAATGCTACTGTCAATCAAAGCAAGATAAGATGCATAAAAGATAAACATCACATGCAATCAATATAAGTGATATGATATGGCCATCATCATCTTGTGCTTGTGATCTCCATCTTCGAAGCACCGTCATGATCACCATCGTCACCGGCGCGACACCTTGATCGCCATCGTAGCATCGTTGTCGTCTCACCAATCTTATGCTTCTACGACTATCGCTACTGCTTAGTGATAAAGTAAAGCATTACAGGGAAATTGCATTGCATACAATAAAGCGACAACCATATGGCTCCTGCCAGTTGCCGATAACTCGGTTACAAAACATGATCATCTCATACAATAAAATTTAGCATCATGTCTTGACCATATCACATCACAACATGCCCTGCAAAAACAAGTTAGATGTCCTCTACTTTGTTGTTGCAAATTTTACGTGGCTGCTACGGGCTTAGCAAGAACCGTTCTTACCTATGCATCAAAACCACAATGATAGTTTGTCAAGTTGGTGTTGTTTTAACCTTCTCAAGGACCGGGCGTAGCCACACTCGGTTCAACTAAAGTTGGAGAAACTGACACCCGCCAGCCACCTGTGTGCAAAGCACGTCGGTAGAACCAGTCTCGCGTAAGCGTACGCGTAATGTCGGTCCGGGCCACTTCATCCAACAATACTGCCGAACCAAAGTATGACATGCTGGTAAGCAGTATGACTTATATCACCCACAACTCACTTGTGTTCTACTCGTGCATATGACATATACGCATAAAACCAGGCTCGGATGCCACTGTCGGGGAACATAGTAATTTCAAAAAAATTCCTACGCACACGCAAGGTCATGGTGATGCATAGCAACAAGAGGGGAGAGTGTTGTCCACGTACCCTCGTAGACCGAAAGCGGAAGCGTTAGCACAATGCGGTTGATGTAGTCGTACGTCTTCACGATCCGACCGATCAAGTACCGAACGCACGACACCTCTGAGTTCAGCACACGTTCAGCCCGATGACGTCCCTCGAACTCCGATCCAGCCGAGTGTTGAGGGAGAGTTTCGTCAGCACGACGGCACGGTGACGATGATGATGTTCTACCGAAGCACCGCTACAGTATTATCGAGGTGGACTATGGTGGAGGGGGGCACCGCACACGGCTAAAAGATCAACAAATCAATTGTTGTGTCTCTAGGGTGCCCCTGCCCCCGTATATAAAGGGGCAAGGGGGAGAGGCGGCCGGCCAGGAGGGGCGCGCCAGGAGTAGTCCTACTCCCATCGGTAGGACTCCTCCTTTCCTTGTTGGATTAGGAGAGGAGAGGAAGGAGAGAGAGAGGAAAGGAAAGGGGGGTGCCGCCTCCTTGTCCAATTCGGACTTGGGGGAGGCGCGCTGCCCTTGGCCGCCTCCTCTTCCACCAATTGGGCCCATGAGGCCCAATAACCTTCGGGGGTTCTGTAACCCCTGTACTCTGCAGATATATCCGATAACCCCCGGAAGCATTCCGGTGTCCGAATATAGTCATCCAATATATCAATCCTCATGTCTCGACCATTTCGAGACTCCTCGTCATGTCCGTGATTACATCCGAGACTCTGAACTACCTTCGGTACATTAAAACATATAAACTCATAATATAACTGTCATCGTAACTTTAAGCGTGCGGACCCTACGGGTTCGAGTACTATGTAGACATGACCGAGACATATCTCCGGCCAATAATCAATAGCGGAACCTGGATGCTCATATTGGCTCCCACATATTCTACGAAGATCTTTATCGGTCAAACCACATAACAACATACGTTGTTCCCTTTGTCATCGGTATGTTACTTGCCCGAGATTCGATCGTCGGTATCTCAATACCTAGTTCAATCTCGTTACCGGCAAGTCTCTTTACTCGTTCCGTAATACATCATCCCGCAACTAACTCATTAGTTACAATGCTTGCAAGGCTTATAGTGATGTGCATTACCGAGTGGGCCCAGAGATACCTCTCCGACAATCGGAGTGACAAATCCTAATCTCGAAATACGCCAACCCAACAAGTATCTTTGGAGACACCTGCAGAGCACCTCTATAATCACCCAGATTACGCCAGACGCTTTGGTAGCACACAAAGTGTTCCTCCGGTAAACAGGAGTTGCATAATCTCATAGTCATAGGAACATGTATAAGTCATGAAGAAAGCAATAGCAACATACTAAACGATCGAGTGCTAAGCTAACGGAATGGGTCAAGTCAATCACATCATTCTTATAATGATGTGATCTCATTAATCAAATGACAACTCTTTGTCTATGGCTAGGAAACATAACCATCTTTGATCAACGAGCTAGTCAAGTAGAGGCATACTAGTGACACTCTGTTTGTCTATGTATTCACACATGTATCATGTTTCCGGTTAATACAATTCTAGCATGAATAATAAACATTTATCATGATATAAGGAAATAGATAATAACTTTATTATTGCCTCTAGCGCATATTTTCTTCACGAGCAACTCTAGAAAGCACGAAAAAATCAGCACCGACGGACAGGGACGCACATGCTCTGGAAAGAGCGATCAAAGCGGCACCGTTAAGTTAGACGGTGAAAACGACAGCCTGAACACCACGCAAGAAATCCGGGCGGCGCAACCGCACCGCTTCGACCGATCACCGCTGGCCACTCATATCACCAATCCCGCTGCTTGGCTCGGCCCATACTTCCTGTTTTGCTTCTGGAAGCAAGTGCAACTCTCCTGGTTAGTTCCACTTGGTCGACCGTCTCGTTGGCCACTCATATCACCGATCCCGCTGCATGGCTCCGCCCATATCTCATGTCGTTTTGCTTCTGGAGGCAAGTGCAACTTTCCTGGTCAGTTCCAACTGGTCAACCGTCTACCACGCGGCGTCGCTCGATTAGGCTGCATGCATGCAACACATGAAGTGAGCACATATCACCGATTCCGTTGCATGATGCTGCCCATACCTCTTGTCGTCTTGCATATGGAGTCAAGTGCGATTTGCCTGGCCAGTTCCAATTGATCGGTCGGCTACCACGCGGCATCACCCAATTAGCCTGCATGCATGCAACACCAGAATTGACCTCCTACAATGCAAACACGTGCACATAGGCTCTGTAGCACATGATGACCTATTCCATGCTAGAACGCTGCAGACAAAGGAAGGCAAACTTTTAAAACCTGCACGGTAGAGCTAGAATGGCCAATGGCACATGGTAAAAAAGCAATGACGTTCAAACAGAGCGATTTCTAGTTTTTTCCATATACATGTTGTCGTCGCTGTCGCTTTGATCATTGGTTCTAGAGCTTTGTTTTCATGCAGCGGACCAGAATGGGAAGAGAAAGCAGACTGCCCTGAGAAACGGAGCACAGCGGGCGAAAGCGACGTGCAAACACAGCGGTGAAGCAAGCACGTAAGAATACTAACAACCACATGAGCCGGCCCACATGCAGTGAAAAAAATGCTAAATGAACCAAACGAATCATCAAATCAGTTCAGAAAATTTGAAACTAAACACCGAATCCACAAAGCGTTTGTACACACCCCCGTACCAAAATAATACCACGCGGCACATGCACCATTCACCATGGGCCACTTTCATACAAGTGGCTGATTCTCACGGCAAAAACCTTGCCTGGAATAGAGGCTTAGGTATGGTGCAGTGCTGGTACATAGCGTGCGTACTTTATAATGCAAGTTACTCCCTCCGTTTCTAAATATAAGTCTTTATAGAGATTTTACTATGGACTACATACATAATAAAATGAGTGAATCTATACTCTAAAATGCATCTACATATATCCGTATATGGTTCATAGTGGAATCTTTCCAAAGACTTATATTTAGAAACGGAGGGAGTAGATGGGAGATAGCCGCTGCTTGTACTGAGAACCGTCCTTTCACTAACTACTGCGACTACTGCGAGAAACGGAACAACAAGTTTTACCGCTACAGAAGCTCTTGCATGCATGCGGCACCACCAATTGCATATCTCTCATCTAACATAGTACGTTGTAAATTTTTGCAAAATTTTCTGTAAGAAAATTTATGCAAAAGGATCTGCATTTTGCAAGTAAATTTTGTAAGAAGATTTTTGGAAGCAAATTTTGCAAGTAAAAATTGCAAGGGAATCCACGTCTTGCTGTTTAATTTTGCAAGAAAAAATATGTTAGAATTTTTTTGCAAGAAAAAACCATATTATAGCACGAACCATGCCATATTATCACGCGAACCATAAGAAAAACCCTTGTCATTGCGATAGTATCTTTTTCTTCTTGTTTTTCCCTTCTCATTTTCTTCATCTTCTTCCCATAAGTACAGTAGCTGCTCTCACCTTTTTGACAGAGAGATGAGGAAGGATCGTAGTAAATACAAAATGCCATGCGTGCAGCCTGCACATATGCAGCTTGCATCTGTGCATGTCCTAGCCAAAGTATTGCTCATTCACTCTTGCTGCATGCATTTAGTGTATTCGTGTGACACTCCAAAAAATTGTATTTGGTTTTCAACAAACCCTTTATTTGATTTGAAGGAGGCTATTTAAAATCTTTTCAAAAGCCCCTCCTTCTCAAAAAAAATTCTCCTATGACAAGTATTTTATTTTTGTGTCTTCCTCAACCTTGGTGTTTGGTTTTAAAAACTTTCCTTCTGATGTTAACTCATCACAATAATTTTTTTTGGAAATTATTTTTTTAAGTAATCCAATGGGTTTTGGGGATTATTCCTTTTATTGCAACCACCCATTTTTTCCATGCCTCATATCAAAATTTCTCCCAAAACCCCTCCCTCCACTTTGGGTCAAGCCAAATATTCTATTCCAACAAGTTCAACCCATTTCTGATTTTTATTCCATTTATTTTAACCCCAAAACTATTTCTGCCATTATTTTTGGACCTAGGTGGTTTACAAAGGAAGTACCAAATTTACTTTGAGTTTTGATTCCAAATCAACTCCTCTGACTAGTCCTTAGCATCCCCAACCTAGATCCATCAAGATCCACTCTTCCACAGATTAAAAATTTTAAGTTTTACTCACTGCAAGTTTGGCCCAGATTTGGCAAATTTGGTGAAATTCATATTTTTCCTTTTCCAAAAATTCTGACAAAAATCAGGCAGCCCCCAGGTGCATTGAGAGATCACCTCACAAAAGATCAGCCCCAGATAAATTTCCCACATGCCAAAAACATTTCATCGAGCACCTGGCGTGCACTGTTGCTGTCACAGTTTCAGAAAAATTCAGATTCAGAGTTGGATTCAGACGACAGTGTCGTTTTCTTCAGAGATCGGCGTCCATCTCACCAGTGCTCACGCTGGCCTCTTGCGCACTGCTCCCCCTCCTTATCCAGAGCGCCGCAAGGTCGCTTGGCCGGGCGCGGGCGTCGGTGGCGACGTGGCTCGCCAGCTCCGGCAGCTTCTGCGGTGGCAGAGCCACCCGTGGCGACCAACAGCGGCCGACCCGGCTTTCGGCGCCGACCAGCGCCGCCCGAACCACCCCAGGCCTCTGCGTGGCCCTCTCCTCCTCTGTGCACGCTGTGGCACCGTCGTCGTGGCCTGGCAAGCACAGGGCGTGCTCTCTGCCGCCGACGGGCCCGCGAGGCGCCGTTCCGTCGAGACCACGGCACAAGCCAAACCCAGCCGATGTTAGCGTTTGAGCATAACCCGTGCACCCTCGCGTTGATGCCCAACCACCTAATCCACCCGTCCGCCACCGCCTGAATCATCGCGGAGTTATCCTGTCATGGAACCGCCGGCCGGCTATAAATAGTCACCCCGAGCTCGCCGACCAAAGACCACTCACCTCACTCGCCAGAGCTGCGATTGACCCCTAGGAGGACCCCGAGGAGGCCTTCTCCTCCGCCTCCGCCGCCTTATCCGCTTGAGTTCGGCGCGATCCACTCCGTGAGGGTACCCTCCTCCCAAACCCTGCCCGTAGCCTCCTAGGGCACCCAATCACCTAACTCGCGCCTCGACGGCCTTTGCAGCCTTCCCGACGAGATCCAACATCGCCCAAGCCACCGTCCGCCGAGTAAGGGCCGCCGTCGGCGTGGTGCTCGCCGACGACCACCTCCACCACCCACAGACGCGGAGAGCACCCCGCCCAGAGGTAACCTCCGCCTCCCAACTCGCCGTGGATCGTCGCCGCCACCACCGCAAGCTTCGGGCGCCGTCGCTCTGCTTTCTCTCAATTTTCAAACTGACGGTGGGACCCCTCGTCAGCCCTTTTTCTATTCGAACTGCTTTTTCTAGAAAGCGATTCGGGAAAATACGCTTTCAATCTGAAACGCTTTTCTTGTACTTTTCCGTTCAGCCCCGAAACTTTCTCGTTTCATTACGCATAAGTCCTCGGACTAAAACTCTAATAACTCTTAAACAGAAAATGATTTTGATTGATTCTTTTTCTGTCCTCTTTATTTTTCTGTCTAGTTTTTTATCATATTTATTTGAAAAATATTTGGAATACTTTTTGTGCACCCACGGTATTCACGTTAGTACACGTTTTCTTTGTACCTTAGATACCGGAAGAGGTGACGGAACCACGAACTTCACCGAGCTAGACTCCGACTACTCCGAACCAGGCAAGCATGTTTGAACCTTTGATATGACAAGTATTTTGCGTGTTTGCTTAAGTAGTTACTTCATGGCATGATTACTTGAACAACCGTGAATGTTATGTTGCATGAAAAGCTATTGCGAGTGAGCTTCGAAACTCGGTGTGTTATTCGATGAGAGTTTATATGATCATGTGGTGACATGATAGGTGGTAAGATGGTATTGTTGTAGCATGCCGGTCTTATGCCAAACTATTTAACTCCAGTGTCAACGTGAGTCAAGTCACGTTACCATCCGTTCCTTCTCCTGTACTACCACATGTTTTCTTTATGGAATATGGTTTAGTAAGTTGCAAACCTCTTTCCTGGTACACACCAAACAGAGGGGCCGGGATGAGGGTTTCATGGCCCTGGATTAAAGCCCGTCATCCGGTCAGGGAGCATGGGTGTTTCCGGTTGGGACCGAGAGGGGGGCACCCCTTAGAGCGCGCGAGATAAATTTGATCCCATGCTATTTGAGGTTGTGACCTCCCCGTCTTAGAGTTTTTTTTTGAACGTTGCCTAGGGTGATTCCTGGCAGCGAAATGTGGAATTGGGTGTGTACTGGTTAGATGTGTTTCTTCTAAAATACCGTAAACGGAACTAGTCCCTTGCGACTACTGAAATCCGTTGGCTGTGGTTAAATAGTACAAACTCTGCAGAGTCAAACTCATTCAAGTAACCGTATCTATGGTCAATGTCTGTGTTCAACTTGTCCTGTCAGTCTCAGTGTCAGTCTCCTTGACAAATCTCCGGTGAACAGACATGAGTGGTAAACTCGGCTACATGATTAATCCTGTGGATGGACTAACCCGTTTATTATTATGTGCTGAGTATCTTTCCTTGGAATGGTCTATACTGCTTGAATACGACAATGAAATATAAGCCCTTTATGTGATGTCGCTCAGACGTCCGACTGTGGCATTTATGTTGTTTACTTTCGATATGAGCCCTTTATGTGATGTCGCTCAGACGTCCGACTGTGGCATTTATGCTGTTTACTTTCGATATGAGCCCTTTATGTGATGTCGCTCAGACGTCCGACTGTGGCACTCTTGTTAATTATTTTCAATATAAGCCCTGTATGTGATGTCGCTCAGACGTCCGACTGTGGCACTCTTGTATTTACTTTCAATATAAGCCCTGTATGTGATGTCGCTCAGACGTCCGACTGTGGCACTCTTGTTATTTACTTTCGGTATAAGCCCTTTATGTGATGTCGCTTTGACGTCCGACTATGGCACACACTGTCATTTATTTTCCAATATAAGCCCTTTACGTGGTGTCGCTTAGACGCCCGACTGCGGCATGTTAATTTATTTGTTCACCATTCGAGGCGTCACTTCAGACACTCGATCGGTTTTCAGTTATTTTTGTTGGGATTTCGGGAGGATTACCGCCTGACTTCCTTTTATTTAACATGTCGTGCAAGTTTATCATTTGAGTGTGCATTGCCAATTGCTCATGATGCATCATGCTTACATTTGTTATATCTTATGTCCGAACTGTCTTGCGAGTACATTCAAAGTACTCACCTGGCTTGTTGATTTGGCCAGATGTTGACGAAGGCGATCTTATGGATGAAGAGTTCGATAGCGAGTCCGACGCCTAGAGGAGTCCCAGTCAGTCCCGTGCGATCCTGGAATTTGTCACTTGTACCGTATCCGCTTCCGCTACCCGAATAAATCATCGATCCTCACTTCGACGCTCGATGAGCTGCAAGAGTAGGAGTCATGTCACCCCCACTTCACTGTGACATATCCACCACCACTTTTAAATACGAGTCAGTAGTATGCCACCACACCCTTGTGTCATATCCGCCTTTATGTATATTATTGGCGTGCTTGTAATAAATTGTTGAGCAACCTCAGCTCAACCCTGTAATATATTTAGTACTTCTGGATTTCTGTATCAAGAATTTGTCTACCAGTAAGGAGGACTCTCCTATACTGGAAATAAAAGGATCGGTTTCTCAATAAGTATTTTATTGAAAAACTGTTTGTGACAATTCGCTTGTCCAGCTTCTCGCTTCTGAACTAGCTGGTATGCGAGTAATTGCGATTAAGGCGTAGCCGTCCGATGGCGGCCTTTTTCACTGTTTTGACCTTCTCAGCAAATCTTAGCATAAAATAAACTCTTTCAAAAACTATTTCATGCTCTGACCTTTCCGGCTTGTGGCGTTTCTTCTCTTTTTAAAAACGCCGACCTAACTAGCGTTGCACCCCTTCATAAATAAGTGGCAAATGTGAAAAGCTACTTGCAACGCCACTAACATTGGCGTTTCATAGTTGGGCACCAATGCCACACCCTTTGGCGTTTCCAGAAACGCCAGACACTTTGGCGTTTCTGCACTGCCACGTAGCGCCTAGACTAGGCCAGCAACGCGAGCTAGCTTGGCGTTTTCATATAATGCAGCAACACCATAACCTGTGGCGTTTCTGAAAAGGATCAGATCGTAAAATAGTTTTGTACGGAGTTCACTTTGTGCTAAGATTTGCTAAGAAGGTCAAAACAGTAAAAAAGGCCACCGATGGCGGATAAGAAGTGAACGGTGGATGCGAGGGTGAGTCAGTGCCCCCGTGGGTACCCAATGGTTACACATTGAAAATACGTAAATGTAGTTCTTTTAGAGAAAAATACGTAAATGTAGTTACATGTAGCCTGCCGGCCTACAATTATATGTGTGCGCCCTGAGAAGAGATGTTTTTTTTTTTTGCCTGAGGAGAGATATTATAGCTGCCTGCACATAAGCTGATGCCGGGCAACTGTAGTTGCCAGCGGCCGACGGACGTGTGCAACTGTAGTTACACGTGAAAAAAGACAACACTAAAAGCAAGAAAGAACACAAATCAATCAATCAAACGAAGAAAGGAAACCGAAAATAAAATAATGCCTATGAACCTCCGCGTGGAATCATACGATAGGGAGGTTGCCCAAGATTTAGTTAGGTCACATGAGAACTATAGAAAATCCGTATATCATATCAGCGGGCAATCCTGCTAGTGGTGAAAACGGCGAGGCGTCGCAGTCCAACCGACCCGGCCGGGCCACCAACCGATGCACTATAAACCCTTGTTAAACCTTCACTCGCACTCATCCTTTCCAAGGTGTGGCGTTTGTTGCATGTAGGACAGGGGGTAGCTAGAAAACCATTCTTGTTTCTTTAGATTACAAGGCAAGACAAGAGTAGACGATCCCCATCCGTCGCCACCTGACCAACCAAATCAATCACCATTCACCCAGCGAAAGCAACCATGGCTAGCACCGCCGCGTTGCGGATACGTGGCCCCGCAGCCAGCCGACACCAACAACATCCGTCGCCGATCGATAGGCCCCTCCCAACCGATCCTCGCTTCTTACTCTTCTTCTTCCGCGGGCTTCTCCCTCTAGTACCTCCTAACTCTCTCCTCACACGGATGCACCCCTACGGGCTACGGCAACGAAGCTAGCTTGCTACTTGTTGGCCTTGCCCAGCAGCTTCTGATCTTCTCCCCGGCTCGGCCCCTCCCTTTGGTCGTCGACGGCCGCCGCTAGCTGCTGCGACGGCTGTCCAGGTGTTCTATCTCGGTGGCGCGACGTCGGCGCGGGGTGATCGATGGAGTACGTGGCCGTGCCGGCTCTGACTCCGATGAGCCGCAGGACTCGCCATGCTTACCAACTCGCCGCCGATCCTACTGTTCCTCCTCCTCCTCCGGTGAGTGCACACTGCACAGTACAGCTAGAATCAATGCACTCCACTGCCATGTCAGTCAGGTGGTTTCCTTTCCCTTTTTGACCGAGAATTGGAGCAAGTTCCTCTTTTGATTCGAGTAGTCCTTAAATTTGGTTGGACCAGCCCGCAGCCCATACACGGCAAGGAGTAGATTAGCATGGGCCAGCCTGACTTATTAACAATGGCCCGGTCCAGTCATGTACTTGCTGATGTTTTTGTTGCTTGGACGATGATGGTTCAGTTGCAGACGACGACGACGACAGGCAACGGCGTGCAACAGCACAATCAGAGGCGCATGGATCTTGAGCACGAGGTGCATGCCCACCTAAGAATCATCTTGTTTCTTGTAGAATGCATGGGCATGAATATTTATCGGTTTGGAGGCTGAAAATGTGTGGGAATGGTGCAGGTGATGGAGCTGAAGCAGCAGCTGAGCAACGAGCAGACGGTGCACCACATCCTGGAGCGCGCCCTGCGCCCAACCACCACGACCACCTCCACCTCCTCGGCGCGCTCCGTCCTCCTCAACATCCCGGCCTTCATCCCGGCCAAGGCCAAGCAGCTGCTCGCGGAGCTCATGCTCGTCGAGGAAGAGATCGCGCGGCTCGAGTCGCAGATCCACACCATGAAGGGCGGCCTAATCACCACCGCGCAGCAGCAACGGGCAGCAATGGCGACCGCCGCCTATGCCTCCTCCTACTCGCCAAATGTCTACACCAACAATGGCAATGGCAATGGAAACGGCACGGCCGCACACGCGGCATTGACTCGTCAGCCGGCTGATCAGGTGACGCCGGAGATCAAGTCCATGTTCTTCATCAGCCAGGCCATGAACGCCGAGTACCTCCAGCGCCATCTTGCCGCCGACGACAAGTCGGACAGGAGCCCCAGAGACCAGACCAGAGGATCACGAGCCGCCGCCGTCAGCCCAAAGTTCAACGATGACATCATTGGCCCCCCGCCAAGGAATTCCCATGACAAGGTAAGCAATCTGATCTGACATATATGTATGCAACACTTCTCAGTGAAAATCATGCTCTGTTCTTATGCTCTGTACGTCTTTCCCTGGCCCTTCCAGAAGCAATCGAATGGCGCAGATGAAAAACCTCCAAGGGTCACCCAAGAACCGTCGCCGCCGCCGTCGAGGGCGAAGAGGGACGAGCAGAGCAAGGTCCAGCCGAACAAGCTGTCGGAGAGGATCGTGAAATGCCTGGCGGTGATCTTCATCAGGCTGCTCCGGTCGTCGCGGGCGGCGGAGATGGACAGGTCCGGCAACCTCGCCAGGTCCGGGAACCTGCAGGGGAGCTTCAGGATCGACGCGGCGCTGAACGTGGCAGCGGGCGCCGCCAAGGAGAAGGACAGGGGGCAGCAGGATCACTACGGCATCTTCGGGATACAGGACTCCATGGTCAGAGACATCGGGCCCTACAAGAACCTCGTCAGGTTCACCTCCAGCGCCTTCGACCTCAGAGGGTTCTCCAGCTCCCCTCTGCTCACCAAGCTGAGGTGAATAAGTAAATCCGTTTGTTCATTTTTGACAGTTTCGATCATCTCTTGCATTTGTTAGTAGTAGTAAACTTTTCTGATCGTGTTGTCTGGTGCTAGGGAGATGCTGGAGGCCTTGCAGCAGGTGGATTTAAGGTTTCTGACGCACCAGCAGAAGCTAGCATTCTGGCTGAACATATACAACACATGCATCATGCACGTATGCACATTTTGATCTTCGGGTGCATTTCTTTGAACTAAGGATTTTTGTGGTATCCGCCGTTTGAGCTTCGTGTTTTGAATGATCCAGGGGATTCTGCAGCATGGTTTGCCCTCAAACTCTGAAAAGCTGCTGGCACTGAAGAACAAGGTACAGTAGTTCGTTTAATTAAATCTTTTCGGTGTAACATTCATGTGTTGTTTCATATACCTTTCAGGCAACGATAAATGTTTCAGGGCAAAAGTTCAATGCTCTGGTAATAGAGAACTTCATCTTGAGACAGCCATCCAGTGTGAAAGAAGTGAGCATTTTGGTACTTCTGTTTTTTGCTTTCAGTTGCACCTACACAACAAGAATGTGTTATTCTCATCAGCAAACAAACGCCGCAGGAATTCTGGAAATGCGACGTCGATGTCGAAGAGCAACAAGTGAGGGGTCTCTACGGATTGAATAGCTCAGAGCCCAACATTCTGTTCGCGATGTGCTGTGGCATCAGATCTTCTCCAGCAGTAAGTTCATCCACCCCTAACACAACTAATAAATCAATTATGTTCTTTTTTGCGAGTAATAAATGAATTATCTTACTTAAAATCTCCATTGGATCTAACATGAGCGGAAAATGAACCTGGTGCTGTGCATGCATATTAATTGTGAGTTGCTTGCAGCTCCGGATATACAAGGCGGACCGCGTGATGGCGGATCTGGAGAAGGCGAAGCTGGACTACCTGCAGGCGTCGCTGGTGGTGACCTCGACGAGGAGGCTGATGATCCCAAGCCTGATACACTCCAACATGCACGACTTTGCCAAGGACATGGAGTCCCTGCTCAGGTGGATCTGTGACCAGCTCCCCACATCTTGGTCGCTCAGAAAGTCTATGGTGGACTGCTTGAGGGGGCATCTCAAGGTCGAAGACGTCGTGGAGGTGATCCCATACGACTATGAGTTTCAGTATCTGCTGCCCAAGTGAACACTTGCGCTATTTGTTTTAAGTTAAGTGTACTACTACACAAATGGCGCACAGTACATATTTCCATGTATATTGTTGTCTTAGAGGTAAAAATAGTGGTTTGATATGTGCAATTTTTTGGGGTCAAAAGCTTTATTTATTGGATATCATATAGTACAGTTATTTCGATAAAGTTTGATTTTATTAACTCAAAATGTAGCATCCAGCGTATTAAAAACATGATAAGCAACACCAAGTTTCTGCATAGCTAAGACGGACACAACCAAATACCAACTGTCAGACAAAAGAAAAGATAAAAGTTGACATATCGGCAGCAATAATGTCATACAAGACGACACAGAGAACTTCCCCTTTGCTCGCGCTGCTTCCAGGGGGCGGCTCGGGCGAACCCTAGCCGCCGCCCCTGACCCATCTTCCTCGGCCATCTCCCGCCGCCGCCGGAGAAAGCCGGCGAGCAAAGCTCGTCCGGAGGACGGCGATGACGGGCTCGCCTCGCCTCTTCTGTCGGGAAACCTCCGCCTAGTGTGCACTGGTGACCCTGGGCGCCGCGCGCATCGTTGGAGCCAGGAAGCCGGGGCGGCGACCCAGGGGCTATCGGTGGTTGCTCCGCCGCCACGGCTACGGGTGTAGCGTGGTGGGCAGACGTGGCTCCCGGTCGCGACGGATCGGGGCATCCCGTGCCCAGATCCATTCTGCTGGCGGCGGTGGCGGTCCGGGCCCTCGCCGGCAGCCCTGTGCGTGGGGCTTGCGCTCCGTAGTTGCTCTCCCTTCCTCGCCAGCGTGGTAAGGGAGGTCATGGTGTTGTTAGCGTGGTGGTCTGCAAGGAGTTTGTGGTGTGGTTGCGTGGTGGTTTTGCGGGGAGGTAGTGGTGTGGTGGTCTGGGTTAGGCCCAGAGTTGTGGCCGACAGTGTCAAGGTCGGGTCTTTCCGACTGTCGGCGCATGCGGTGGTGGGAGTGTAGGATCGAAAGTATGTCTAGAGGGGGGGGGGTGATTAGACTACTTGACCAAATAAAATCTAGTCTTTTCCCAATTTTAAGTCTTGGCAGATTTTAGCAACTTAGCACAAATCAAGTAATCAACCTACACATGCAATTCTAAGAGTATAGCAGCGGAATGTAAAACAATTGCATATGAAGGTAAAGGGAGGAGTTTGGAGGGAGCAAACGCAACGTAGATACAGAGATTTTTTATCCGTGGTTCCGATAGGTGGTGCTATCGTACATCCACGTTGATGGAGACTTCAACCCACGAAGGCTAACGGTTGCGCAAGTCCACGGAGGGCTCCACCCACGAAGGGTCCACGAAGAAGCAACCTTGTCTATCACACCATGGCCATCGTCCACGAAGGACTTGCCTCACTATGGTAGATCTTCACGAAGTAGGCGATCTCCTTGCCCGTGCAAACTCCTTGGTTCAACTCCACAATCTTGACGGAGGCTCCCAAGTGACACCTAGCCAATCTAGGAGACACCACTCTCCAAAAGGAATAGATGGTGTGTTGATGATGAACTCCTTGCTCTTGTGGTTCAAATGATAGTCTCCCCAACACTCAGCTCTCTCTCATAGGATTGGCTTTGGTGGAAAGAGGGTTTGAGTGGAAAGCAACTTGGGGAAGGCTAGAGATCAAGATTTATGTGGTTGGAATGGAATATCTTGACCTCAACACAAGTGTAGGTGGTTCTCTCTCAGCAAATGTATGTTGGAAGTGTAGGCATGTTCTGATGGCTCTCCCCACGAATGAAGAGTGGGTGGAGGGGTATATATAGCCTCCACACAAAATCTGTACACACAAATCACCAAACTCGGTGGGACCGGATCAGAAAACTCGGTCAGACCGATTTAGTTCAAAATGTGAATGTTAGGATTTTCGGTGGGACCGACATGTCAACTCGGTGGAACCGATTCCATTAGGGTTAGGGCATAACTTAATCTCGGTGAGACCGATTACACAAACTCGGTGGGACCGATTTTGTTACTAAGCAAACAGAGAGTTGGTCAGGAAAACTCGGTGGGACCGATTTGTTGGAAATATGCCCTAGAGGCAATAATAAAAGGATTATTATTATATTTCCTTGTTCATGATAATTGTCTTTTATTCATGCTATAATTGTATTATCCAGAAATCGTAATACACGTGTGAATACATAGACCACAACATGTCCCTAGTGAGCCTCTAGTTGACTAGCTCGTTGATCAACATATAGTCATGGTTTCCTGACTATGGGCATTGGATGTCATTGATAACGGGATCACATCATTAGGAGAATGATGTGATGGACAAGACCCAATCCTAAGCATAGCACAAGATCGTGTAGTTCGTTTTGCTAGAGCTTTTCCAATGTCAAGTATCTTTTCCTTAGACCATGAGATCGCGTAACTCCCGGACACCTTAGGAGTGCTTTGGTGTACCAAACGTCACAACGAATCGGGTGACTATAAAGGTATACTACGGGTATCTCCGAAAGTGTCTGTTGGGTTGACACGGATCGAGATCGGATTTGTCACTCCGTATGACGGAGAGGTATCTCTGGGCCCACTCGGTAATGCATCATCATAATGAGCTCAAAGTGACCAAGTGTCTGTCACGGGATCATGCATTATGGTATGCGAGTAAAGTGACTTGCCGGTAACGAGATTGAACGAGGTATTGGGATACCGACAATCGAATCTCGGGCAAGTAACGTACCGATTGACAAAGGGAATTGTATATGGGGTTGCTTGAATCCTCGACATCGTGGTTCATCCGATGAGATAATCGAGGAGCATGTAGAGCCAACATGGGTATCCAGATCCCGTTGTTGGTTATTGACCGAGAGCCGCCTCGGTCATGTCACGTGTCTCCGAACCCGTAGGGTCTACACACTTAAGGTTCGGTGACGCTAGGGTTATTAGGAAGACTTGTATGTGATTACCGAATGTTGTTCGAGTCCGGATAAGATCCCGTGACGTAACGAGGAGTTCCGGAATGGTCCGAGGTGAAGATTTATATATGGGAAGTTGTCATACGGTCACCGGAAAGGTTCGGGGCATATCGGTATTGTACCGGGGCACCGGAGGGGTTCCGGGTCCACCGGAGGGGCCACCTCTCGGAGGGCCTCATGGGCCGTGGTGGGCAGGAACCAGCCTGGAGGGCTGGGCGATCCCCCTTGGGCCCATGCGCCTAGGTTTGGGGGAACCCTAGTGGGGCGCCCTTGCTTGGGGGCAAGCCCCTCCCTGCCCCCCTCCCTCTAGATCTCATCTAGAGGGGCCGCCCTTCCCCTTCCCTATAAATAGAGGGGCGAGGGAGGCTGCACACAACATCCAAGGCGCAGCCCTCCCTCCCAACACCTCTCCTCCTCCGCTAAGAGCTTGGCGAAGCCTGCCGAGTATCGCCTCTCCACCACCACCACGCCGTCGTCTGCCATCGAGCTATGTTCCTCAACCTCTCCTCCTCCTTGCTGGATCAAGGCGCGGAGACGCCTCCGCCTGCACATGTGTTGAACGCGGAGGTGCTGTCCGCTCAGCACTAGGATCATCGGTGATTTGGATCACGCCGAGTCGACTCCCTCAACCCCGCTCCTTGAACGCTTCCGCCGCGATCTACAAGGGTATGTAGATGCACTCTCTCTCTCGTTGCTAGATGAACTCATAGATAGATCTTGGTGAAACCGTAGAAAATTTTATTTTTCGCAACGCCCCCCAACAGTGGCATCATGAGCTAGGTCTATCGTAGTTCTCTATTGCACGAGTAGAACACAAATCTGTTGTGGGCGAGATGTTGTCAACTTTCTTGCCACTACTAGTCTTATTTTGCTTCAGCGGTATTGTGGGATGAAGCGGCCCGGACCGACCTTACACGTACGCTTACGTGAGACAGGTTCCACCGACTAGCATGCACTAGTTGCATAAGGTGGCTAGCGGGTGTCTGTCTCTCCCACTTTAGTTGGAGCGGATTCGATGAAAAGGGTCCTTATGAAGGGTAAATAGAAGTTGACAAATCACGCCAGGTTTTTCGAGGTAAGAAAACGTTCTTGCTAGAACCCTTTTGCAGCCACGTAAAAGATGCAACAACAATTAGAAGACGTTTAACTTGTTTTTGCAGCAATTGCTTTGTGATGTGATATGGCCAAAAGTTGTGATGAATGATGAATGATATATTGTGATGTATGAGATCATGTTCTTGTAATAGGAATCACGACTTGCATGTCGATGAGCATGACAACCGACAGGAGCCATAGGAGTTGTCTTAATTATTGTATGACCTGCGTGTCAATGAATTAATGCCATGTAATTACTTTACTTTATTGCTAAACCGTTAGCCATAGTAGTAGAAGTAATAGTTGGCGAGCAACTTCATGGAGACACGATGATGGAGATCATGATGATGGAGATCATGGTGTCATGCCGGTGACAAAGATGATCATGGAGCCCCGAAGATGGAGATCAAAGGAGCTATATGATATTGGCCATATCATGTCACTACTATTTAATTGCATGTGATATTTATTATGTTTATGCATCTTGTTTACTTAGAACGACGCTAGTAAATAAGATGATCCCTCATAATAATTTCAAGAAGGTGTTCCCCTAACTGCGCCCGTTGCTAAAGTTCGTCGTTTCGAAGCACCACGTGATGATCGGGTGTGATAGATTCCTACGTTCACATACAACGGGTGTAAGACAGTTTTACACATGCAAAAACACTTAGGTTAACTTGACGAGCCTAGCATGTACAGACATGGCCTCGGAACACAGAGACCGAAAGGTCGAACATGAGTCGTATGGAAGATACGATCAACATGGAGATGTTCACCGATGATGACTAGTCTGTCTCACGTGATGATCGGACACGACCTAGTCGACTCGGATCATGTAACACTTAGATGACTAGAGGGATGTCAAATCTGAGTGGGAGTTCATTAAATAATTTGATTAGATGAACTTAATTATCATGAACTTAGTCTAAAATCTTTGCAAAAATGTCTTGTAGATCAAATGGCCAACGCTCATGTCAAGATGAACTTCAACGCGTTCCTAGAGAAAACCAAGCTGAAAGATGATGACAACAACTATACGGATCGGGTCCTAACCCGAGGATCATCCTCATAGCTGCCAAGAAAGCATATGTCCTAGAAGGACCGCTAGGTGAAGCACCCATCCTGAGAATCAAGACGTTATGAACGCTTGGCAGTCACGTCTTGATGATTACTCCCTTGTTCAAGGCGGCATGCTTTACGCTTAGAACCGGGCTCCAAAAGTGTTTTGAGCAACACGGAGCATATGAGATGTTCGAGGAGCTGAAAATGGTTTTCCAAGCTCATGCCCGGTCGAGAGATATGAAGTCTCCGACAAGTTCTATAGTTGTAAGATGGAGGAAAATAGTTCATCGGTGAGCACATACTCAAAATGTCTGGGTTGCACAACCGCCTGTCCCAGCTGGACATTAACCTCCCGGACGAGGCGGTCATTGACATAATCCTTCAGTCGCTCCCATCGAGCTACAAGAGCTTTGTGATGAACTACAATATGCAGGGGACGGTGAAAACTATTCCTGAAGTATTTTCAATGCTGAAGTCAGCAGAGGTAGAAATCAAGAAGGAACATCAAGTGTTGATGGTCAATAAAACCACTAAGTTCAAAAAGGGCAAGGGTAAGAAGAACTTCAAGAAGGACGGCAAGGAGATTGCCGCGCCCGGTAAGGAGCATTTGACCTTGGAGCTTGAGAATTTGACTTGTTCGATAGCTGTGGTTGGGCGGGTGGGAAGATCCACGCCACCTGAGTTCTTCTCACGATAAGGCCGACGGAACGGAGGAGGAGGAAGGTAGAACTTCTGCTGCTTAGCTGCCACTTGAGAGGAAGAAGAAGACTGAACTGCATCCCCGATTCTCTTCTTAGAAGCCTCACATTTGAGCTGGGCAGCTTCTTGTTTCAAAGGCCATGTTGTAGAATTCATCATACTTTTCTCGCTCAAAAGCACAAGAGCTAATTGCAGATCTTCTCCGAGACCACCTCTGAATTGATAGATCATACTCTTTTCATCGTGGACGCCTTGCTTAGCAAAGCGAGCGAAGTTTCGAACTGGATATTGTATTGATACACGACATGTTGCCTTGCTTGAGATTGCGGAACTCCTCACGCTTGCTCTCAACAACACTTTTCGAATGTGGTGAGCTCAAAATCTCGGCGGAACTCATCCTGTAATGACACGACCTCCTCTGGAATCTTTGTATTGCTGGTACCACTCAAAGGCAGCTTGGTCCTTGAGTTGAAACGATGCAAACTTGACAAAGTCCTCGTGTCCGACATTGCTACATTCAAAATGTTTGCAGATGTCCACAAGCCAATCGTCGGCGTCTGTGGCCTCGACTACGTAAACCGAAAGACTTCGCTGATTAGCGAGGAACCGACCGAGAGTAGCAAAGTGCGGCTGGTTGTTGCCTTGACCTTGATTTCCTTGACTGCCTTGCCCTTGAGTACGCTCTTGCAAGAGCTGCAAAATCATCTCGAGCATTGGCATTGGTGGCTGCCATGATAGTTGCCAGCCTCCGGAGGCGGAGGTGGAGGTGGAGGGTTCGACTGGTTCCCATCATTCCGTTCCGGATTCTGACGCGTTGGCGGAGCCATCCTGAAGAGGGTGACATCCGTTAGCACTTTGATAGACAAATAGTCAAGTAGAATCAACGGATAGAAATTGCAACATATAGTCTTCACAATAAACATTCAAACAAGGATGAACGAATGAATTCCAAAAGCTAATCATCACACATCCATTAAGGTGAGAAGCCACTTGATTAAAGGTTGATGAAAAAAATAACAAGGTACGACTGGAACAAATAAGTGGTAAGGATTACCCAATCACGAACCAAATATCAAGGGAAGAAATGCTAGGAGCTACTTGAATCCCACCTATAAACTCCCTAAACTTTCTGGTTATGCAATCTGTGTTGGGGATACAGGGACACAAAATATATCACCCAAACTAACAATACCTAGATCCAGCTGTATCCATCCGTCAACACATAACCCGAAACCTTCGAAATCGTGGTACCTCGACCTTCAAAAACATCCGTTATACAAGTCATGGCAATACTCCCGAGCTCGCCCGAAAGATCAAGTTATCGGGTTATCTCACCAACAACTGCACAAAAGAGATTTCGATGTCGGCAAATCTCGTGTATTCCAGAATCAGAACGATAAAATTGTGACGACAACACCTCGGAGCTCAACTCCCCGACACCGCCACAATCCCTAAATGTCGAGGCACCAAGAACAATGTTCTCGCCACAAATCCATCGAACGATTCCAAGATACCAGCGTGATCCTAAAAAAAATTAGTGAAATTTGAGGAGAGGAGAGTCAAAACTTCTACGTCGGAGACCTCACAGAGCGATTTAAGGACCGGGAGTAAAAGAATCCTACTCTCGATATATATAATCCTAAGACTCAAAACATTTTCCGTTCTAGACTCAACAACGCCAAAGAAACAATCAAGTAGGGGGCTCCTAAGTCGGGAAGGCTCGATTACCAACTTGTAACGCCTCGATGCGGCTATATCTCCCACGTGTCGAAGCACGACTTAGAGGCATAACCGCATTGAAAGCAATGTCGCAAGTGAGGTAATCTTCACACAACCCATGTAATACATAAGGAAAGAGATACATAGTTGGCTTACAATGCCACTTCACACAATACATAAATAAACATCCATCATTCAGATTACACTCAAGGTCCGACTACGGAACCAAAATAAAAGAAGATACCCCAAATGCTACACAGATCCCCGATCGTCCCAACTGGCTCCACTATCGATCATCGTGAAAAGACACATAGTAACGACCACGCCCTCGTCGAACTCCCACTTGAGCTCGGTTGCGCCACCTGCACCGCATCGCCGGCACCGCAACTGTTTTGGTAGAATCTGTGAGTCACGGGACTCAGCAATCTCACACCCGAGATCAAGAATATTTAAGCTTATAGGAAGGACAGAGTTGTAAGGTGGAGCTGCAGCACAGCGACTAGCATATATGGTGGCTACACTCGCAAAAGAGAGCGAGAAGAGAAGCAAGGCACGGACGTGAAGCTAGTAGCGATCAAGAAGTGATCCTGAACTACTTACGTCAAGCATAACTCCAACACCGTGTTCACTTCCGGACTCACGAGAAGAGACCATCACGGTAACACACGCGTTGATGTGTATTTTAATTGAGGTCAACTTTGGGTTTTCTACAACCGGACATTAACAAATTCCCATCTGCCTCATAACCGCGGCACGGCTTTCAAAGATAATACCCTGCAGGGTGTCCCAACTTAGCCCATTATAAGCTCTCACGGTCAACGAAGGATATTCCTTCTACCGAAGACCCGATCAATCTCGAATCCCGGACTACAAGACATTTCGACAGAATAAAACAAGACCAGCAAAGCCACCCGATTGTGCCGACAAATCCCGATAGGAGCTGCACATATCTCGTTCTCGTGGCACACCGGATAGGTCAGCCTACGAGTAAAACCAGCCTCGAGTTGCCCGTGGTGGCCCCATGAGTCTGCCTGTTCGGGCCAAGACTCAAGGAGCACCGTCCGGGGTTAAAATAAAGATGACCCTCGGCTCGCGAAACCCGGGGAAAAAGGCTTAGGTGGCAAATGGTAAAACCAAAGTTGGGCCTTCTTTGGACGAGTCTTATTCAAAGCGAACTGTCAAGGGGGTCCCATAAATCACCCAACCGTAAGGAACGCGAAAACAAGGAACATAACACCGTATGACGGAAACTAGGTGGCAAGAGTGGAACAAAACACCGCATAAGGCCGAGTCTTCCACCCTTTACCAAGTATATAGATGTATTAATTATAGCAGATATATATTGTGATATCCCCAACAAGTAACCATGCTCCAAATAGGAACAACATCTCCATGTTCCAACAAGGAACAAACTTCAACTTCACCGCAACTAGCAACGCTATAAGAGGGCTGAGCAAAGCGGTAACATAGCCAAACAACGGTTTGCTAGGAAAAGATGGTTAGGGCTGACATGGCAATATGGGTGGCATGATATAGCAAGTGGTAGGCATCGCAGCATAGGCATAGCAAAAGAGCGAGCAACTAGCATAGCAAAGATAGAAGTGATTTCGAGGGTATGGTCATCTTGCTCGCAATGTTCTCGAGTTGTCGAAAGCTTGATCCTCGAAGAGTTCTCAACAGGTTCCTCGCTCACGTACTCGCCTCCGGCTCTACCCAAAGCAAGAACACAAACAAAGGAACCACAATAAATCACGGTGCAATGCACAAGCAACATGATGCAAAACATGACATGATATGCGAGATGTGATATGCAATGCGATCGCGCTCCGGAAGGAAAATGATGAACCAGGCATCAACTTGGCAAACCAAGTATGCCTCTGAAAGATGAGATGATTTCGTTGAAATCGATATAAAGATCACCGAATCGGATGCAGGGTTTGCAAATGACAAGCAAAACAAGAATGGCACAAATCGCCATTAACAAATGATGCGCACTTAGCAAGCAACAAGAAATTAAGCTACTGCACCCAAACGTACCAACAAAGTATATGGCAGTGATCTACTCAAGATGCTTGACAAAAGATGAACACTGAGCTACGGCTAAATCACATCACAACAGGTTCAAACAAGCATGGCAAAAGTGCAAAAAAATATCATGCTGGACATGGCAAAAACAGCATCAGGTAGCAATGTTCAGAGCAAGAAAACAACATGCTACAGGAACTTATAATAGCAAAACATGGCATGGCATGAATCTACTCAAAGCATAGAACAAAAGTCCCTTACTGACCATAAGCCAAAAAGGATCAGAAAATATAGTAACACCCATGTCAATATCGCAAGTTTCGTTAATGATTCAGAACATGGCATGTCAAAAACAGATAACAAGTAGGCATGTTTAAGAGCTCAAAGCACTCACTACAGAGCCTTACATGATAATCTAAGCATACATAGATCAAGAAGACATGGCATAGAATACATACATGGCAATAACAACATCATAGCATACACGGATCAACCACAACAACCTTGGCAAAATTGAATAACATGTAAACAATCTGCCAGGAAACATTTCGTAGCAAAAGTAGAGCTCGATTGACTCAAGCTATGGCACTCCATAATTGCAAACAAAGGCATGGATGGATAGAGCATAACCATATGTTCAAAACATCCTTACTAAAGTATCTCAAAATATGCATGGATCTCTCGGTAGCATCAAGTTAACATGGCATCAAAATATCAGCAAAACAGGGCTGAAATCAGCAACATCAGGAAGCCTACTTTGCATGCTTGTGCTAGTCACCACGTAGATCACAAAAATACATAGCATACACCCCTGGAAAGATGGCATGGCATATTACAAAACACATGTAGGACTCAAATTCATAGGGTGCACACATCAATCATAGCAAAAATAACAAAAGTGCATGTTCTGTTAAGAAACAGAAACTAACATCACATAGCCCTCTTCCAACAGCATTTCGGGCGTCAAGATGAGCTCAAATGAAAACGATGCAATGATATGAAATGATCTACTCTTCGAGAAGAACATTTTGACATATTATACGCACGAAACGGAGTTACAGGTGCAAAGTTATGATGCGTTGAAAATGCCACAAAATAATCACCGAGGTAAAAACTTAGACGAAATTTAGGGGGAAGAAAGTCAACCCAGAGTAGATCGGGATCCGGCCCGATCGGATCGAGGTGCTCCGGCGGCGGCTCGCCGGAGCTCGCCCGGGGCGAGGAGGAGGAGGGAGAGGCCGGGCGGGCCGGCGGAGGAGGAGGGCGCGGCGGCGATCGATCGACGGGAGGGCCGGTGGCCGAAAGCGGGGCGGCGAGGCCGGGCGAGGACCGGGCGGCGAGGTCCGGCGACCTCGGCCGGCGCGGCGCCAGGGCGGCGGAGGGCGGCACCGGCCGACGGCGGCGGCGGGCAGCACGCCGCGACGCCACCGGAGGGGCGAGGCGGCGGAGCCGGGCATGGGCCGGGCGCGAGGCGCGGCCAACGGCGGCGGCGCGGCGCTGGCCTGCTGGCCTCCGTGGGCTCCATGGCGCGCGGCGGCGGGCGGCGGCGTGCACGTGGCGCGATGCCACCAGCTGCGGGGCGGCGGCGACAGGCCCGCGCGACGGACGTGTCCGGCGCCATGGGAGGAGAAGGCTAGGGTTTCGGAGGAAGAAGACCCGGATTTGGACGGGGAGGTGTTTAAATAGGCATAGAGGAGCTAGGAGAGTCCAAATGAGGTGTAGTTTTCCCCACACGATCGTGATCGAACGATGGAGAGCATGGAAGTGACTTAGATGGGTTATTGGACTATTTTGAAGGGGTGTTGGGCTGCAACTCAAAAGAGGCCTTTGCGAGAGTGCGGTTAACCGCTGGAGTACCAAACGAGCTCCAAATGACCCGAACTTGACCGGTGGTCTACCGTGGTATACCAAGGCCACTTGACAAACCTCGTCCATTCCGAGAAAGTTTAGTACCCGCCACGGAAAAACGTAAAAGGGGATGCCGGGGACATAGGAGTGCCGGATTGCAAAACGGACAACGGAAAAATGCTCGGAATC
Organism: Aegilops longissima; assembly: GCA_021605205.1. Classification (NCBI taxonomy): domain Eukaryota; kingdom Viridiplantae; phylum Streptophyta; class Magnoliopsida; order Poales; family Poaceae; genus Aegilops; species Aegilops longissima. Next base: position 66,873,514 of record CM038676.1, read on the forward strand.
ATGAGACGAACACGTATGCAAATGCGATGCACATGATGACATGATAAAAAAATGCATGACATGGACAAAATGCAAAAAAGAAGAAAAACCCAACCACGGAGGGAATATCATATCACAATGCCGAAAATGGCAAGAGTTGGAGTTACAAATATGGAAGGTTACATCCGGGGTGTTACAACACTCCACCACTACAAGAGGATCTTGTCCCGAGATCTAGGACTGAAAGAACTCCGGATATTCGGAACGGAGGTGATCCTCGCGCTCCCAGGTGACTTCACGGTCGGAATGGTGTGACCACTTCACTTTTAGGAATTTGATTGACTTGTTGCGAGTCTTGCGCTCGGTTTCTTCAAGAATAGCAACGGGGTGCTCATGATAAGAGAGATCTTCTTGAAGGTCAATTTCTTCGTTGATAGTGCGCCAGAGTCTTGAAGCACTTGCGAAGCTGTGACACGTGAAACACATCATGCACGTCGCGAAGTTGGACGGAAGCTCGTTGATAGGCGAGATCGCCTCTTTGCCAATGATCTTGAAAGGACCCACGATCTAGGGGCAAGCTTCCTTTGATACCGGGCGACGAGTGCCTTTCATTGAGAGACGCGAGGTAGACATGGTCTCCGATTTCAAAAGCCACATCACGGTGCTTATCATCATAATAGCTCTTCTAGCGCGATTATGCTGCTTTGAGATTCTCACGAATGACTTTGCACATTTCTTCGCTTCGTGATCAAGTCATTGCCAAGAAGTTGGCGCTCACCTGCCTCGGACCAATTGAGAGGAGTACGACACTTTCGCCATAGAGAATTTCGAATGGGGCCTTGCCCAACTCGCTTGGAAGCTGTTGTTGTAGGAGAACTCGCATATGGAAGACAATCTTCCCACTTCATACCGAAAGAAATGACACAAGCCCCGAGCATATCTTCAAGGATTTGATTAACTCGCTCAACTTGGCCACTTGTTTGAGGATGGAAAGCTGTGCTTGAAACGAATGTTGGTGCCCATGGCCTTCAAAAGAATCCCAAAACTTGGAGGTAAAGATGCTGCCACGGTCTCAAGAGATCACTTGTGGAATGCCGCAAGGAGACAATCTCGAGGTGTATAGCTCGCCAACCGAGCTGCTGTGATAGATTCTTTGATAGGAAGAAAATGAGCCACTTTAGTGAGCTTGTCAATGACAACGAAGATAGCATCATTTCCACGCTTGGACTTTGGAAAACCAGTCACGAAGTCCATTTCGATATGATCAAACTTCCATTCTGGAATAGCAAGAGGTTGGAGGAGACCAGCTGGTCTTTGGTGTTCTGCTTTCACTCTTCTGCAGACATCACACTCATTCACGAATTGAGCAATTTCGCTTCATTCGAGTCCACCAATATGACTGCTTGAGGTCATGGTACATCTTCGCACTTCCGTGATGAATGGATAGAAGCGAATTGTGTGCCTCGCTCATAATGACTTTACGAGATCACCCTTAGGAACCACAATCCGTCCTCAAGAAAAGAGTATCTTTGTCATCAATGTGGAAGCACTTGTACTTGAAATGCCCTTGTCGATACCACGCTTCACCTTCTTCACCATGGTATCCAGGAGTTGAGCCTCACGAATCTGATCTTCCAAAGTAGGAGAGACTATGAGGTTGGCAAGAAAGCCTTGAGGAACAACTTGAAGATTCAGCTTGCGGAAAGCTTCACAGAGATCCGGTTGGAAGGGCTTGAGGATTAAACTGCTGCAGATAAGCCTTCCTGCTCAAAGCATCTGCAATCACATTGGCCTTGCCTTGAGTATATTCAATACTTGGGTTGTACTCTTGAATCATTTCACCCATCGAGTCTGCTCGAGGTTGAGGTTGGGTTGAGTGAAGATATACTTGAGACTCTTGTGATCGGTGAAAATGTCCACTTTCCTTCCCAACAAGAGATGTCTCCATGTTATCAATGCATGGACAACTGCCGCCAACTCAAGATCGTGAGTGGGGTAGTTCTTTTCGTTGGGCTTCAACCGACGAGAGGTATAGGCCACAACTCTCTTCTCTTGCATTAACACAGACCGAGACCTTGAAGAGAAGCATCACGAAAAACTTCAATGGCTTGGATTCATCAGAGGAGTCAAGACAGAGCTGTGACGAGTTTCTCTTTGAGGGTATTGAAAGCAAAGTCACACTCAGAGAGACGGACATACTTCACATGCTTCTGGAGGAGGTTGGAAAGAGGCTTTGCAATCTTGGAGAAATTCTCAACGAATCTTCGGCAATAGCTTGCAAGACCAAGAAAACTACAGAGCTGCTTGACATTCTGAGGAGGTTCCCAATTCACAACTGCAGACACCTTCTCGGGATTAACAGCGATGCCCTTGGCGGAGATGATATGACCAAGATAAAGCACTTCATCAAGCCAAAATTCACATTTGGAAAACTTCGCATAGAATTGATGCTCTCTGAGCTTGTCTAGCACCAAACGCAAATGTTTGGCATGATCCTTCTTATTCTTGGAGAAGACCAAAATATCATCCAGATAGACCAAGACGAATTCATTGGTGTAGGGGTTGAAGATGAAGTTCATCATTCGAGAGAATGTTGGAGGAGCATTGACAAGGCCGAAAGACATGACAGTATATTCATAAGAACCGAAGCTTGTTCTGAATGCTGTCTTGGGAATATCTTGTTCACGAATGCGAATCTGATGATAACCCATATGAAGGTCAAGATTGGAGAACACTTTAGCACCTTTGAGTTGCTCGAAAAGCTCATTAATGTTGGGAAGTGGATACTTGTTCTTGATTGTCTTCTTATTCAATGGGCAGTAATCGACGCAAAGTCGGTCCGTGCCATCCTTCTTCTGGACAAAAAGAACACCACAACCCCAAGGAGATGAACTCGGTCTGATCAAACCCAGACGCTCTTGTTCATCGAGCTGCTTCTTCAATTCCTTCAGCTCATTAGGTCCAAGCTTGTATGGACGCTTGCAAACGGGTTCAGTGCCAGGCTCAAGATCGATAACGAATTCAAGCGGCCGATGAGGAGGCATACCCGAAGCTCTTCCGAAAGACATCTTGGTACTCACAAACGATCGAATCGAGAGATAGCATCCAATTCGCCCTTCTCATTGAGAGAAAACAACCGAATGGTTTCATCACGAGCGCATAGATGATCACATCATTAGAAGAGTGAGTCAATTGAATTTCCACAGCAGCACAATCAAGCTGAGCTTTGTCTTTGAAAGCCACCCATCCCGAGAATAAGATCAATATCCGAGTCACCAAGAACAATTGGTTTAGCCAGAAATCTATAGTCGCCCATCTTGATACCGACATTCGAACCAACAAACTAGAACTCATGTGCTTGCCGGGAAACAATTGCTAGAGGTCTATCCAAAATTCGAAGTGAAATCATGCCCAGCAAAAACGGTCTTGACATGAAACAATGCGATGCACCAAGATCAAATAAAACTTTTGCAGAATATCATTAATCGAAGATTACCCATTATCACATCGAAAGATTCCTCCGCTTGAGCTGCATTCATCATATTCACCTTGGCATGCTTTGGATTATGCTTGACCACCGCATTGCCGGAAGATTTCACAGAGGAGGAGGCGGAAGGCGCCTCTGGTTGAAGCACTTGTTCGCATAGTGACCTTCTGCGACATTTGTTGCAAGTCACCTCGAGAGCGGACGGTGGTAAGGAGCATTTGACCTTGGAGCTTGAGAATTTGACTTGTTACGATAGCTGGGGTTGGGTGGGTGGGAAGATCCACGCCACCGAGTTCTTCTGCGATAAGGCCGACGGAACGGAGGAGGAGGAAGGTAGAACTTCGCTGCTTAGCTGCCACTTGAGAGGAAGAAGAAGACTGAATCTGCATCCTGATTCTCTTCTTAGAAGCCTCACATTTGAGCTGGGCAGCTTCTTGTTTCAAAGCCATGTTGTAGAATTCATCATACTTTTCTCGCTCAAAAGCACAAGAGCTAATTGCAGATCTTCTCCGAGACCACCTCTGAATTGATAGATCATACTCTTTTCATCGTGGACGCCTTTCTTAGCAAAGCGAGCGAGTTTACGAACTGGATATTGTATTGATACACGACATGTTGCCTTGCTTGAGATTGCGGAACTCCTCACGCTTGCTCTCAACAACACTTTTCGAATGTGGTGAGCTCAAATCTCGGCGGAACTCATCCTGTAATGACACGACCTCCTCTGGAATCTTTGTATTGCTGGTACCACTCAAAGAGCTTGGTCCTTGAGTTGAAACGATGCAAACTTGACAAAGTCCTCGTGTCCGACATTGCTACATTCAAAATGTTTGCAGATGTCCACAAGCCAATCGTCGGCGTCTGTGGCCTCGGCTACGTAAACCGAAAGACTTCGCTGATTAGCGAGGAACCGATGAGAGTAGCAAAGTGCGGCTGGTTGTTGCCTTGACCTTGATTTCCTTGACTGCCTTGCCCTTGAGTACGCTCTTGCAAGAGCTGCAAAATCATCGAGCATTGGCATTGGTGGCTGCCATGATAGCTTGCCGGCCTCCGGAGGCGGAGGTGGAGGTGGAGGTTCGACCGTTCCCATCATTCCGTTCCGGATTCTGACGTGTTGGCGGAGCCATCCTGAAGAGGGTGACATCCGTTAGCACTTTGATAGACAAATAGTCAAGTAGAATCAACGGATAGAAATTGCAGCATATAGTCTTCACAATAAACATTCGAACAAGGATGAACGAATGAATTCCAAAAGCTAATCATCACACGTCCATTAAGGTGAGAAGCCACTTGATTAAAGGTTGATGAAAAAAAAAACAAGGTACGACTGGAACAAATAAGTGGTAAGGATTACCCAATCACGAACCAAATATCTGCGGGAAGAAATGCTAGGAGCTACTTGAATCCCACCTATAAACTCCCAAACTTTCGGTTATGCAATCTGGTGTTGGGGATACAGGGACACAAAATATATCACCCAAACTAACAATACCTAGATCCAATTTGTATCCATCCGTCAACACATAACCAAGAAACCTTCGAAATCGTGTACCTCGACCTTGAAAAAACATCCGTTATACAAGTCATGGCAATACTCCCGAGCTCGCCCAATCTTCAAGTTATCGGGTTATCTCACCAACAACTGCACAAAAGAGATTTCGATGTCGGCAAATCTCGTATTCCGAATCGCAACGATAAAATTGTGACGACAACACCTCGGAGCTCAACTCCCGGGACACCGCCACAATCCCTAAATGTCGAGGCACCAAGAACAATGTTCTCGCACAAAACCATCGAACGATTCCAAGATACCAGCGTGATCCTAAAAAAATTTAGTGAAATTTGAGGAGAGAAGAGTCAAAACTTCTACGTCAGAGACCTCACAGAGCTGATTTAAGGACCGGGAGTAAAAGAATCCTACTCTCGATATATATAATCCTAAGACTCAAAACATTTTCCGTTCTAGACTCAACAACGCCAGCAAACAATCAAGTAGGGGGCTCCTAAGTCGGGGAAGGCTCTGATTACCAACTTGTAACGCCCTCGATGCGGCTATATCTCCCACGTGTCGAAGCACGACTTAGAGGCATAACCGCATTGAAAGCAATGTCGCAAGTGAGGTAATCTTCACACAACCCATGTAATACATAAGGAAAGAGATACATAGTTGGCTTACAGTCGCCACTTCACACAATACATAAATAAACATCCATCATTCAGATTACACTCAAGGTCCGACTACGGAACCAAAATAAAAGAAGATACCCCAAATGCTACACAGATCCCCGATCGTCCCAACTGGGCTCCACTACTGATCATCGGGAAAAGACACATAGTAACGACCACGTTCCTCGTCGAACTCCCACTTGAGCTCGGTTGCGTCACCTGCTTTGGCATCGCCGGCACTGCAACTGTTTTGGTAGAATCTGTGAGTCACGGGACTCAGCAATCTCACACCGCGAGATCAAGAATATTTAAGCTTATAGGAAGGACAGAGTTGTAAGGTGGAGCTGCAGCAGCGACTAGCATATATGGTGGCTACACTCGCAAAAGAGAGCGAGAAGAGAAGCAAGGCACGGACGTGAAGCTAGTAGCGATCAAGAAGTGATCCCGAACTACTTACGCCAAGCATAACTCCAACACCGTGTTCACTTCCGGACTCCGCGAGAAGAGACCATCACGGTAACACACGCGTTGATGTGTATTTTAATTGAGGTCAACTTTGGGTTTTCTACAACCGGACATTAACAAATTCCCATCTGCCTCATAACCATGGGCACGGCTTTGAAAGATAATACCTGCAGGGTGTCCCAACTTAGCCCATTATAAGCTCTCACGGTCAACGAAGGATATTCCTTCTACCGAAGACCCGATCAATCTCGAATCCCGGACTACAAGACATTTCGACAGAATAAAACAAGACCAGCAAAGCCACCCGACCGTGCCGACAAATCCCGATAGGAGCTGCACATATCTTGTTCTCGTGGCACACCGGATAGGTCAGCCTCGAGTAAAACCAGCCTCGAGTTGCCCGTGGTGGCCCCGATCTGCCGGTTCGGGCCAGCACTTGAAGGAGCACCGTCCGGGGTTAAAATAAAGATGACCCTCGGGCTCGCGAAAACCCGGGGGAAAAAGGCTTAGGTGGCAAATGGTAAAACCAAAGTTGGGCCTTGCTGGACGAGTCTTATTCAAAGCGAACTGTCAAGGGGGTCCCATAAATCACCCAACCGTGTAAGGAACGCGAAAACAAGGAACATAACACCGGTATGACGGAAACTAGGGTGGCAAGAGTGGAACAAAACACCAGGCATAAGGCCGAGTCTTCCACCCTTTACCAAGTATATAGATGCATTAATTATAGCAGATATATATTGTGATATCCCCAACAAGTAACCATGCTCCAAATAGGAACAACATCTCCATGTTCCAACAAGGAACAAACTTCAACTTCACCTACAACTAGCAACGCTATAAGAGGGGCTGAGCAAAGCGGTAACATAGCCAAACAACGGTTTGCTAGGAAAAGATGGTTAGGGGCTGACATGGCAATATGGGTGGCATGATATAGCAAGTGGTAGGCATCGCAGCATAGGCATAGCAAAAGAGCGAGCAACTAGCATAGCAAAGATAGAAGTGATTTCGAGGGTATGGTCATCTTGCTCGCAATGTTCTCGAGTTGTCGAAAGCTTGATCCTCGAAGCGTTCTCAACAGGTTCCTCGCTCACGTACTCGCCTCCGGCTCTACCCAAAGCAAGAACACAAACAAAGGAACCACAATAAATCACGGTGCAATGCACAAGCAACATGATCCAAAACATGACATGATATGCGAGATGTGATATGCAATGCGTATGCGCGCTCCGGAAGGAAAATGATGAACCAGGCATCAACTTGGCAAACCAAGTATGCCACTGGAAAGATGAGATGATAATCGATATAAAGATCACCGGAAACGGATGCACGGTTTGCAAATGACAAGAAAAACAAGAATGGCACGAATCTGCCATTAACAGCATGATGCCTCTTAGCAAGCAGCAAGAAATTAAGCTAATGCACCCAAACGTACCAACAAAGTATATGGCAGTGATCTACTCAAGATGCTTGACAAAAGATGAACACTGAGCTACGGCTAAATCACATCACAACAGGTTCAAACAAGCATGGCAAAAGTGCAAAAAAATATCAGGCTGGACATGGCAAAAACAGCATCAGGTAGCAATGTTCAGAGCAAGAAAACAACATGCTATAGGAACTTATAATAGCAAAATATGGCATGGCATGAATCTACTCAAAGCATAGAACAAAAGTCCCTTACTGACCATAAGCCAAAAAGGATCAGAAAATATAGTAACACCCATGTCAATATCGCAAGTTTCGTTAACAGATTCAGCAACATGGCATGTCAAAAACTGATAACAAGTAGGCATGTTTAAGAGCTCAAAGAACTCACTACAGAGCCTTACATGATAATCTAAGCATACATAGATCAAGAAGACATGGCATAGAAGACATACATGGCAATAACAACATCATAGCATACACGGATCAACCACAACAACCTTGGCAAAATTGAATAACATGTAAACAATCTGCCAGAAACATTTCGTAGCAAAAGTAGAGCTCGATTGACTCAAGCTATGGCACTCCATAATTGCAAACAAAGGCATGGATGGATAGAGCATAACCATATGTTCAAAACATCCTTAGTGAAGTATCTCAAAATATGCATGGATCTCTCGGTAGCATCAAGTTAACATGGCATCAAAATATCAAAAAACAGGCTGAAATCAGCAACATCAGAAGCCTACTTTGCATGCTTGTGCTAGTCACCACATAGATCACAAAAATACATGGCATACACCCTGGAAATATGGCATGGCATATTACAAAACACATGTAGGACTCAAATTCATAGGGTGCACACATCAATCATAGCAAAAATAATAAAAGTGCATGTTACATTAAGAAATGAAACTAACATCACATAGCCCTCTTACAACAGCATTTCCGGCATCAAGATGAGCTCAAATGAAAATGATGCAATGAGATGAAATGATCTACTCTTCGGGCGAACATTTTGAGATATTATACGCACGAAACGGAGCTACATATGCAAAGTTATGATGCGTTGAAAATGCCACAAAATAATCACCGAGGTAAAAACTTAAACGAAATTTAGGGGGAAGAAAGTCAACCCAGAGTAGATCGGGATCCGGCCCGATCGGACCGAGGTGCTCCGGCGGCGGCTCGCCGGAGCTCGCCCGGGGCGAGGAGGAGGGAGAGGCCGGGCGGGCCGGCCGGAGGGCGCGCGCGCATCGCCGACGAGGAGGGCTGGGCGGAGCGGGCGGCGAGGCCGGGCGAGACCGGGCGGCGAGGTCCGGCGACTGGCTGGGCGGCGCCCGGCGGCGGAGGGCGGCGCTGCCGACGGCGCGGCGGCGGGCAGCACGCCGGCGACGCCACCGGAGGGCGGGCGGCGGAGCGGGTTATGGGGCCGGGCGCGAGGCGCGGCCGAACGGCGGGCGGCGGCTGGCTCGCGGGCCCTCCGTGGGCTCCGCGGCCGCGGCGGGGCGGCGGCGTGCCACGTGGCGCGATGCCACTGGCTGCGGGCGGCGGCGGCGACAGGTCCGCGCGGACCGGACGTGTCCGGCCAAGAGAGGAGGAAGGCTAGGGTTTGGGAGGAAGAAGACCCGGATTTGGACGGGAGGTGTTTAAATAGGCATAGAGGAGCTAGGAGAGTCCAAATGAGGTGTAGTTTTCGCCACACGATCGTGATCGAACGACGGAGAGCATGGAAATGACTTTGATGGGTTATTGGACTATTTTGAAGGGTGTTGGGCTGCAACTCAAAAGAGGCCTTTGCGAGAGTCGCGGTTAACCGTTGAGTACCAAACGAGCTCCAAATGACCCGAACTTGACCGGTGGTCTACCGGTGGTATACCAAGGCCACTTGACAAACCTCGGTCCATTCCGAGAAAGTTTAGTACCGCCACGGAAAAACGTAAAAGGGGCGCCGGGGACATAGGAGTGCCGGATTGCAAAACGGACAACGGGAAAAATGCTCGGAATCATGAGACGAACACGTATGCAAATGCGATGCACATGATGACATGATAAAAAAAATGCATGACATGGACAAAATGCAAAAAAGAAGAAAAACCCAACCACGGAGGGAATATCATATCACAATGCCGAAAATGGCAAGAGTTGGAGTTACAAATATGGAAGGTTACATCCAGGGTGTTACATGGCAGCATCTGTGAAAATCAATAACCAAATCATAATTAGCATGGACATAATAGTTAGCAACTTGTTTTCATCAATTCGAAAGATTTGGTTTGAAATGGTAAGTACCACTCCATTCTCAATGAAACGGGCACGGTGACGCTTGTCGAACCTAGGGTCAAGCATGGTGTACTTCGTGCCGATGTCGTCTGCAAGAGGTGGCCTCCTAAAAGAATTGCATAAGCATATCAAAAGATATCGATGCATAACAAAGGTTCATCACATCCAAAAAAACCTATGAGTTCAATCTTTGAATAATCATATATCTAGATTATCATGAACATGAACTAAATACAATACATATATCAAAAACAAAAACCATGAACTAGGGTTCATCTTGAGGGATTAACCATGTTTACTCCAACAAAATCCACTAATTGCATCATATAAGATCCACATGCATCCTATATCAAAACAAATATTTCCAATATTCATCATATATAAAAAAATTTAACACAAAAAATTATGAACTAGGTTCATCTTGAGGGTTCAACATTTGTTATCCAACTATATCCACTACTTGCATCATAGCATATCAACATGCATCATCATATCACAATATATTCCTCCAACATGCATCATATCAAAAAAATCCTCCAAAAAAAATATGAACTAGGGTTCATCTTCACATAATCATACCAACTAGTGACTAGAGTTCATATCTAACACAATATAACATCTATAATCAACCTAAATCAAGCATAGGGTTCAAAATATTTAAATCTAGTTCAAGAAGGGGTGATTTGAATCAAATAATGCATTTTAATCGGAAGATATTTGACTAAAACTAATTGGAGGGATCGAAGGAGCTTACTTTTCTTTCTTCGGGGCCATCTCGATCCGCAAAAATGGTGAATAAACAACGGAGATCTGAGGGGGGGGAGTGGAGGAGAAGAGAGAGGGGCGAGAGGAAGAACTCCTCTGTTCTTGGGGCAGGTGGTTGGGGAGAAGGGAGGAATGGGCGGCGGCGGTTTATAATCGCCAGACCCTACCGCCAGGTACCCCGGCGGTAGGAACGGACAGACTACCGCCATGACCGGCGGCGGTAGGGTGGGACGGAGGGGGGACGGAGGCCGTTAACGCTGCTGACGTGGATAAGTTTCCTACCGCCACAGTGTCCAGCGGTAGCCTAGGTAATCATACCGCCGGGCTTCCTGGCGGTAGCAAAAAGGGTCAAATGTCGAATTTTTTTCAAAGGGGGGTCAGATCCCGATTTTGTTTGACAAAATGGTCAAAACACGAAATTTTGCCGCGGGATGGTGGCGAGGCTTGAGATGGCCGGCGGAGTCCAAAAATGAGAATGTAAGTGATGCAGGCTACACAACTAGGTGCACAGCATGGCCCAGAAGCTGTCTAGTCAGCCTGAGTTGGACCATTCATGTGGGAGGCCCAAAAAGGTTAGGGGAAATAAACAACAAAATCACTAGTTAAGGGGTATCCCTTGCAAAGATGACTTTTCATCTTCTCTGGTGCTAAGAAATGGTACATTACATGTGCGTCATTTGTCGTAACCTGTGAGTTTTTCTTTTTTTTCGTAGATTCAATTTTTCAGAACGTTTTACCTCTTGAACCATGCGTCCAAATCACGAAGTATTTTCACCGTTGGATTCCTCGCGTTGAGATCTCCGATACTAGATTCCATGTCAATAGGGTCCGACGAAAACAATTCATGAAAAAATTGAGAATAGAAAACAAAAAAATTAAAATTAAAAAATCAAAGAAAAAATGAAAACCAACAAAAAGAACAAAAAAAAAGACCAAAACCGAGGAAAACACCCAAACCGAAAAAGGGAACCCAAAAGCACCATTGTGCTTTTCACCTTTTTGTGAAGTATAGTTGTGCTTTTCTATTTTTCAGGAAGTACATGTTGTGCTTCTTTTTCTAGAAGCACAGTTATGCTTCTCGTGGAATTATGCTTCCCCAAAAGAGAAAGACAATGATGTGCTTCCTAAAAAAAGTAAAAAAACATAAATTTTGCTTCTGCGAAAAGCATAACTCATGGAAGGACTGTTCTCGTGGAAGGATACATTGTGCTTATCACAGAAGCACGACTCTGTTTTTCCCTTTTCAAAAAAACATACTTACTTTTTCCTTATCGAGAAGCATAGTCTTGCTTCTCGCAGAAAATCGGTGCTTCTCGAAAATTGAAACAAATATTCCGCCAAAACCTAGAGGAAACCAGTCAAAACCCGGAAAGCCAAAAAACCAAAAAAAGAGTGCAGAAAGAAAGAAAAAACAAAATCTTGAGGGTGCGCCTAGAGCGCGACATGTTGCGGCTTTTGAACGCACCACTTGATGCACTCCAGGAACGAGAAAGTGGCGGTTGCGGTTGCCCCCGAAAGGATACCCGTGAGGTAGTCGCTCCCACTAAACAGTCCCTTTGTGAATAAAGGCAGAACAAACGTGCTATAACCAGTTCGTTTCCTGCATTTTTTTATTTTTCGCACATTTCCTATTTCTACAAGTGTAGTGCCCCATGTGCATGAACGTGCGCTTAATACGAGTATAAGGCTCAGTTCTTTTGCCAGAATCTGGGGATTCTTCCAAAATCCGACCCATACCCAGCTTCTCTCAAAATCTTTGAGCCCCATTTGTTTTATAATCCCATTTAATTAGATCCTAACTAGATAGGATTATAAAACAAATGGGGCTTAAAGATTCTGGGAGAAGCTGGGTAGGGGTCGGATTTTAGGAGAGTCCTCAGATTCTGGCAAAAGAACTGGGACTAAGTGTGATGCACACCACATTAAGGTGGGCTTGGTGCCACGTTTAGATGTGTTGTGCCGCGCTTAGCATAGAGGTGTGCTCCCACGCAAAGTACACATTTGCTCCATGTGAGAGCACACGTTAGTTCATGGTGTGTTTTTGCGGGCAGCATATATGTACTTCCCTTGCGTAGCACATCGAATATTAGTTTATATTGAGGGCACATGTTAGTGCTAGTTAGAAGGACATGTTAATTCTTGTTGGAAGCACCAGTTGTATCTAAAAAAAGTTCGTCAAAATCATTAAACATCTTATTGAGTTTTAAAGGTCCCAAGTGATAATGCAATGACGAAAACGATTTATAATTTGGACACACGGTTTATGAGATATTTTAATATGTACCAACTACGATCAGCGACAAGCGACCTAACCACTAGGGCATCGCAACACCTGTCACACCCACTTGCCAAAAAATAGAGAGAAGACTTGCTGAATGCTCTACTATGCTCAATTTGGATGGAAGGGCTGGATGAGGTTTTTCGAATGACCGCCCCCGCGACCGCTCCTGCGACCGCCCCCGCGGACGCCACCCACCTACCCCCGCTAGCCGCCACGCCACCGCCGCTCGCCGCCGCCGTAGTTCTCACACTTCCCCATGCCTCGCGCCATCGGATCCACCTGCTCGCCGCCTCCCCTAGGCTCGACGGTGCCGCGGATGCCCCTCCCCTCCATCTACCTATCATTCTCGGAGATGCTCCGACCGATTGCCTCGGTGTCGTCGGAGACGCTGCGGGCAACGAGGGCTCGACGGTGGATGGAACGGGCGCTGCGGATCCGCGATGATGCGACCTCCTAGATCATGTGTGTGCAGGAGCTGAAGGAGATGGATCGGATTGCGGCGGCAGAGTCAGATCCAATCGTCGAGGGAGTTCCAGTTGAGGATCGTCCAATCCTACCAGGTCAGAGCAGATCTAGAACTCCTCAACCTGGCTCACATGATCTATTTCGAGGGCAATTGGGAGGAGAAGAGGAGGATGCCGGGCCCGTTGGCACCACTAGATGCATTCGTCAATTGAGCGAGGCAGGAGGCCAGATGTGGGGATCCAAAGTACTATGCGAGGTGGGAATGTCTCATAGGGCGTCTGCCTACAAGGGCACTAGAGGATTCGGAGGAGGTGGATCCATGGCCATACCTATCTCCAACCCCTGCTTCGGATTGAGCGCTGAAGACAAAAGCTGCAACAGTGTCGATTTGAGGCCATGGTGTCACGGGTTCAGGTTGCGACAACGGCAGAATAGTGAAGCTCTGGATTACATATTTTGGGATGGATTGAACTGGGAATGGGAGGAGAATAGTATGGTAAATCCTCCAAGTTCTCTCTCAGCCTACCATCTCCACCATCAATGCGAGCACGACGCAGAGGGGATGGAACAGAGACAAAGAGGAGCAGATGATCAGAGACCAAGTCCAAGAGCTGTCGATGAAGCTGCGAATCCAGAAGAGAGGTTAGGTTTCCCTTCAGAAAGTGGTGACTCAGATCATGGTCTGTGCGTCAGAACTCGAGGTCTCGATGATAGCGCCGAATCGCACAACCCAGCCACTGGAGGTGATCGCCTAGGCAATGGCGGCAAGAGAGTCGCCGATCCTGGACAGACGTGTGCGCTGGAAGCGTTCTGGAGACCGCAACCACCGGAGAGCCGAGAGCTGATACTGAGAGTGGTGTCAGAAATCGAGTGATGAGCCGATGAAACCAGTAAGTGGAGATGGAGAAGCTCTGCTGATCTGGGAGCTCTCGGGTGGCTTCAGGTTCGTGCAGAGAAAGAGAGCTTTCAGGCTCCAAAGTGGCAACGGGAGTGATAGGGCTGCCAACTCGCCAAAAAGTTTGTCAGATGACCAAAATGACGAGGCTGAGGACAGATACAGTCAGCTATGGGTGGGGATAAAAGCCATGCCGAGAGGAGGAGAAGCTAGGGTTCCCCCTTCCGCCCCCAACCACCCTGATCCATCTGTGGGCGTCTCCGATCTGGCAGCGATGGTGGACGGAGGGCAAGGACATGGACGCAACAGGGACAAAGGGGGGAGAGGAGAGAGCTCAAGCAACTGGCCTCCCGATCAGATGCACATGATCCATGGGATGGGCCCGCCGCAGCAGCCGTCGTTCTTTGGATATGGGTTCCAAGGACCGCCGTCGTGGCCTTTCCCCGGCCAATTCCCTGGCAATTTTCCCCAGAAGTGGGGTGGGGGAGTGAGGGAGTCCTAGATTAGGGGGTGCTCGGAAAGCCGGACTATATACTTTGGCCGGACTGTTGGACTATGAAGATACAAGACTGAAGACTTCGTGTCCGGATGGGGGAGTGAGGGAGTCCCGTGTCCGGATGGGACTCTCCTTTGCTGTCACGGCCGGTTTTTCAATAAAAATATTTATTGAGAAACCGACCTATAAAACCCAGTGTGAGGAAAATCCTCCATACCGGTAGACAAAATCTTGATACAATAAGCCAGCAGCATAAGACATATTACAAGGTCGAGCTGAAGTTGCTCAACAAATTATTACAAGCATGCCAATAATTATACATAGTGGCGGATGTGACACAGTGGAGTGGTGGCATACTACTGACTCGTGGTAAAGTGGTGGAATAACACGGTGGGGTGGGAGATATGACTCCAACACTGGCGGCTCATCGAGCGTCGAGGTGAGGCTCGGTGAATTTATTTGGGTAGCGAAGCGAATATATCATGATGACTAATCCAGGGTCGCACGAGACTGATCGATTCCTCTAGGCGCCGGACTCGCTATCGAACTCTTCATCCATGAGATCGCCACAAGATCGACCAAATCAACAAGCCAGGTGAGTACTTCGAAAGTACTCGCAAGACAGTTCGGACAAAAGATATAACAAATGTATGCATGAATGCGACATGAATAATTTTAACAAAACGCAATCAATCAGTATAGCAAGGTAAGTAAAAAGGGAATCGGCGGTAGTCCGCTCGAAAACCCAAAGAAGATAAACTCAAAACCGATCGGGTGTCTGAAGCGACGCCTCGAAGGGTGAATAAATAAGCAAAACATGCCACAGTCAGGCGTCTAAGCGACACCTCATAAAGGGCTTATATTGAAAGAAATGACATGCGTGCCGCAGTCGGACGTCGGAGCGACATCGCAGAAAGGGCTTACAACGAAAGCAAATAATAACAATGCCGCAGTCGGACGTCTGAGCAACATCGCAGAAAGGGCTTATATCATAAATAAGTAAACAACAATGCCACAGTCGGACGTCTGAGCAACATCGCAGAAAGGGCTTATATCGTAAACAAGTAAACAACAATGCCACAGTCGGACGTCTGAGCGACATCGCAGAAAGGGCTTATATCATGAGTAAGTAAACAACAATGCCACAGTCGAACGTCTGAGCGACATCGCAGAAAGGGCTTATATCATTATCCATAACTTACAAGAAATGGTGCTCACGGAAAATATTCATCACAAGACAATAAGCGGGTCAGTTCATCCACAGGGAAGAAACCTTTAACATTCATGTGGTTCTCAGGAGTTACTGTCTCTGGGACTGACATTGACAAGATAAGATGAACACAGTACTTGGACATGAATAGAAGGAATTCAAGGATTATTCGACTCTGCAGAGTTTGTACTAAAAATATCCACAGCCAACGGATTTCCGTAGTCACGAAGGACTAGTTCCGTTTACGGTATTTCGGAGGAAACACAGCTAACCAGTACACACCCATCCTACCTCACGTTGCCAGGAATCACCCTAGACAGCGTTCAAGAAAAACTTTGAGACGGGGAGATCACTATCTCGAATAGCATGGGATCAAATTTATATACGCGCGCTCTAAGGGGTGCCCCCCTCTCGGTCCTAACCGGAAACACCCATGCCCCCTGACCGGATGAAAGGCCTTAATCCAGGGCCATGGAACCCTCATCCCGGCCTCTCGATTTGGTGTGTACCAGAAAGTGGTTTGCAACTTACTAAGCCGTATCCCTTGCGGAAAACATGTGATAGTACGAAAGGGGAGACGGACGGGATTTTGACTGATTTATGTTGACACTGGATCAACGATCTGGCATAAGACTGGCATGCTACAACACTGCCATCTTACCCATTCTCATGCCCACTCATGGTCATGCAACAAGTTTCCAACAACTCATGGATTTCTCGAAACTCACTCGTCTCAACTCATACGAGATAAACTTTCATCGAGATGCTCATGAACATGCCATGATACTAAATTAATGCAAACATGCCCAAACCCTCATCATATCAAAAGTTCAAACATGCTTGCCTGGTTCGGAGTAGTCGGGGCCTAGCTCGGTGAAGTTCGCGGTTCCGTCACCTCCTTCGGTATCTACGGTACACAAAACACACGCGCTCACGTAAATACCGTGGAGTACAGAAAAGTAATCCAAATATTTTTCAAATAAACATGATAAAAAACTAGACAAAATTTTGAAGAGGGCAGAAAAAGAATCACTCAAAAATCTCTTTCTGTTAAAAAGTTATAAGAGTTTTGGTCCAAGGACCCATCTGTAATGAAACAGAAAACTCTCAGGGGCCTAAGCAGAAAAGTGCAGAAAACGCCTCAGATTAGAAAGCGTATTTGCCAGAGTACGCTTTCAGAAAACGGTTCGAAGGAGAAGAATAGAGAGGCTGACGGGCGGGTCCCACCCGTCAGGTTTAAACTTTCAAACGAGGTGGCCGAGCTCGTCGGCGCCCGAGAGCCGCGGTGGTCGCCGGCAGCGATCCACGGCGAGGCAGGGAGATCGGAAGGTACCTCCGTGCTCAGTGGGTTATTCCGCTTCGGTTGGTGGTGGTAGAGGTCGCCGGCGAGCACCACGTCGACGGCGGCCCTTGCTCCGGCGGACGGTGGTTCGGGTGATCGTGGGCCTCGTCGAAGAGTGCTGCGGAGGTCAAATTGAGGAGGGGGTTAGACTTCTATAGGTGCCATGAGGCTACGGGCAAGTCTAGGGCGGTGGAGAAGCTCTCACCAGCGAGAACGTTGCCGGAGCCCGAAGCGGACGGAGTTGGTCGGAGTCGAGGAAGAAGGGCTCCTCGAGGCTCTTCCAGTGGCTGGGCGGGGTCTGGTGAGGTGGTGGAGGTGTGCGGGGGCGAGAGTGAGCTTGGGAGCGCTATAAATAGCCGGCCCGAGGCGGTTGCCGTGAACAGGATAAGTCCGGCGATTGATTACGGCGGCACTGTGGCTGGGCAGTTGGTTTAGGGGTTTGAGCATTGACTAGACGTCGTAACGAGCCCGTCCCGGTGCCCAACTCAGCAAGGTGGGGAGGTTACGGCCTGATCTCAACAGAACGGCCGTGCGGCACGTCGCCGGCAGGGAGCGCGCCCTGTGCGTGCCAGGCCACGGCGACGGTGCTGCATGCGTGCGCTGGCAAGGGAGACGGCCACGCGGAGCTCCCAGGTGGCTTGGGCGGCGCCGAACGGCGTTGTCAGTATGGTGCCTTCGCCGGCCGCCACGGAGGTCCCGACGCCGCAAAAGACGCCGCGAGGGCGGGCTGTGGTGCCACCGACGCCAGAACTCGCCAAGCGTGCGTCTGGCGCTCTGGACAGGAGGAGGGTTATGCGCAGCAGCAAAGCGCCTGTCGACGCGTGGCGAACTCGGCGAAGGAAACGACATCAACTCTAAAACTCAACATTTCGAAAATGCAAAGAAACAAAGGCGGCCAGTGTTCGATGAATGATTTTGGTATGAGGGAGTTTCTCCTTGAGCTGATTTTTGGTGGAGTGGCCTCTCATTGCATCTGGGGGCTGCATGAATTTTGGTGGAATTTTTGGAGAAGAGGAGATATGAATTTCACCAAATTTGACAAATCTGGTCCAAACTTGCAGAGACTGAAATTTGAAATTTTTGAAAAGAAGAAGAGTGGATCTTGATAGTTCTAGGCTGTGGGTACCAAGGACTATCCAGGGGAGTTGGTTTGAAGTCCAAACTCAAATGCATTATGGTACTTGCTTTGCAAATCACCAAGGCTCAAAATAATTTACAGAAAAGATTTGGGAGAAGAAATAAATGAAATAAAATCCAGAAATGAGTTGGACTTGTTGGGACAGAATATTTGGATTGCCCAAGAGTGGAAGGACAGTTTTTGGGAGGTTTTACCAAGTGGGGCATGGTGGAATCATGAGGGATTTCAATATTGGAGAAGGCACAAGACTCCTAGGTTTTTTTCTAAAAGAAAAATAAATCCCAAAAACAAATCTTGAGAAGGGGAAAAAATCAGAAGAAAGGTTTTTAATAACCAACACCAGAGTTGAAGAAGATGCCAAAATAAAATCTTTTGTTAAAGGGAAAATTCTTGAGAGAAGGAGATTTTTGGAAGGGTTTAAATGACCTCCTTCAAAACCAACAAAGTTTTTGCTGAAAACCAAAACCAAATTTTTGGAGTGTCACAACACCTACCCCCTTAGGAAAAATCTCGTCCCTGAGATTCCAGCTGATCCTCAAATAAATGTGGGTGCTCTGTTCGAAGAAAATCCTCTCTTTCCCAAGTGGCTTCACTTTCGGTGTGGTTGCTCCAATCGAACTTTGAAGAACTTGATGGTTTTCTCGTCGGGTTCTCCTTTCGCACTCTTCCAAGATTTTTATTGGATGCTCCTGATATGTAAGGTCTGGCTGCACGTCAATGTTTTCATGGGGTACTTGTTTCTCTGGGTTGCTCACGCACTTCCTCAATTGCGAGACGTGGAACACGTCGTGGACGTCTGATAAATCTTCGGGTAAGTCTAGCTGGTAGGCTACCGTGCCTTTCCGTGCCACTATGCAGAATGGCCCGATGAATCTTGGTGCTAGCTTCCCTTTAATCTTGAATCGGTGCAGGCCTCTCATAGGGGATACTCGTAGGTACACAAATTCACCGGGTTCAAAGCTGATTCCCCGATGTTTTTGATCGTAATAACTCTTCTGTCGACTTTGGGCTATCTTGAGTCGGTCCTTAATCACCTTGACCTTATCTTCAGCCTCTTTGAGCATGTCTGGGCCGAAGATATGGCTGTCTCCGGTCTCAGACCAATTTAGCGGGGTACGACATCTTCGCCCGTACAGAGCCTCAAATGGTGCCATTTGCAGGCTGGTCTGATAACTGTTGTTATATGCGAATTCTGTGTATGGTAAGCTCTCTTCCCAACTGGTCCCGTAGGTGAGGACACATGCTCTCAGCATATCTTCTAGAATCTGGTTTACTCGCTCAGTTTGCCCATCTTTCTGGGGATGGTATGCAGTACTGAATGCCAGCTGAGTTCCCAGAGCTTGTTGTAAGTGATCCCAAAATCGGGAGACGAATTGAGTGCCTCTGTCCGAGATTATTTTCTTTGGGACTCCATGTAAGCAGACGATACGGGAAAGGTAGAGCCTAGAAAGCTTCTGAGTGGTGTGGGTTGTCTTCACGGGGATGAAGTGTGCTACTTTAGTCAATCTATCAGTGATGACCCAAATGGCGTTATTTCCGTGCCGTGACCGAGGTAGCCCAACAATAAAATCCATCCCAATCTCGTCCCATTTCCACTCGGGTATTTTATTTGGCTGTAAAAGTCCGGCCGGTTTCTGATGCTCGGCTTTGATGCGTTGACAAGAGTCACAACATGCGATGAACGTGGCTATGTCCCTTTTTAGACCGTGCCACCAATATTTTTCCTGAATATCCTTGTACATTTTTGTCCCTCCAGGATGTATCGAATATGGGGCGGTGTGGCCTTCAGCTAAGATCTGCTGCTTAAGATCCTTGATATTTGGTACGCAAAGTCTATCCCCGTACCACAATATTCCTTGCTTATCAATAATGAACTCTGGGGCCTTGCCCAAACTCACTTTCCGTTTAATGCCTTCAATGCTGGGGTGTCCATGCTGAGCCTCTTTAATTGTCTCCATTAGAGTGGGTTGTATTTCTAAATTTGATATGCTGCCTTCGGTGACTACCAGCAGGTTGAGTTTAGCAAACTCCTGCCGGAATTCCGGCCTCAGGTTTGGCAGGCCGTCGTCATCTGGGCTAGGGTTCCGACTTAGAGCGTCTGCCACTACATTTGCTTTTCCTGGGTGGTAGTGGATTCCAACATCATAATCCTTTACTAGTTCCAACCAGCGTCGTTGCCTCAAATTCAGTTCCGGTTGTGTGAAAATATACTTGAGGCTCTTATGGTCCGTATATATCTCACAACGATTTCCAAGTAAAAAGTGTCTCCATTCTTTGAGTGCATGTATAACTGCTGCTAACTCCAGGTCATGAGTAGGATAATTTTCTTCATGTTTGCGAAGTTGTCTGGAGACATATGCGACTACCTTGCCTTCTTGCATCAACACGCATCCGAGGCCTTTCCGGGATGCGTCGCAATATACCTCAAAATTCTTGTGTATGTCCGGCACAATTAATACCGGTGCTGAGGTTAATTTCCTATTTAATTCTTGGAAACTTTTCTCGCAAGCTTCCGTCCATTCAAACTTCCTGTCTTTCTTGAGTAGTTGCGTCATTGGCTTTGCTATGGTGGAGAATCCTTCAATAAATCTTCGGTAGTAACCTGCCATTCCCAAGAAGCTTCGTACGTCTGTTACGCTGGCTGGTGGCTTCCAGCCAAGTACGGCCTTGACCTTTTCCGGATCTACGGCAATACCTTCTTGGGTCAGTACGTGACCCAGAAAACCTACTTGCTTTAGCCAAAATTCACACTTGCTGAATTTAGCGTACAATTGATGTTTCTGAGTTCCCCAAGACAATTCGGAGATGTTCAAAGATGCTCTTCCGGTGTTTTGGAGTATACCAGAATATCATCGATAAATACCACAACAAATTTGTCCATAAACTTCATAAATACTTTGTTCATGAGGTGAACAAAATATGCGGGGGCGTTTGTTAGTACGAATGGCATTACGGTGAACTCATACAATCCGTATCTGGAGGTGAAAGCTGTCTTGGGAATATCTTCGGTTCGCACTTTCAGTTGATGGTATCCCGACCTCAAGTCAATCTTTGAGAATACCTTGGCCTGAGCGAGTTGATCGAATAAATCATTTATTCGTGGCATCGGATATTTGTTCTTGATTGTGACCATGTTTAGCGCCGATAGTCTATGCACAATCTCGTGTTCCATCCTTCTTTTGGCAAATAAAATTGGTGAACCCTGTGGTGAGGAGCTGGCTCAGATATAACCCTTGTCCAAGAATTCTTTTATTTGCTCCTTCAGTTCTACCAATTCGTATGGTGCCATTCTGTATGGCTTCTTGTATATGGGGCGGTTCCGGTGCTAGCTCAATGCTGAATTCTATCTCTCGGTCCGTGGCATGCCCGTAGCTCTTCAGAAATACATCCGAAATTCACACACTCGAACCTTGCTCAATTCAGAAATATCCACCTTGTTCAATCTCGGTTGCCGGGATATTTTTCTTTCCTTGGCTGAAACTTTTATGGTCTTCCCGTGGTGATGGGTGAGAATTACGGTTCGGTTGAAGCAATCAATAAAACCTTTGTTGGTGGTTAACCAATCCATCCCTAGGATGACATCCAGCCCTTTATTTTCCAACACGATAAGATTTGCATGAAACTTCAACCCCTCAAACTCGATAACCACACCCTGGCAATAACTCTGGGTAATTTGCTTAATTCCAGGGGACTTGACGATCATAGATTTTTCCAAGGAAGCATCGAAAAATTATTTTGCGAGGCAAAACTTTTCAAACGAATGAGTGAGAAGCTCCGAATCAAACAAAACCATGGCAGGTATTTTGTTGATGTGAAACGCATCGAGTACGATATCCGGGGCATTTTATGCTTCTTCTTGGTCACGTGGTTCGATGACCCTTCCTGTGGTTGTTATTTGGGTTGAAATTGTTGCGCTTTGGCGCCAATTATTGCCTCCGTTGTTCGGCTTTGGGGTCGAAGTTCTTGGCTTGGGGCACCGCTTGGCATAGTGCCCTTCTTCTCCACAAGCGTAACAGGTAACTCCTGGGCGGTATGTGAACTCCTTGTCCCTTGCATGAAAATTCTTGATTGGGCGTGAGACGCTTGTCGTGGGTTTGGGTGTCTAGTTTTTCTGAACAGCTGTCTTGCTGCGGTGGTTGCGGGCATGATTAGTCTGGTCCCTCTTCCGCTTGCGGAAATCTTCTAAGCTGTGTCTCTCATTTTCCAAGGTAATGGCCTTATCCACCAGCGTCTTAAAATCTGGAAAGGTGTGCACGACCAGTTGGCATTTAAGCGCGGGTGTCAGACCATCTAGGAATTTCTCCATCTTTTTGTCTTCCGACATACGCTCCTCGTTGGCGTAGCGAGATAGCAGAGTAAACTGACTGTTGTATTCTGACACCGTCATTGTCCTTTGCTTGAGATCATCAAATTCTTTCTTTTTGATCTTCATAAGACTCTTAGGAATATGTGCCCCACGAAAACCTTCTTTAAATTCCTCCCATGTTATATTATTTTCATTGGGTGCATGTGTAGGAAGTTTTCCCACCACGATGCGGCTGCTCCAGTGAGATAGTGCGGAGCATAAAGCACCTTCTCAAGGTCTGAACACTGGGCAATAATTAATTTTCTTTCCATGTCTCAAGCCAGTCTTCGCTTCAAGAGGTTTGTCAGTGAGAAAAAGTTTGGGGACGGTCTTCTGTAGCTCAGATAACTTTGATTGCTGCTGATACTGTCCACGGTGATTTCCCATATTGATGACTTGGTTCATCATTTCCTGATGTTGTTGCTGACTTTGTTCATAAAGACGGCACATTTGGGAAAGTGCCGTTTCACTGTCCTGTTGACTCGACTGCCCCTGTGTGAAATTGTTGCTTGGGGGTGTGCCAAAATTTTCTTCTGACGGAGTTGGCATGGAGCGCGTCCAAGGATGAGACATTGTTCACTCTGGGGATATATTTTGCAACACTCATAAGAAAAGAAATTAAGTCGCAAAAGTCAATAAATTCATGAAGACGGAAAAAGTCGCAAATGCTCCAAGATTTTTCAAGAGAATAAACGTTTGTGCCTGGAGAAGGACATATCTTACACGCAAGCAGTAATTATACAATACATCACTCAGGATATGCGTACATATTCCTGACATGTTATTTAGGCTAGTGCACTCCTCCAGTTCCTACATGATGCGCAAGCAAGCTACTTCTCACAGCCTATGTACATATAAACATATCGTACAAGTCGGTACATCGCATGGCGGTTAAGCGTACTCAGTCGGAGATGGTAAGGATTTCCCTTGGCATGCCAAGGGTGAGGCGCAGTGAGGCTGGGGACTCAACCTCCTCTTCGGTGATAGGCTCTAGACGTGAAGTGCTGCGCTGAGTTGGTAGAGCAGGTGCCCTATGCGGGACAACTCGAACATGAGCGGGCACGAGGGGTGGTGCAGAACGAACCGGAGTAGGCGCAAAGACATGGTTGAACTCCTCCGTGGTAGGCAGGCGACGAGTAGTGGTGAGAGCAGTAGGAGCAAACGATGCTGATGACGAGACGAAAGTCAGTGGCGGTGCGGCGCGCAGGAGCTCCCTCCTATTGGCGGCACAGCCATGGACTGAGTCCATGCGGGCAGCTACAAAGTCGTCCACCAGGTTGTCGAAGGCTGCCTCCAAAGCCCGGAGATACTCGATAAGCATCTCAAAGCTTCGCCTCGCTCTCCTCTCGGGGCAAGAGAACGTGAGTGGCAGGTGTATGGCACGTGACATGGCAGGTAGCGGTAACGACGAGTCTTCATTGAAGGAAGGATGTCCCTGAGACGAGTTATCGCCTCACGGGCTGCCATCTGCAGTGCATGCTTCTCCGTGGGCATGGCTCTCCCCAAGAACCGGAAGCGCTCAACTCGCCCTCCCTTGAATTGCACCGCAGCTTGGTGCATGGTTAGACGGTCATTGACCTTGTGCTGAGAGAGTGAGAAGATCAAGCGCCTGATGGCCCCATCGCGACTTGGACGATGAAGGAGAGAAGCTTGACGAACCCATCGGGCATGTTGGCGAACATCTTTACTCGCAGTCGTTGCCAGCCATCTACAAAAGTAGGCAAAATCCTGAGTAGTCAAATCATAAATTTATGCTGACTGTCAGAAATTGACTACGTTTGTAAAAATTAATTAATAGCTCTATATGACAATAACTGATTAGCGATCGCACCTAGTGGCTTCCTACAGTCAGCCTGGCTCTGGTACCAAGCTTGTCACGACCGTTTTTCAATAAAAATATTTATTGAGAAACCGACCTATAAACCCCAGTGTGAGGAAAATCCTCCATACCGGTAGACAAAATCTTGATACAATAAGCCAGTAGCATAAGACATATTACAAGGTCGAGCTGAAGTTGCTCAACAAATTATTACAAGCACGCCAACAATTATACATAGTGGCTGATGTGACACAGTGGAGTGGTGGCATACTACTGACTCGTGGTAAAGTGGTGGAATAACACGGTGGGGTGGGAGATATGACTCCAACACTGGCGGCTCATCGAGCGTCGAGGTGAGGCTCGGTGAATTTATTTGGGTAGCGGAAGCGAATATATCACAGTGACTAATCCAGGGGTCGCACGAGACTGACTGGGATTCCTCTAGGCGTCGGACTCGCTATCAAACTCTTCATCCATGAGATCGCCTTCGTCAGCATATGGCCAAATCAACAAGCCAGGTGAGTACTTTGAAAGTACTCGCAAGACAGTTCGGACAAAAGATATAACAAATGTATGCATGAATGCGACATGAATAATTTTAACAAAACGCAATCAATCAGTATAGCAAGGTAAGTAAAAAGGGAATCGGCGGTAGTCCGCTCATAAACCCAACGAAGATAAACTCAAAACCGATCGGGTGTCTGAAGCGACGCCTCGAAGGGTGAATAAATAAGCAAAACATGCCACAGTCGGGCGTCTAAGCGACACCTCATAAAGGGCTTATATTGAAAGAAATGACATGCGTGCCGCAGTCGGACGTCGGAGCGACATCGCAGAAAGGGCTTACAACGAAAGCAAATAATAACAATGCCGCAGTCGGACGTCTGAGCGACATCGCAGAAAGGGCTTATATCATAAATAAGTAAACAACAATGCCACAGTCGGACGTCTGAGCGACATCGCAGAAAAGGCTTATATCGTAAACAAGTAAACAACAATGCCACAGTCGGACGTCTGAGCGACATCGCAGAAAGGGCTTATATCATGAGTAAGTAAACAACAATGCCACAGTCGGACATCTGAGCGACATCGCAGAAAGGGCTTATATCATTATCCATAACTTACAAGAAATGGTGCTCACGAAAAATATTCATCACAAGACAATAAGCGGGTCAGTTTATCCACAGGGAAGAAACCTTTATCATTCATGTGGTTCTCAGGAGTTACTATCTCTGGGACTGACATTGACAAGATAAGATGAACACAGTACTTGGACATGAATAGAAGGAATTCAAGGATTATTCGACTCTGCAGAGTTTGTACTAAAAATATCCACAGCCAACGGATTTCCATAGTCACGAAGGACTAGTTCCGCTATTTATATTTCGGAGGAAACACAGCTAACCAAGACACACCCATCCTACCTCACGCTGCCGGAATCACCCTAGACAGCGCTCAAGAAAAACTTTGAGACGGGAGATCACTATCTCGAATAGCATGGGATCAAATTTATATATCTGGCGCTCTAAGGGTGCCCCTCTCGGTCCCAACCGAAACACCCATGCCCCTCACCGGATGAAAGGCTTTAATCCAGGCCATGGAACCCTCATCCCGCCTCTCGATTTGATGTGTACCGAAAGTGGTTTGCAACTTACTAAGTCGTATCCCTTGCGGAAAACATGTGATAGTACGAAAGGGGAGACGGACGGGATTTTGACTGATGTATGTTGACACTGGATCAACGATCTGGCATAAGACTGGCATGCTACAACACTTCCATCTTACCCATTCTCATGCCCACTCATGGCCATGCAACAAGTTTCCAACAACTCATGGATTTCTCGAAACTCACTCGTCTCAACTCATACGAGATAAGCTTTCATCGAGATGCTCATGAACATGCCATGATACTAAATTAATGCAAACATGCCCAAACACTCATCATATCAAAATTTCAAACATGCTTGCCTGGTTCGGAGTAGTCGGGGCCTAGCTCGGTGAAGTTCGCGGTTCCGTCACCTCCTTCGGTATCTACGGTACACAAAACACACGCGCTCACGTAAATACCATGGAGTACAGAAAATTAATCCAAATATTTTTCAAATAAATATGATAAAAAACTAGACAAAATTTTGAAGAGGGCAGAAAAAGAATCACTCAAAAATCTCTTTCTGTTAAAAAGTTATAAGAGTTTTGGTCCAAGGGCCCATCTGTAATGAAATAGAAAACTCTGAGGGGCCTAAGCAAAAAAGTGCAGAAAACGCCTCAGATTAGAAAGCGTATTTTCCAGAGTACGCTTTCAGAAAACGGTTCGAAGGAAAAGAATAGAGAGGCTGACGGGCGGGTCCCACCCGTCAGGTTTAAACTTTCAAACGAGGTGGCGAGCTCGTCGGCGCCCGAGAGCCGCGGTGGTCGCCGGCAGCGATCCACGGCGAGGTAGGGAGATCGGAAGGTATCTCCGTGCTCAGTGGGTTATTCCGCCGGTTGGTGGTGGTAGAGGTCGCGGTGAGCACCACGCCGACGGGCGCCCTTGCTCCGCGAACGGTGGTTCGGTGATCGTGGGCCTCGTCGGAGAGTCTGGAGGTCAAATTGAGGAGGGGTTAGACTTATAGGTGCCATGAGGCTACGTGCAAGTCCAGTATGGTGGAGAAGCTCTCACCAGCGAGAACGTTGCCGGAGCCAAGCGGACGGAGTTGGTCGGAGTCGAGGAAGAAGGGCTCCTCGAGGCTCTTCCAGTGGCTGGGCGGGGTCTGGTGAGGTGGTGGAGGTGTGCGGGGGCGAGAGTGAGCTTGGGGGCGCTATAAATAGCCGACCCGAGGCGGTTGCCGTGAACGGGATAAGTCCGGTGAGTGACTACGGCGGCGTTGTGGCTGGGCAGTTGGTTTAGGGGTTTGAGCATTGACTAGACGTCGTAACGAGCCCGTCCCGGTGCCCAACTCAGCAAGGTGGGGAGGTTACGGCCTGATCTCAACAGAACGCCGTGGGCGGCACGCCGGGCGGCAGGAGCGCTACCATGCGTGCTGTGCCACGGCGACGGTGCAGATATCGTCGTCGCCGCAAGGGAGACGGCCGCGCGGAGCTCCCAGGTGGCTTGGGCGGCGCCGAACGATGTTGTGCCATAGGGTGCTTTCTGTCGGCCGCCACGGGAGGTCCCGACGCCGCAGAAGACGCCGGCGAGGGCGGGCCAGGGTGCCACCGACGCCAGGAACCGGCCAAGCATGCGTGCGGCGCTCTGGACAGGGAGGAGGGGCTGTGCGCAACGCGCCATGCGCACTGTCGACGCGTGACTGAACTCTGACGAAGGGAAACGACACTGAACTCTGAAACTCTGAACATTTCTGAAAATGCCAAGAAACTGTCAGGACCCCGATTCCAAGTCACATAGACCTAGCCGGTAACACTTCATATCGCTTTGCGGCCTCACGCACGGTATCCCCACGGGTGTCGCCTTACCATGGCCCGGGACCGTTTGCGTCTATTGGCTCACGTATATGATAGTGTCGCTAGCATCCACATGACAAAGAACCCGGGCCGACATGGCTAGTCGTGAACCCAAAGCGGCACTAACCTATGGGGACAGGCATACATGAAACACCTCGAGCATGTCGGTCATCAACGTATGAACCTGGGCTGTAGCACTGGCTAACAGGACTCGGTATCCCGGCTGTAGCAGGCTAGGCAGACTCAAGTATCACCGCGTGACATTTCCCGAAGGATGTATACATAGGAACGAAATGAATCACATGCCGCCAATCAAGTGACCAAGCAAGTAGTGTTGGGCTAGCAGACTCCGTGAACCGGGCAGAAGCGGACTACTATCGCCGAAGCACAAGACTTACATTTCCCCATATGAGAGGCTGCCAAGGATAAACAACTAGATTGTCGGATCCCACTCATACCAAGCATTTCAATCATACACGCAATATGCCCGATATGAGTAAATACAACAAGGCATCACAACAAAACTCTACAACTCAAGTACTTTATTTAAGAGGCTCCGAGGAGCCATACATAACATATTCATACAGGTAGGGGTCACATGACCCAACACTCAAGTCATACAATCATACAAGCACATGCGGAAGCAAACTAGTCTGAGTACAGACGCTAGAAAGAAAGAAAGCTTGTTGGAGCCTTTCTATCTACATGGCCCTTCACAAGTCTTAGATCGCCACCTGGGTGGCTAGCTTACTCGTCGAAGTCAACATCTACATAGAATCCGTCTTGAGGGGTAGTATAGTCCTCTGAAAAATATTGATTACAAACATGAGTACAAAAGTACTCAGAAGTCTTACCACGTAATCCTATCATATATGCACATTCTCAAAGAAGGAAGTGGAGTTAATTGCAGCAAGCCAGCTTTGACTCTTGGCTAAGCTATCCTCGTGACACACTTTGTAAAGCATTTGTCGCACACGAGTCCACTATTCACCATCACAATACTCCACCGTGGATCCTCTCTCGTCATCCCCGAGAGGGCCATCCACGATACTCACACTTATCTTGAGGCTTTTAGTAGTATCCATTTACTTGTCTATGAACTGATATAGGTAACCCGAAGTCCTTCTCCGTGGACACGGCTATTCAATAGATCATATTTAACCTGCAGGGTATACTTCTTCACACACGCTCACCACTTATCGCCGCTTTACACGACATGTACTCGCAACCTTCAAGCGGAAGCCCAACGTGGGTGTCGGCCACAGCCTACCTAAACACTCAAGTCCCTAGTCCAGTTATCGCCTATTCGGGTTCCATCCGCAGGAGTCCGCCGAGGTTTCCCATACAGCCCCGAACGATGTGTGCAGGGTTCCCGAGATACCAAACGGCACTCGGTACACCGGGCCACGGTGCCTACCGCAACACAACCCACCCCTAAGGTCAGCGTTGCGTGGCCCCAAAGATACTACAAACACCGAAACTACTTGCAACTCCCGGACTATGAACAGGGGTGGTTAAGAAGCCGAGAGGGTCCATTGGTTTCGGGCCCAATGTGTGGTAGTAGCTAGTTCATGGATCACAAACACAGATCTCAGTTCTAAGTTCGGCTTCAATGAAACAACCCACCATGTACTCCTACATGGCCTCTCATCGATACCTTTACCAAATCGTGTTCAACATTTACACTCTCGAACCAACACAACCTTTCACTCCAGTTCATCATCCCGATGAGCCGACTGACACAACTCTAAGCATAGCAAGCATAGCATGGTAGGAATCACAAACATGGCTCAATCAACTCCTACACATACTAGTGGGTTTCATCTAGTTATTGTGGCAATGACAGTCATGCAAAGGAAGTGGGTTCAACTACCGCAGCACACAACAGTTGAATCGCGTTGTCTTAATGCAGTAAAATGAGAGCGAAGCGAGAACATGGGTTTGTATCGAATGTTCAATGAATTGCTTGCTGATGGAACTGGGTAGAGAACTGCCCTTCGATGGGTAATCGAGGTTATCTTCGAGGCAGAACCTATCATGAAAACACACCAAAATAAACATACAACCAATGTGCAACATCATGATGCATGCTATGACATGGCAAGATGAACGTGTGTTGGCCTAATGCAAGTTGAGGGATGGGATGATCTCATTTGAACCAAAGGTTCAAATGATAGATCATGTGAGTTAGTCCTAATGGTGCAAAATCTTAATCTGGTTATTCAGCATAGTTAACTTGTTTTAACATGCATGAAACCTGTACCAATGGATAGAGTGTATTTTTCTGATAAATTTTCATATATAAATCTTTGCATTTGGAGTTATGGATAAAAGTTATAAGCATTTGAAATTTGAATTATATTCGGATTTTGTTATATAAAAATAATTCCAGAATTTGAATTAATGCGCCAAGATGAGGTCAACATGACGCCGAGGGTCAACGGGGTCGTCCAGGTCAAACTGACCGTGGGACCCGCATGTCGTTAGTTTAGCTAATTAGTTTTAATTAAAACTAATCCTAATTAGATTAGCCGGAGGGGTCCACTGCCATCGACCCGAGGGTCAACAGGCCCACGGTGAGGTCAACTCACGGCGCTCAGCCGCCGGCCGAGGCAGACGCGGCGCGAGCAAGTGACTTTGCACATTCCGGGCTCCAAATGGAACGCGGAGAGCATCTACGGGTAGCTAGAGGTGAGCCGCGGTGTCTGGTGGAGCTAGTTTAGGTCGGGATGGCCGGAGTGGGCGCCGGCGACGGGTCGGGCGGCGACCGGGGCTCGGCCACCGACGGGTTAGGGGTTAGCGGCCTCGGCGAGGCTCGGGGAGTGTACTGTTAGCCTCGTTGGAGAGTGGTGAGTGTGATGGACATAGTGGTGTGGCCAGAAGGTGACCGGAGGCTCGTCGGCGACGAGTCCCGCGGCGGTGGGTTCAGGCGATCGTCGGGTGCTCGCTGTGGTGCAAGAAGGAGAGAACGGAGAGGATAGAGAGGTAGCTAGGTTCACGGTGAACCTGCGGGAAGCTTCGTCGGGGTCGGGGGCGGACTGATGCGGCGGCGGCGACGATGGGGATCTCCGGCGGCCTTGGACTCGGGCGAGGTCGGAGTAGTGGCCTCGGGGGGTCTTGGAGCGAGGGGGACTAGCTGGCTAGGGGTAACTGGGTGCGGCGGAGCGGCCAGACATGGCGGTGAGGTGCGTGGACGGCGGGGAGCACGGCGGCGACGGTGGCGTGTCGGCGATGGCGCTCGGCCAGTCGAGAGCGAGCGAGAGAGAGGCAGGGGGGTCAGTGGTGTCCGGGGTTCGGGGCGACGCGGGTCGTCCCGAGTCGGCGAGGCGGCGAGGGCGGGCAGGCGGCGGCGCGTGGCGCACTCAAGGCTGGGCCGGGCCGGCATTACTGCTGCTCTGGCCGAGCCAAGCAGCCACATTGGCGCATTGGCTGGGCTGGGCAGGCAGGTGGGCAAAGTCTTGGCGACAGTAAGAGTTTTCCTTTTTTATCTTTTCTATTTCCTGCAATTCTGTTTAGGGTTTTAAAATACCAAAACCTTTTCAAAATTACCAAAATGCTCCTGGTCACTAGTTGAATATTCCCAACATGAAACATTTTAGTTTAACAATTTTTGAACACTTAAAATATTTTCCTAATTTAAAATGCCCATTTCAGAAATTTGTAAATTAAATTTAGAACCCTTAGGTGACCTAGAAAATGTCCCACCTTCTTTGACATGGATCTTAGACCCAAACAAAGAGGATGAGTATTTTGAAGGACATTTGATTCATTGAATTAAATTTTAATAAACCCTAGTTATTTTAAGGGGGTGTTCGGGTTTCTGCCTTCCCATTTCAAATTCAGATGAAATTTAAACATGATGCACACCCTAATGCATGGTCTATCCGGGATGTGACAACTCACCCCACTCAAAAGAATCTCGTCCCAGATTTAGGATCTGCTATAAAAAGGTGGGTACTCAAGTCAAGACGATCCTCCCTTTCCCAAGTTGCTTCTTGCTCGGAATGGTTTGACCATTGAACCTTTAGAAACTTGATATTCCGACGCCGAGTGGTACGCTCGGTTTGATCGAGGATACGAATGGGGTACTCTCGATAGGTGAGGTTATCTTGGAGATCAAGCGCTTGTGGTCCACTCCACGGATAGGATCCGAGAAGCAACGCTGAGTTGGGAAACGTGGAAGACATCATGGACCTTGGAAAGATGCGGAGGTAGTTCCAATTGGTAGGCAACTTCTCCTCGCTTGGCAAGAATGCGAAAGGGTCCAATGTAACGAGGAGCCAACTTGCCCTTGATATCGAATCGATGGGTTCCTTTAAAGGAGAAACCCGAGGTAAGCCTTCGCCAATTTCATAAGCCATAGGCTTATGCTTGCGATCATATTGGCTCTTCCGACGAGATTGGGCTGTTTTCAAATTCTCACGAACAACGCGAACCTGTTCCTCGCTTCTGAATCATATCCGCCAAAGAGTTGTCTCTCCCGGTTTCGACCGCTTAAGAGGCGTTCACATTGTCGTCCATAAAGAACTTCGAAAGGGCTTTGCCTGATCGGCTTGATAACTATTGTTATAAGCGAACTCGGCGAATGGAAGGCATTTCTCCCAATTCATGCCGAAGAGATGACAAGCTTCTCAAGCATATCCTCTAGGATTTGATTGACTCGTTCTACTTGACCACTTGATTGGGGATGGAAAGCGGTGCTAAAGGAGAGACGAGTTCCCATAGCGTTTGGAAACTTTCCCAAAATCGAGAGGTGAAGAGGCTACCACGGTCGGAGTTAATTTCAATGGAACACCATGAAGGGACACTATTCGGAGATGTACAAATCAGCTAGCTGGCTAGCGGTTATACTCTCACGAACAGGTAGGAAGTGGGCTACTTTGGAAAGACGATCAACGACAACGAAGATAGCATTATTCCTCTCTTGGTCCTGGAAACCCGTAATGAAATCCATACCGATTTTATCCCATTTCCATTCAGGAATGTCCAAAGGTTGAAGGGTACCAAGAGGCCGTTGATGCTCGCTTAACTTGACGACAAACGTCGCAGCTTAGCAATGTATTGAGCGATTTCTCTCTTCATCCTAGTCCACCAAAACCTCCGGCGAGATCTTGATACATTTTAGTACTACCGGATGAATGGTGAGAGGAGAGTCATGAGCTTCCTTAAGGATCAATCGCCTCGGGTTGCGCACCTTGGGAACCACTAGACGGTCTCCAAAGAACACGACACCTTGTTCATCAATGGAGAAACAATCTGCGACTCCTTTCTTGATGTTTCTTTTGATACGGAGATTCCGGATCTACCTTCCGTGCTTTGATGATCTGATCCGTAAGGGTAGGTTTCGCCACCGTGGTGGAGAGGAATCTCGAGGAACAATGTGAAGGTTAAGCTTACGAAATTCCTCGTGGAGAATTGGTTGACCTTGTTGTAACATCAAATTGTTACAAGAAGATTTGCGACTTAGTCGTCACCATGACATTGGCTTTGCACGGGTGTAGGATATTCCTAAGTCGAAATCTGTATCAATCTCGACCCAACGCCTTTGCCTCGAGATTCAAATCCGGTTGGGTGAAGATATATTTCAGACTTTGGTGATCGGTGTAGATTTCGCAACGATTACCCGTAAGGTAATGTCGCCAGGTTTTGAGTGCATGAACCATCGCCGCAAGCTCTAGATCGTGTGGGATAGTTATCCTCATGTGGACGAATCGCGAGATGCGTGGCAATCACATGACGATCTTGCATAAGTATGCAACCTAGTCCTTGTCGCGAGGCGCCGTAATAGATAATAAAGTCTTTAGAAAAATCTGGTGGAATAAGTACGGAGCAGATGTCGCGCCTTTTTCGTTCCTCGAAGCTGATCTCGCCTTGTGGCGCCCACTCGAACTTCTTATCTTTCTTGAGGAGTTCGGTTAGAGGTTTAGCAACTTTAGAGAAATTCTCGACGGCGCGGCGGCAATAGCTCGCTAAACCGAGGAAACTCCGAACTTGCTTTACCGATTCGGTGGAGTCCAATCAAGGACGGCTTGAACTCGCTTCGGGATTGACAGCAATACCCTTACCAGAAATTACATGTCCTAGATAGGTCACTTCGCAACCAGAATTCACATTTAGAGAATTTGGCATAAAGGCGGTGCTCTCAAGTTTCATCAATACTAGCCTTAGATGTTCGGCATGTTCTTCCTCATTCTTGGAGTAGATGAGTATATCATCGAGGTATACCACGACGAATTTATCCAAATACTCCATGAAGATTGAGTTCATTAACCGAGAGAAGGTGGTCGGAGCATTGGTTAATCCGAAGGACATGACGGTGTACTCAGATTGGCCATAACGAGTGACAAAGGCCGCTTTAGGAATGTCCCGTTCTGATTTTGATTTGATGGTAGCCCAACCTCAAATCCATCTTGGAGAAGATCGAGGATCCAGCGAGCTGATCATACAGTGTCGTTGATCCCGGGAGCGGATACTTGTTCTTGATAGTGACCAAATTGACAGTGTCGGTAATCTACAACCATCCGATCCGCACCATCCTTCTTCTTGACGAAGAGGACGGGCAAGCCCATGGAGATGAACTAGGACGGATGAAACCCTTTTGCAAGGACTCATCGAGTTGTTTCTTAAGTTCAGCTAGTTCTAGGGTGCCATCTTATAAGGTCTTCTAGAGATTGGGACGGTTCCGGATAAGATCTATCACGAACTCGACATCCCCGCCGTGTGGAACACTGGCAGTTCTTCCGAAAGACATCCGGAAATCACGGACTACCGGAATATCTTCAGATCCGGAAGAGGGTTGGCATTTATGAGTAAAGTCGGCGCTTAGACACTCGGGTTAAAACATCCACTGCTTTTGCCCAAGGGTGGGTAAGTTGAACGGTTCTAGTCGAGCAATCAATCTTGGCATAATGGGCTGACATCCACCCATACCCAAGATGATGTTTATGTCCGAGGACTTGAGAGCTATTAGGGATGCAAGGAAAACTAATCATCGACAAGAATTTCATTCCCATGACTTATTCTAGAGGTTTGCCATCTAGAACCGTGGAGTTTGAATTTCCATGGAGGTAGGCATGTCGCAGAATGTGGTGTTGTGCAAACGAGCATAGCTCTCAGAAATAAATGAATGAGATGCTCCAGTATCAAAAAGAACAGTTGCCGGATGGCAATTAACAAGAAGCGTACCGAGGACGACGTTAGGATCCTCATAGGTTTCTTCAGCAGAGACATAGTTGACATGGCCACGAGCGGTGGCAACTGGCTTGGCATAGGGAACCTTTCCTGCTGGCTTGCCGCGACCAATGAGACTTTCCAAATTGGTTGGGGTTGTTCGGGGACACTCTCGAATATAGTGGCCCGCCTCTCCACATTTGAAGCAAGTGATCACATTTGGCCGTAAATACATTAGCGATTGGACCTCCATATGTCTTGGGTGGAAAATACGGTTGGTTGGGGCGAGGCGCCTCAAGGATGGCCTCGGGGTGTACTGGTGGTAGAGCCGATTAGGAACCCAAACCCGCGCTTCGGGAACCAGAGCGGATGATGATCCGTAATCACGGATGTGCTTGCGTGAAGCCTCAAGTCGATCTGCCTTGATCTCGCGCCGATAGCCTTATTGACTAGCTTTGAGAAAGAGGTGCATTCATGCGACGGAGATCTCGGCGTAGCTCGGGCTAAGTCCCTTACGGAACCTCGCCGCTTCTTAGCATCGGTAGACACTTCTTCGAGCATAGCGTGCTAGCCTCCCGAATTAGCGGCAGAGGCATCCACGCTCAGCCGCCTTTGGGTGAAACTGCAGAATTCCTCACGCTTGCGGTCCATAAGTCCTTCGGAATATGGTGCTCGCGAAGGCGGCACCGAATTCATCCCAAGTTGTAACTTGTCCAGCCGGACGATAGCCTCATAGTTTTCCCACCAAAGATCGGCGGGGCCTTCCGGATGGTAGGCGGCAAAGGTAACTTTGTCGACTTCGACACATTGGCGGAACGCAGCTTGTGATGGATATCATGGAGCCAATCATCGGCGCCGAGTGGCTCGACGGAGCATTTGAATTTTGGAGGATATAGTTTGACGAAGTCATTGAGGGAAACCCCATCGCTTTCTTGGTCTGGCGGCTGTGTTTTGTTCAATCCGCTCCAATAAGCGGTTAGTTTCAAGCTTATTATGTTCGCTTCCAAAGATCACCTCAGCCAAAGATGGCGGTTGCGGCAGATTCACATTTCTGGCTGCTTGCCTCTCCCCGCCTCGACCAGCAGGAGAATTTCGAGTGTTGACCATCCCGGGAGACAAAACAAAGGTTTAAACCAGGATGGCAGAGTTTAACAAGGAAGTGCGGAAGGTAATGGACAGCATGGAATGCAAAGATGTTTATCCGTATGACATGGTAATATAAACTGCCATATATATATATACCAACGGTCATACACACCACTCATAGTTTAGTACAAGCCTGACGGAGTACAACTATAAGGAAAGGCGTTACATCTCATCGGAAGCATTCCAACTCCTATACATTATTTTTCTACACTTCCGGAATGATACACACTAAGTCGTATTCCACGGGTCACGCAGGACGGTGGAAACACAACTAGTACCATACTAGGAATACTACTACTATCTCGTGCAGCTCCATAGTAGTCCTCATAGAAGTCACCACCTGCACTGAAGTGGAACATGATCATCCGGAAATGAGACAATCTGTGGGGCCTGTGGACCATAAGGACTCGGATGTGGCCGTGGACCCACAAAGGGTGGCGAAGAGGCCCACGAGGAGGAGTGATGCCTCCAACCTCACGCCACTCCATGAAGTCCGCAAACTCGCCCATGACAGGTACAAATCTCTCATGTCCATACATCCGCTTGCACGGCAGTGCAAACCTAGTCGGGTAGCCCAGTGGTCGGAACGGGCATTATACAGCTCCATACGCAAGGCCCGGTTCTCACGGTCCTTGTCCTCCAACAACTCAGTAGTGGTACGGAGGAGTGAGTCCTCATGGGTTGCATCACCGCATGACCTCGAGGTAGCCATGCGCCCGTGAAGGGATGCCGGCATATAGCGGAAGTCGGTGTTGCTCGAAGAAAGCAGTCCTGCTCGAATAATAGTCATCATGGAATAGGCTGCATCTTGTACAGACATCCCAATAGTGATTCCGAGCCCATAGGAACAAAGTGAAGTGGCTCAAGAGTTCGGGGTAGGATGGATAAATCCGACCGTGCATAGGTATTGGCTTTGATTGAAATCCTGAACTGCTCCTCGACGGTATATTCAGGATACCATCGATAACCAGCCTCAATCATCACCCTAACCAACATGGCCGTGTGACCGCACACATCAATGCAATGAGTCAGCGAACCACTTGGTTCGGGAACGGTGGACATCTGAAAGCACAGCCATAATGCAAAGGCATTAGAATTCCTAGGAAAATCGGGCAGCATAACATCTCAGAATGCTCAAATCAAATTTGAGACATTCAAAATCAGATTTGCATAACCACTCAACAACATCATATCAAGGTTCTCGTTCAAGTAATAGCATACTAAAATTTAGTAATACCGAACTGAGGATGTAACCAACAATCCTACAAGGTACTACGGATAGTAACACGTGAACCTGATAGAGAAAGAGAGCCTAGTCCTAAACCCACGTTGAATGAGAAAAGGATGACTCAGATCGAGGGCACAAGGTAAAGGAGTAAAAGAGCCTTACGCTCCTCCCACAATCAATTCCCTACATATAACTAAAGCATTTCTAGACTCAACTTCACCAGTATGGCTTAGCGGACCTCGAGCAGCCCCGCTCGATGCCAACGCTGTCAGACCCCGATTCCAAGTCACATAGACCTAGCCGGTAACACTTCATATCACTTATGCCTCACGCACGGTATCCCCACGGTGTCGCCTTACCATGGCCCGGGACCGCTTATGCCTATTGGCTCACGATATGATAGTGTCGCTAGCATCCACATGACAAAGAACCCGGCCGACATGGCTAGTCGTGAACCCAAAGCGGCACTAACCTATGGGGACAGGCATACATGAAACACCTCGAGCATGTCGGTCATCAACGTATGAACTTGGGCTGTAGCACTGGCTAACAGGACTCGGTATCCCGGCATGTAGCAGTGCTAGGCAGACTCAAGTATCACCGCGTGACATTTCCCGAAGGATGTATATAGGAACGAAATGAATCACATGCCGCCACCAAGTGACCAAGCAAGTCTTTGGGCTAGCAGGACTCGTGAACCGGGCAGAAGCGGACTACTATCGCCGTAAGCACAAGACTTACATTTCCCCATATGAGAGGCTGCCAAGGATAAACAACTAGATTGTCGGATCCCACTCATACCAAGCATTTCAATCATACACGCATAATATGCCCGATATGAGTAAATACAACAAGGCATCACAACAAAACTCTACAACTCAAGTACTTTATTTAAGAGGCTCCGAGGAGCCATACATAACATATTCATACAGGTAGGGGTCACATGACCCAACACTCAAGTCATACAATCATACAAGCACATGCGGAAGCAAACTAGTCTCGAGTACGACGCTAGAAAGAAAGAAAGCTTGTTGGAGCCTTTCTATCTACATGGCCCTTCACAAGTCTTAGATCGCCACCTGGGTGGCTAGCTTACTCGTCGAAGTCAACATCTACATAGAATCCGTCGGAGGGGGTAGTATAGTCCTCTGAAAAATATTGATTACAAACATGAGTACAAAAGTACTCAAAGAAGTCTTACCACAGAATCCTATCATATATGCACATTCTCAAAGAAGGAAGTGGGGTTAATTGCAGCAAGCCAGCTTTGACTCTTTGGCTAAGCTATCCTACGTGACACACTTTGTAAAGCATTTGTCGTACACGAGTCCACTATTCACCATCACAATACTCCACCGTGGATCCTCTCTCGTCATCCCCGAGAGGGCCATCCACGATACTCACACTTATCTTGAGGCTTTTAGTAGTATCCATTTACTTGTCTATGAACTGATATAGGTAACCCAGAAGTCCTTCTCCGTGGACACGGCTATTCGAATAGATCATATTTAACCCTGCAGGGGTATACTTCTTCACACACGCTCTCACCACTTATCGTCGTTTACACGACATGTACTCGGCAACCTTCAAGCGGAAGCCCAACGTGGGTGTCGGCCACAGCCTACCTAAACACTCAAGTCCCTAGTCCAGTTATCGCCTATTCGGTTCCATCCGCAGGAGTCCGCCGAGGTTTCCCATACAGCCCCGAACGATGTGTGCAGGGTTCCCGAGATACCAAACGGGCACTCGGTACACGGGCCCACGGTGCCTACCGCAACACAACCCACCCCTAAGGTCAGCGTTATGTATGCCCCCAAAGATACTACAAACACCGTAAACTACTTGCAACTCCGGACTATGAACAGGGGTGGTTAAGAAGCCGAGAGGGTCCATTGGTTTCGGGCCCAATGTGTGGTAGTAGCTAGTTCATGGATCACAAACACAGATCTCAGTTCTTAAGTTCGGCTTCAATGAAACAACCCACCATGTACTCCTACATGGCCTCTCATCGATACCTTTACCAAATCGTGTTCAACATTTACACTCTCGAACCAACACAACCTTTCACTCCAGTTCATCATCCCGATGAGCCAGACCTGACACAACTCTAAGCATAGCAAGCATAGCATGGTAGGAATCACAAACATGGCTCAATCAACTCCTACACATACTAGTGGGTTTCATCTAGTTACCTTGTGGCAATGACAGTCATGCAAAGGAAGTGGGTTCAGCTACCGCAGCACACAACAGTTGAATCGCGTTGTCTTAATGCAGTAAAATGAGAGCAGAAGCGAGAACATGGGTTTGTATCGGAATGTTCAATGAATTGCTTGCCTGATGGAACTGGGGTAGAGAACTGCCCTTCAGATGGGTAATCGAGGTTATCTTCGGGGGCAGAACCTATCATGAAAACACACCAAAATAAACATACAACCAATGTGCAACATCATGATGCATGCTATGACATGGCAAGATGAACGTGTGTTGGCCTAATGCAAGTTGGAGGGACAGGGGATGATCTCATTTGAACCAAAGGTTCAAATGATAGATCATGTGAGTTAGTCCTAATGGTGCAAAATCTTAATCTGGTTATTCAGCATAGTTAACTTGTTTTAACATGCATGAAACCTGTACCAATGGATAGAGTGTATTTTTCTGATAAATTTTCATATATAAATCTTTGCATTTGGAGTTATGGATAAAAAGTTATAAGCATTTGAAATTTGAATTATATTCTGGATTTTGTTATATAAAAATAATTCCAGAATTTGAATTAATGCGTCAGCATGAGGTCAGCATGACGTCAGAGGGTCAACGGGGGTCGTCCAGGTCAAACTGACCGGTGGGACCCGCATGTCAGGTTAGTTTAGCTAATTAGTTTTAATTAAAACTAATCCTAATTAGATTAGCTGGAGGGGTCCACCTGTCATCGACCCGCAGGGTCAACAGGCCCACGGTGAGGTCAACTCACGGCGTCTAGCCGCCGGCGAGGCCAGACGCGGCGGAGCAAGTGACTTTGCACATTCCGGGCTCCAAATGGAACGCGGAGAGCATCTACGGGTAGCTAGAGGTGAGCCGCGGTGTCTGGTGGAGCTAGTTTAGGTCGGGATGGCCGGAGTGGGCGCCGGCGACGGGTCGGGCGGCGACCGGGGCTCGGCCACCGACGGGTTAGGGGTTAGCGGCCTCGGCGAGGCTCGGGGAGTGTACTGTTAGCCTCGTTGGAGAGTGGTGAGTGTGATGGACATAGTGGTGTGGCCAGAAGGTGACCGGAGGCTCGTCGGCGACGAGTCCCGCGGCGGTGGGTTCAGGCGATCGTCGGGTGCTCGCCGTGGTGCAAGAAGGAGAGAACGGAGAGGATAGAGGTAGCTAGGTTCACGGTGAACTGCGGGAAGCTTCGTCGGGGTCGGGGGCGGACTGATGCGGCGGCGGCGACGATGGGGATCTCCGTCGGCCTTGGACTCGGGCGAGGTCGGAGTAGTGGCCTCGGGGGGTCTTGGAGCGAGGGGGACTAGCTGGCTAGGGGTAACTGGGTGCGGCGGAGCGGCGAGACATGGCGGTGAGGTGCGTGGACGGCGGGGAGCACGGCGGCGACGGTGGCGTGTCGGCGATGGCGCCGGCCAGTCGAGAGCGAGCGAGAGAGAGGCGGGGGGGGAAGTGCGGTGTCCGGGGTTCGGGGCGACGTGGGTCGTCCCGAGTCGGCGAGGCGGCGAGGGCGGCGGTGGCGGCGGCGCCGTAAGCGCTCGCCAAGGCTGCCGGCCTGATTACTGCTGGCGCTCAAGCAGAGCTAAGCAGCTACTTGCTGCCATTGGCTGGGCAGCGGCAGGTGGGCAAAAAATGTGACAGTGTAAGAGTTTTCCTTTTTTATCTTTTCTATTTCCTGCAATTCTGTTTAGGGTTTTAAAATACCAAAACCTTTTCAAAAATTACCAAAATGCTCCTGGTCACTAGTTGGAATATTCCCAACATGAAACATTTTAGTTTAACAATTTTTGAACACTTAAAATATTTTCCCTAATTTAAAAATGCCCATTTCAGAAATTTGTAAATTAAATTTAGAACCCTTAGGTGACCTAGAAAATGTCCCACCTTCTTTGACATGGATCTTAGACCCAAACAAAGAGGATGAGTATTTTGAAGGACATTTCGGATTCATTGAATTAAATTTTAATAAACCCTAGTTATTTTAAGGGGGGGGGTGTTCTGGGGTTTCCTGCCTTCCCCATTTCAAATTCAGATGAAATTTAAACATGATGCACACCCTAATGCATGGTCTATCTGGGATGTGACAGAAACAGTGCCGGCCAGGTGTTCGACAGAATGATTTTGGTATGAGGGAGTTTCTGCTTGAGCTGATTTTTGGCGGAGTGGCCTCTCATTGCATCTGGGGGCTGCCTGAATTTTGGTGGAATTTTTGGAGAAGAGGAGATATGAATTTCACCAAATTTGACAAATCTGGTCCAAACTTGCAGAGACTGAAATTTGAAATTTTTGAAAAGAAGAAGAGTGGATCTTGATAGTTCTAGGCTGTGGGTACCTAGGACTATCCAGGGGAGTTGGTTTGAGGTCCAAACTCAAATGCATTATGGTACTTGCTTTGCAAATCACCAAGGCTCAAAATAATTTACAGAAAAGATTTGGGAGAAGAAATAAATGAAATAAAATCCAGAAATGAGTTGGACTTGTTGGGACAGAATATTTGGATTGCCCAAGAGTGGAAGGAGGGTTTTTGGGAGGTTTTACCAAGTGGGGCATGGTAGAATCATGAGGGATTTCAATATTGGAGAAGGCACAAGACTCCTAGGTTTTTTTCTAAAAGAAAAATAAATCCCAAAAACAAATCTTGAGAAGGGGGGAAAAATCAGAAGAAAGGTTTTTAATAACCAACACCAGAGTTGAAGAAGATGCCAAAATAAAATCTTTTGTTAAAGGGAAAATTCTTGAGAGAAGGAGATTTTTGGAAGGGTTTAAATGACCTCCTTCAAAACCAACAAAGTTTTTGCTGAAAACCAAAACCAAATTTTTGGAGTGTCACATTTGCGTGGAAGGCAAGCTTGGCAATTCGGATATGTAGATCTCCTTCTCTGTAACCGACTATGTGTAACCCTAGCCCCCTCCGGTGTCTATATAAACCGGAGGGTTTAGTCCGTAGGACCAAGATCAACAATCATAATCATAGGCTAGCTTCTAGGGTTTAGCCTCTACGATCTCATGGTAGATCAACTCTTGTAATACTCATATCATCAAGATCAATCAAGCAGGAAGTAGGGTATTACCTCCATCAAGAGGGCCCAAACCTGGGTAAACATTGTGTCCCCCGCCTCCTATTACCATTAGCCTTAGACGCACAGTTCGGGACCCCCTACCCGAGATCAGCCGGTTTTGACACCGACATTGGTGCTTTCATTGAGAGTTCCACTGTGTTGTCGCGGTAAGGCCTGATGGCTCCTTCAATCATCTACAACGGTGCAATCCAGGGTGAGATTTTCCTCCCTAGACAGATCTTCGTATTTGGCAGCTTCGCACTGCGGGCCAACTCGCGTGGCCATCTGGAGCAGATCGATAGCTACGCCCCTGGCCATCAGGTCAGGTTTCGAAGCTTGAACTATACGGCCGACATCCGCGGAGACTTGATCTTCGACGGATTCGAGCCCATGGCAGGTACATCAAACAGTCACGAGGAGCATGACCTAGATCTGCCATCGGACGGTGTTTGGGAGATAACGCCTACGGCTGCCCCGGCTTTTAATCTGGAGCAGATCGTGCCATCCGCGGACGGGTGGATGGACCCTGCCACGGAGGTCGCACACTCAGCAGCGATAGAGCTGAACACAGACTTCGCTTCCAATGAGGTCTATGTCATCGAACCCTCGGACTCGTCTCCGGCCATGGGCTCCGAACCGCGTGCATCCGTGCCTATAGAATCTGATTGGGCACCGATCATGGAGTTTACCTCCGCGGATATCTTTCAGCACTCGCCCTTGGGCGACATGTTAAGTTCATTAAAATCTCTCTCCCAGTCAGGTGACTCGCGGCCGAACTATGTCCGGCTCGAGTGGGAAGCGGGCGAAGAAGAAATTCGTTCCCCACCCACCACCCACTTAATAGCCACTGTCGATGACGTAAACGACATGCTTGACTTCGACTCCGAAGACATCGTCGATATGGACGACGATGCCGGAGAAGAACAGGAACCACCGCCCACAGGGCGCTGGACAGCCACCTCATCATACGACATATATATGGTGGACACACCCGAAGAAAGCAATGGCAATGAGGCAACAGAGGATAATCCCCTTGAGAAGCAATCTAAGCACCGGCGTCATAGGCGCCGCTCTAAGCCCCGCCATAGCAAAAATAGCGATACCGGCACAAGAGACAATAGCACTCCGGATGGTGTCGAAGACGAAAACAACCCCGCCGAGCCAGACTTCGAGCAGGACGAACGGGAAGATGGGCAAGATAGCCCCGGTGAACAGGCAACGGATGCGGACGACAGTTACATGCCTTTCTCCGAGGACGAGGTAAGCCTTGGCAACGACGAATTCATCGTGCCTGAGGATCCCGTCGAGCAGGAGCGCTTCAAGCGCCGGCTTATAGCCACCGCAAAAAGCCTGAAGAAAAAGCAGCAACGGCTTCAAGCTGATCAAGACCTACTAACTGATAGATGGACGGAGGTCCTGGCAGCCGAGGAATATGGACTCGAGCGCCCAACAAAAAGTTACCCAAAGCGCAAGTTGTTACCTCAATTTGAGGAGGAGACACTAGAGCAGGATGCGGCTGACCGGCCACCACGTGGCCGGGACAAAGCATATTAGCCCAAACACCAGCCCGCACCTCGTCGCTAGTCAAACAAGAACACGAAGGCCAGGGGCTACACGCAGGACCTGCGAGGTGTCTTGGAAAACAAAGCAGGGCAGTCAAGATCGATCTACGGATCACGGGGGCGTGCCCCAACGCGTGTTGACGATCACCACGCCGGATACACCAAATATAAATCCGGCCGGGCCGAATACAACCAACCAGAATTACTTGAACTGCGTCGTGATATAGCCCGGCATAGAGGCGCCACACACCCCCTATGCTTCACTGACGAAGTAATGGACCATGAGTTCCCTGAAGGGTTTAAACCCGGGAATATCGAATCATATGATGGGACAACAGATCCCGCGGTATGGATTGAAGATTTCCTTCTCCACATTCACATGGCCCGCGGCGACGATCTACATGCCATCAAGTACCTCCCACTAGAACTCAAGGGACTGGCTCGGCATTGGCTGAACAGTTTGCCAGCAAACTCCATTGGAAGTTGGGAGAACCTGGAAGACGCGTCCCTGGAT
The DNA here is from genome assembly GCA_021605205.1 of Aegilops longissima. Lineage (NCBI taxonomy): Eukaryota > Viridiplantae > Streptophyta > Magnoliopsida > Poales > Poaceae > Aegilops > Aegilops longissima. The sequence goes on from CM038676.1 coordinate 66,918,400, forward strand.
AACTTCCAGGGCACTTATGTGCGACCTCCGGATGTTGACGATTTAAGTCACATTACTCAACAACCCGGAGAGTCAGCCAGGAAATTCTGGACTCGATTCCTAACCAAAAAGAACCAAATTGTCGATTGTCCGGATGCCGAAGCCCTAGCGGCCTTTAAGCATAACATCCGCGACGAGTGGCTTGCCTGACACCTCGGCCAAGAAAAGCCGAAGTCCATGGCAGCCCTCACGACACTCATGACCCGCTTTTGTGCGGGCGAGGATAGCTGGTTGGCTCGCAGCAGCAATACAGCAAGCAATCCTGGCACGTCAGAGGCCAAAGATAGCAACGGCAAGCACCGACGCAACAAACACAAGCGTCGCAGCAATGGCGATAACGACGAAGACACGGCCGTCAATGCCGGATTCAGTGGCTCTAAGTCCGGTCAGCGGAAGAAGCCATTCAGAAGAAACAATTTGGGCCCATCCAGTCTGGACCGCATACTCGATCGCTCGTGTCAAATTCACGGCACCCCCGATAGACCAGCCAACCACACCAACAGAGAATGCTGGGTGTTCAAACAGGCCGGCAAGTTGAATGCCGAAATCAAGGAAAAGGGGACGCACAGTGATGACGACGAGGGGCCCCGGCTGCCGAACACAGGAGGACAAAAGAAATTTCCTCCCCAAGTGAAAACGGTGAACATGATATACGCCACCCATATCCCTAAGCGAGAGCGGAAGCGCGCACTAAGGGACGTCTTCACGATGGAGCCAGTCGCCCCAAAGTTTAACCCATGGTCTTCTTGTTCGATCACTTTCGATCACAGGGACCATCCTACCAGTATCCGTCATGGAGGTTCGGCCGCATTGGTCCTTGACCCTATCATCTACGGATTCCACCTAACACGAGTCCTCATGGACGGTGGCAGCAGCCTGAACCTGCTCTATCAGGATACATTGCGCAAAATGGGCATCGATCCCTCTAGGATCAAACCCACCAAAACCACCTTTAAAGGTGTCATACCAGGTGTAGAGGCTCGCTGCACGGGCTCAATCACACTAGAAGTACTCTTCGGATCCCCGGACAACTTCCGAAGCGAGGAGTTAATCTTTGATATTGTCGCCTTCCGCAGTGGCTATCACGCACTGCTCGGACGAACCACATTTTCCAGATTCAATGCGGTACTGCATTATGCATACCTTAAACTCAAGATGCCAGGTCCTCGCGGGGTTATAACAGTCAATGGAAACACAGAGCGCTCCCTTCGTATAGAGGAGCACACTGCGGCCCTCGCCGCAGAAGTACAGAGCAGCCTTCTTAGGCAGACCTCCATTTCGGCCATAAAGCCCCCGAACTCCGCTAAGAGAATCCGGAGTACTCCGCAACAGGATCATTCGACACGTCCTGGGCTCGCCTAGCAGTTCAGCCTCCGTCCTAGTCCCAGTCAAGCAGCATAATTATGCACTTAAAATACCATGGGCATAGGCAGAAGTGCAACTATAATATGGCCCACAATGCGGCTCAACCACCCCAGGACCCGTATACCTTCACCCCTTTCTTTCTTTCAGGTCCCTATTTTCTGAAGGCTCCTCCGCTAACACGATTATTGGACCCATCACGGGACGGAAACGCCGAGGAAAGAAGCTTTGACGTACAAGGGAATTACCAGGTGGTCTCTGCTAATGATCGCTATGCCTATTTTACATACCCGCTCGCAGCTCGCTCTTGGCTAGGACGTGTCAAATAGTCCTACGTTTTTTATCGCACTACTCGTATGCATACGCCTTGACGTACTATTCAAATAACAATGGAAACTAATGTACATTGTCAGCTTATTATTACATTCTTTATTTCTTTCCTTGTTTGTTTATTTATGAAAATTTGCATCCGTACATTTTGGTACGAACAATTCGCCAGGGGCTTCAGTGTACTCCATAACACGGCAAGTAAAGTCCGAACACTTTCGACAGTGCGGCACCCCGAACTTATAGCATTATATGCGTTAGCTCCGAATCATGTCTTTGGTCAAATCTTGGGTTTGCCCGGCTCCCATGTTTTGGTACCTTACGTTCCGCTCTATCGGCTAAGGTAGCACAGGGAGAACTACTGCGATTGTGTCCCGGTTCTTCCAGACGAACACCTCAGTAGAGAAAGCCGAAAACTGACTGTCATGATGCGACGAGAGCTGATCGCTGTTCGAGAGGTCTCAAATCCTTAAAGATTTTTTCCGCTTCGGGCGAAGAATCGGCCTTGTCCGATTTAGGCGTGTATAGCACCCCAAGTTCGGCCTTCTGAATACCAGGGGCTACGCCAAAATTTAAAATTATAGACTTCTATGGCTAAATGAGAGTGATAAAGCCGTATAGTCTGATTGGCTGGTTCGTTGCGTTAAACACTTCCTTAAAGGACCAAAAATTTGGATAAAGAGTGTTTATATTTATCCCGAACACCCCGGTACTAGTTACATGGGGGCAGAAGCCGACGACTGGCCAACTCTCAGATTTTATAAACGGCCGCACATAAGGTAATTTTTAAATAAACAAAGCGTTATATGGCGCAAATGAACTTGTTTTCATATTACAGGATCAAATGAGTACATTCACTCAAATATTACATCCTAAGCACATTCCTCCACCACAAGGCGGGCGCCCTTCAAGACACTATCATAATATTTCTCGGGGTGGCGGTGCTCCTTGCCCTTCGGTGGCACCTCCGTCACCAGCTTCTCGGCATCCATCTTCGCCCAGTGCACTTTCGCGCGGGCAAAGGCCTGGCACGCACCTTCAATGCAGACTGACCGCTTTATGACTTCGAGTCGTGAGCAGGCAGACACAAGCCTCTTTACCAGGCCGAAGTAGCTGCTGGGCAGAGGCTCGGCCGGCCACATCCGAACTATGAGGTCCTTCATGGCCAGTTCGGCCACCTTGTGAACTTCGACCAGTTGCTTCAGCCGGTCGCTCAAGGTCATCGGATGTTCGGCCCCAATATACTGGGACCAGAACAATTTCTTCGTCGAGCTCCCTTCCTCAGCCCGATAGAACTCTGCGGCATCAGATATGCTGCGCAGTAGATCTACGAATGCTCCTGGAGAGCTCCAAATTCGGGTAAGTAAAAAGAAAGTCTCCTTCACATGCTTGTTTGCATATTGAATGCCTTACCCGCCGCAATTTTCTTGGCCGCCTCAATCTCCTGGAGGGCCTTTTGGGCTTCGGCCTTGGTGTCTCGTGCGCTTTGGAGGGCCTTTGCAAGCTCGGACTCTTGCGTCCTAGAGTCACGCTCCAAGGACTCATATTTTTTGATAAAGTCCTGGAGCTCTTGCTGGACCACGTCAATGCGAGCCTCTTGCTTCTCGCGCTCGGTGCGCTCCTTGGACGCTTTGTCTTCGGCCTCGGTCAGCGCCTTTTTAAGGTCCGCCACTTCGGTCGTGGCCCCTATTAAAGTTCATAACGTTTTCATGAGCTAAAACCATTCTTTCTTTATCAATATATAGACGGGGTATTACGTACCTTGGTTCTCCTCGAGCTGCCTCTTACGAGGCCGAGCTCTTCTTCGGTCCGCTCCAGGTCCCGCTTTAGTCCGGAGACCTACGCAGTACACGCGGCAGCGGCTAGCAGCGACGCCTGCTTATTCACATAGACATACTCTGTTAGACTCCTGCGGATATTATTTGATCCTCTGTTCGGCTTTTCTTTCCGAACGCCGAATAGAGCATCAGGGGCTACTGTCTACACCGTGATATTTTCTTATAATTTTATTTACTTACCTCGAAGCCTGTTAGAAGTCTGACGCAGGCTTCGGTCAATCCACTTTTGGCAGACCGGACCTTCTCAATCACCGCACTCATGATGGTGCGGTGCTCTTCGTCAATGGAAGCGCCGCAAAGCGCTTCCATCAAGTTGTCCGATGCCTCTGGATGGACAGAGGTCATCGGCACGGGCGGCTCGCCCTCCTTACCGAGGGGCTGCCTACCCGAATCCGAACCGTTGGAGGTTCGGGCGCAGTATCCGGCTAGGGGCCCGACTTACTACGGCCCCCGCCATCAGAATCCATGGGAGCCTTCCCCCCCGGGTGCCCGGCGTCTGGGATTTCGCCTTGGGGCATCTCCAGAACAGTCTCCCCCTGATTCGGTATCCTCTGGGACAGCACCTCGGTGTTGTCCGCATACCGGGGGGAGGTGGCCGGGAGCGAGTCGCTATTCATCGCCGACTGACTCAAAGACCCATCCGAGGAGGACCCGTTGAGGTGGGATTTGGCCGGACCGCACAATCATATTTGACATGATAAGCAGCAATAAAGAAATTCATACCGGAAGTGTTATAGTATCCGGATACTTACAATTTCGCCAGGGGCTTGTCCCTGGGCAACCACTCCTCGTTGCTGTAGGCGGCGGTGGTGGAGTGGTCCGGAGGGAGGGTCTTTTCCCTCTTGGACCCTTCGACCTCCCCATACGGGGGGCCTTCCTTTTCTTCTCCCCTCCGGTAGCAGGGGGAGGGATTTCCGCTGCCTCGTCCTCGGTGTCTTCAGACGATGAGTCCGATACAACCTTGCGTCAGAGACCTTTCCTGGTCCCCGCGGCCTTCTTCTTGGCCTTCTTCTCCGGCACCTCATAAGGCGCCGGAAACAACATCTCTTTTAAGAGAGCCGATGTTGGGTCTTCAGGCAGGGGAGCCGGACAGTCAATCCGCTCCGCTTACGCCACCCAGTCCTGACGAATTGGCATGGAAGTTTAGATTCCTCCCGCGGATGTGCTAGTAAAAGGCACGTCTTGCAGAATATAAAAACTCACCGGATTGGCGGAGCGCCTTGCGCTGAGCCCGCGATCTTCGGTTAAGGGAGGGGGTACCTCGGTAGCCTTGAGCAGTACCTTCCAGACATCTTCGTGCGTCGTGTCGAAGAGCTCTCGCAGTGTCTGGTGTTCGGCCGGGTCGAACACCCACATATTGAAAGCCCGTCTTTGACACGGAAGGATCCGGCGGAAGAGCATGACCTGGACCATGTTGACAAGCTTGATTTTCTTGCTTATCATATTTTTGATGCAGGTCTCGAGTCCAGTCAGCTCCATCGATGAGCCCCAGGCTAAGCCCTTCTTTTTCCAGGAAGTGAGCCGCATGGGGATGCCGGATCGAAATTCGGGGGCCGCCACCCAGTGATATAGAACCACCCCGATTGCCACCCCTTTACGGTCTCCACAAAGGAGCCTTCGGGCCAAGTGACGTTGGGCATCTTGCCGACCATGGCGCCTCCGCACTCTGCTTGTTGGCCCACCACCACCTTCGGCTTCATGTTGAAGGTCTTCAGCCATAGGCCGAAGTGGGGCGTAATGCGGAGGAAGGCCTCGCACACGACGATAAACGCCGAGATGTTGAGGATGAAATTAGGGGCCAGATCATGGAAGTCCAGCCCATAGTAGAACATGAGCACGCAGACGAATGGGTGGAGAGGGAATCCCAGTCCGCGGACAAAGTGAGAGAGAAACACTACCCTCTCCTGAGGCTCCGGGGTAGGGATGATTTGCCCCTCGGTAGGAAGCCGGTGCGCAATATCTGCGGCCAGGTATCCGGCCTCCTGAAGCTTCGTGATGTCCTCCTCCTTGACAGAGGAGGCCATCCACTTTCCTCCTGCTCCGGACATGCTTGGAATGACCTTTCGAAAAAGGAGAAAGCTTGCGCGCTAGAGCTCGAGCGAGGGGAAAATGGATGAGCAGAGGAAGAAGAAGGTGTGGGTGGAGAAAAGATGAAACCTTATCTCTTTATAAAGGCGGTAGAAACCATGCGCCTCCCTACTTGCCCCGTAAAACTCGCTCATTCCCCCAAGCGTCGTGTTAATGGCGCGGTTGGGTTACCCACACCCGTATTGATGAGAATCCCGTGATAAGGGGACACGATCTCTGCTTCGACAAGACGTGCCAATGAAACCGCTTCGCAATATGTGCAGCAGTTGGTTAAGAGAAACGGTTCGAATAATGACCGGGCCGCGGCGTGATGTCACGCTATGAGAAGTTGTCAGCAGATTAGATATGTGGAATATTATACTCTCTACGGTGGTATGTGGAATTTGTTTTGCAGAGCCGGACACGATCCTCGTGTTAAAGATCTTCTATGGAGTATTCGGAGAAGGAACCCGCCTTGCAATACCGAAGACAATCTGCGCGCCGGACACATTGTCATTGAAGCCTCGTTTAGGGGCTACTGAGGGAGTCCTGTATTAGGGGGTGCTCGGACAGCCGGACTGTTGGACTATGAAGATACAAGTCTGAAGACTTCGTCCCGTGTCCGGATGGGACTCTCCTTTGCGTGGAAGGCAAGCTTGGCAATTCGAATATGTAGATCTCCTTCTCGTAAATCGACTCTGTGTAACCCTTGCCCCTCACGGTGTCTATATAAACCGGAGGGTTTAGTCCAGAGGACCAAGATCAACAATCATAATCATAGGCTAGCTTCTAGGGTTTAGCCTCTACGATCTCGTGGTAGATCAACTCTTGTAATACTCATATCATCAAGATCAATCAAGCAGGAAGTAGGGTATTACCTCCATCGAGAGGGCCCAAACCTGGGTAAACATTGTGTCCCCCGCCTCCTGTTACCATTAGCCTTAGACGCACAGTTCGTGAGCCCCTACCCGAGATCCGCCGATTTTGACACCGACAGGGAGGGCAGCAGCAGTGGTTTGCCCCCCCACAACAAGGGCAATCTGGAGGCAAGGCCATGGAAACAGGGGAAGGCCAATGTGGGATCCAGCAACAGACTAAGTTTCAAGGGAAGAATCAATATAAGAAAAAGCAGGAGGCAATGCAGAGACATCAGGTGAACCCTGGCCTCATGTCGTATGCCTTTGTAACCTGTTTCAACTGCGGGGAGCCAGGACACCACAAGGATAAGTGCACTAAACCCCATTGTTGTTTCATTTGCAAGATGGTCACTCACAAGGTTGGGGATTGTCCAGTTAGGAGGAAACCCAATTCCTCTCCAAATTTTGTGGGAAGTGCTGCTCAGGGTTTAGATTTCTACCACCTAGATTGTTGGGAAACGTAGCATGCAATTTCAAAAATTTCCTACGCTCATGCAAGATCTATCTAGGAGATGCATAGCAACGAGAGGGGAGAGTGTGTCTACGTACCCTCATAGACCATTAAGCGGAAGTGTTTATCACGCAGTTGATGTAGTCATACTCTTCGCGATCTGATCACGATCCAACTGATCTAGTGCGGAACGGACGACACCTCCGAGTTTAGCACACGTGTGGCTCGATGACGTCTCCTCTTTCTTGATCCAGCAAGCGGGAGAGGATAAGTAGATGGGATCACAACCAACACGACGGCATGGTGATGATGGTGGTGGTGGAACACCAACAGCGCTTCGCTAAGCGTCGCTGGGACGAGTAGTGGAACTACGGAGTAACGGGAGAGAGAGGGGCGCCAAGGGCTTGGTGTGTTATTTTGGGGCACCCCTCCCCTCTATATATAGGTGGAGGGGCGTGGTAAACAACACCTCCAAGCCCTAGGGCGCAGCTAAGGGGGAGAGGACTTGGACTCCAAGTCCAATCCTATTCCTACTAGTACTCCTTCCTTTTTTGCCTTCCCTAGCCACATGGGCTTTTGAGGACTTGGTGCGCCTAGACCAATAAGGCCAGGGCGCCTCCCCACAGCCCATGCTAGCCCTTGGGTCGTGGTGGAACCACTTGTAGACTTCCGAACCCCTCCGGAATCCTCCGAAACCTTCTAGAAGCTTGTCGGTACAATACCGAAAAAACTGCATCTTTTTCCGGAACCCAAAATATGACTTCGCATATATAAATTTACCTCTCGACCATTCCGAGACTCCTCGTGACATCCAGGATCTCATCCGGGACTCCGAACAACATTTGTTTACCACTCATCAAATATCCCAATACTACTCTAGCGTCAACGAACGTTAAGCGCGCGACCCTGCGGGTTCGGGAATTATGTAGTCATGACCGAGACACCTCTCTGGTCAATAACCAACAGCGGAACCTGGATGCTCATATTGGCTCCTACATATTCTACGAAGATCTTTATCGGTCAAACCGTTATGACAACGTATATTATTCCCTTTGTCTATCGGTATGTTACTTGCCCGAGATTCGATCGTCGGCATCTTCATACCTAGTTCAATCTCGTTACCGGCAAGTCTCTTTACTCGTTCCGTAATACATCACCTCATGACTAACTCCTTAGTCGTTTGCTTGAAAGCTTATGATGTGTATTACCAAGAGGGCCCAGAGATACCTCTCCGATACTCAGAGTGACAAATCCTAATCTCAATCTATGCCAACCCAACAAACACCTTCGGAGATATCTGTAGAGCATCTTTATAATCACCCAGTTACATTGTGATGTTTGATAGCACACAAGGTATTCCTCCGGTATCCTGGAGTTGCATAATCTCATAGTCGAAGGAATATGTATTTGACATGCAGAAAGCAATAGCAATAAAACTAAACAATTATTATGCTAAGCTAACGGATGGGTCTTGTCCATCACATCATTCTCCTAATGATGTGACCCCGTTTATCAAATGACAACACATGTCTATGGTTAGGAAACTTAACCATCTTTGATTAACGAGCTAGTCTAGTAGAGGCTTACTAGGGACACGGTGTTTTGTCTATGTATCCACACATGTATCAAGTTTCCGGTTAATACAATTCTAGCATGAATAATAAACATTTATCATGATATAAGGAAATATAAAATAACAACTTTATTATTGCCTCTAGGGCATATTTCCTTCATAGATATCTCAGATGTGAATGCCCAACACATGGGATGGTTGAAGAATGTGAGAATCACTACAGGAATCAGCTTATTTGTCGTCTGCCATGGCAGACGGCAGAGGCACCAAAAGCGGACGACAAAGCTCTTTGTTGTCTGCCACCGACGGCAAACCTGCCCGGCAAAGAGAGTTATGGTAAACAGGTTATTTGCTGTTTGCTTCCTCAAAGCGGACGACAAAGGCCCTTTGCCGTCGGTGGCAGACGGCAAAGAACTTGGACGGAAAAAAAGAGACATTAGCCACGTTAGGTGGCTAACGGGAGGATTTGTCGTCTGCCAACTGACGGCAAAACGTGCTTCGACACATCACCCCACGTACACGGCGTGACGTGTGGCGTCCAAGCGCGTCGTCTGATCCAACCAACGCGCATTGCCCGGTCAAAGTGCGTCGTCTTCCACCCCTCGACGCCCCGTCCCGTCGACGGCCGCCTCGCCTTCCACCTCCGTCCCCCACGCTGCCAGTCCCGTCGTCGCGTCCCGTCCTGAGGCGCCGACATTAATGAGCAGTAATGCCGGCTGCCGGCCCGGCCGCCCACCTCCCATCGCTGGACGGCTATAAGACCCCACCCCGGCGCCGACTCCCCACACCCGACATCCTGCCGCCGACGATAAAACCAGCGCAGCACCGGCCATGGCCTACCACCGCGGGAGCAGCAGCGCCGGCGGCGACGATGACGCCTCGAGCGCCTGTCCGTCCAGCCGCCAAAATGGCCAATACAATGTATTTCAGCACAATGCTACACCAAGAGAACCACACCCGCCATGACAACACTGACACACTACTTGCCTTGCCCAAACTCAAGCTATGGATGAAAAAGAGGTAGAACACAGAGCACATAGGTCGCATCATGACCGTATTCGAACACCTCGGAGCATGATAAAAACTCCAAACCAAACTAGATCAACACACCACCCACTCTTAGCGCTTAGGAGATCGGCAAGTGGACAACATGAGCTAGCCTGACTCGAGGAGACATCGCAAATGAGGAGTCGGTGATGGAGTGCATAGCGCCCCTGATACCCATGCCCACAACAACAACCAACACATGATAACACAATGCTGCAAGCCTTGCCGCCGAGGTGATATCTCCTTTTTGTTGACCCGGTATTGGAACTAAAAAGAGTATCCCGCACCTATTTCCCCAGAGGTGACCCTGGGTTATCGAACCCATGAGAGGAAGATTCCCTTGGAGCGATGGTCTCTAGCAAGATTTTGCTAAAGTGTCAAATCCAGCTTTTGACCGGACATCAAGCAAATATTGATTCAAACACTTATAATAAAAAGAAGATATGAGGATGAGGTCTTAATGCTTACAACCATGTATTGGTGTTGGGATAAAAAATGATATTAGTTTGTGCTCGGGAAGTTATCCATCAAGAGGTGCTTGCTTCGTCTGGAATGGGGATGTGTACAAATAACATCCTGACCGGCACGAGTCCTGCATCAAGAATCAGTTGTCCTACCGAAGGCCCTATCCTTCTCATGGGGTTGCCCCTGATAATTAAGATCATAATATAAGACAAAAGCTTTGTGTGTTCAATGACTACACCTCATGAATCCCCAAGGATATGATCCATGTTACCCTACTGAACCTTACTGTCACCGGTGTTCGGTATAACACTTCACGGTCCCCTTTCTCCTAGCCTCACCGGTGCTCGATCTCCATGATCCTGGGTACCTACAGGGATGAAGATCACGGACAAGACAAGAGATACTTCACGATGCAATTTTATTTTACACATACAAGACGTTGTGTCAAAGACTTCCATTGATCCCTTCACCAAATACATGGGGTTGCAAGGCTCATGCCTCATCCCATACCTTACCGGACTATTCACACATGGAGATTAATTCGCGAGAAAAATCATTGAAGAACACATCTTGAGATTGGTTGATTGCAATATGTCTTACAATGGATGCCTTGTGCGATGCACGATTACAAATATGATCTAGATGAGAGAGGGCTATGGTGGTGGAGATGGCTATGGAGGTGGAGATGGGAACGACTAGGGTTTGTGGATGAAGATGATGATGATGAATGGGTTGTGGTTGTGCTCTACGCTCCTCTGCCTCTTCTATTGACATTTGACGGGGGTCCCCTTAATAAAATTTGTTCAGGTGAGTGAGCTGCCTCAGTTTCCATGCCAAACGACCGCTCATGCGAGCGCTCGCGGTCGCATGGAATGCCGTCTTTTGCTCTGGAGTCTTTCTGACGCCTCCTGCTGATTCATTTCTTCTTCATTTTCCTTCCTTTTCCTTTCTCCCATGTGATATCTTCTCTTTTTAACCCAATTCCCATGAAAATATATTAAAGAGAGGACTTGTGGAATCCTTTGCATTCATTACTCATTAGTGGCAATATCGGAGCGAATATCTCTCTTTTAGTGAAATCTCTCGGTTTAAACAAGGTTGAAATGAGTGTAAAAATATCACTCATCACGAGGCAAACGAGACAAACCACACCGACTACTTTGGAAGACACCTCGAGCACCCAGGCAGCACCTCCAAGGAGGTGAGGACACCGCGACGCACCACTGCCTGGCCCGGCAAACTGAGCCTAGGGCTTCCCCTGATACCTGAACATGGACAAGGCCATGGCAACGTCTCCAGGAAGGAGACGGCGCCCACGGGCGTCGTTGTTGCTCATAGCCACAATAGGGCACTGATTTCTTCGCGACCATGTTCGTCAAGTCTCCGAGCATAGCAAACTGGAAAGCGGGAGCAAAATTGTCACCTTAGGGCTTAGGCCATCACTACGGAGAGGGGAGCCGCATATCGCCGCCGTCGAGCTCTAGCCAAGGTAGCCGCCATACTGACCGGCAACCATCATGCGCGTCCAGCTTTGCCAAAGGGAAAGCCGCTGTGTCATTGGCCTCATACCACCGCGCTGCTAGCAACTCTCGCGGCCAGATCGGGCCCACCACATCTCCTTCCACCCACACCAGTTGTGTCGAGCCGATCCCACCGCAGCCCAAATACCCAAAGCTAGCTACGAATGAAGATCTCTCACATACCGGCCACCACCCCGCCTCAAAGAGCCCGGTGGCGTCGCGACCACCACCAAGAGCTCCTGGGCGATGTAGCATGTGGGTTTAAATTCTAGATTGATTGTGCAATTGAGCCATATTGTATGTTTTCTCATGTGGTATTGGATACATATGAGGTACATTGAGGGTAGTTATAGGCAGTAAAGATTTTTCATCTCGCTGAATTTTTTGGCCAGGGGTTTGCTCCAATCCTGGTTCCGCCACTGCCTGGGCCGTCGCCCCAGCGCCAGCTCCGCCATCCCATGGGCCGCCTAGGGATGGTGTCATGCTCCAGCCAGAGGCCTCCTCGCAGAGGAAGGGGTGAATCCGCCTGGCAAGGAGATAAGGAGGTAGAGGAGTCCGGGGTGGCGACTAGGGTTCCCCACCGCCACCCCCGTGGGAGGAGCGCGAGCGAGTCTTTTCGACTTTTCTTTAGTCCAACACAACGTGCTCGTGTGAAAAATTTGACAATAAACCTTTTGCAAAACCTGTGGTGGCGAACCAACATGTGGTTAGATGGTTAGAGGGACAGTGGTATCTCCAGTCCACCGGGATTCAAGTCCTAGTTCTTACATTATTTCCGAATTTATTTCAGAATTTCCGGATGATATACTGGTTCAATCTTTCGAAGGTGCTCATAGAGGTAGGACGTGCATATGTACATTTATATGAATGAATGTATACGCGTATGTATTAGCGCTCTTGAAAAAGAAGACAACCGTTGCGGCAGGGCAGCCGGCAGACAGGAGGAGAACGCCCCCGCGAAAAGTTCCGTTCTACAGAACCGCACTCTGTTTCAAACCCTTTCTCCACTTGCTTTCCACAGTCTCCGCCTCCGCCCCACCGAAGCTAGGGTTTCCGGTCGGAATCGCCGCGAGAATGCCGGCCAGCGCCGCCGAGGCCGCCGCGGAAGGCGAGGAGAAGGCGGCAGAGGCTGGGGGCAGGGAGCTGCTGTACTGCGGCACGGTGCGCTTCGACATCATGGGCCGGAAGGTGAAGGGAGGGCATGAGGGCAGAGGCAACCTGGTGTCCCCGACGCGGCTGCGCCCTCTCGTGGGCGTGGACATCCGCTTCGTCGCCTCCGGCTGCGGTGAGTTCCTTCCTCCCCTCCTCCGCGTCCGAGACGAACTCCTTACTTTCCTCCACTGTATTTCTTCATCTAATGTACTCGCTCAGTTTGTGCGCGGAAATGCCTGGATTGGTGGATGGTCATACAATTTGTGGAATGACGTCAAGTACTAGTAGAATCGATTTATGGTCATGGCGATTTTGCTAATGCATTCCTGTATTTTGCTTGCCAGCGGCTTGCCATTGTGTTGCTCTGAGTGCTGACGGCCGTTGCTTCTCATGGGGTCGAAATGAGGTATAAGTATGAGTCGATGCCTAATTTTTATTCGGTTTCTTGCTTAACACTTTTATTTCTAGCAGAATGGGCAGCTGGGACATGGGGACACTCTCTTGCGTAACCTGCCAAGTGTTGTTTCTGAACTATCAAAGTAAGATAATTGTCTGCATTGCCCTTCATTTTAATTTTTTAAACAGGTGTGTATGGTATTATTGAATCCAGGAATTCATATACCATCAAATATAGTTGGACTACATAATCCAACGGTGTTATATCTTATATGTTTTCTCGACATGTTTCTAAATGCTAATTAGCAGTTGTCAGTTCTGCAGATATAACATAATTGCAGCTGGTGTTGGAAGAAAACATACAGTGGTCGTAACTGACGAAGGGAAGTCCTTTGCATTTGGTGACAACAAACATGGACAACTGGGGACCGGTTCACTGAAGAGTGGTTGATACCCTTGCCTTTTCTTTATCTTTATGATATATGACACAACTAGAAGTGCACCAAATACAACTCTTGTGAAACTCACTTTGTGCTTGGGGAAATTGTGGAAACATCTGCTTGGAGCATACACAAGTTTTTTGACATTTCCGGTGGGTTGCTTGATGAGACATTAGTACTATAATCTACATGTGTGTTCTTGTGTCACCTATTTTTAGAATCTTTGTTAATATGTGGCAGACATTTCAATTTTTTCTGGTACCCATGTTATAATGATTAATTTACATCTCTACCTTTTTGGGTGACATTGAAACGTCGAAACCATATACTTGAGCATACAGAACTTATCATAGTTCAGGACGATGGGGTAGTTCTGACATTTTTCCTGTTGGAAATATGACCATGTGGGCAGCTCATTTTCCTGTTTGGTTCTTACCCTGCTGTTGTTTTTGAGTTCTACCTGACTCCATGTTGTTCTAAATTTGCTGCAGGAACTGTGGTGTCGCCAGTCCCCTGCCTTGTTACTGAAGTGACTAATGCTGTTTGTGGTGCTGACTTTACTGTCTGGCTGTCATCAGTCGAGGGCTCTTCAATACTGTATGGCCTTGCTGAAACTATGAAACTTAAAGATTAACAACCCCTTTCATCTTTCTGTTTGTGGTGCTGACTTTACTGTCTGGCTGTCATCAGTCGAGGGCTCTTCAATACTGTATGGCCTTGCTGAAACTATGAAACTTAAAGATTAACAACCCCTTTCATCTTTCAGAATAAGAAAAAGACTTTGATCATCTTTTCATGATAACATCTTTTGATTAGTATCTGCTTTGGCTTTAGTTAGTGATGTTGTTCTTGTGCGTGAATTTTTGAAGCAGTATTTTATTCTTCTGTGCTATTTAGGACAGCAGGTCTTCCGCAGTACGGCCAACTTGGTCATGGAAGCAACAATGAGGTCGATTGCTACTCTGTAACATATTGCATCTACTGAGTTTGCAATATCAGTAATTGTGATTTGATTTATGATATTACAGTATAATGCCAAAGTTTCATCGGTAAGTCTAGTGTATGATCCCCAGCCCCATCCCAGGGCAATAGCTGCATTATCTGGAAACACTGTTGTCAAAGTTGCATGCGGAACAAATCATACAGGTTCATTTCCTTTCTTTCTTTCTTTCTTTCTTTCTTTCTCTTGTTAATTTGAATCTTCAGGATCAACACTTTAACACCTTTGCTATACTTGGATGTGCAGTTGCAGCTGATTCAAGTGGCTTTGTTTACACGTATGTTCCTTCTCCACCATTAGTTTGACACTGTTACAATTCAGATAGTTATGACCACTAGTATCTCTATACATGTTGTATCAAGTCCCTTTCTGTATACATAAATATGATTCCTTCAGGTCACATATTTATGTTCTCTCACATAGTTCCTTTTTTGTTTGTTTTACCAGCTGGGGTTTTGGTGGATATGGAAGGTAACTTATTCTTGCCATGTCTCTCATCGTATTCATGATATATCCTATATTGTTCACCTGTCCACTTTCTTATTGCGTAGGTTGGGCCACAATGAACAGAAGGATGAGTGGCAACCACGCCTTGTTGAAATATTTCAAAAGAACAATATCCTGGGTCCCAATGATATTATCTCAGCTGGTTCTGCAAGTTCTGCCTGCACTGCTGGTGGTATGATGCATATATGTCTGATGCACATGCTATTTTATCATGCTACTCTGGGATAAAATTACTAAACGAGTTTATTGCTTGGGCTATATGGAAAACTATAATAGGAAAAGGCACTCTTGAGAATACACTTTGGCCGGATCACATATGGGATCAAACAGCTCTTGTGATTAGTTTACCTTGTACCTTAAGCTGGTATTTAGTTTTGTTTGTGTTGCATGTCTTGGTGAGCTGATTATACAATTCAAACATCCAACATCCAAGTGAGAGGACACGATTGAGTTAGCAATGGAACCTAGCCTGTTGCACAGCCAAACCTATCAAGCCTGCACCTGCCAAACATTATTGTATCATATGCTGGCAGTTTTTCTGTGTTTGCATGCATGATGCATGTGGCTAAAAGTTGTTAAACGTTGCTGCCTTTTAAGTGTATTCTCTTGTGCGCGTTACTACTTGGAAAATTGAGCTAAAAAGGTACTTTCTGATAATATTGCTCCTGAATTATTTCAACTGAAGGAAAAAATCGTATGAGTGTTCACTGTCACTTTGATTGGCGTATTATTGGTCTAATTGATGGTCAAGGTTAAATAAAAAAACAAGGACACCATGTAAACGAGAACGGATGGACTATGCAAGAGCCTTTTATTATCATTAAAATGAGGTGCTATAAACAGAGGGTCCAGATGCGGCTGAAGAGGCAGTGATATGTGTTTTCAGATGTGCAATCAAATACCTTAGCAGGTTCTTTTATTGCACTCAGCAATTTGTAGAGCAAGACTATACACTTGATGTCATGAGCATCAAGTCAAATTGTCCTGTTTTAGCGATGGGCATATATCACTCTGGGCAAATATTTATCTAAACCAAGGAAGAATAACGCATTCTTTATTTCTTTTGACTATTTATGATGTTTGAGTTTAGTTGCATTACATAAGAGGTATCTGACATGATTCTTGAATCATCCTATTTTTCATCTGCATGTTAGATCTCGTATCACATATGATTGGAAAATAGTAAAATGAAAATTTGCGAATGGAAATAGTATTTGTTGCTATACCTTGCACTTTGTCAATCAGATTCGTGTTCTGTTGATTTTGTTGCACAGCTGCAATATTACCCCCCAAGCTCCATTTCTATTAAGAACGAGGCCACAAACACAGTGCACCGCTCAGGACAGTTAGCAGTAGCTGCACCAGCATATCAAAGTTTTGAAACAGTACCAACATACTGTTGGAATATTTATAACTGCTATATTTTAATTAATCGTTGGTCATTTTGTTTTGTTTTTAGGTCGCGGGCAGCTGTATATGTGGGGAAAGGTCAAGAATTCAGGCGATGAGTGGATGTATCCAAAGCCAGTCATGGATTTAAGGTTCCTTGCAAACTGTGAAATACCATATTGATGAACAGTGCCCTCGATGGCTACACTCTGCTGTTTAGCTATTCTCATAATCAGCTTCCTGTTGAAATAGTCCTCACTTATCTTATTAATAGATGATTTGTTTGTTTCAGCGGTTGGAACATCCGCTGCATGGCTTCTGGTAACATGCACCACACTGTTGGTGCAGATGATTCTTGCATAAGTTGGGGTCATTCTGAATATGGGGAGCTTGGTTATGGCCTAACACAAAAGTAAATCTATTTAAAATGCTAATACTATGTGAAATACAAGTCTTGCAACCTTCGAGATTTCAGCCATTAAACTTCTCTTACCAGCAAGTGTTGTGCATTATATGATGTAACAGGTCATCTGTAAATCCTAAAAAGGTTGACATTCTTGAAGGAATGCATGTTACAAGGTAATTGCATGAAATCAGCATGTGAGTATAGTCGCATCCTCTCTTCATACTATTATTCAATACTAAGCTCAGAATACTTCTGCAGTGTTGGTTGTGGAGTTGGGATGTCTCTGATCGTTGTTGACAGGGCAAATGTTGGTGGTAAGCTTGAGCAGGTAATTAAATGGGCTTTCATGCACGAGCAGTTTACTTGCTTCAAGTTATGGATAGATTAAAATTTAATGTAATTTATTATAATTATTTGTGACGCTAAAGCTAAACAAAAGAAACGAGTTGAATAAATCAGCAGCATGACTTTGGGTCATGTAGTGACTAGTGAGTTATGTCTGTTAACATGCATGAAACATCTACTAAACAACTGAGGCATAGCATATTAATATTAGTGACAGAGCTAGGTGATCAATGAGACATGCTAATGACGATGAATTAACTTTCAGGAGGTTACATGAAAGGAAAAATCTCTTGGAATTATTGATCCACAAACATTATTAGGGAAATTGTTTGTCAATTTGGAAAGTGCCATTTACTCATATACCCGCCTCCCTCTTTTCTTCGGTTATCAGTTGTCACGTCTTCTAGTGCTTAGATTGACAATAACATGCTTCAACACCCAAGATTAGGAATTTGACTAGTTTACTCAGTACCTTCTTTTTACGGGAACATTAGAGGACTTGATTGAAGAGACTGGTTTTTTTAGAGAGAACTGAAGAGACTAGTTAAGTTAACTATACCCTGTAATATCAATGTGTTGTTATATCTCCTTTCATTACCACGGTCTAATATATGCATTATTACTTTTGTCTCAGCTGGATACTTTTGATGGTGATGCTGATGCTATCTTTCAAGGTGTGCATTTCTCTTATCCATTTTTATGATGGCATAGTATTAAACTTCAATTTGTCTCCAAACTTTTTTGAAATTTGATGGGCAAATCATTCTAGTTTTGCTTGATCTGTTGCAAAAGAAGTTATTATCCTTGCCCAGTATATCCAGTATATTGAAACTAGGTAACTGTTACTTGGTTTTTTTAGAGAACACGAAAGAGCTCTACTTTCCTCCGCGCTGCAATGGGAAAGGAAAACCAAATACAAATACGAGCCAACATCTCGCAGTCGATGAAACAGGTACTTGCCAGGTTTCCTATCTAAGTTCTCCTTGTGTCGATTGTACAGTAATCATCCTTGTAGCCAGTTTTCCACTTTTCCTATCTAAGTTCTCAATTTGTATATTTATATTCAGACGTCATCAAAACATATATATGATTCCTGTACCTCGATACTTGTAATATGAGATTAAACAGTTAAATACAAAGCAAACATGAACATTATATGCTAGGATGGTAGTGAAATCATAACATGGAGATTCATCATGAAAATCAGAAGTTTTATAAAGTGCAAAAGGAAGCAAGTAATAAGAAAGATCAAAACCTGAAATTGATGTATAGTGTAGTACCGAGAACCAACAATTATAAGTTAGCAAGTGCGTTTGTAAATCAGCAAATGTGCGTTAGCACATACTCCCTCCGTTCCGAAATAGATGACTCAACTTTGTACTAACTTTAGTACAAAGTTGGGTCATCTATTTTGGAACGGAGGGAGTATATTCTTGCACCTCCAGTGTACAACCATGCCATCACATATACATAGGGCAGCAATTTAACGACGTCACTGCACGTCAATTTCTGGTTGAAATTTAGTGATATGCAAATGTGTTGTAGTCTCTGCAATATCCAGTCTATGAAATGACATCTTAGTTGATTATGCCACTTAAAACAGCCTGGTAAGTGGTAAATCCATTAAAACATGTTAATACTTGGGTTTGTGTACTCGTAGCATCAGTGGGGACTTTTTACTAGTATATAGTCTACTATGTGGTCTTGCTAACTTAGTTCCTTCCTAGTCTTTGTAGAGATTCCACTATGGACTACATACGGATATGTGGTCCATGGTGGAATCTCTACAAAGACTTATATTTAGGAACGGAGGGGATTTTTTTTTGTATACTCTCTTGTCTGGTGAAATTAATTACTCCCTCTAGTGTCAAAAACGCTCTTATATTATGGGATGGAGGGAGTAGCTATCTTGTCAACATTTATTGTAGAGATAAATACACTTGTGGTCACTGAAGTTGAGGTCAAAACACAATACGGTCATTGAACTTCAAAATACGCTCAATACGGTCATTGAATACGAGTTGTGATGATTATACGGTCACTGGCCGACCGTAGACTTCCGTATTTTGTCTGGTTGACCGGTCAACAGGTCTCTTGTGGCAATCTTTGACTGGTTATGCTCTCTCTCTACCACGTGGGTCCCACATGTCAGTCAGGCAGAAGAAATAAATAAAGCAAAAAATTACGCAGTAGTTAGGAGTCGAACCTGCAACCTCCGGGTCTGGTCGACAGTGTTCGTGTCAGCCACCTCGCCTTCGACTGTCTGCGTTTTGTTTTGAGTTGTCACACGTATTATATTCTCACTACGTGTTGTGTGCGGCTTGTTTTTAAAGTTTTTTTTGCGGGGATTTTTAAAGTTGTTCTCTATAGCTTTTTTAGGGTATTTGTTTTGCGTAGCTGCATGAGTGCATGCGTGTTAGTGTGCCAACTCTCGCGCGATGACCACCACGGCCAACGTCAACTTCGGTTAATTTCGCCCCGCAAAAAAAAAACTTCGGTTAATTTCAAGACCCAGTACTATATTTTACTCCTATTCCTCGGATGCGAGCTCGCACAGATACAACTTTCAGGTCGTACTATTCTTCAACCATTTCTTATTTTATTTTTACATATTTTGTCTTTCAGTTTTGTTGTTTTGCTTTCTTGTTTTACTTATTATTTTTCCTATTTTATAATTATAAATCTTTTTTGAAATCCGGGGACTTTTTTAGGTTCACGATCATTTTTTAAATTCGTGAATATATTTTCAGGATGTCTGAATTTCGCTATTATTTTTTGGATTTGTGTGCAATGCGTTTACATGTCTTCCTGGTTTGAAATTTGAGAATATTTAAATTGGCAACTAATTTGTGCAATTCGTGTACATGTCTTCCTGGTTTTGAATTTTGCTTATATTTTTTGGAATAGTTTTGAAAATTCACAAAAAAAATTTCAAATTCGATAACATTTTTAAATTTTTTGGAAAAATAATTTGACAACCAGACGGCACAAATAAAACACACACACACACTAACACGCATGCACTCACACAGCTACGCAGCAAATAACCCTAAAAAAAGCTACAGAGATCAACTTTAAAAACAAGCCGCACACAACACGTAGTGGAACCTATAAATGTGTGACAACTCCAAACTAAACGTGTAACGGCGCCAGGCGAGGTGGCTAGAGCTCACACTATAGACTTGACCCGGTGGTCGCAGATTCGACTCCTAACTACGGCGTGCATTTTTTTGATTTATTTGTTTCGTCTGCCCGACTTGGTAGAGAGAGAGCGTGACCACTCAGTCAAAGTTTGCCACATAGACCTGTTGACCGGTCCAACCAGACAAAATACAGAAGTCTACGGTTGGTCAGTGACCGTATAATCATCACAACTCGTATTCAATGACTGTATTGAGCGTATTTTAAAGTTCAGTGACCGTAGTGTGCTTTGATCTTAACTTCAATGACCATGAGTGTATTTACCTCTTTATTGTACATAGTTTTAGTCTGTAGAGTTTGTAACTTTTATGATTGTGGCCTTATGCATCTCGGCTGCTCCACTTGTAAAGGTTGAGAACTTCTTACAACAGCACCAGGGGGATTGTTGTACAAATCTAGGAGCATGAATTGCAAATTCTGCTGTTACATCTCAATGGCGTCCCCTTAATTATTTAAATATGATCTACATGATGCACAGGATACCATGCCCATTACTCCCCTTGTGCATGCTTTCCTAAAAAATGGCTGCATGCATTGTTCAGATGCAAGGCCGGGGGCACGCCTCCTTTTCCAAAAAAAAAAAAATTTACTCCCCTTGTGCCACACTTTTCAAGCCTAGTTCAAGCTGGCCCAAGTTTAGCTTAGAAAAATATCGAGTAGGTTGTTGGTCATTATTGGGTTTGGCCTGTTCACGGTAGAATTATCTAGGCAGCAGCGACTGCCACAGATTCAGGTTGATTGGTTTTGACATCAAGTATTCGTCCTGCTAATGTTGATCATAATGCTTTCAGCTCAACATTAGGATTCCCAACTAGATCTATGTTCTCCACTGCTATCCTTTCAGCTCAACAATTGGTCAATCGTTTGCTGCATTTTTGTCTTAAAATTTCCTTCTTATGTTGGCACCACGTCAAGCACCAGCAGTTACGATGCACGAAATTCTGGATCTTATTCTCTCACTCGAATAACCTGTCACTTGTGCCGTGTTGTTGCTGGCCAGCCCCTTTCTACCAAGGTTTGGGCAACCTGATCACAGATCTCATGCTATTCGCTGCCATACTAGAAAACAGAGACCCCACTAGTGTGAAAGAAGTAGTCAAGGTCCATTGCAGTGGGACGATGTTCGACAACATCACCCTTTGTTCCACTGAATATAGTGGGCTCTGTTTAGCTTACAGCTTCCTGATTTATTTTTTTGTCCATCCAATTCTGGTGCTTCATCCCAAACTGAGGCCTGAGCATTGGTGGTTTTGAACCGTTTCACTGCAGAAGAAGAGACGTCCGAGGCGGAGCAGGTCACCAAGGCGGCATCTCGCACCGCAAATTCACGGTCCAACAAGCGCAAGAAAGCCTTGGAACATGCAGAAGCAGAGGACGAGGACGAGACTGGAGAAGTGCCCGAGGCAGAGTGTGGCAGTCATGGCCGCGGGCAGTCTACGAGAAGGGGCAGAGGCAGAGGCAGAGGCAGGGGGGCCAAGACGGCGACTCCGGAGCCAATGCCGTCCGGTAGGGGCAGGGGCAGAGGCAGAGGCCGGCCCAAGAAGGGGAGCCCTGGCGCTGCTCCTCCGGAAGAAGGAAGCTCGGGACGAGGTGGAAGGAAGAGTGGGAAGCGAGGGAGGCCTCGCAAGTGATCGGCCGGATGAACCTCGGGCTCGCCAACGTTTTTTTGGTCAGAGAAGATAGCAACGAGAGTGGTTGCTAGTCGTTGGTGTTGCCATGCCAACGTGCCGTGGGGCCTGGTTATCCCAGTATCCTGTAATATGGTTTTGAACTGCTACTAATCTGATGGGGTTGCCAAGGGCTAGCTATGGACACTGTAAAGCACCGGCGATGATGCTATGAACGACTGATGATGATCTATGAAGGAATGAACGAGTCACCTGCATGAATTTTTCTGGAAGAATATATGCAGAGCAAAGTGACAAGAATGTTCAGTTTTATCAAAAGACAAAACACGTTCAGGAAGAATCAGACTGGCGCGGGACTCCCGGGCCCGATTTTACCTTCCGTCTGAACCAAGAATCAGACTGCATCCGTGGAAGTATAATAACTTTTTTTTTTGAACTGAAAAAAAGTCTGTACTTTACTCCGGTAAACCCACCACTTCCGTCAAGCCATCTCGAACTTACAACGTCCGTCTCCGATACCAAAATAAACGCACCAGATCGATTTAAAGATCCGACTACAACGTTGGCCGCCCGATTACAAACGCCACCGAAATCAATCAACCCACCACGCCATGGCGGCCGCCGGCGCAGCATTGCCGCACCTGGACGACGGCATGGTCTCGGAGATCCTGTCCCGCCTGCCCTCCAAGGACGCCTACCGCCTGGCCGCCGTCTGCCGGCAGTGGCGCGCCGTGCTCTCCCAGGCGACGTTCCTCTGCCGCCACCTCTCGCCGCGGCCGCTCCCGCTCCTCGACGACCGCCCGCACGCGCTCATTATCCAGCCGCGGCGGAAGGTCGGCTTCACCCACCTCACGCTCGTCGCCGTCGACCCCGCCGACCGCGTGCCGGTCCAACCAAAGTACACGGACCCCGCCCGGCCGCCCCCGCCCTCGCCCCGCGAGAATCTGGAGCCTACGCCCCATCTCTTTGAAACCGCCGAAGACGACTCCGTCTTTCGACTCCTGGACCCCGACGGCGCCGACGATCTTGGCGATGCTGATCCTGAAGAGGTAGACGACGACGATGTCCCTGCTGAACTGCCGGATCTACCTATGGATGGCCCCGTCTCCTCTGATCTGGCCTCCACGGTGATGGAGGATCCCACGCCGCCGCCGGCGGATGACTATATTGTCTTCTTCGAGCGCACTGTGCCGATGCTCGGCATCTCCGTCATCTCGTCGCACGGGCGGTTGCTGCTATGCCGCAGCCGGAGCCGCTACTACGTGTGCGACCCGGCGGCCAACCGCTGGCTCGCGCTCCCGCCGTCCACCATCTCGTCGTCCAGCGCCGCCAACTCTGCTCTCCACTGGAACTTCGACGTGTCCACCGGCCGGCTCGCGCTCACCGTCGTCCTCCTCGTCCGGCGCAGGCGCCGACGCGTGCTGGTGGATACCTTCTCGTCCGCTTCCGGCAGGTGGGACACCACGGAGCTCGCCGCGCCTAGCGCCGCCCGCTGCCTGCCTGCCGTGTCCCCCGGCGTCCACGTCGGCACGTGCTTCCACTGGCTGAGCCAGCGCTGGCGGGCCGGGCCGGCATGTGGGCCACATTCTCCGCTACAACGCCGCCCGGTGCCGCGCCTCGGTGCTGCGCGAGCCGCCGCTGGCGGAGGATGCCCTGGGCCGCATGGACTGGTTGTCAGCGCACGTACGGCCCACAGACGGCCCCAGAGGATAGTGCAGCCCAACAGGAGATTCGTCGGGCCAGAATGGGCCCGTTGAGCCCGCTCGCCTAGCGGCTCGCTACTTAACCCGCAGACGACGAGAGGATCAGCATCCAGGCTGGATCAAACGGACGGCGGCTTCTTCCTCCTTTCCCCACCTTCCTTCCTTCTTCCTCCCCAAGAACAGAGAGAGAGATCTATTGTAATTCGAATCCGGCTTGTAAGCGAGAGCTAGTAACAGATCGACCTGGTACCTAACATCCTGGTATCAGAGACCACCACCACTCCCTCCGCCGCGTCTAAACCTGAACACCCGCCGGCAAACCCAAGCGCGGCAAGCGTTCGTCGCCGCCATGGATCCAGCCCTCAAGGAGTACCTCGACAAGCTCCATCAGGACGCCAAGGCCGACTCCGCCCACGTCCTCAAGCAGCTGCAGGCGCAGTCCACGCAGATCGACGATCTCCTCCACTGGAAGCCAGATCTCGAGGCCCGCTTCGCGAAGCTGGAGTCCACGGTCGCGGCGCTGCGCGCGACCGCGCCTACACCACCACCGCCGAGTGGAGCGGCGATTCCACATCACCTGCCTCCTCTGCTTCATGTGCGAGGATATCTCCACGGGCCCGATGGCCGCGGCGACGTCGACATCACCGGAGGGGGATCGTCAGTGACCCATGAGTCACTGGTGATGTGGCCATTAGAGGTTCTTTGGCTACGACACGGAGTAGAGGAAACAAAGTGTTGTCTGCGCAGGAGAAGAAGAATGACAAAGGGATACTGGGAATTGCACCGTGTGCTCAATCTGCTAGCATAAATTGTTGTGGCGAAATTCCTGTCAAGTTAGTAGTGCCAGAGGAGGTGAAATCAAATTTTCGTACGCCAAGCTGGGTGATGATCGGTGCAATTCTAATCCAAGTGCCATAACACATCTGAAGGCTATTTGGAAAGGATGTGCACATAGTCCTTATTTCCTACGTAGTCATATTAGTAGTTGCGTTGCCAAGTGGGGTACTAGTCCGTTTTATAATCCTACAGGTGATCAATGTGGCCGAATATTTTATTAGGTAATTTGTAATTAGTTCAAATCAGAGATAGAGTCTGTTAGAATCTAAAGTTAGAACTATGAGTCGGTTTGGTCTACGTATGTCTCGCCTATATAATGGGCTGGCTTCGGCCGTGTACGGGGATTAGTTTATGGAGCAGTCAAATAAAGAAAGCAGAAAACGCCTTGTGTCAGGGGCACCATCGTGATGAGTTTTTGCGATCCATGACAAGGAATATGTCGCTGCTACGTCGTGATTGACCTGGTGTTAATTTTTGACGCAAGCCCTTTTCCTTCGGTTTCTTCTCTCTAGTAAGATCCGAAGGCTTCTTCTTTCGCTACTAATTATCTTCAACTACTGCTGCTATTGTTCGTCGTGTTTCATCTAGTACCGTGAAAGATCGGACTGTCTTCACGCACGAATTAGCGTCTTGCTAGTTTGTGTCCCATCAAGTGGTATTCAGAGCTAAGGTTGTTCACGGTATTGTCTTGATCAAGATGTCGACCTCGGTCAACAAGGAAGACGAGGTTGCTGCTGATTCTCAAATTGTACGTCCAGTGTACGCGGATGATATTCCTCAAAATATTCGGGATGGTTTTGACCACACATGCAACTACATCAAGCAATGTCATGATGCGCTCGGCAAAAGGATAGATGTCCTGATCACTCGGTTCGATGGTTTGGCAGACATCATCAATATGCCGACAACGAATTCTGCACCACCACAGACTGCTGCGGCTGCTCCACTGCATTATGCACCACCGCTCGCGAAGGACATGCCGGCGTGCATGATCGCCGCTTACGGCACCTCATGTTGGAGATGATGGTCTTGATGACGGCGTTGACCAGCAGCGGGTATGCTCCACGACCACGACACTATGAGCCTCGTCCCCAAACATCCGTTCGTGGTGGAGTGCATGACCGAGTTGGTCAAGCTGTGCGTGTGCCTTTGGACGATGGAATTGGGCGATAAGAATTTCAATCCTTCGTTCTCCGGCAAGTGCGAACCGAAGGCTATTTGGAGTGGGAGATGCGTGTTGATCAAATTTTGATGCCCATCATTATAGCGAGGAGAAGAAAGTTCAACTTGCTGGAATTGAGTTCACCGGTTACGCGCTAATTTGGTGGAATCAAATTTGTCGTTCAAGACATCGCCCGACGACTTGGCGAGGTATGAAAGAATTCATGAGGCGACGTTTTGTTCCTGAGCACTATAAAAGAGATATGTACAACAAGTTGCAGCGGCTCTCTCAAGGTAATATGAGTGTTGATGAATATTACAAGGAGATGGAATTGCTTATGATACGTACATGGACAACGGAGGATCAGGAGGCGACCATGGCACGTTTCTTTAACGGGCTAAATATTGAGGTGCAAGATCGTGTTGAGATGGTGGTCTACTACAACATACAAGATCTTGTGCACCAAGCTGTGCATGCGGAACAACAGATTAAGCGGCGCCAAGTCAACACAGTTTCCAGTACCACTTTGAACACATGGCGACGCTCACAGTATAAGAGTGAGGATGTCGGTCCTAGCTCCAGGGTGACATCATCAAATCGCTCTCATGGTTCCGTGCAGAAGGATGCTTCAAAATCAGGACTGTCGATGGTTGATTCTAGTGCATAGTCGACCGGACGCACTAGTGGCATAGAGTGTTTCAAGTGTGGAGGAAGGGGACATATGAAGCGTGAATGTCCTAATGAGAAAAGAGTGTTGCTCACGAGAGACGGCTATGCATCCGCTAGTGATGAAGAGGCAGTTTCTGACACTTCTAGTGAAAAATCTAAGGATGCTGAAAATGTGGTTGCGAGTTTTGAAGCTGCTGAGTCATATCCTTCACTAATGGTGCAACGAGTGCAAGAGGATTGCATTCAGGATAAGGGGCAACGTTGGAATATTTTTCAATCTGAGTGCAAAATTAACAATACCAATTGCAAGTTGATTATTGACGGTGGAAGCTACACAAATGTTGTCAGCAAGGGATTGGTGGATGCTTTAGGATTACATATGTGGAAACACCCACAGCCCCATCGTGTCGAGTGGATGCATCACACTGGAAAGTTGAAGGTTACCCACAAGGTGCGCATAAATTTTTCTGTTGGCGATTATACTGATATGGTTATATGCGACATTTTGCCAATGGATGCATGTCAGTTACTGTTGGGCAGGCCTTGGCAATATGATAGTGGTGCCACACATGATGGGAGGTCTAATACTTATTCATTTTGGAATAACGGGAAACGACATGTGTTGCGACCAATGTTTGCCAATGCTATCAAGGTGGATGTCAGAGCTACCACGAAACCGAGGACGGCTTCGTTTCAAGAGGGAGGGGATGATGTGGCCATTAGAGGTTCTCTGGCTACGACACGGAGTAGAGGAAACAAAGTGTTGTCTGCGCAGGAGAAGAAAAATGACAAAGGGATACTGCGAATTGCGCCGTGTGCTCAATCTGCTAGCATAAATTGTTGTGGCGAAATTCCTGTCAAGTTAGTAGTGCCAGAGGAGGTGAAACCAAATTTTCGTACGCCAAGCTGGGTGATGATCGGTGCAATTCTGATCCAAGTGCCATAACACATCTGAAGGCTATTTGGAAAGGATGTGCACATAGTCCTTATTTCCTATGTAGTCATATTAGTAGTTGCGTTGTCAAGTGGGGTACTAGTCCGTTTTATAATCCTACAGGTGATCAATGCGGCCGAATATTTTATTAGGCAATTTGTAATTAGTTCAAATCAGAGATAGAGTCTGTTAGAATCTAAAGTTAGAACTATGAGTCGGTTTGGTCTACGTACGTCTCGCCTATATAATGGGCTGGCTTCGGCCGTGTACGGGGATTAGTTTTTGGAGCAGTCAAATAAAGAAAGCAGAAAACGCCTTGTGTCAGGGGCACCAACGTGATGAGTTTTTGCGATACATGACAAGGGATATGTCGCTGCTACGTCGTGATTGACCTGGTGTTAATTTTTGACGCAAGCCCTTTTCCTTCGGTTTCTTCTCTCTAGTAAGATCCGAAGGCTTCTTCTTCCGCTACTAATTATCTTCAACTACTGCTGCTATTGTTCGTCGTGTTTCATCTAGTACCGTGAAAGATCGGACTGTCTTCACGCACGAATTAGCGTCTTGCTAGTTTGTGTCCCATCAACTGGCGGCACCTCCGGTCACGGGTACGCCTTCCCTTCCGATCGTCCCCACTCCTGTTCCTCCCCTATCTGCCTCCATCCTGACCAATTTGGGTCAACCTCCATCCATGAATTTTCCGGTGTTCACCGGGGATAACCCACAGCTGTGGAAAACACTCTGCGAACAGTACTTCCAGATGTTCTCTGTCCACGATGCCTACCGCGTTCCCATGGCCATCTTGAATTTCTCGGGTCCTGCGGGCATCTGGCTGCAATCAATGCAGAAGAAATTGGCCGGGCTGGATTGGGAATCATTCACTTCCCTCCTCTACACCCGATTCGGTGCGACAAACACCAAATGCTCATTCGACAGTTTTACGCTGTCAAACAAACTACCACAGTAGCAGATTTCATCGAGCGTTTTGAGACCTTGATGAATCATCTTATATCTTACTCAGAGTCCACTCACCCGTATTTTTTCTTGACTCGTTTTGTGGAGGGACTACGGCCGGATATCCGAGCGGTGGTGCTCGTTCAACGGCCACCGGACTTGGACACGGCATGCTCGCTGGCCCTACTTCAGGAGGAAGTGGCCGACGGCGAGCACTCGTTCGGGCGCTTGTCCAACTCCTCGCGTCCACAACCACGCGAGCCGTTCGACGCCGCCGCCCTTCTTCAGTCGACCTGCTACACCAACATCGGTCTCTGAAGATCGCCACGGTACTGACGCGGCACGAGCGACGCCTGAAGCCAGCAAGGTCGCCGCCCTCCGTGCCTTCCGCCGAGCGAAGGGGCTCTGCTTCAAGTGCGGCGAGAGGTGGGGCAAGGATCACACATGCCCGCCCACGGTGCAAATGCATATCGTGGAAGAACTGCTCGCCATGTTTCCCCAAGACGATGTGCAGTCTGAATCGCCACCAGCTTCGCCAATTTCTGACGAGGAGAACCTCTACACTCTGTCCCGTCAGGCTGAAGATGGCTCGTCAGACCCAGGGGTGCTGCAGCTGCACGCGTGGCTCCAAGGGCACGAAATCCTGCTGCTCGTCGACTCAGGCAGCTCTACGTCCTTCGCCGACAGCACTCTGGCAGCAAAACTCACCGGATCCAAGTCACTGCCGCGCCCATGCCGCGTACGTGTCACCAATGGCAACACCATCCCCTGCACCACCTACATCCCAGCGTGTCAGTGGACGACCCAAGGGCATGATTTCAGGACAGATTTCAAAATCCTCAAGCTGGGCTCGTACGATGCAATACTCGGGATGGATTGGTTAAGGCAGCACATCCCCATGAGCATTGACTGGATCGAGCAGTTCTTAACTGTTACAACTCCAACAGCCAATTGACGCTCTCTGCCACGGCTTCAGAGCAAACACAGTGCTCTATGATTTCAGCGCCAGAGCTCCTCAAGGCTTGCAAGCAAGGATCGGTGGCACACATTGTGCATCTCAGCTCTCTCGACGGCACCGGTACTGCAGAGATGCCGATCCCTGTCGAGATCTTGCGCCTACTGGAACAGTTCGCAGATGAATTTGAGGACCCGCGAACTCTGCCGCCCCGCCGCGATTGCGATCATCGCATCCCTCTGATGGCCGGCGCACAGCCTGTCAACTCCAGACCATACAGATACAAACCCGAATTGAAGACAGAGATCGAACGCCAGGTCCAGGAAATGCTCGACGCAGGGATTATTCAGAAAAGTTCTAGCCCTTTCTCATCCCCAACCCTGTTAGTCAAGAAAAAAGATGGCACATGGCGCTTGTGCGTTGACTACCGCCGTCTCAACTCCATGACAGTGGTCGCCAAGTTCCCAGTACCAATCATTGACGAGCTCCTCGACGAACTGGCCGGTGCAAAATGGTTCTCGAAGCTCGACCTGCGTGCGGGATTCCATCAGATAAGGATGGCAGAAGGTGAAGAGTACAAAACGGCCTTCCAAACACACTCCGGGCACTGGGAATACCGTGTCATGCCTTTTGGAGCAGCAGGAGGCCCGGCCACATTCAACGGAGGCATGCACACCACACTGCACCCAGTTATGCGCAAATGTGTCATTTCATTCTTCGACGACATTCTTATCTTCAGCAAGACCTTGTCTGAACACGTCCAACACATCGCGCGGGTGCTCCAGCTGCTCAGAGACGACCACTGGCAAGTCAAGCAATCCAAGTGTTCCTTCGCACAGCGCCAGATTGCTTACTTGGGGCATGTGATCGACGAACGAGGCGTCTCCACAGACCCCAGCAAGGTCCAGACGATCCAGCAGTGGCCTGTTCCTCAGTGTGCCAAAGATGTGCGCAGTTTCCTCGGCCTTGCAGGATACTATCGGAAGTTCGTGCAGCACTTTGGAATCATTGCAAGACCTCTGTTCACCCTGCTCAAGAAGAATCACCAGTTTTTCTAGACAAGCGACACGCAACGGGCATTCGACACTCTGAAACTGAAGCTCACAACGGCACCTGTGCTGCAACTGCCAGATTTCAGTAAGAAGTTTGTGATCGACACTGACGCATGCGCCTATGGCGTCGGCGCTATCCTCCAGCAAGATGGGCACCCGATCGCCTACATGAGCAAGCCGCTCGGCCCCAAGAACCGCGGCCTCTCCACTTACGAGAAAGAATGCATGGCCATCCTCATGGCCGTGGAGCAATGGCGCCCTTACCTGCACAACGACGAATTCATCATCCGCACTGATCAGAGAAGCCTAGTGCACCTCGATGACCAGCATCTGTCCACCCCGTGGCAACAGAAGGCGTTCACCAAGCTGCTCGGGATGCGCTACAAGATCTGCTACCGCTCCGGAGCTTCGAACACTGCTGCTGATGCGCTCTCGCGCCGCTCCCCTGACGAGCTCGTCGCAGCTGTGTCTGTCTGCACCCCAGCTTGGCTGGACGACATCATGGCAAGCTACAACACAAATCCACAAGTTCAGAAGATCTTGGAGGATCTGTCCAAGCGACCGGACCCAAAAGGGCGTTTCTCCATGCGCGATGGCCTACTCTACTTCCGCGACCGGCTTTGGCTGGGCGGTTCCCCCGCCCTGCAACAACGGATGCTCCGCGCATTCCATGACAGTACCATGGGCGGCCACTCCGGCGTGCCAATCACTTATCGCCGCCTGCGCCGCCTTTTCGCCTGGCCCAAGATGAAGGAACACACTCGTCAGTACGTCCAATCCTGCTCCGTTTGCCAGCAAGCAAAACCAGAGCGCGTTCGCTACCCAGGACTGCTCGAACCTCTGCCGGTGCCAGACCGCGCCTGGAAGGTTGTCACCATGGATTTCATCGACGGCCTTCCCCCTTCAGGCAAGTACAACTGCATTCTCGTCGTTGTCGACAAGTTCACCCGCTACAGCCATTTCCTTTCTCTGAGCCACCCCTTCACGGCGGCCAAAGTTGCTCACGCCTACCTGGAGAACATCTACAAACTCCATGGGCTCCCGGAAGCGATCGTATCGGACAGAGACCCGGTCTTCATGAGCAAGTTCTGGCAAGAATTGTTCAAGATCATCGGATCCGAACTCAACATGAGCACGCCGTATCACCCCCAGACTGACGGGCAGTCGGAACGTGTCAACCAGTGCCTGGAGATATACTTACGGTGTTTCACACACGCCTGCCCCAGCAAATGGCATCAGTACCTCGCCCTCGCAGAATTCTGGTACAATTCTTCCTTTCACTCTTCTTTGGGCACCTCACCCTTTGTTGCATTGTATGGGCATGAACCGCGCCACTGGGGCATCGAAGCAGCCTCTACTTGTTCCATTCCCTCCCTCAGGGACTGGCTCGAGGAACGCAAGCACATGCAGCAGGTGCTGGCCGAGCACCTCCATCGAGCGCGCAACATCATGAAGGCGCAGGCTGACAAGAAGCGCACTGACCGTTCCTTCGTCGTCGGGGACGCCGTCTTCGTCAAGCTCCAACCCTACGTGCAAACGACGGTGATGCGTCGCACCAACCACAAGCTCTCCTTCCGCTACTTCGGGCCTTTCAAGATCACCCGCGTCATCAACCCCATCGCGTACGAATTGGAGCTCCCCGCCGGCGCCAAGGTCCACCCGGTCTTCCACGTCTCTTAGCTGCGGCGAGCACTCTCCAACAACATGAAGGTGGAAGACAAGCTGCCCGTTCCACCGGAACAACCGCTGTCGCCGGTGGAGATCATCGACACCCGCTGGCGCAACACTCCCCAAGGCCGGCGCGAGCAAGTACTCGTGCGCTGGTCTGATCCGTCCATCCTCGACGCCACCTGGGAAGACGCCAAGTCCATGCATGAGCGCTTTCCAGCTCTACTGGCTTGGGGACAAGCCAGCTCTCAAGGAGGAGGGATGTCAGCGCACGTACGGCCCACAGACGGCCCCAGAGAATAGTGCAGCCCAATAGGAGATTCGTCGGGCCAGAATGGGCCCGTTGAGCCCGCTCGCCTAGCGGCTCGCTACTTAACCCGCAGACGACGAGAGGATCAGCATCCAGGCTGGATCACGGACGGCGGCTTCTTCCTCCTTTCCCCCACCTACCTTCCTTCTTCCTCCCCAAGAACAGAGAGAGAGATCTATTATAATTCGAATCCGGCTTGTAAGCGAGAGCTAGTAACAGATCGACCTGGTACCTAACACTGGTCGCTGGGCTCGGTAGGCGGCAAGCTCCGCCTGTGCGCATTTGACATCCGCGAAAGGAGAACGTCGATACGACCCCACGACGACAACGTGGAGGGCGTGCATGGCGTGTGGCTGATGGATGCGGCGTCGGCGTGGCGCCGCGTGCACGAGGCGACGGTGGAGGACATGTGGGCATCCCACTTCGTAATGCTGTGCGGCCTGGAGACGCCGGTGGACTTCGCCGGCGCGTGCAGCGAGCTCATTTTCGTAGTGAAATGGAGAAGGCTGTGGCGGTATGACCTACGGAGCGGCAACAAGTTGGAGCTCTACCGTGCACGGGCAGCGGACGACTAGACGCACTCTACCGCCATGTGGATTTATCCTAATGCTATGTGCGCGCAACCTGTATCTGCACCACACATCCTGCCCTACTGCCAAATCAATATGGCCCACATGTGTCAGCCATGCATGCGCTAGTATGTTCAGCCGCATTTCAATTGATTCGACCTCACGTGGGATCACTCTCTCGTCTATCCCTAATGCACCATTTAAATACAAGGTTAATCAACATGTTTTAACTAATTGTGGTTTATTATTTACTAAAAATAATGTAATTATTCTAAGAAAAAACTAATGAAGTTAATTACTGGATTATACCAAAGGAATTTTTAGATGGCTGCGGCGAACTCTACTGGAAATTCCAAAGAACTTTACAAAATCCAAAGAAACAGTTAGTCATGGCAAAGTGTTCTCAAAAGTTCTTCCGATTTTTATGGCAAAGTTCGGACACCATGTTAGCAAAGTCCTGTTAGAAAGTTCTTCGTTTCTTAGAAAGTTCTTCATATTTTTTATAAAGTCCTTTGGAATTTTTGATTATGTTCTTCCGCTTTCTGGTGTATGGGGAGGAAACAAAATAAGATCAATCCATATTCCTAGGTATGCTGGATGAAAAATCCATCACATATATGCCACTATCACACATGAAACCAGATGCATATCAAAAGATTGAGAAAATAATAGTAATAATTGTTTAAGAAAAATTTCTGAAATATATCAAATATTGGTCTTGTTCTAAAGGTCCTTTTGTCGGGAGTTCAAATATATAAAAATTTCTGAAATCAAAATATTGGTTTAAAAGATATAAATGATTCAAGTTAGGAAAGTTGAAATAAAAGGAGTGGATTTGTTTGGGAGAGAGAGAGAAGAGAGAGAGTGGGCATGCACATGTGACACAATGTGTACCTGTTGATGTGATGTGCATGGCGATGTGTGGTGAAGATTGGACTTATGCATGCAAAGAGTTAGGAATAGCCATATTCGCACTACAATGCGTTCCCCTTCTTCAACTGAAAAAAGGCTACTAGTGTTTTGCGGTTTTGAGAAACATCTATCTTTACCACTTGAGGCGGTGATCAAATGGTGCTCCATTTAAGGTGCTAATGCAATGTAACATGTCCATTCTTAGGTTTATTTGTGAGACTATGACCCTGTGTGTTTGGGCTTTTGCTTTTGCTTTTGCTTTTATAGATTTTTTCACTTTGACAAGAAAAACACAAAGGTTCCTAAATAGGGTTTTTTTGTCTTATGAATCAATATTGTTATATGATATTCGCAAAAAAAAAGTTATATGATGGTGTAAGCCAAAAGCTGAAGAAAAAAACATATATTTAGGAGTTTTTTTTGTTTTTTAGCCAAAGTGAAAAGGCTGCTAAAGCAAAAGCCCAAACAAACATGTCCTATGTTGAGATTCAGTTTAGATATACTAGTTGAACGTACATGTGTTGTCATGGAACAATAAACATAGATGTTGAAACATCGTTATATTTTCCTTTAAAAACAAAATTCTCTAGAAAAATCATCATTATAGTTCACAATGTGTACACCAAACGCAACTTATACATGTATCGTCTTATACTTACTAAGAGAAAATCCAACCGTTCCCGTAAAAACCTTCCCATAAGGGCATCTCCAATGAAGACCCTCAAAGAGCCCGCATACATCTCATCCAACGCGGTTCTGTATCGGTCCATCAGGCGTCCGGACCATATTTTCCCCGCAGATAGTCTGGACACGAAACACATCGGGCTCTTACACCCATGGCCCACCCAAAAGGAAGGCACATCTTGCGCTTTTGTAGCTTCCCGCTCTATTTCTGCGGCAAAATCTATTAGAAATATGCCCTAGAGGCAATAATAAAATTGTTATTTTCATGTTTTCTTGTTCTTGATAAGTGTTTATTTTCCATGCTATAATTGTATTAACCGGAAACTCATATACATGTGTGGATACATAAACAAACACCGTGTCCCTTGCGAGCCTCTACTAGACTAGCTCGTTGACTAAAGATGGATAAAGTTTTCTAACCATAGACATGATTTGTCATTTAATAACGAGATCACATCATTAGAAGAATGGTGTGAAGGAACATTGGGGGTCATTAAAGTTGATAAGTGTTTATTTATTTTCCATTTTTCTATTCCTCTTCGGTTCCTTTTGTTTTTCATCGATTTTTCTATTTTTTGTTATAACTACAGTTTCATTTTGTTGTTCACCGATTTTCTCCGCTACGTTCTCGGTTTTCACAGTTTTTTTTGTTTTCTTCCTTTTTTTCATTGTGTTTCAATGGTCTCCTTTGTTTCTTTCTTCGGTTTTAGGTTTCCTTGTTTCTTTTTTCTTTTCTACATAGTTTTTCTCTTGTTTTCTTGTTTCATTTTTCTCTTCGCTTTTCTTTTGTTCGTTTCCTTGTTTTCTAAGCAAATGTCTACATTTTTGTTACACATTTTAGTTTTTTCATACACGTGAAGAACATTTTTAATACACGTTTAACATTTTTAGAATACGAGATTTTCCATACACATGATACATTTTTATATACATCCAAATCATTTTAATAAAGGTTTAACATTTTCATATATATGATTAACATTTTCTAAATATATGCTTTGATGTTTAATTTTGTGTGTACACATCATACATTTTCGTTATAGACCTGATACATTTTTTTATACATATTTCACATTTTATTTATACAAGTTTAAAATAATCTAAATACATGATTAAAAAATTTAAACATATATTGTTAAATGTATTTTTCTACACATTATATATTTCTTGTATACATCCGACTTGGAACATTTATGTAAAATGTTTTTTACAACATATATATTTAGAATACATAGAAGTATAAAAGGTAAAAAAGGGCAAAAATCAGAAACAAAAAGGGTAAAAAATGAGACAGTAACCTCCCGTGGATTGGGCTGGCTCATATAGGAAGGCACCTGGTTGCACGTGCGCTAGTTGAACCGCCCCATTCCCAAGCTTCCTTAGACGAGAGCTGACTCTGTCTTGCTTGGGTACCCCTGTGTCTTAAGGGAGCTGAGGAGCGATCGTTCGGAAGTCTCCTTAACGACCACTTGGGGTGGGCCAAGAGCGTGCCACTTGACGTGTTCTCAGCCACCGCCACATGTCCTGGTCTGAGCGTTCTCGCTGGATTTTTAATTTTTAATTTTTTCGCATACATCTTTTGACTTTTTAGATGTTTTTTTGGGCTTTTTAGTTTTCCACCGGTCTTTCTTAGTTTTTCGACAAAAATATTTTAATTTTTGCGTTAATTTTTTTTTTGTAAGAGGCATGGTTTTGCTTTCGCGAGAGGCACGGTTTTGCTTCAATGAGAGGCACGAACGTGCCTCTTGGAAGCGAAAAAACATGTTTTTTTTTCTTTCACGAGAGGCACAATTTTGCTTCTGCCAGAAGCACGACCTTGCCTCTCAGAAACGAAAATAACCTTTTTTTTTCTTTCACAAGAGGCACGATTTTGCTTTCGCGAGAGGCACAGCCGTGCCTCTCAGAAACAAAAAAAACATTTTTTTTTTGCTTTCATGAGAGGCACGGTTTTGCTTTCATGAGAGGCGCAGCCGTGCCTTTCGGAAACGAAAAAAAAATGTGTTTTTTCCTTCCGCGAGAGGCACGGATTTGCATTCATGAGAGGCATAGTCGTGCCTCTCAAAAACAGAAAAAATGTATTTTTTTTCCTTTTTTCTTGTACGAGAGGCACGATTTTGCTTCCGCGAGATGTACGGAATTGCTTCCGTGAGAGACACGACCATGCCTTTCGGAAACGTCTTTCAGAAATGGACAAAAAAAGTGCTCCTGGTGTGTTTTTTCCGTTCAATTTTTTCATAAAAAGAAGCTTGTCAAACATATCGACATGGAATCTAGTTTTGAAGATCTAGACGGGAGAAATCTAACGATGCGAGATTTGGACACACGGTTTAAGAGATAAAACGTTTTGAATAAATAGATCTATGCAAAAAGGAAAAACTCACATGTTGCAACAAGTGGCGCACATACAGTCCACCACTTGCCGCAAACTGGAAAGGTGGATATGATCGTTGAAAGGGGTACTCCTCGATTAGTGATTTCGAGCGAGACATGAGCGAACCCTCGCTGAAGCAAACGTCTAGTTGGGCCGGCCCGCGCGCGCAGGAAACACCAACTGTTTTCTGTTTAGTTTTTTTTTCACTTTTTACTTTTGTTTATACTTTAAAATATTCTAAATATAAAAATTATAAAAACACTCTTGATATAACATGTAAAAATATTGAACAAGTATTTGAAAAATATTAAAGAAATATTTGAAAAATGTTGAATAAATAGTTGAAAAAAACTACAGTCTCGCTTAAAGCGAGAAATAGTCGCGCCGTCCTTCCCTGGGAGTGAACCCCCACGTTGTCACAGGCCCGGACTTTGATCTCGGCCCATAATACAGTGGACATGAGCCATGTCAGTTTGGGCCTGTCGCTTCAATGGGAGCGAAGCCAGCCGTTGCGGCAGGGCAGAACACCCCGCGAATCGCGAAAAGCTCCGTTCTAGAGAGCCGCACTCAGTTTCAAACCCTCTTCCCCACTCGCTTCCACAGTTCTCAGCTTCCGCCCCACCGAAGCTAGGGTTTCCGGTCGGAATGGCGGCGAGGATGCCGGCCAGCGCGGCCGCGGCCGCGGCCGCCACTGAAGGCGAGGAGAAGGCGGCGGAGGCGGGGGGCAGGGAGCTGCTGTACTGCGGCACGGTGCGCTTCGACATCATGGGCCGGACGGTAAAGGGTGGGGTGCAGGGCAGAGGCAACCTGGTGTCCCCGACGCGGCTGCGCCCTCTCGTGGGCGTGGACATCCGCTTCGTCGCCGCCGGCTGCGGTGAGTTCCTTCCTCCCCTACTCCGCGTCCGAGATGAGCTCCTTAATTTCCTCCACCGTATTTCTTCATCTAATATGAGGAGGCATGGGAATTCGCCCAGTTTGTGCGCGGAAATGCCTAGATTGGTGGATGGTCCTAGTGTTTGTTGAATGCTGTCAAGTAGTAGTAAAATCGAGTTATGGTCATATCGATTTTGCTAATGGATTCCTGCATTTTGCCAGCGGCTTGCCACTGTGTTGCTCTGAGTTCTGACGGCCGTTGCTTCTCATGGGGTCGAAATGAGGTATAAGTATGAGTCGATGCTTAATTTTTGTTATGTTCTTACTTAACACTGTTATTTCTAGCAGAAGGGGCAGCTGGGGCATGGGGACACTCTCTTGCGTAACCTGCCAACTGTTGTTTCTAAACTATCAAAGTGAGATTCCTCTGCATTGTCCTTCATTTTAGTTTAAAAAAAAAGGTGTGTATGGTATTGCTGAACCCATGAATATGTACCATCCAACATACTTGAACTGAATAGCCCAACGGCGTTATATGTCTTCTCAACATGTTTCTAAATGCTAATCAGCACTTGTCAATTCTGCAGATACAACATAATCGCAGCAGGTGTTGGAAGAAATCATACGGTGGTCGTAACTGACGATGGGAGGTCCTTTGCATTTGGTGACAACAGACATGGCCAGTTGGGGATGGGTTCACTAAGGAGTGGTTGACTCCCTCACCTTTTCCTTTATTTTTATGATTGATAGATGACACAACTAGAAGTGCAACAAATACAACTGGTGTACGGAAATATCATTTTGTGCTAGGAGCATATGAGACATTAGTATTATATAATCTACAATTGTGTTCTGTTACGGTGTTACCTGTTCTTGGAATCTACCTGTCTGGGTGATAACGAAACCAATAAAAATATTTATGCCATGAGCATACAGAACTATATTGTTCAGGACGATGGGGTAGTTCTGACAATTTCATGGGAATTTGACCATATGGGAAGCTCATTTTCCCGTTGGGTTCTAACAGTGCTGTTATTTTGGTGTTGTCCCTGACTATGTGTTGTTCTAAATTTGGTGCAGGAACTAGGGTGTCGCCAGTCCCCTGCCTCGTTACTAAAGCAACTAATGCTGTTTGTGGTGCCGACTTTACTGTCTGGCTGTCATCAGTTGAGGGCTCTTCCATACTGTATGGCCTTGCTGAAACTATGAAACTTAACGATTAGCAACCTCTTTCCTCTTTCAGAATAAACAAAAGGCTTTGATCATCTTCTCATGATAACATCTTTCGATTAGTAATTTAGTATATGCTTTGGCTGTATTTAGTGGTCTCGTTCTTGTTCGTCAATTTTTTGAATATGTATTCTGTTCTTCTGTGCTATTCAGCACAGCAGGTCTTCCCCAGTACGGCCAACTTGGCCATGGAAGCGACAATGAGGTCAATTGCTACTCTGTTAACAATCAGTCAATCACACCTACTAAATTTGCTATCATCACTAATTGTGATTTGATTTATGATGTTACAGTATAATGCCAATGCATCATCGATAAGGCTAACATATGATCCCCAGCCCCACCCCAGGGCAATAGCTGCATTATCTGGGAAGACCGTTGTCAAAGTTGCATGTGGAACAAATCATACAGGTTCTTTTCCTTTCTTTCTTTTTCTTGTTAATTTGAGTCTTGAGGATCAGCACTGATACTAAAACCTTTGCTATACTTGGATGTTGCAGTTGCAGTTGATTCAAGTGGCTTTGTTTACACGTATGTTCCTTCTCCACCATTTGTTTGACAATGTTACAAACTTACAATCCAGATAGTTATGACTAACTAGTGTATCTATACATGTTGTATAAAAGTCCCTTTCTGCATACATTAATATGATTCCTTCATGTCACATTTATGTTCTCTCACATGGTTCCTTTTTATGTTTTACCAGCTGGGGTTTTGGTGGATATGGAAGGTAACTTATTCTTGTCATGTATGGTGTATCTCACCGTATTCATGATGTATCCTACATTGTTCATCTGTCCACTTTCTTACGATGCAGGTTGGGTCATAATGAACAGAAAGATGAGTGGCAACCACGCCTCGTTGAAATATTTCAAAAGAACAATATGCTATCTCCCAGTGATATTATCTCAGCTGGTTCTGCAAGTTCTGCGTGCACTGCCGGTGGTATGATGCATATATATCTGATGCACTTGCTATTCTATCATGCACTCTGGGATAAAATTACCCATAGTTCAAAAAAGCGCTAGGCGTTAATTGTGCGTTTTGCCACCGCCTTGTGCTTTACTGACCAAAGCGCATGCTTATGCGCAATTTTGCGCAGATTAAGCACAGTTATGCGCAATGCGTTTTGCCAACGCCTAGAGCCTAGGCGCGCTTAAGTGCTCGCTTAGGTGCGCCTTTTTTTAACTAATTACCACAGGAGTTTATTGCTTGGGCTATATGACAAAATATGCTAGAAAAAGATAGTTTTGAGAATATAGTTTGGCCGAGGGTCACATATGGGTCAAGCAGCTCTTGTGATTAGTTTACCTTGCACCTTAAGCTGATATTTTTAGTTATGTTTGTGTTGCATGTCTTGGTGAGCTGATTATACAATTCAAACATCCAAGTGAGATGGCATAGGAAAATTGAGTTAGCAATGGAACTTAGCCTGTTGAAGACCAAACCTCTCAAGCCTGACAAACATTATTGTTTCATATGTTAGCATTTTCTCTATGTTTGCATACATATGCCTAAAAGCTGTCAAACGTTGTTGCCTTTTAAGTGTATGCTTCTGTGCCCGTTACTACTTGAAAAGGAGCTCAAAACTTGGGTACTTTCTGATAATATTGCTCTTAAATTATTTCAGTTGAAGGAAAACATCGTGTAAATGTTCACTATCATTTTCGTTCTCCTGTCATACTACCCATACATAATTTCCTACTCCCTCCATCCTAATTCACATGGTGCTCATGTGTTTTAGTGTTTAACTTTGACCAATGAAATGTAAGATTATGTGCCAGAAAAAATGTACCATCACGAAAAGAGGTTTCAATGGTATAGTTTTTATGGCACATTACTTATTATTATTGGTCTAATTAAATCACAAAATACAAGGACGCCATGCAAACTAGGACGGATGGAGTGTAAGAGCAGCTTTTTATCATTAAAGTGGGGTGCTATAGACAGGGTCTAGATGTGGCTGAAGATGCAAAGATATGTGTTTTCAGATATGTAAATCAAATACATTAGCAGATTTTTTATTGCACTGAGCATTTTGTAGAGTAAGACTATTCATGGAAATATCTGGTCACTTGACGTTGTGAGCATCAAATCAGATTGTCCTGTTTTAGGATGGGCATACCACTCTGGGCAAATAATTATCCAAACTAAGGAAGAATAATAGTCTTTATTTTCTATTGACTATTTATGATGTTTGGGTTTAGTTGCATTACAAAAGGAGGCATATGCCATGATTCCTGAGTCATCCTATTTTTCATCTGCAAGTTAGATCTCATATCACATATGGTTGGGAAATAGTATTGTCGTTATACCTTTGCACTCTTTCAATCAGATTGATGTTCTGTTGATTGTGTTGCAATATTTGGAACTGCTATATTTTAATTAATTGTTGGTCATTTGGTTTGATTTTTAGGTCGTGGGCAGCTGTATGTGTGGGGAAAGTTGAAGAACTGGGGCGATGAGTGCATGTATCCAAAGCCAGTTAAAGATTTAAGGTTCCTTACAAACTGTGAAATACCATAGTGATGAACAGTGTCTTAGATGGCTACACTCTGCTGTTTAGCTATTCTCATAATCAGAGCTTTCTGTTGAAATGGTATTATCCTCACTTATCTTTTTAATAGATGATTTGTTTGCTTCAGCGGTTGGAACATCCGCTGCATGGCTTCTGGCGACATGCACCATATTGTTGGTGCAGAGGATTCTTGCATAAGTTGGGGTCTTTCTGAATATGGAGAGCTTGGTTATGGCCCTACACAAAAGTACATCTATTTTAAATGCTAATGCCATGTGAAATACAAGTCTTGCAACCTTTGAGATTTCGACCATTTAACTTCTCTTACCAGTTATTGTTATGCATTATATACAGGTCATCTGTAAATCCTAAAAAGGTTGACATTCTTGAAGGAATGCATGTTACAAGGTAATTGCATGAAATCAACATGTAAATGTAGTGGCATCCTCTATTCATACTATTATCCTATACTAAGCTCAGAACAATTCTGCAGTGTTGGTTGTGGAGTTGGGATGTCTCTGATTGTTGTAGACAGGGCAAATGTTGGTGATAAGCTTGACCAGGTAACTAAATGGGATTTCATGCAAGAGCTGTTTACTCGCTTGAAGTTACTGGTAGGGTGAAAATTTAATGCAATTTATTAAAATTATTTATGCAAAACTAAAGAAACGGGTTGAATAAATCAGCAGCATGACTTTGAGTAATCTAGTGAGCTATGTCTGTTAACAGACATCTCCTAAACCAACTAATCAAAGCATATTAATATTAGCAACAGCCAGGTGATTAATCACAGACACATGCTAATGACGAGGAGTTAACTTTTAGGAGGTAACAGTGAAACAAAAATATCTTGGAGTTATTGATCCATAAACCTTTTTTGAGAAATTGTTTGTCAGTTTAAAAAGTGTCATTTACTCATATACCTGCCTCCCTCTTCTCTTTGGTTGCCAGTTGTCACATCTTGTAGTGCTTAGATTGACAATAACATGTTTCAACACCCAGG
The DNA here is from genome assembly GCA_021605205.1 of Aegilops longissima. NCBI lineage: Eukaryota > Viridiplantae > Streptophyta > Magnoliopsida > Poales > Poaceae > Aegilops > Aegilops longissima. The sequence continues at coordinate 66,960,871 of CM038676.1, forward strand.
AATGTGACTAGTTTACTTACTACCTTCTTTTTACGGGAACAGTAGAGTACTCAACAGGAGATACTAGTGAACTATACCCCATAATATGGATGTTCTGTTACGTCCTTCTATTACCTAATGTCTAATACATGTATTATTACTTTTGTCGCAGTTGGATAATTTTGATGGTGATATTGATGCTCTCTTTCAAGGTGTGCATTTCTCTTATGTATTTTTACGATGACAATTATTAAAATTTCATTTGTCTGTGAACTTGGAAATTTGATGGGCCAATATCATTCTAGTCTTGCTTGATCTGTTGCAAAGGAAACTATTATCCTTGCTCAAGATATTGAAACTAGCTAACTGTTACTCGGCTTTTTAGAGAACACGAAAAAGCTCTACTTTCTTCCGCGCCGAGACAGTAAAGAAAAACCAAAACCAAAGACGAGCCAACATCCCGCAATCGACGAAACAGGTACTTGCCAGGTCACCTCCCCTTGTATCAATTGTACAGTAATCATTCTTGTAGCCAGTTTCCCTATTTAAGTTCTTGGTTTATATATTTATATTCAGACATCACCAAAACATATATGATGCATGTATCTCATAATTTTGACGTAATATGAGATTAAATAGTTAAATACTACAAAACAATCTTGAACATTAAATGCTAAAAGAATGTTAGTGAAATCATGACTTGGAGATTTATCATGAACTTCAGAAGTTTTAAATTGCAAAAGGAAGCAACTAACAAGAAGGATCAAAATTTGAAATTGATATATAGTGTGGTGTATAGTAGCAGGAACCAACAATTATAAATTAGCAAGTGCATTTGAAAATCAGCAAATGTGCAGTAGCACATATATTCTTGCACCTCCAGTGTAGTACAACCATGCCATCACATATTCATAGGGAAGCAATTTAGCGACATCACTGCACACCAGTTTCTGGTTCAAATTTAGTGACTCTCACACATGTGCTGCAGTCTGCAATATCCGGTCCACAAAATGGCATCTTGATTATACCACTTAAAACAGCGTGGTAAGGAGTAACCCCATGAAACTTGTTAATACTCAGTTTTGTGTGCTCGTAACATGGGTGGGGACTTTTTACTAGTATATGGTCTACAACAACAACAACAACAACAAAGCCTTTAGTCCCAAACAAGTTGGGGTAGGCTAGAGGTGAAACCCATAAGATCTCACGACCAACTCCTGGCTACAGGTCTAGACTTATAGTATGGTCTTGCTGACTTTGTTCCTTGCTCATAACTTTTTTTCTATGCCCTCTTGTCCAATAAAATTAATTAGCTATCCTGCCAATAGTTATTCGGTGCTTAGTTTTAGTCTGTAGAGTTTGGAACTGGTATGATTGTGGCCTTATGCGTGTCAGCTTCTCCACATGTGAAGGTTAAAAACTTCTTAAAACAGCATCAGAGGGATCGTAGAAGAAATCTAGGAAAGTATGAATTGCAAAATCTGCTGTTACATCTCAATGACGTTCCCTAAATTATTTAAATATGGCATGTACATGATGCACAGGTTACCATGCTGAATAGCCCATTACCCCCCTTGTGCCACGATTTGTCAAGCGTAGTTCAAGCTGGCCCAACTTTAGCTTAGTTTTGGGTTAAGAAAATCACAGGAGCCAGGAGAAAAATGAAAAAATCGAGTAGGTTGTTGGTCATTATTAGTTTTGGCCTATTCACAATAAAATTATTTATCTATGCAGCAGTGACCGCCACAGATTCAGGTGGCTGGTTTTGACTTTCAAGTATCTCTCCTCCTAATGTCGATCCTAATGCTTTCGGAACAGAGAAGATGTTGATAAATTAAGATGTTCTCCAGTGCCATGCTTTCAGCTCAACAATTAGTCGATCATTTGCTGCATTTTGGTCTTTATTTTCTTCTTCTTCTGTGGCCACTATGTCGAGCACCAGCACTTAATATGCATGAAATTCTGCATCCTATTCTCACTCACTTGAATAACTTGTCATTATGTAGCCAGTACGTTGGTCAGACCGTTTCTTCTAAGGTTTTGGCAACTTATCACAGATCTCATGCTATTTGCTATCAGACTGGAAAACAGAAATTACATTAGCGTGCAAAAGGTAGCCAAGGGTCGTGGTGCGATGTTTGTCAACATTAGCCATTGTTGGTCCATCCAATTCTAGTGCTCTGGTATAGTGGGCTCTGTTTAGCTTATAGCTTTCCTGATCATTTTGGTCCATCCAATTCTAGTGCTTCTTCCATGCGCAAAACATAAGTAGTGCTCGTAAATGGCAGTCAAGTACCAGATTTTCAAGCAAACTCCGTAGTGATGGTATGCCTAATAACTGTGCCTTCTGTGTAAAATGGTAAAACTGAAACTGAGTTGGGTTTACATTGGAATTGTTGCTGACTGCTAAAAAATGCCTACCATTTTTACCTTTCACGGTCGCTAAACTGAAATCTAAGCGTGGATGGTTTTGAACCGTTTGTTTCACCGCAGCAGAAGAGACACCGGAGGCGGAGCAGGTAACCAAGGCGGCATCTCCCACCACCAACTCACGGTCCAACAAACGCAAGAAAGCCTCGGAACACGCAGAACCAGAAGCCGAGGACGGGATCAGACAGGCACCGAAGGAGGAGGCAGAGTGTGGCAGTCATGGTCGCGGGCGGGGCAGAGGCAGGGGGGCCAAGACGGCGACTCCGGAGCCAATGCCGTCAGGAAGGGGCAGAGGCAGAGGCCGCCCTAAGAAGGGAACCGGGAGCCCTGGCCCTGCTCCTCCGGAAGCCGGGAGCTCGGGACGAGGTGGGAAGAAGAGCGGGAAGCGAGGGAAGCCTCGCAAGTGATCGGCCGGGTGAGCCTCGGGCTTGGCAGAGCTTTTTTTGGTCAGATCAGCTGGCAGCGATAGTGGTTGTTACTCTTTGGTGCTGCCATGCCACGATGCTGCAGGTCCTAATTCTGCCATACTAACTGTACCCTATAATGGAGATGGCGAGGGCTAGATTCATCACCTCCTGCTGTGCTGCATATTGTGGATGCTAGCCATGGACATTGTAGGCATGAGCAGTGATGCTCTGACGGCTGATGTTTTGTGAAGGAATGAACAGGGTAACAAGAATGTTCAGGTTTTTTGTTTTTGTTTTGAAGTTAACAAGAACTTTTAGTGAGGCGCGGAGGCTGATGCTTTGTGCACTAGATCAAGATTGAGGGGGCACTTGCGGCTGTGAGACGCGGAGCCAGCTGCGTCCATGGCCGGAGTGGCGGGAGACGAGCAAGGGAGTGGGTAAGTTGCAGGTCTGACAGCGTCGGGCAAAAGGGTTCGGGCTTTTCACCCCGCAGTCTTCTTTTCATGGGCTCTCGAGCTGGGATTCCAAACTCTCCGCACCAAAATTCCGCGTGCATATGATTCCTCGATGCCATCACTGGCAGTCAAGATGTGCACAAATTTGAACAGGAGTGACGACCAGCATTTGGCAATCTCTACAACAAAAATTCTATAGACTCCACGGGTACATGACTAGCAAAAAATTGCACAGGCAATTGTTTTCAGTAATCAGTATCCTCTCTCTTTCAAGAGCCACCACTGCAAAAATAGTACTACTAGATCCAGGAAAAAGATGCAACTCTTGACTTGCACTACTAGCCTCTACCAGAACCAAAAAGAATTCCAGCTGCGGGAAATGCTGGAGAGGATCATAATACTGCAACTGTCAACATAAATTTCAGTTTCCTTTCGTTTCTGGTATTGGCTGGAACAGATAAAGTACAAACAACATGTTAGGACCGGATGACAAGTCATTAGGTAACGAGGAGGATATAAGGAATGGCTTACAGTGAACTGCTCTCCTCTATGTACAGATAGTAGGATACTAAATGGCAGGTTCGGTATGTATTCCCGGCGTCGTTGCGTTATCTGTTTCATCAACAAGTCGGCGGAATCGCGCCGCAAGTTCTTGGTAAAACTGCATATCTGATGGACTTACTCGGTCGATTGCCGACTTGAAGTGTGTAATTGCCACTTCTGGGATGTCAAAGTTCTCCTGGTGAAAATCCAAATAGTTTATCAGCAAGCTTCTAGTGAAGAAAACACATCTAGTCCTTGTGTACCAGAATGGGAAAAGGGCAGGCAGCATACATCAAGAGCAGCTACAGCGGCTTCCCTGCAGACGAGCTTTATGTCGGCGCCTGTGTAGCCTTCTGTGAGTCTAGCAAGTTCGTTTAGATTGACATCGTGACTGCAAGGAATTTTGCGTGTATGAATCCGGAAAATATCTTCACGGTCAGCTTCATCTGGTGGTTGAACATCAAGCAGTCTGTCGAAACGGCCTAGTGCATACATCATTCATGAAGTTAAAACCAACAAAAGATAGAAAGCATTGCATGTGAAACCCAACAAGGAACATAGACCATAAAATGCATGTGCATGTATGTGTAGTTAAGACAGATGACCTGGTCTCAGAAGTGCAATATCGATTTTGTCAGGACGATTCGTAGCTGCAATAACAGTGACACCAATCTTCTGGTCCAAACCTGTTGCGATCATAGTAATTATAGATGATCAAAACCTTACTGGCAAAGATATGTAACAACTAACATGAGTCCAGATCGTAGGTTATCAGCATTTCCAACTAATAAGATAGTAAGATACCAGGGCCAATTTTGACTAGTAATTGTCCATTTTAATGATGTAATCTAGGTTTATTATATAAGATAATTCTGTTAATTGTATCAAGAAAAAACAACATGTGTGGAATCAACCAGTAGAACCTAAAGAAATACTCCCTCCGTCCGAAAAAACTTGTCATCAAAATGGACAAAAGGGGGTGTATCTAGAACTAAAATACATCTAGATACATCCCCTTTTATTCATTTTGATGACAAGTATTTCTGGACGGAGGGAGTAGTAGAAACGTCATATCTGCTCTAATTTACATGCTTGACTGATTGGTTTGTGTAGTAGTAGTCATCAATTAAATCAATGACAGCCTAATAATACAAGAGTAACCCATTTTCCAGTATTTAACTACTTAACAAAAAATCAATGGTTTGATCAAATAAAGACTGAGGTAACAAGTGACCAGTTGCTGGACTACCATCATGGACAAACCAACAGTTCCTAAGGAAGTACTCCCTCCGTTCCGAATTACTTGTCGCAGGTATGGATGTATCTAGATGTATTTTAATTCTAGATACATCCATTTCTGCGACGAGTAATTTGGAACGGAGGGAGTACTAAGGCTTACCATCCATTTCCTGTAGCAACTGACTGAGTACCCTATCAGCAACAGATATGCCATTACTTCCATGGCCACGAGTTACTGCAAGCCCATCTATTTCATCAAAAAATAATATTGCAGGCGCATTATCCTTTGCCTTCGCAAATAATGATCTCACTGCCTTTTCAGAGTCACCAACCCATTTGCTGAAAAGCTCAGGACCCTTAACTGCAAGGAAATTCATTTTTGCTTCAGAAGCTACAGCGCGAGCCATCAATGTCTTACTGCAACCTGGTGGTCCAATCATTAGCAATCCTCTAGGAGGGCGGATCCCTAAGCGTTCAAACGCGTCTGGGCATTTCTGTGGCAACTGGATGGCTTCAATTAACTGCTTCTTGATCCTGGCTTGACCACCAACATCTTCCCATCTTACCTTCGGAAGCTCTAGCATTACCTGTACAGGAAATGATGGAAGCATTAACATTGTGCTACGTTCTACAGAGCACACACATATTTTACTGATGTTGGTGTTTATTTCCCATAAGATAATAACATACCAGGGTGCATCTCAACCAACCAAATCAAGAACACCTTACATTAAACTGAATTGTTATACCAGAACTTCATATCAATTGTTCTGAGATGTGCAACTTTTAGCTTAGTTTTCACTGCTCGTCAGTTGGAGTCCATGATGCAGATATTGAGACAAACATATGAAAAGAAAGAAGAAAAGCAAGAGAGAAGAAATGATGCTTACAAGATAAGAACTATTATGAAAGAAATCACAGCAAGTAATAAGAGAAGAAATCTGAGAAAGAAACACTAAATGAACATATAAGGTGGGTAAAAATGATACCTCACGCATTGCACTTGGTCTAACTTTCATTTTAGCTTGTTCAAAGTCATCTTTAGTCACCAACAATAGCAACTCATCTTTCTTATCTTCCGGCTCGCTACTTTCTATGATATCGCCTCTATTGGTCCAGCAATGATCCTCCATTGACATGGTTAACTTTGAGAGAGATGATGATAATGAGCTTACTTCATAACCCAAAAGGCCATCAATTTCTTGAATATTAGTCTTTTCTGCATTTGTGTCACGATCACCAAGTAGTTGGGTTGAACTTTCTTTTACACTGATATAACGGCGAAGAGCACCCAATGCAGCCTCATTGCATAGTGCAGCTAGATCAGCACCCACGAATCCATGAGTGGCAAAAGCAAGGGACTCAACTTCCTCACTAGTGAGAGAGTGGTGAACTCCACTTAGAAGGTGGTGAAGTATGTCCAGTCTCTGTCCTGGAGATGGTACTCCTGCAAGTGAATCAACAACTGATCAACTTTGACTTGCTCACTGGACAACCCTATTATTTCAACATTAGGCTTATCATCGACGACAGTCAGCTTGCATTTGACGCTATCTGTAAGCAGTCAACCTCAGTTTACCCGAAGTTCTGAAAACAGCTAGTACTAAAGTGATGCAGATAACACTATATGGGCATGATGTCTCTTAAGTACCACAAAGTACTTAAAATGCAAGATAACAAATTGTCTATTTTTCGCCGGGGGAGGACGGGGGATTAATCAATCGCCTACAATCATTTGTTGATACCACCCTAAATGGATGGTGTTACCAGCAAAAGGAATCCTACATGTATTCGGCACATATACTAGTACTGGTTTTAATTGGACACAATACCTTTTGTTAGGGGATGATTGCACACAATACCTTAAAAAAGAACAGCACTGACCTAGAAGAGACATAGAACTGCGGGACATGAAAAACATCAGAGATTTCTACCTATTTCAATTTCTTGATCGAATCTTCCTGGTCGTAGTAATGCACGATCAATACTTTCAAGACGATTTGTAGCAGCAATCAAGATAACACGATCATTACGGCCAATCTCATCCATTAGTTTTAACAGAGTGGCCACCATTCTAAGAGACAATTCCTCGCCTCCATCCTTCCTGGCTGGAGCAATCGCATCCAATTCATCAATAAATATCTAATATCAATGAAGATACATATTATCAATCCTCAATATGGTTATTAATTAAGACATCACATACCCCGCAAAAAAAATAAGACATCACATACTTCCTCATTGTAATATAGAGAAACCATTGGTAATTAAATAATTCAATTCATAGACATCAATAATCATATTGCTAATCATTCATAAGTCCTCATCGAAGTATAGAGAAACCATTTGTAATTAAATACTTCATTCAATCCATAAACATTGACAACAGGAGCTACTACTAATTTTGATCACTAATAACTCAAGAGATAATGGATGATAACACCTAGCTTACCCAAAATCTAGTTCATAAGATATATTTGTTTTTATCTTCTTCAATTGCAGTAACAGTGTTGAATTAATTTTAAAATGGTAGTAACTTCTAACTTCATTTAAAATGTAAAAAAAAAATGGTGTAAAGGATGAGGTTCCTCTAAAGATGGATGACCAGTGAAAAAAAAATATAATGCTTTTATCAAACCTTTATTTTCATCTAAAGTACTAAGGGTAACCATCTGAGGATAGGAATCATTTTAACTCAGGTTCTAGAAGTCATGAACAAAAAGATTGCTCATGTTTCTATCCCACATGATGATACAGGGTGAGGGAGAAAAGGTTAAGAAATTGTGACATTAGCTTCCTAAGAAGGTAGTAGACTAAGAGTAAGTTTCAAGTGCTGTTGACATGACAATGAAAAGAAGTGGTTGGCATTAGAAGAAAATCTAACCACAGCAGGTGCAGCTTGCTTAGCTGAAGTGAAAACATCATACAATGTTTGTTCACTTTCACCGTGATACTGACTAATGATCTCTGGTCCATTGATTGTAAAAAGATTGGCTCCCAGATCATAGGCACATGAAGAAGCAAGAGAGGTTTTCCCTGTTCCAGGTGGACCATAAAGAAGAAGACCTTTATACCTGAAATGAAACAAAATAGTATATTGTTAACTAACAAATAAATGTGTTTGCAATCTAGGGGGGACAAGTTCACACACCTTGGTAAATCATGCAAACCATTCCTTGGCAGACCAATTTGATCTGCCAACGAAAACGAAATCATTTCTTTTACTTTTGCTGACACTTCAGATAACCCACCAAGCCTTTGCTCATGATTGGCATCTTTACTTCTTGTATCAGCACAGATGGAGTATTCTGGTGGGAACCCTAGCTTATCTGACCCAAACTCCTTTGAAGATGACAAATCAGAAAGGTGCACTTTTGTGGTTCTCTCGACAAGGAACAAAGCAGGGGTTTCAACCAATTTACCAGAGACATCTGCATTAGACATTGAATTTCTTTTCTCATGCACTACATCCAGGGCAGAACCATCTGTTTCTGCTCGCAAAACTACAAACATAGATATTTTTCCGCACATTGAGAGAGGGACATAGTTTCCTTTCAGCAAGTGCCTACCATCAAGCCACCGTGATGCAGAAGTCTGCAGCAAGTCATTTATTTTATCATCTGCTAATGCTGATTTTGCAGTGGCTTGATCCAAGCACAATGAAAAGCCACTGTTAGATGCACCATCATGGGATTCATTTCTGCATGGAGGAGTTAAAGGAATCCTTTTAGGTGACTCCATAACCATTACATTTCTTACAGGATGGCAATCAGATTCCGACTTATTATGACTGGACGGTACAACTTTCGTTGGAACTAGACTGAGATAAAGATCGCTGCATTTTATCACACGCAATAACTCGCCAGAATCAGCTCGCTTTGGGACTTGGGATGTATATAGGGGGCTAATTAGCAAAGAACGACCTACTACAGGGTATCCCAGTGTGCAGGCAAGATCCCAAGAGAGCTTGATGTCATTCTTTTGAACCTGATAAGAGTGACCATCCAATCAGAAACTTTTACAGTTTGGCATTCGCGGCATTTATACACCAAAAGAAGAAAGATAACAAAGGCACATACCTCACGTGAAGGGAAAACTGTAGCAGTCACAAAGTTCACCCCAGCTTCATTAGAGATGAGATCATTGTCCACATCAAGATCAAAAAATCTGTTGCACTCCTCAAATAAACTATCAAGTGGGAAGCCATCTAAACTGTTACTACTTGAAGAAATGAGTGACACCTAAGAACAAGAAGACGAAGCTCAGCTGACTAGAACAAAACAACACATAGACACTGGTAAGCTGAAGTTTTATCTTTATTGGAAAATCCATGGGAAGCTCGAATGTCAGTTCTACAACCAGGGTACAGCAATCCACTGTATGTGTTAATCTTATTTTCAGCAAGCTGTAAATATGATTCTTTGCGGCGGTATTGAAAAATAGTGTGGATCAATCGATGTATATTCAGTTGACCAGATGTTACACCAGTAGAGCAAAGATACATCTACACAGTCAAAGGTGGGCACACAATCGAAATTTTAACAGCAATAATTGATGTTACATGGAGCATGGTTTGTATTGAAAACACAAGTGTAGTGCTTAGTTAACAAGTATGGTGAGGAGCATACAAAGACGAGGCACCCAGGCCGTAGCCCGGTGCTGGCCATGGCGGGCTCGGCAAGCCAGAGCCTCCCCTCGCCACTGCGGCTCCCGCCCCTGGAGACCACATCGGAGACGGTGCCAGCGAAACAACCCGCGCCTCCGCGGGGTACGAGCGCCGGGTACTGCGCCGCCGCTGCTGCAGCGGTGGACGAGAGGTCCAGGATGCAGCCCCCGGTGCCTTCACGGGCGCGAGAGGGAGGTGTACGAGGTGACGGCTGCGGGGATGCCGACAGCTTCTTCTTCTTGCCCTTCGAAGACATGGCAGCAGTTCCAGCGAGCTTCTGGGAACCTAACACCGATATGATACATGGATACATAAATTTGCCATTTTGGAAAAACTTCAATGTGGAAATACGTTTTGCTATTATTTTTAATTCACAAAAAAATATATGTATAGAAGCTAGGAACAGCAGATCACCTTCTTGCTTGCTCTCCTGAGCTAAAATGCGCCGATACGTGTATCAGTATCTACAGATAGGTAAATTCGTCATTTTGGAAAAGCGCCAATAAAGGGATACGATTTATTATTTTTAAAATTCACAAAAAAATATGTATAGAAGCTACTAGCAGCAAATTACCTTCTTGTTTGCTCTCCTGAGGATGCTGAAGCAGCTCCAAGCCTCTCCAATTGACAATGTTGGTGCCCTGTTCCAACTGCAAGTTCCAAAGGGATAGAATTAGGGTATTTTTGGTTGAGCTGCGAGTTCTGAGAAAGCAGCCGTGAGCGAGCTGTGAGAAAGCGGCTGTGAGCTGAGAACTGTGAGAAGGCTGGAAGTTGTTTGGTCGAGACAACTGTGAAATTGTAGATTTGGCATGAATTGTCCGTAATGCCCCTCGGGGCTGAAAGAATGTTTATGTACTAAGCAGTGACTTTTACATTGTTAGGCATTTCAACAACCATTTTGGAAAGGAAAATTAGACAATTCATGGCTAACATATAGGAAATTCAATGATTATATTGTAGTGTTTCATACTTCATGCGTATAAATATTAATAAATAAGATATGGACCATACAGAACACAAATTGTTCACATGATGATGGCCTTCATCAACATAGCTAACCTATCTTGTTCTCACAAAACACGCATCGGCTATCCTACTACGAATATTGTTCAAGATATCTTCGCTCTCCTCCTCTAGAACGTGATTCGCTTGTGTTGGTGACACCCCCTTTCGTAGCACTGGGAGGTACATACACATGCAATTCAATACCTTCCTAGCATATATACTGAAACATAAATTAATGTTAACATCAAACCCCGAAAATGAAGCCTTGTGTAACATTGCTAGTGAGGTTGACTAGGTGAAAACCCGAAGAATGATTGACTAGTGTAACAGGAAACACATAATTGTAGAAGAAATTGTAATATTGTAGGAGTATGAATAAACAAGAAACCAACAATGAAAGGCTTGCAGCATGGCATAATACGAATGGTGGAACCTGAAGATCAATCAGCTAACATGCAGAAGGAGAAACAATCACTTTAAACGGTAGTATTTTAGGTCTGGCTGCTAAAATCAACAACACAGCGTAATAGTACCACCATATTCCCAATCACAAACAAGATTTGAGACATCAATCATGCCAAAAATACCACTAGTACTAATGTGTAAACCAATTTCGGCCAGTATAACCAAGAGAAAGCTCCTGCTCTCTCAAAATGCATGTTACTGCTAAGCTTTGATTTCAGGTCAAGACAGTGCAGATAAAACAACTAAATCTTTTCTTTTTCATATAAATGGTGAGTCATTGCATGTTTCACTGCTAAGATGTTTAGACCAAAACATTTGCTCAACTGAAATTCGAACAACAATTTGTAAACATTTGCCCCTACAAGCATTATCACAAACACCTATCAAGCAAACTCCTTTCACATGTAAACTTGAACATGCAGTGGAAATATCATGCAGCAAGTACTCGTCAATAAATAGCCATCATTATACTCACAATATCCAATCTACAGCAAGTACTCGTCCAATACAAAAATCAGAAAATCAGAAGAAAAAAAATGAACAAACAAGGATGCAAGAGGAAGGAGGGAAGGGGAATGAGGGAAGAGAGAGGAAGGAGGGGGAGGGGGGCAGACGAAGGAGTGGTGGCTACCTGCCTAAGGACTGGTCTACGGCGTAGCTCCGGTCGGCGGCGTGCTGGGCGGGAGCAGCTGCTCCAGGGAGGGAGGCGCTGCTTGTGGGAGCGGCAGCTCGGCAGAGGGAAGCGCTACTGGGATCCCGTACCGGCGGCAGGGCAGCGGAGGCTTCGGCCGGCTTAGTGCGCCGCGGCGGCGGGCCGGCGGCGGCTAGGTACTAGGGAGCGTCAGCTCGTTTGCTTTTCCGTTTCCTCGACTACGATTTTTTTTTTGGTTGTACTTGACGAGGAGCAACTAGTCCAGCTTGGCCTCCGCGGGCCCACCTGGCAGCCACGCACGCAGGGCCTTGTCCTTCCCCTCCCCAGCGCACCACTCGATGCACTTGTACCGACAGTTGGTCTGGTGCCCCTAGGTCACGGATCCAGTTTGCCTGCTCCCTTTTCATACTACCATCCGTGCTTTTCTTTATTCTACTACCGTTTTTTTTTCCTTTCTAATTTAATCATCTCCCCGATTTTAAGGGGTGGGACCAGCCTTATTTTGTTTCAATCAAATTAAGCCACGTCTGCGAAGCATGGATGGGCACACGCCGGGGCGAGCAAGTCTCGTCCATAGATGACGGCCAAGACAACATTGCCACGTTGGCGGAGATGCTCTTGAGCATAGACTTCCATCCGGAGTAAGTCAGAAACACTCTCACCCTCTAGTATATGAGGACCTCCACCTATAGGCACCAGGTCGTCGACATGGCGCGTCCATCGACAGAAGCCAGAAACTCTGATGGCTTCACGGTTGTTTCTCTCCTGATGATGTCTGACTGGATGTTCCACATGAATGCGTAGTCACTATTGGCCAGGCCCCACCCAAACTCCAACATTGATGACACTTATGTAGTTGACGTACACGACGGTTCTAGCATCGTGCACATCCATCGAGCCGCTCGAGGAGGCCGCCCCGCTCCTTCAAGTGGTTGGAGCCGAGTTTGTCGGCGGGGTGTCGCGACGGGGGAGAGGGGGGGGGTTCTAGCGTGGAGATGTAGCGGATCGACGATGTACAAGGGTGGGAGGGTGTGCATGGCGTCGAGAACCGGCTGATCAAGTGCATCAAAAGGTGTTGAGAAGGACGTCGTCGAGGAGCGACAACCTCTCAGCCTCCCTTTTCATACTACCATCCGTGCTTTTACTTTATTCTACGGCTGTCTTTTTTTTCCTTTCTAATTTAATCATCTCCCCCCTGATTTTAAGGGGGTGGGACCGGCCTTATTTTGTTTCAATCAAATTAAGCCACGTACGCGGAAGCATGGATGGGCACACGCCCGGGGAGCAGGCAAGTCTCGTCCATAGATGACGGCCAGTACAACATTGCCACATTGGCGGAGATGCTCTTGAGCATAGACTTCCATCCGGAGTAAGTCAGAAACACTCTCACCCTCTAGTATATGAGGACCTCCACCTATAGGCACCAGGTCGTCGACATGGCGCGTCCATCGACAGAAGCCAGAAACTCTGATGGCTTCACGGTTGTTTCTCCCCTGATGATGTCTGACTGGATGTTCCACATGAATGCGTAGTCACTATTGGCCAGGCCCCACCCAAACTCCAACATTGATGACACTTATGTAGTTGACGTACACGACGGTTCTAGCATCGTGCACATCCATCGAGCCGCTCGAGGAGGCCGTCCTGCTCCTTCAAGTGGTTGGAGCTGAGTTTGTCGAGCGGGGTGTCGCGACAGGGGGGGGAGACGGGGGGGGGGGGGGTTCTAGCGTGGAGATGTAGCGGATCGACGATGTACAAGGGTGGGAGGGTGTGCATGGCGTCGAGAACCGGCTGATCAAGTGCATCAAAAGGTGTTGAGAAGGACGTCGTCGAGGAGCGACAACCTCTCAGCCTCACGCATGACGTTGTTCGACATGCAACCTCACGGTTGACGGTGCGGATCATCTCAGAAGTCGCCCAGCCGTATGCCGTCGCACATGTCGCTCATGTCATCGACCGACGTGTCAAGATACCAATTGTTCCTTAGCTGCTCCTCATTTGCAAAGTTAGGCAAAGGCAAACAGTGAAACAGTAGCCCTAAATCGAGGTTGGGCACAGGTTATCAACCCGCTCTTCCTCCTTGTTCTTCACTCTTCCTCATCTTTTTCACGTAAAGAGCAATCAATTTCAGTAATTTCTCCATTGGTACCTGCAAAACATAAATCTCTTCTCGAATGACACTTTCTTAATATCATTAGTAATACAAGGATTGTTACTGAAATTTTTGAAGCAATATTTAAGTATAGCAAAGTTTTTAGATTTATAAGGAGCATCATCAGTAAGCACCCCTAAAAGCACTAGATTCTTCAGTTTGTTATATATCATAATAATCATACGCATCCTCAATATAAAAAGCCAATGTGTCATTACCATTGTACTCAGATTGGAACCAGGGTGTTTAGTATCCTTCCTAAAGCAACAAGTTGTATGATCTTGAGCACACAAAGTTCTAGAATAACAGTGCAACCATAGGTTGGTCCGGATGCTCTGTTGAATTTGTTGTGCGTGTGCAATAGGAGTTAGGGTTTTATTTCTGTGCGAAACGAGAAGCGAATGATGCAGCAGGGCACATCCAACGTTGACAGCAATCTCAACCGTCCGCTTAGACGGGGGGTTGCGCCGGTCGATCGGCACAGAGCGTTGGCCCCCATCTTTTTTAACAATCCCCGCGAAGCTTTGTTTATCTAGAACTTCAGTCGACTGAGACTTGACGAAGTCTCAGTCGAGTGACGTCAGCGTTGTTTTTGGCTACAAGCGGCACGACTGGATGTTACAAACGGGGACAAAAAATGTTACGATGGTATTGCAAGCAACAAAATAAATGCGACAATCATTCTAACTGAAATGCTATAGCCGTCAATGAACGATGTTGCAACTGGTGAGATGACGTGTCCTACAACCGATGAAGGGCGGCATGCTACAACCAGCAACACGGATATTGCAACTGGTAGAGAAAAAATGTTGCAAAGGATGACATAAAATGTTGCATGGTCGACTGAGACTTAGTTAAATCTCATTTGACTGATTTTTAGCAGGCGCGTTGTACTTGGCTAGGAGCACGCTACGAATCACGTCGTCTAGGTTGGCCTCTGCGGCCCCACCTGGCAGCGACGCATGCTAGGCCTTCTCCTTCCATTCCGCTGCACGCCGCCTCATCTCCCGTCCCTTTTCCCCGCCATCGCCTCACGTATCATCGCCGCCACTTCCGCCCGCTTCACCTCATCGCCGATCTCCATCCCGATCCCCCACTCGGTGCACTTGTACCAACAGTTGGTCTGCTGCTCCCCGGCGAACGGCCAGCACAGCATCTGCACGCCGGCTGAGATGCTCTCGAGCGTGGAGTTCCACCCGGAGTGCGTCAGGAACACCCCAACTGCCTCGTGCCCGAGGACCTCCGCCTGCGGGCACCATGTCGTCAGCATGGCGCGGTCGTGGACCGATGCCAGGAACTCCGGCGGCATCATGGCCGTCTCTTCCCTGACGAGGGCCGGCCAGACGTTCCATATGAATGTGTAGCCGCTGTCGGCCAGCCCCCACCCAAACTCCAGGAGCTGCTCGTTCGTCATCACGGCGATGCTTCCGTAGTTGACGTACACGACGGCTCCGGCACCGTGCCCGTCGAGCCACTCCAGGAGGCCGTCATGCTCCTTCCAGAGGTTGGAGCCGAGGCCGTCGAGCGGGGTGCCGGCGAGGACGAGGTTGTTGGCGTGGAGATGCAGCGGACCGACGGCGTACATGGGCAGGAGGATGGCGCGCATGGCGCCGAGAACCGGCTGCTCGAGTGCGTCGAAGGTGTTGAGCAGCACGGCATCGGGGAGCGACAGCCTCTCGGCCTCGCGCATGATGTAGTTGAGCATGATGTCGTCGCGGTCGGTGGTGCGGATCATCGTCGGGAAGTCACGCAACCGTATGTCGTCGCACATGCCGCTCATGTCGTCGACCGCCGTGTCGAGATGCCCATTGTCCGTCAGCTGCTCCTCGTCTGCACACAAGCTAGGCAAAGGCAACACTCTGTTAATACTCACTAGCAAATATGCTCGTGCATTGCAACGGGAGAAAAACAATATATATAAGTGAGTTAACGTGCCACCGTCTACTTCGGTGTCTGCCTACTCCAACACCATTGCGCGCCCCATCCTCTCCGAGTCTGGTAATGTTTGGCCTATTTCCTATGATTTGTAGTCAAAATAGTTCATGCAAATTTTTAGTTGAGCATCCATGCTAATGGTCATGAAGAAATCCCACGTAGTTGCAGAAATTGTCATGCAAAATTCAAGGGGTAGCTCCTCACCCACACGTGTGCATGCAAAAGATAGATCAGAATATATGCGAGTTGTGGAATTTGTCTTTTTGAGTGACCACACTTCTTCCTCTCCTTCTCTTCTCCATCTCATGTCTCTCGGGCGGAACCAGGATTTGGGATAAGGGAATGGTCATAGAAGAGGACTGATTTCAGATACTGACAGCCATAATTTGTTAACCAATTTTACAGATACTTTCTTCCCAATATATGTAGGTCACTAAAAATGCTGAAGAAATTTTGTATCAAAAATGTGTCTTAATAAATTTCATAGTTAAAGAAAACCAAGTACCAAATTGGTAATCAAATTGACACTAATTTACACAACACTCTAACTTGCACAGTTTAACTGCGTTTATAATATTTTTGTACGATATACAAATCTTGTAGACCTAAGAAGTTCATCCCTAATGCCTTATTTATCTTCACGTGCACACATGTCACATCATCAACTCGACTACATGCATGCATGAAAATACTACAGATACTAATTCCCACAACACGCACACATCCCACTTTATAAACTACACCACTTTTATTTCTCTCAGCATGCATGAGAAATATTACTACTTCATATTTATTTTATAACTATATATAACCAAATACAAAGAAAACATATGTATTTTCTAAACTTTAGTCGCATATTCAAATTCAAGACAGTCAAATCTCATGAAAGTAATATATTGCAATCAATTACTGCGTGTTTCCACCGCAACACGTAGGGGATCATCTAGTACCCATAGTTTAAAAGACCCGATCTGGTACCCATAGTTTAAAAGACTGGACCGGACTGGCTGTTGGACCAGAAAAACTGGAACCGGAGACTCGGCCGGTTTTTAAGCACTCTAATGTATTTGTGCTACGTGAGCCTGGAAAATAAAATGTGTTTGACGTGCCATAGTAAGCCTGTACAGGAAACGATCGAATCGAATTGTCTCTGTGCATTAATTATATGTGCCATTATGGGCTTTTATTTAGGCTTTGGTCCGTTTAGCGCATCAGAACTCCTCCAACAACCCCTGCCCTACTTGCTCCGCGTCTCGCTCTCGAGTTCTCATACCAGCCACCCCCGCGGCGTACAGATCGCCGCCAACCCCTGCCTGTGGAATTGCCAGATCTCCCTCCTGGCTCCTCTCGCCCAGGCAGTGTGCCCCAACTGCCTCATGATAACCCATAAGTATAGGGGATCGCAACAGTTTTCGAGGGTAGAGTATTCAACTCAAATTTATTGATTTGACACAAGGGGAGCCAAAGAATATTCTCAAGTATTAGCAACTGAGTTGTCAATTCAGCCACACCTGGATAACTTAATATCTGCAGCAAAGTATTTAGTAGCAAAGTAATATGATAGTAGCGGTAACGGTAACAAAAGTAACGGTAGCAAAAGTAATATTTTTAGTATTTTATAGTGATTGTAACAGTAGCAACGGAAAAGTAAATAAGCGAAGAATAATATGTGGAAAGCTCGTAGGCATTGGATCAGTGATGGAGAATTATGCCGGATGCGGTTCATCATGTAACAGTCATAACATAGGGTGACACAGAACTAGCTCCAATTCATCAATGTAATGTAGGCATGTATTCCGAATATAGTCATACGTGCTTATGGAAAAGAACTTGCATGACATATTTTGTCCTACCCTCCCGTGGCAGCGGGGTCCTAATGGAAACTAAGGGATATTAAGGTCTCCTTTTAATAGAGAACCGGAACAAAGTATTAGCACATAGTGAATACATGAACTCCTCAAACTATGGTCATCACCAGGAGTGGTCCCGATTATTGTCACTTCGGGGTTGCCGGATCATAACACATAGTAGGTGACTATAGACTTGTAAGATAGGATCAAGAACACACATATATTCATGAAAACATAATAGGTTCAGATCTGAAATCATGGCACTCGGGCCCTACTGACAAGCATTAAGCATAGCAAAGTCATAGCAACATCAATCTCAGAACATAGTAGATACTAGGGATCAAACCCTAACAAAACTAACTCGATTACATGATAGATCTCATCCAACCCATCACCGTCCAGCAAGCCTACGATGGAATTACTCACGCGGCGGTGAGCATCATGAAATTGGTGATGGAGGATGGTTGATGATGACGACGGCGACGAATCCCCTCTCCGGAGCCCCGAACGGACTCGGATCAGCCTCCCGAGAGGTTTTAGGGCTTGGCGGCGGCTCCGTATCATAAAACGCGATGATTTCTTCTCTTCTATTTTTTTCTCCCCGAAAGCAAATATATAGAGTTGGAGTTGGCATCGGAGGAGCTCCAGAGGGCCCATGAGGTAGGGGCCGCGCCCTAGGGGGGAGGGCGCGCCCCCACCCTCGTGGACAGGGTGTGGCCTCCTGGTCTTCATCTTTTGCAATGATTTTTTATTATTTCCAAATAGATGTTCCGTGGAGTTTCAGGTCATTCCGAGAACTTTTGTCTCTGCACATAAATAACACCATGGCAATTCTGCTGAAAACAGCGTCAGTCCGGGTTAGTTCCATTCAAATCATGCAAGTTAGAGTCCAAAACAAGGACAAAAGTGTTTGGAAAAGTAGATACGACAGAGACGTATCAACTCCCCCAAGCTTAAACATTTGCTTGTCCTCAAGGAATTCAGTTGATAAACTGAAAGTGATAAAGAAAATTTTTTACAAACTCTGTTTGCTCTTGTTGTTGTAATATGTAAAGCCAACATTCAAGTTTTCAGCAAAGATTATGACTAACCACATTTGCAATAACTCTCAGGTCTCATGTTTACTCATATCAATGGCATAATCAACTAGCGAGCGATAATTATAAATCTCGGATGACAACACTTTCTCAAAACAATCATAATATGATATAACATGATGGTATCTCGCTAGCCCTTTCTGAGACCGCAAAACATAAATGCAGAGCACCTTTAAAGATCAAGGACTGACTAGACATTGAAATTCATGGTAAAAGAGATCCAATCATAGTCATACCCAATATAAATTAATAGTAATGGATGCAAATGACAGCTGCGCTCTCCAGCTAGTACTTTTAATAAGAGGGTGATGACTCAGCATAAAAGTAAATAGATAGGCCCTTCGCAGAGGGAAGCAGGGATTTGTAGAGGTGCCAGAGCTTGGTTTTGAAATAGAGATAAATAATATTTTGAGCGACATACTTTCATTGTCAACATAGCAACTAAGAGATGGCGATATCTTCCATGTTACACACATTATAGGCGGTTCCCAAACATAATGGTAAAGTTTATACTCCCCCTCCACCAACAAGCATCAATCCATGACTTGCTCGAAACAACGAGTGTCTCCAACTAGCAACAGTCCCAGGGGGAGTTTTGTTTGCAATTATTTTGATTTAGTTTGCATAAAGCATGGGACTGAGCATCCCGGAGACCAGCCATTTTCTCGTGAATGAGGAGCGGAGTCCACTCCTTTTGAGAATAAGCCGCCTAGCATGAAAGATACAGACAGCCCTAGTTGATACATGAGCTATTCGAGCATACAAAACAGAATATTTATTTGAAGGTTTAGAGTTTGGCACATACAAATTTACTTGGAACGGCAGGTAAATACCGCATATAGGAACGTATGGTGGACTCATATGGAATAACTTTGGGGTTTAAGGGATTGGATGCACAAGCAGTATTCCCGCTTAGTACAAGTGAAGGCTAGCAAAAGACTGGGAAGCGACCAACTGAAGAGCGACAACAGTCATGAACATGCATTAAAATTAATAAACATTGGATGCAAGCATGAGTAGGATATAATCCACCATGAACATAAATATTGTGAAGGCTATGTTGATTTGTTTCAACTACATGTGTGAACATGTGCCAAGTCGAGTCACTTAAATCATTCAAAGGAGGATACCACTCCATCATACCACATCACAACCATTTTAATAGCTTGTTGGCACGCAAGGTAAACCATTATAACTCATAGCTAATCAAGTATAGCATAATCAACTATGATCTCTAATTGTCATTGCAAACATGTTTATTCATAATAGGCTGAATCAGGAACGATGAACTCATCATATTTACAAAAACAAGAGAGGTCGAGTTCATACCAGCTTTTCTCATCTTAGTCGGTTCATCATATATCGTCATAATTGCCTTTCACTTGCATGACCGAACGATGTGAATAATAATAAGAGTGTACGTGCATTGGACTAAGCTGGAATCTGCGAGCATTCAATAAACAGGAGAAGACAAGGCAATATAGGCTCTTGGTTAAATCAACAATAATGCATATAAGAGCCACTTCAACAATTTAATCATGGTTTTCTCCTACGACCCCCAAAGAAAAGAAAATAAATAAAAACTATTTACACGGGAAAGCTCCCAACAAGCAAAAGAAGAACGGGAAATATTTTTTGGTTTTCTTTTTAATTATTAATGCTACAGCAAGAAAAGTAAACTAGCTTAAAGCTACACTAATTTTTTTCTGAAGGTTTATTAAACACACAAGAAGAAAGCAGGAAAAACAAAATAAACTAGCATGGATATTACAGTGAAAAAGTATGAGCACCGACATCTAGCAATGAGTGTGTGTAAACATAAATGTAATGTCGGTGGGTAATACTGATACGTCTCCGTCGTATCTACTTTTCCAAACACTTTTGCCCTTGTTTTGGACTCTAACTTGTATGATTTGAATGGAACTAACCGGATTGTGTTTTTTTTCAGAATTGCCATGATGTTGTTTTATGTGCTGAAAACAAAAGTTCTCGGAATAACCTGAAACTCCACGGAATATCTTAGAATAAATAATAAATAATCCTCGCCAAAGATGAAGACCAGGGGGCCCACACCCTGTCCACGAGGGTGGGGGCGCGCCCCCCTACCTCGTGGGCCCCCTGGACACCCTCCGACTCCAACTCCAACTCTATTTATTGGCTTTCTGGGAGAAAAAAATCAGAGAGAAGAAATCATCGCGTTTTACGATATGAAGCCGCCGCCAAGCCCTAATCTCTCTCAAGAGGGCTGATCTGGAGTCCGTTCGGGGCTCCGGAGAGGGGGATTTGTCGCCGTCGTCATCATCAACCATCCTCCATCACCATTTCATGATGCTCACCGCCATGCGTGAGTAATTCCATCCTAGGCTTGCTGGACGGTGATGGGTTGGATGAGATTTATCATGTAATCGAGTTAGTCTTGTTAGGGTTTGATCCCTAGTATCCACTATGTTCTGAGATTGATGTTGCTATGACTTTGTTATGCTTAATGCTTGTCACTAGGGCCCGAGTGCCATGATTTCAGATCTGAACCTATTATGTTTTCATGAATATATGTGTGTTCTTGATCCTATCTTGCAAGTCTATAGTCACCTACTATGTGTTATGATCCGCAACCCAAGTGACAATAATCGGTACCACTCCGGTGATGACCATAGTTTGAGGAGTTCATGTATTCATTATGTGCTAATGCTTTGTTCGGTTCTCTATTAAAAGGAGGCCTTAATATCCCTTAGTTTCTAATAGGACCTCGCTGCCACGGAGGGTAGGACAAAAGATGTCATGCAAGTTCTTTTCCATAAGCACGTATGACTATATTCGAATACATGCCTACATTATATTGATGAATTGGAGCTAGTTCATGTCACCCTATGTTATGATCGTTACATGACGAACCGCATCCGCATAATTATCCATCACTAATCCGGTGCCTCTGAACTTTCCATATCTTCGGTTCTCGCTATTTACTTTCCGCTTGCTCTTGTACAATCACTACAAAATACCAAAAACATTACTTTTGCTGTCTTTACTTTTGTTATCGTTACCACCACTATCATATTACTTTGCTACTAAACACTTTGCTGCAGATACTAAGTTTCGGTGTGGTTGAATTGACAACTCAGCTGCTAATACTTGAGAATATTCTTTGGCTCCCCTTGTGTCGAATCAATAAATTTGGGTTGAATACTCTACCCTCGAAAACTGTTGTGATCCCCTATACTTGTGGGTTATCAAGACCTTTTTCCAAGCGCCGTTGCCGGGAGCATAGCTCTATTCTTTGAGTCACTTGGGATTTATATCTGCTGGACACTATGAAGAACTTGAGAGACCCTAAGACAAAATTTATCCCTCAACTATGAGGGAAGTAAGGAACTGCCATCTAGCTCGCACTTGATTCACCTTCTTTTATGAGTAAGCTAGCGACACCTAAACCTGCTTACGCTATTCGTTCCGATATGTCGCATGTTGTTGATGATGCCACTACGCTATGCATGATACTTATGATGAAACTACTTCTATGCTTGATACTCATGCCCTTGGTGAATTTCTAGATGAACAAATTGCTAGGGCTGGAGAGAAAGAAATTATTGAATCTAAATACGATGATGAAAGTGATGATGAAAATATTCCTGTTATTCCTGAGGGTTATGTTTTTGATATGGAATCTTCTGCAGCTATTTTTTCTTGCCAGGATAGATACGAACTTAAGAGGCTGCTAGTTAAATGGAGTAAAGAATCTCTTAGAGACAGAATGAAACCTGATCCTACTTTTGCTACTTCACCTATTTGTGTTCCCGATAAGGATTATGAATTTTCTGTTGATCCAGATATAATTACTTTGGTTGAATCTGATCCTTTTTATGGATATGAATCTGAAACTGTTGTGGCACATCTTATTAAGTTAAATGATATGGCCGCCCTGTTTACTAATGATGAGAGATCGCGCTACTTTTATATACTCAAAATATTTCTGTTCTTGTTAAAGGGTGATGCTAAGATATGGTTTAATTCTCTTGATCCTGGTTGTGTCGTAGTCCCGGGATATGATTTATTACTTCTCTGCTAAATATTTCCTGCTCATAAGAAACAAGCTGCTTTGAGGGAAATATACAACTTCGTGCAAATTAAAGAAGAAAGTCTCCCACAAGCTTGGGGAGGCTTCTCAAGATATAATGCTTTGCTGATCATCCTCTTAAGAAACCTGAAATACTTGATATCTTTTATAATGGACTAACCGATACTTCCAGAGATTACCGGATAGTTGTGCTGGTTCTCTTTTAGGAAAGAACACCGGATGAAGCTGAAATTCTATTGAATAATATGTTGACAAATGAAAATAATTGGGCACCTCCTGAGCCAGCTCCTGCTCCAATTGCTGAGCCTATTCCTAAACCAACTCCGAAGAAGAGAGGTGTTCTATTCCTCAGTCCTGAAGATATGCAAGAGGCAAAGAAATCTATGAAAGAAAAAGGTATTAAAGCTGAAGATGTTAAGAATTTACCTCCTATTGAAGAAGTACATGGTCTTAATTTACCGCCTGTTGAAGAAGTATATGATCTCAATTCTTTATTCACTGAAGAACCTCTTGATCCCGATATCCCGACACAGGTAGTAAAAGGTAAATTCTCTCTATAGATATGATAAAGCTGAAGTCCCTCCTACTAAAATTGCTAGTCAGTGCTTGGATGAGATTGATAACTTTATGTTTAAGCAAGATGACTTTAATGCTTATTTTGGTAGACAATTAAAATAGGATGCTTATATGATTAAACGCTTGGGTGATTATATGGCTAATATTAGAGGTGAACTTAAACTTGTTAGCAAACATGCTTCTATGGTTACCACTCAAGTAGAACAAGTACTTAAAGCTCAAAAAGAAGTGCTTGATGAAATGAATAGTAAGAAAAATGATTATGATGTAAGAGTGGCTACTAGAACTGGTAGAATGACTCAGGAACCTTTGTATCCTGAAGGCCACCCAAAGAGAATCGAGCAAGATTCTTAGAGAAATAATATTGATGTACCTAGTTCTTCTAAAAGGAAGAAAAAGAAAAATGATAGGACTTTGCAAACTTCTAGTGAACCTATTGCTGAACCACCTGAGAATCCAAATGATATCTCTATGTCCGATCTTTGAAACACAATCTGGTAATGAACATGAACCTAGTGAAAATGTTAATGATGACGTTCATGATGATGCTCAACCTAGTAATGATAATGATGTAGAAGTTGAACCTGCTATTGATCTTGATAACCCACAATCAAAGAATCAACGTTATGATAAAAGAGACTTCGTTGCTAGGAAACATGGTAAAGAAAGGAAACCATGGGTTCGAAACCCATGCCTTTTCCTCTGAAACCATCCAAGAAAAAGGATGATGAGGATTTTGGCGCTTTCTTTGAAATGATTAGACCCATCTTTTTGAGTATGCGATTAACTGATATGCTCAAAATGAATCCTTATGCTAAATATATGAAAGATATTGTTACAAATAAAAGAAAAATACCGGAAGCTGAAATTTCCACCATGCTTGCTAATTATACTTTTAAGGGTGGAATACCAAAGAAACTTGGAGATCCAGGAGTACCTACTATACCATGCTCCATTAAGAGAAATTATGTTAAAACTGCTTTATGTGATCTTGGAGCCGGTGTTAGTGTTATGCCCCTCTCTTTATATCATAGACTTGACTTGAATAAGTTGACACCTACTGAAATATCTTTGCAAATGGTTGATAAATCAACTGCTATACCTGTCGGTATTTGTGAGGATGTGCCTGTTGTGGTTGCAAACGTTACTATTTTAACGGACTTTTTTATCCTTGATATTCCCGAGGATGATATTATGTCTATTATTCTTGGAAGACCTTTCCTTAATACTGCATGGGCTGTTATTGATTGCAACAAAGGCAATGTCACTTTTCATGTTAATGGTAATGAGCACACGGTACACTTTTCGAGGAAACAACCTCAAGTTCATAGTATCAACTCTATTGGAAAAATTCCATCGATTATATTTGGAGGTTTTGAATTTCCTCTCCCTACTGTCAAGAAGAAATATGATATACTTATTATTGGGGATGTCCATATCCCCGTTGAGGTAACTTAGTGTTATTCGAAATTTCTCCGGTTCCATGTTAGTCGGAATGAGTTTGTTAACAAGACCTGATCAACCTTGTTAGTGGATTCTTTTTTATGAGCATGAGATGGATGAAACTAAAAGCACAACCTTCTGTACCCTCTTTACACTTCCTTTTATTTAGTTGAAATAAAGTAAAAATAGTATTTTTCATACATTTCTGATTTATCCGTGCAATATAAAAATATCCCGAAAATAGAAGTCCTCAGAATGCCATGCCAATTTAATATGATTTTTTCAGGAATATTTGAGGATTTACTGTGCAAAAATTACCGTGGGGGGGGGTGCCACCTGGCCACGAGGGTGGAGGGCGCACCCTACCCCCCTGGGCGCGCCCCCTGCCTCGTGGGCCCACTGAAAGATCGTGGATGTCGCCTAGAGGGGGGGGTGAATAGGCGCTTTAAAATAATTATGGTTTAGGCTTGAACAAAAGCGGAATAAACCTAGCGGTTAATTTGACAAGCACAAAACCTACAACAACTAGGCTCACCTATGTGCACCAACAACTTATGCTAAGCAAGATAAACAACTGAGTGATAGCAAGATATATGACAAGAAACAATGTGGCTATCACAAAGTAAAGCCGAGGCACGCAGAGACGACGATGTATCCCGAAGTTCACACCCTTGCGGATGCTAATCTCCGTTTGGAGCGGTGTGGAGGCACAATGCTCCCCAAGAAGCCACTAGGGCCACCGTAATCTCCTCACGCCCTCGCACAATGCAAGATGTCGTGATTCCACTAAGGGACCCTTGAGGGCGGTCACCGAACCCGTACAAATGGCAACCCTTGGGGACGGTCACCGAACCCGTACACTTTGGCAACCCTTGGGGGTGGTCACCGGTACCCGTCAAATTGCTCAGGGCGATCTCCACAACCTAATTGGAGACCCCGACGCTTTCCCGGAGCTTTACACCACAATGATTGAGCTCCGAACAACACCAACCGTCTAGGGCGCCCAAGCACCCAAGAGGAACAAGCTCAAGGGCACCAAGCACCCAAGAGTAATAAGCTTCTCAACTTGTAACTTCCACGTATCACCGTGGAGAACTCAAACCGATGCACCAAATGCAATGGCAAGGGCACACGGAGTGCCCAAGTCCTTGTCTCTCAAATCCCACCGAAGCAACTAATGCTAGGGAGGAAAAAGAGAGGAAGAACAAGAAGGAGAACACCAAGAACTCCAAGATCTAGATCCAAGGGGTTCCCCTCACATAGAGGAGAAAGTGATTGGTGAAAATGTGGATCTAGATATCCTCTCTCTTTTCCCTCAAAAACTAGCAAGAATCCATGGAGAGATTGAGAGTTAGCAAGCTCGGAGAAGGTCAACAATGGGGGAAGAACACGAGCTCAAAGGATAAGGTTAATTGTGGAAGAAGACTCCCTTTTATAGGACCTCCCGAATCCAACCGTTATGTGCTCAGGTCGTGCACAAGCGGTACTACCGCTTGGAGGTGTTGGAAATATGCCCTAGAGGCAATAATAAATTAGTTATTATTATTATATTTCCTTGTTCATGATAATCGTTTATTATCCATGCTATAATTGTATTGATAGGAAACTCAAATACATGTGTGGATACATAGACAACACCATGTCCCTAGCAAGCCTCTATTGGCTAGCTCGTTGATCAATAGATGGTTATGGTTTCCTAACCATGTACATTGGATGTCATTGATAACGGGATCACATCATTAGGAGAATGATGTGATGGACAAGACCCAATCCTAAGCCTAGCACAAAGATCGTGTAGTTCGTATGCTAAAGCTTTTCTAATGTCAAGTATCTTTTCCTTAGACCATGAGATCGTGCAATTCCGGATACCGTAGGAGTGCTTTGGGTGTATCAAGCGTCACAACGAATCGGGTGACTATAAAGGTGCACTACGGTATCTCCGAAAGTGACCATTGGGTTGACACGGATCAAGATGGGATTTGTCACTTCGTAAAGCGGAGAGGTATCTCTGGGCCCACTCGGTAGGACATAATCATAATGTGCACAATGTGACCAAGGGGTTGATCACGGGATGATGTGTTACGGAACGAGTAAAGAGACTTGCCGTAGCGAGATTGAACAAGGTATCGGGATACCGACGATCGAATCTCGGGCAAGTGCAATACCGCTAGACAAAGGGAATTGTATACGGGATCGATTGAGTCCTTGACATCGTGGTTCATCCGATGAGATCATCGTGGAACATGTAGGAGCCAACATGGGTATCCAGATCCGCTGTTGGTTATTGACCGGAGAACGTCTCGGTCATGTCTCAGCATGATTCCCGAACCCGTAGGGTCTACACATAAGGTTCGATGGCGCTAGGGTTATAAAGGAAGTTTGTATGTGGTTACGAATGTTGTTGGAGTCCGGATGAGATCCCGGACGTCACGAGGAGTTCGGAATGGTCCGGAGGTAAAGATTTATATATGGAAAGTTGTTGTTCGGGTTAGGAAAAGTTCGGGTTTTTCGGTATTGTACCGGAAGCTTCGGAAGGTTCGGAGGATTCGGAGGGGTCCGGAGGTCCGGAAATGTTCCACCACGTCCAATACAGTAGCATGGGCTGTGGGGCGCCCTAGCCATAATGGTCCAAGGAACCAGCCCCCAAGGCCCATGCGCATGGGAGGGGAACCCTAAGGGGAGGGCCTCCACTTGACTTGGGAGGCACTCCTCCCCTCTTAACCGCCCCAAGTCCCATCTAGGGCTGGCCGCACCCCTTGGGGTGGGAAACCCTAAAGGGGCGCAGCCCTCCTTTCCCCTATATATACTTGAGGTTTTGGGCTGCCCAACACACGAGAACCTCTCCTCTTGGTGCAGCCCCCTCTCCTCCTCCTCCTCTCCCTTGGTGCTTGGTGAAGCCTGCTGGATTGCCACGCTCCATCACCACCACGCCTTGTTGTGCTGCTGCTGGATGGAGTCTTCCTCAACCTCTCCCTCTCTCCTTGCTGGATCAAGGCATGGGAGGCGTCACCGGCTGTCACGTGTGTTGAGCGCGGAGGTGCCGTCCGTTCGGCACTAGGATCTCCGGTGATTTGGATCACGACAATCGACTCCTTCAACCCCGTTCTCATGAGCGCTTCCGCTTAACGATCTACAAGGGTATGTAGATGCACTCTCCTTCCCTCGTTGCTAGTTTCTCCATAGATAGATCTTGGTGACACGTAGGAAAATTTTGAATTTCTGCTCGTTCCCCAGCAAAGGCATCATGAGCTAGGTCTATTGCGTAGATTCTTTGCACGAGTAGAACACAAAGTAGTTGTGGGCGTTGATGATGTTCAATATGCTTACCGTTACTAGTCCAATCTTGTTTGACGGTATTGTGGGATGAAGCGGCCGGACCGACCTTACGTACTCTTCGTGTGAGACAGGTTCCACCGACTGACATGCACTTGGTGCATAAGGTGGCTAGCGGGTGCCAGTCTCTCCCACTTTAGTCGGAACGGATTCGATGAAAAGGGTCCTTATGAAGGGTAAATAGCAATTGGCATATCACGTTGTGGTTTTGCGTAGGTAGGAAACGTTCTTGCTAGAAACCCAAAGCAGCCACGTAAAACATGCAACAACAATTAGAGGACGTCTAACTTGTTTTTGCAGGGTATGCTATGTGATGTGATATGGCCAAAAAGAATGTGATGAATGATATGTGATGTATGAGATTGATCATGTTCTTGTAATAGGATTCACGACTTGCATGTCGATGAGTATGACAACCGCGAGAATATAGGAGTTGTCTTTATTTATTGTATGACCTGCGTGTCATTAAACAACGCCATGTAATTACTTTACTTTATTGCTAACGGTAGCCATAGTAGTAGAAGTAATAGTTGGCAAGACAACTTCATGAAGACACGATGATGGAGATCATGATGATGGAGATCATGGTGTCATGCGGTGACAATGATGATCATGGAGCCCGAAGATGGAGATCAAAGGAGCAATATGATATTGGCCATATCATGTCACTACTATATAATTGCATGTGATGTTTATTATGTTTATGCATCTTGTTTACTTAGAACGACGGTAGTAAATAAGATGATCCCTTACACAAATTTCAAGAAGTGTTCTCCCTAAGCGTGCACCGTTGCTACAGTTAAATAAACTTCTAAGCACCACGTGTTAATCGGGTGTGATGGATTCTTACGTTCACATACAACGGGTGTAAGCAAGATTTACACACGCAGAAACACTTAGGGTTAACTTGACGAGCCTAGCATGTGAAGACATGGCCTCGGAACACGGAGACCGAAAGGTCGAGCATGAGTCGTATAGTAGATACGATCAACATGAAGATGTTCACCGATGATGACTAGTCCGTCTCACGTGTTGATCGGACACGGCCTAGTTGATTCGGGTCATGTAATCACTTAGATGACCAGAGGGATGTCTATCTGAGTGGGAGTTCATAAGATGAACTTAATTATCCTGAACATAGTCAAAAGACCTTTTGCAATTATGTCGTGAGCTCGCGCTTTAAGTTCCATTATTTAGATATGTTCCTAGAGAAAATATAGTTGAAAGTTGAAAGTAGCGATTATGCGGACGAGAGAAGGCTTATGTCCTTAATGCACCGCTCGATGTGCTGAACCCCAAGCGTCGTTTGTGGATGTTGCGAACATCGGACATACACGCTTTGATAACTACGTGATAGTTCGCTTAAGCGGTTTAGAGTTGAGGCACCAAAGGCGTTTTGAAGCGTCATGGAACATATAAGATGTTTCGAGGGCTGAAATTGGGATTTCAGGCTCGTGCCCACGTCAAGAGGTAAGAGACCTCCGACGATTTTCTTAGCCTACAAACTAAGGAGAAAAGCTCAATCGTTGAGCTTGTGCTCAGATTGTCTGAATACAACAATCACTTAAATCGAGGGAGTTGATCTTCCGGATGAGATAGTGATGTTTCTCCATAGTCATTGCCACCAAGCTGCTAGAGCTTCGTGATGAACTATAACATATCGGGGATAGATATGATGATCCTTGAGGTATTCGCGTTGTTTGACATCGCGAAAGTAGAAATCAAGAAGGAGCATCAATTGTTGATGGTTGGTGAAACCACTAGTTTCAAGAAGGGCAAGGGCTAGAAGGGACACTTCATGAAGCGGCAAATCAGTTGCTGCTCGGTGAAGAAACCCAAGGTTGAACCCAAACCCGAGACTAAGTGCTTCTGTAATAAGGGGAATAGCCACTGGAGCAGAATTACCCTAGATACTTGGTAGATGAGAAGGCTGGAAAGGTCGATAGAAGTATATTGGATATACATTATGTTAATGTGTACTTTACTAGTACTCCTAGTAGCACCAGGGTATTAGATACCGGTTCGGTTGCTAAGTGTTAGTAACTCGAAACAAAAGCTACGGAATAAGCGGAGACTAGCTAAAGGTGAGTGACGATATGTGTTGGAAGTGTTTCCAAGTTTGATGTGATCAAACATCGCACGCCTCCCTCTACCATCAAGATTAGTATTAAACCTAAATAATTGTCATTTGGTGTTTATGCTTGAGCATAGACATGATTGGATTATGTCTATCGCAATACGGTTATTCATCTAAGGAGAATAATGGTTACTCTATTTATTTGAATAATACCTTCGATGGTCTTGCACCTAAAAATGGTTTATTGAATCTCGATCGTAGTGATACACATTTTCATGCCAAATGTATAAGATAGTAATGATAGTACCACTTACTTGTGGCACTGCCCTGTAAGTCATATTGGTGTCAAACGCATGAAGAAGCTCCATGTTGATGGATCTTTGGACTCACTCATTTTTGAAAAGTTTGAGACATGCGAGCCATGTCTATTGGTGTATACGCATGAAGAAACTCCATGCAGATGGATCGTTTAGACTCACTTGATTTTGAATCACTTGAGATATGCAAATCATACCACATGGGCAAGATGACCTAAAAGCCTCGGTTTCATAAAGATGGAACAAGATAGCAACTTGTTGGAAGTAACACATTTTATGTGTGCAGTCCAATGAGTCTTGAGGCATCAATGAATATCGTTATGTTCGACTTCACAGATGATTCGAGTAGATGTTGAGTATATTTACTTGATGAAACACAAGTCTGAATTATTGAATGGTTCAAATAATTTCAGAGTGAAGTTTAAGATCATTGTGACAAGAGGATAAAATGTCTATGATATGATCACAGAGATAAGTATCTGAGTTACGAGTTTTGGCACACAATTAAGACATTGTGCAAATTGTTTCACAATAAATACCGCCTAGAACACCATAGTGTGATGGTGTGTCCGAACATCATAGTTGCACCCTATTGGATATGGTGCGTACCATGATGTCTCTTATCGAATTACCACTATCGTTCATGGGTTAGGCATTAGAGACAACCGCACTCACTTTAATAGGGCACCACGTAATTCCGTTGAGATGACACCGTATGAACTATGGTTTAGAGAAACCTAAGCTGTCATTTCTTAAAGGTTTGGGGTTGCGACGCTTATGTGGAAAAGTTTCAGGTTGATAAGCTCGAACCCAAAGCGGACAAAATGCATCTTCATAGGACACCCAAAACGGTTGGGTATACCTCCTAATTCAGATCCGAAAGCAATAGGGATTGTTTCTTGAATCGGGTCCTTTCTCGAGGAAAAGTTCGTCTCGAAAAGTTGAGTGGGAGGATGGTGGAGACTTGATGAGGTCATTGAACCGTCACTTCAACAAGTGTGTAGCAGGGCACAGGAAGTTGTTCCCGTGGCACCTACACCAATTGAAGTAGAAGCTTATGATAGTGATCATGAAGTTTCGGATCAAGTCACTACCGTACCTCGTAGGGTGACAAGGATGCGTACCACTTCAGAGTGGTACAGTAATCATGTCTTGAAGGTCATGTTGCTAGACAACAATGAAACTACGAGCTATGGAGAAGCGATGGTGGGCCCAAATTCCGACAAATGGTTAGAAGCCATGAAATCTGAGATAGGATCCATGTATCATAACAAAGCATGGACTTTGGTGGACTTGCCCGATGATCGGCAAGCCATTGAAATAAATGGGTCTTTAAGAAGAAGACGGACATGGACGGTAATGTCACCTTTTATGAAGCTCGACTTGTGGCGAAGAGTTTTTCACAAGTTCAAGGAGTTGACTACGATGAGATTTTCTCATCCGTAGCGATGCTTAAGTCCGTCGGAATCATGTTAGCATAAGCTGCATTTATGAAATCTGGCAGATGGATGTCAAAATGAGTTTCCTTACAAGTTTTCGTAAGGAAAGGTTGTATGTGATACAATCGGAAAAGTTTTGTCGATCCTAAGGATGCTAAAAGGTATCTTGGCTCCAAATGATCCTTTCTAAGGACCGGAGTAAGCATCTCGGAGTTGGAATGTGTGCTTTGATGAGATGATCAAAGATTTTGGGTGTATACAAAGTTTATGAGAAACTTGTATTTCCAAAGAAGTGAGTGGGAGCACTATAGAATTTTTGATGAGTATATGTTGTTGACATATTGATGATCAGAAATGATGTAGAATTTCTGGAAAGCATATAGGGTTATTTGAAAAGTGTTTTCAAGTGAAAACCTGATTAAGCTACTTGAACATTGAGCATCAAGATCTATAGTGATAGATCAAAAATGCTTAATGGTACTTTCAAATGAGCATATACCTTGACATGATCTTGAAAGTGTTCAAGATGGATCACCAAAGAAGGAGTTCTTTCTGAGATGTAAGGTATGAAGTTAAGAGTTAAAGCTCGACCACGGCGAAAAGAGAGAAAGGATGAAGGTCGTCCCTATGCTTAAGACGTAGGCTCTATAGTATGCTATCTTGTGTACTCGCACTGATGTGTGCCTTGCTACATATCCGCAAGGGAGTACAAAGGTGATCAAGGAGTGGATCACCGGATAGCGGTCAAAATTATCCTTAGAGGAATAAGGACATGTTTCTCGATTATGGAGGTGATAAAGAGTTCGCGTAAAGGGTTACGTCGATGCAAGCTTTAACACCTATCCGAGTGACTCGAGAAGCAAACCGGATACGTATAGTGGAGCAACCATTTGGAATAGCTCCAAGTGGAGCGTGAAAGCAGCATTTACAATATGACATAGAGAATTATGAAGTACACACGGATCTGAAAGGTTCGGACCGTTGACTAAAACCTCTCTCACAAGCAAAACATGATCAAACCCGAACTCATTGAGACTTAATCACATGGTGATGTGAACTAGTTTAAGACACTAGTAAACTCTTTGGATGTTGGTCACATGGCGATGTGACCTATCGATGTTAATCACATGGCGATGTGAACTAGATTATTGACTCTAGTGCAAGTGGGAGACTGTTGGAAATATGCCCTAGAGGCAATAATAAATTAGTTATTATTATTATATTTCCTTGTTCATGATAATCGTTTATTATCCATGCTATAATTGTATTGATAGGAAACTCAAATACATGTGTGGATACATAGACAACACCATGTCCCTAGCAAGCCTCTATTGGCTAGCTCGTTGATCAATAGATGGTTATGGTTTCCTAACCATGTACATTGGATGTCATTGATAACGGATCACATCATTAGGAGAATGATGTGATGGACAAGACAATCCTAAGCCTAGCACAAAGATCGTAGTTCGTATGCTAAAGCTTTTCTAATGTCAAGTATCTTTTCCTTAGACCATGAGATCGTGCAATTCCGGATACCGTAGGAGTGCTTTGGGTGTATCAAGCGTCACAACGTGGCGGGTGACTATAAAGGTGCACTACAGGTATCTCCGAAAGTGACCATTGGGTTGACACGGATCAAGATCGGATTTGTCACTCGTAAACGGAGAGGTATCTCTGGGCCCACTCGGTAGGACATCATCATAATGTGCACAATGTGACCAAGGGGTTGATCACGGGATGATGTGTTACGGAACGAGTAAAGAGACTTGCCGGTAACGAGATTGAACAAGGTATCGGGATACCGACGATCGAATCTCGGGCAAGTGCAATACCGCTAGACAAAGGGAATTGTATACGGGATCGATTGAGTCCTTGACATCGTGGTTCATCCGATGAGATCATCGTGGAACATGTAGGAGCCAACATGGGTATCCAGATCCGCTGTTGGTTATTGACGGAGAACGTCTCGGTCATGTTCGCATGATTCCCGAACCCGTAGGGTCTACACATAAGGTTCGATGGCGCTAGGGTTATAAAGGAAGTTTGTATGTGGTTACGAATGTTGTTCGAGTCCGGATGAGATCCGGACGTCACGAGGAGTTCCGAATGGTCCGGAGGTAAAGATTTATATATGGAAAGTTGTTGTTGGGTTCCTAAAAAGTTCGGGTTTTTCGGTATTGTACCGGAAGCTTCGGAAGGTTCCGAGGATTCGGAGGGGTCCTGAGGTCCGAAATTGTTCCACCACGTCCAATACAGTAGCATGGGCTGTGGGGGCGCCCTAGCCATAATGGGCCAAGGAACCAGCCCCCAAGGCCCATGCGCATGGGAGGGGAAACCCTAAGGGGAGGGCCTCCACTTGACTTGGGAGGCACTCCTCCCCTCTTAACCGCCCCAAGTCCCATCTAGGGCTGGCCGCACCCCTTGGGGTGGAAACCCTAAAGGGGCAGCCCCTTTCCCCTATATATACTTGAGGTTTTGGGCTGCCCAACACACGAGAACCTCTCCCTCTTGGTGCAGCCTGCCTCTCCTCCTCCTCCTCTCCCTTGGTGCTTGGCGAAGCCTGTGCTGGATGCCACGCCCTCCATCACCACCACGCCGTTGTGCTGCTGCTGGATGGAGTCTTCCTCAACCTCTCCCTCTCTCCTTGCTGGATCAAGGCATGGGAGGCGTCACCGGGCTGTACGTGTGTTGAACGCGAGGTGCCGTCCGTTCGGCACTAGGATCTCCGGTGATTTGGATCTCGGCAGTCGACTCCTTCAACCCCGTTCTCATGAACGCTTCCGCTTAACGATCTACAAGGGTATGTAGATGCACTCTCCTTCCCTCGTTGCTAGTTTCTCCATAGATAGATCTTGGTGACACGTAGGAAAATTTTGAATTTCTGCTACGTTCCCCAACAGGAGGAGCGGTACTACCGCTTAGCACGGTCAAAACAGCCCAACGAGAGAGAAAACACGAGTTGAAGTTCTGCCAGAGAGGTAGTACCGCTTACCACTTATAAGAAGTACTACCGCTCAGGAGGAGAGGTAGTGCCGCTTACCACTAATAAGAGGTACTACCGCTCGGGTGGAGAGGTAGTACCGCTTACCGCTTATAAGAGGTACTACCGCTCTACTACCGCGAAACCCGACACGAAAAGATGCATCCCCAGAAGCAGCGGTACTACGCGCGGCACAGGGCCGCGGTACTGCCGCTTACAAGCGGTACTACCACTCTAGAGATCAGTACTACCGCTTGAGGCTTTCAGGAACACAACAGAGAAAACAGAGGATGCAATAAAGCCTAAACTGCCACAACTTCTGCATATGAGCTTCAAATTGAGCAAACTCAAGCTTGTTGGATAGAAGACGATGAGTAGCATCCAACATCGGCTGATTATAGTAAAGAAGTGGCAGGGGAGGTATGCCTAACAAA
Organism: Aegilops longissima; assembly: GCA_021605205.1. Classification (NCBI taxonomy): domain Eukaryota; kingdom Viridiplantae; phylum Streptophyta; class Magnoliopsida; order Poales; family Poaceae; genus Aegilops; species Aegilops longissima. The sequence goes on from CM038676.1 coordinate 66,996,417, forward strand.
TAGAGGAGAGAAACCTCCAACAGAGAAGAACTGGCATAACCTCCAACATCGAAAACATCATAGAAGATGCACATGAACTCCGTTTTCGATGAACTCGAGCTTGTCAAGAAGAAGACCACAAGCTCTAAAAGTCACAAAGAGAAACACCAAACACAAACCAAGAAACATGATGCAAGGATGCAATGGTTTGAGCTCTCTACTAACGATACGATCAAGCTACCAACTTGAGAGCCCCCCTTGATAGTACGGCAAACGATCCTATAACCCGGTCTCCCAACTACCACCATGAGACCGGTAAAATAGAAAACCTATCAAGGGCAAACCTTTGCCTTGCACATGGTCCACATGAGCTAGATGATGACGATCTTGACTCCCTCAAGTTGGACCACCTTTCTTGATTGCGTTGGCTCGATGAAGACTAGATGATTGCTCCCCCATAGTCCACTATGGGTGAGCCACTCTTCGGCACATCTTCACAAGTCCATTGTCACCACAATGGACGACAAGCTTCAAGCACTTGATCTCTTCATGATGCTCCACCTTGAACTTGCACACCGCAACCTAGCCCCACAAAGAACTCTCACGAAGACCATGGGCTAGTACACAAAGCGTAATTGACCATGCTTACCATACCATGGGATCGCTTGATCCCTCTCGGTACATCTTCTATGCTTTGTGTGTTGATCAACTTGATTCACTCTTTGACTTAGTCTTGATCAACCTTGAATCTTTCCAACTCTCTTCATTTGGATGATGTCTTGAAGGTAAACATGAATGATCACACACTCTTCTTCTTCAAGACATGCTTGATATAAGCTCAATACTCATAAGACCAATCTTTGGATAATTCCTTAATAGCACCTTGGTCATCACAAACTCTCCTTGAAACCAACAAATGGACTCCAAGAAAAGCCTATGGACATACCCTTCAAATATAACTCAAGGCAACCATTAGTCCATAGAGATTGTCATCAATTGCCAAAACCAAACATGGGGGCACCGCATGTTCTTTCACCCACGGTGGCCCTCCTCCACTTATCCCTGCACCCATCTTCTTCCTCTGCCTTACACAAACCCGAAAAACCAACTCAAGCACGAGTTCCAGCCACTTTTGCTGTGATTTTCGATCTCCTTGCTCAAAGCACCTCTCGCAAAACTGCTTGGGGAGATTGTTCCTTGGTATGTGACTCCTCCATTGGTCCAATTAGTTTTTGTTCTAGTGCTTTATTCTTTGCAAATTTGTGCTGCATAGGTGACCATGTTCTTGAGCTTGCATGTCAAATTTATATGGTTCCAAGTAGTTCTAATGCTTGATATAGGCTCTAGGCACTTGTAGGAGTAGTTGCTATCAATTTTATTGAAGTTGGTTCACTTTTGTTTGAAGTTACTAAAAATTTCAGAAATTTTTCAGAGGAAACAATATGTTTAGGAAGATGTTCCAAGGTGGTTCTTCAAGGAAGCAAGGTCCCAGGCTTGCAATGCGTGATGCTGACGAGGAACCACCAAGAGACGCTCTTGTGAGGCCCTGTGAATGGCCTTCGGAAAATTTTATGGATCAAGCGGGAATCAAAGAAGAATTTAACGCATATATGCGCAATGCCGGTCTTGAGGACTTTGAAGCTCACAAATGCCCCCAGTACCATCATCTCACTAGCTCATTTGTGAGGAGGTTTGAATTTTCATATTCACGTAATTCTCCAACGGTCATGTTTGATCTTTATGAAAAATCTTATACCATGGACTTAGAGGATTTTACTTATCGGTAACACAGATGAACGTGAAGATTTTCATCTTCACGTTCTGATATATCAGGATCAACAGAGAATTCATAATCCTTATCGGTAACATAGATAGGTGAAGTTGCAAAAGCAGGGTCAGGCCTCATTCTATCATTAAGAGATTGCTTATTCCATTTAACTAATAACCTCTTAAGCGCATAGCTATCTTTGCAAGCTAAAATAGCCGCAGAAGCTTCTTTATAAAAAATATAACCCTCAGGAATAACAGGCATGTTTTCATCATCAATTTCATCAACATGATCAGTTTCAATAATTTATTTCTCTCCAGCTCTAGCAATTTGTTCATCAAGAAATTCACTAAGTGGCACAGTAGTATCAAGCATAGAAGTAGTTTCATCATAAGTATCATGCATAGCAGAAGTGGCATCATCAATAACATGCGACATATTAGAACGAATAGCAGAAGCAGGTTTAGGTGTCGCAAGCTTACTCAAAACAGAAGGTGAATCAAGTGCAGAGCTAGATGGCAGTTCCTTACCTCCCCTCGTAGTTGAGGGATAAATTGTTGTCTTGGCTGAAGGAAATATGCCCTAGAGGCAATAATAAAGTTATTATTTATTTCCTTATATCATGATAAATGTTTATTATTCATGCTAGAATTGTATTAACCGGAAACATAATACATGTGTGAATATATAGACAAACAGTATGTCACTAGTATGCCTCTACTAGACTAGCTTGTTAATCAAAGATGGTTATGTTTCCTAACCATGAACAAGGAGTTGTTATTTGATTAACAAGGTCACATCATTGGTTGAATGATCTGATTGACATGACCCATTCCGTTAGCTTAACACTTGATCGTTTAGTATGTTAATGCTTTCTTCATGACTCATACATGTTCCTATAACTATGAGATTATGCAACTCCGTTTACGGAGGAACACTTTGGTACTACCAAGCGTCTGGCGTAATCGGGTGATTATAAAGGAGTACTACAGGTGTTTCCAAAGGTACTTGTTGGGTTGGCGTATTTGAGATTAGGTTTTGTCACTCCGATTGTCGGAGAGGTATCTCGAGCCTTCTCGGTAATACACATCACTTAAGCCTTGCAAGCATTACAACTAATGAGTTAGTTGTGAGATGATGTATTACGGAACGAGTAAAGAGACTTACCGTAACGAGATTGAACTAGGTATTGGATACCGACGATCGAATCTCGGGTAAGTAACATACCGATGACAAAGGAACAACGATGTCGTTGTGCGGTTTGACCGATAAAGATCTTCAGTAGAATATGTAGGAACCAATATGGGCATCCGGGTTCCGCTATTGGTTATTGACCGAGAATGGTTCTAGGTCATGTCTACATAGTTCTCGAACCCGTAGGGTCCGCACGCTTAACGTTCGATGACAGTTCATAATGAGTTTATAAGTATTGATGCACGAAGGTTGTTCGAGTCCCGGATGTGATCACGGACATGACGAGGAGTCTCGAAATGGTCGAGACATAAAGATTGATATATTGGAAGCCTACATTTGGACATCGGAAGTGTTCCGGGTGAAATCGGGATTTTACGAGTACCGGAGGTTACGGAACCCCGGAGGTCAATGGGCCTTCTTGGGCCATAGGAGAAGAGGAAGAGCAGCCCAAGGTGGGCTGCGCGCCTCCCCCTCTAGTCCGAATAGGACAAGGAAGGGGGGCGCCCTTCCCCTTCTCCTCCTCCAATCCTAGTCCAACTAGGAAGGGGGTCCTACTCGGTGGGAGTAGGACTCCTCCTTAGTCTTGCGCCTCCTATAGGGCCGCCACCTCCCCTTGTCTCCTTTATATCTGAGGGCAGGGGGCACCCAAGAGACACAAGTTGATCTACGGATCTTTCCTTAGCCGTGTCGGTGCCCCTTCCACCATATTCCACTTGGTCATATCGTCATGAGCTTAGGCGAAGCCCTGCGCGGAGAAGTCATATCGTCGCGGAGCTTAGGCGAAGCTTTGCGTCGGTGGAGCATCAACATCGTCCCACGCCGTCGTCTTGTGAAACTCATCCCGACACTTTGCTTGGATCGGTCAGGGATCGTCATCGAGCTGAGCGTGTCTTTGAACACGGAGGTGCCGTCGTTCGGTACTTGGATCGGTCGGATCGTGAAGGCGTCGACTACATCAACCGCGTTGTTATAACGCTTCCGCTTACGGTCTCACGAGTGCGTGGGCGGACCTCTCCCCTCTCGTTGCTATGCCATCACCATGATCTTGCGTGATCGTAGGAAAATTTTTGAAATTACTACGTTCCTAGCAGTGGTATCGAGCCTGGTTTTATGCGTTGATGTCATATGCACGAGTAGAACACAAGTGAGTTGTGGGCGATACAAGTCATACTTCCTACCAGCATGTCATACTTTGGTTCAGCGGTATTGTGAGATGAAGCGGCCGGACCGACATTACGCGTGACGCTTACGCGAGACTGGTTTCACCGCTCGAGCACTCGTTGCTTAAAGGTGACCGGCGGGTGTCTGTCTCTCTCACTTTAGTTGAACCGAGTGTGGCTACGCCGGTCCTTGAGAAGGTTAAACGGAGTCTATTTGACGAAGTATCGTTGTGGTTTTGATGCGTAGGTAAGAACGGTTCTTGCTCAGCCCGTAGCAGCCACGTAAAACTTGCAACAACAAAGTAGAGGACGTCTAACTTGTTTTTGCAGGCATGTTGTGATGTGATATGGTCAAAACGTGATGCTATATTTTATTGTATGAGATGATCATGTTTTGTAACCGAGTTATCGGCAATCGCGCAGAGCCATATGGTTGTCGCTTTATTGTATGAAATGCAAACGCCATGTAATTGCTTTACTTTATCACTAAGCGTTAGCGATAGTCGTAGAAGCAATAGTTGGCGAAACGACAACGATGCTACGATGGAGATCAAGGTGTCGCGCCGGTGACGATGGTGATCATGACGGTGCTTTGGAGATGGAGATCACAAGCACAAGATGATGATGGCCATATCATATCACTTATATTGATTGCATGTGATGTTTATCCTTTATGCATCTTATCTTGCTTTGATTGACGGTAGCATTATAAGATGATCTCTCACTAAAAATTATCAAGTAGTGTTCTCCTGAGTATGCACCGTTGCCAAAGTTAAATGTCGTGTCGAGACACCACGTGATGATCGGGTGTGATAAGCTCTCGTCCATCTACAACGGGTGCAAGCCAGTTTTGCACACGCAGAATACTCAGGTTATACTTGACGAGCCTAGCATATCTGAGATATGGCCTCGGAACACGGAGACCGAAGGTCGAACGTGAATCATATAGCGATATGATCAACATAAGATGTTCACCATTGAAAACTACTCCATCTCACGTGATGATCGGTTATGGTTTAGTTGATTTGGATCACGTGATCACTTAGATAACTAGAGAGATGTCTGTCTAAGTGGGAGTTCTTTAGTAATATGATTAATTGAACTTAAATTTATCATGAACTTAGTACCGATAGTATTTTGCTTGTCTATGTTTACTGTAGATAGATGGCTCGTCTTTGTTGTTCCGTTGAATTTTAATGCGTTCCTTGAGAAAGCAAAGTTGAAAGATGATGGTAGCAATTACACGGACTGGGTCCGTAACTTGAGGATAATCCTCATTGCTGCACGTAAAAGTTACGCCTGGAAGCACCGCTGGGTGACAGCGAACTGTGCGGATCTTGAGCGAAGTTGTGAGCGTCAGCAAAGCAGAGCTGATGACTACTCTATAGTTCAAGCAGCCATGCTTTACGGCTTAGAACCGGTCTTCAACGACGTTTTGAGCGTCATGGAGCATATGAGATGTTCCAGAGTTGAAGTTGATATTTCAACAGTAATGCCCGGATTGAGAGATATGAAGTCTCCAATAAGTTCTATAGCCGCAAGATGGAGGAGAATAGTTCATCGGTGAGCACATACTCAAAATGTCCGGGTATTACAATCACTTGAATCAACTGGGAGTTAATCTTCCGGATGATTGTGTCATTGATGAATTCTTCAATCACCGCCACCAAGCTACAAAGGCTTCGTGATGAACTATAATATGCAAGGGTTAGTAAAGACTATGCTCGAGCTCTTCGCAATGCTAAAAGCTGCGGAGGTAGAAATCAAAAAGGAGCATCAAGTGTTGATGGTCAATAAGACCACTAGTTTCAAGAAGAAAGGCAAAGGGAAGAAGAAGGAACTTCAAGAAGAACAGCAAACAAGTTGTTGATCGGAGAAGAAACCCAAGTCCGGACCTAAGCACAAATCGAAAGTGCTTCTCGCAAGCGACTAGTCATTTGAAGCGGAACTGCCCCAAGTATTTGGCGGATAAGAAGGATGGCAAAGTGAACAAAGGTATATGTGATATACTTGTTATTGATGTGTACCTTACTAGAGCTCGCAGAGAGTACACAGGTATTTGATACTGGTTCTCATTGCTAATATTTGCAACTCAAAGCAGAACTACGGATTGCGAACAACGGCAAAGGACGAGGTGATGATGCGGCGTGGAAAGCGGTTCCAAAGTCGATGTGATCGCAATGGCACGCTACCTCTACATCTACCTTCGGGATTAGTTTTAGACCTGAATAATTGTTATTTGGTGCCGCGTTGAGCATGAACATTATATCTGGATCTTGTTTAATGCGAGACGGTTATTCATTTAAATCGAGAATAATGGTTGTTCTATTTATATGAATAATATCTTTTATGGTCATGCACCCTTGAAGAGTGGTCTATTTTAATGAATCTCGATAGTAGTGATACACATATTCATAATGTTGAAACCAAAAGATGCAGAGTTGATAATGATAGTGCAACTTATTTGTGGCACTTTGCCGTTTAGGTCATATCGGTATAAAGCATGAAGAAACTCCATCTTGATGGACTTTTGGAGTCACTTGATTATGAATCACTTGGCACTTAAGAACCGTGCCTCATGGGCAAGATGACTAAAACTCCGTTCTCGGTACTATGGAGAGAGCAACAGATTTATTGGAAATCATACATACGGATGTATGTGGTCCAATGAATGTTGAAGCTCGTGGCGGATATCGTTATTTTCTCACCTTCACAGATGATTTGAGCAGATATGGGTATATCTACTTAATGAAACATAAGTCCGAAACATTTGAAAAGTTCAAAGAATTTCAGAGTGAAGTTGAAAATCATCGTAATAAGAAAATAAAGTTTCTACGATCTGATCGTGGAGGCGAATATTTGAGTTACGAGTTTGGTCTACATTTGAAACAAAGCGGAATAGTTTCAGCAACTCACGCCACCCGAACACCACAGCGCAATGGTGTGTCCGAACGTCGAATCGCACTTTATCGGATATGGTGCGATCTATGATGTCTCTTACAGATTTACCGCTATCATTTTGGGGTTATGCTCTTGAGACGGCCGCATTCACGTTAAATAGGACACCGTCAAAATCCGTTGAGACGACGCCTTATGAACTATGGTTTAGCAAGAAACCAAAGTTGTCGCTTCTGAAAGTTTGGGGTTGCGATGCTTATGTGAAGAAACTTCAACCCGATAAGCTTGAACCCAAATCGAGAAATGTGTCTTCATAGGATACCCAAAGGAGACAATTGGGTACACCTTCTATCACAGATCCGAAGGCAAGACATTCGTTGCTAAAAATGGATCCTTTCTAGAGAAGGAGTTTCTCTCGAAAGAAGTGAGTGGGAGGAAAGTGGAACTTGATGAGGTAATAGTACCAGCTCCTTATTGAAAGTAGTTCAATCACGTAAATCAGTTTACAGTAACACCTACACCGCTTAGTGAGGAAGATAATGATGAAGATCATGAAACTTCAGATCAAGTTGTCACCGAACTTCAGAGATCAACGAGAATAAAATCCGCACTGTGAGTGGTACGGTAATCCTATTCTGGAAGTCATGCTACTAGATCATGATGAACCTACGAACTATGAAGAAGCGATGGTGAGCCCAGATTCCGCAAAATGGCTTGAAGCCATGAAATCTGAGATGGGATCCATGTATGAGAACAAAGTATGGACTTTGGTAGACTTGCCCGATGATCGGCAAGCTATTGAGAATAAATGGATCTTTAAGAAAAAGACTGACGCCGATGGTAATGTAACTGTCTACAAAGCTCGACTTGTCGCGAAAGGTTTTCGACAAGTTCAAGGGGTTGACTACGATGAGACTTTCTCACCCGTAGCGATGCTTAAGTCTGTCCGAATCATGTTAGCAATTGCCGCATTTTATGATTATGAAATTTGGCAAATGGATGTAAAACCGCATTCTTGAATGGATTTCTAGAAGAAGAGTTGTATATGATGCAACCAGAAGGTTTTGTCGATCCAAAAGGTGCTAACAAAGTGTGCAAGCTCCAACGATCAATTTATGGTCCAGTGCAAGCCTCTCGGAGTTGGAATAAACGCTTTGATAGTGTGATCAAAGCATATGGGTTTGTACAGACTTTTGGAGAAGCTTTGTATTTACAAGAAAGTGAGTGGGAGCTCTGTGGCATTTCTAATATTATATGTGGACGACATATTATTGATTGGAAATGATATAGAATTTCTGGATAGCATAAAAGGATACTTGAATAAAAGTTTTTCAATGGAAGACCTCGGTGAAGCTGCTTACATATTGGGCATCAAGATCTATAGAGATAGATCAAGACGCTTGATTGACTTTCACAAAGCACATACCTTGATAAAGTTTTGAAAAGGTTCAAAATGGATCGTGCAAAGAAAGGTTTTTGCCTGTGTTACAAGGTGTAAGATTGAGTCGGACTCAATGCCCGACCACAATGCAGAAGATAGAGAGAAAATGAAAGATGTTCCTATGCTTCAGCCATAGGCTCTATCATGTATGCAATGCTGTGTACCAGACTGACGTATGCTTAGCTGTAAGCTTGGCAGAAGGTACCAAAGTAATCCAGAGTGGATCATCGACAGCGGTCAAGAACATCCTGAAATACCCGAAAAGGACTAAGGATATGTTTCTCGTATATGGAGGTGACAAAGAGCTAGTCGTAAATGGTTACGCCGATGTAAGCTTTGACACTGATCCGGACGATTCTAAATCGCAAACCGGATACGTGTTTTTATTAAACGGTGGAGCTGTCGGTTGGTGCAGTTCTAAACAAAGCGTCGTGGCGGGATCTACATGTGAAGCGGAGTACATAGCTGCTTCGAAGCAGAAATGAAGGAGTCTGGATGAAAGAGTTCATTTCCGATCTAGGTGTCATACCTAGTGCATCGGGACCGATGAAGATCTTCTGTGACAATCTTGGTGCAATTGCCTTGGCAAAGGAATCCAGATTTCACAAGAGGACCAAGCACATCAAGAGACGCTTCAATTCCATTCGGGACCAAGTCCAAGTGGGAGACATAGAGATTTGCAAAATACATACGGATCTGAATGTTGCGATCCGTTGACTAAGCCTCTTCCACGAGCAAAACATGATCAGCACCAAGACTCCATGGGTATAAGGATCATTACTTTGTAATCTAGATTATTGACTCTAGTGCAAGTGGGAGATCAAGGAAATATGCCCTAGAGGCAATAATAAAGTTATTATTTATTTCCTTATATCATGATAAATGTTTATTATTCATGCTAGAATTGTATTAACCGGAAACATAATACATGTGTGAATATATAGACAAACAGATGTCACTAGTATGCCTCTACTAGACTAGCTTGTTAATCAAAGATGGTTATGTTTCCTAACCATGAACAAGGAGTTGTTATTTGATTAACAAGGTCACATCATTGGTTGAATGATCGATTGACATGACCCATTCCGTTAGCTTAACACTTGATCGCTTAGTATGTTAATGCTTTCTTCATGACTCATACATGTTCCTATAACTATGAGATTATGCAACTCCGTTTACGGAGGAACACTTTGGTACTACCAAACGTCACAACGAATCGGGTGATTATAAAGGAGTACTACAGGTGTTTCCAAAGGTACTTGTTGGGTTGGCGATTTCGAGATTAGGTTTTGTCACTCCGATTGTCGGAGAGGTATCTCGAGCCTTCTCGGTAATACACATCACTTAAGCCTTGCAAGCATTACAACTAATGAGTTAGTTGTGAGATGATGTATTACGGAACGAGTAAAGAGACTTACCGTAACGAGATTGAACTAGGTATTGGATACCGACGATCGAATCTCGGGTAAGTAACATACCGATGACAAAGGGAACAACGATGTCGTTATGCGGTTTGACCGATAAAGATCTTCAGAGAATATGTAGGAACCAATATGGGCATCTAGGTTCCGCTATTGGTTATTGACCGAGAATGGTTCTAGGTCATGTCTACATAGTTCTCGAACCCGTAGGGTCCGCACGCTTAACGCTTCGATGACAGTTCATAATGAGTTTATAAGTATTGATGCACCAAGGTTGTTCGAGTCCCGATGTGATCACGGACATGACGAGGAGTCTCGAAATGGTCGAGACATAAAGATTGATATATTGGAAGCCTACATTTGGACATCGGAAGTGTTCCGGTGAAATCGGATTTTACCGAGTACCGGAGGTTACCGGAACCCCGGGAGGTCAATGGGCCTTAATGGGCCATAGGAGAAGAGGAAGGGCAGCCCAAGGTGGGCTGCGCGCCTCCCCCTCTAGTCCGAATAGGACAGGAAGGGGCGGCGCCTTCCCCCTTCTCCTCCTCCAATCCTAGTCCAACTAGGAAGGGGGGAGTCCTACTCCGGTGGGAGTAGGACTCCTCCTTGTCGCGCCTCCTATAGGGCCGCCACCTCCCCTTGTCTCCTTTATATACGGGGCAGGGGCACCCCAAGAGACACAAGTTGATCTACGGATCTTTCCTTAGCCGTGTCGGTGCCCCTTCCACCATATTCCACTTCGTCATATCGTCATGGAGCTTAGGCGAAGCCCTGCGCCGGAGAAGTCATATCGTCGCGAGCTTAGGCGAAGCTCTGCGTCGATGGAGCATCAACATCGTCACCACGCCGTCGTCGACGAAACTCATCCCGACACTTTGCTGGATCGGTCCGGGATCGCCATCGAGCTGAACGTGTCTGAACACGGAGGTGCCGTGACGTTCGGTACTTGGATCGGTCGGATCGTGAAGACGCACGACTACATCAACCGCGTTGTTATAACGCTCCGCTTACGGTCTCACGAGGGCGTGGACGGACACTCTCCCCTCTCGTTGCTATGCCATCACCATGATCTTGCGTGATCGTAGGAAATTTTTTGAAATTACTACGTTCCACAACATTGGCGTCTTTCAAGTTCTTCATAGTGACCAGCAGATATAAATCCCAAGTGACTCAAAGAATAGAGCTATGCTCCCCGGCAACAGCACCAGAAAATAGTCTTGATAACCCACAAGTATAGGGGATTGCAACAGTTTTCGAGGGTAGAGTATTCAACCCAAATTTATTGATTCGACACAAGGGGAGCCATAGAATATTCTCAAGTATTAGCAGCTGAGTTGTCAATTCAGCCACACCTGGATAACTTAATATCTGCAGCAAAGTATTTAGTAGCAAAGTAATATGATAGTAGCGGTAACGGTAACAAAAGTAACAGTAGCAAAAGTAATATTTTTGGTATTTTGTAGTGATTGTAACAGTAGCAAGGGAAAAGTAAATAAGCGAAGAACAATATGTGGAAAGCTCGTAGGCATTGGATCGGTGATGGAGAATTATGTCGGATGCGGTTCATCATGTAACAGTCATAACATAGGGTGACACAGAACTAGCTCCAATTCATCAATGTAATGTAGGCATGTATTCCGAATATAGTCATACGTGCTTATGGAAAAGAACTTGCATGACATATTTTGTCCTACCCTCCCGTGGCAGCGGGGTCCTAATGGAAACTAAGAGATATTAAGGCCTCCTTTTAATAGAGAACCGGAAGAAAGCATTAGCACATAGTGAATACATGAACTCCTCAAACTATGGCCATCACCGGGAGTGGTCCCGATTATTGTCACTTCGGGGTTGCCGGATCATAACACATAGTAGGTGACTATAGACTTGCAAGATAGGATCAAGAACACACATATATTCATGAAAACATAATAGGTTCAGATATGAAATCATGGCACTCGGGCCCTACTGACAAGCATTAAGCATAGCAAAGTCATAGCAACATCAATCTCAGAACAGTGGATACTAGGGATCAAACCCTAACAAAACTAACTCGATTACATGATAGATCTCATCCAACGCATCACCGTCCAGCAAGCCTACGATGGAATTACTCACGCATGGCAGTGAGCATCATGAAATTGATGATGGAGGATGGTTGATGATGACGACGGCAACGAATCCCCCTCTCCGGAGCCCTGAACGGACTCCAGATCAGTCCTCCCGAGAGGTTTTAGGGCTTGGCGGCGGCTCCGTATCGTAAAACGCGATGATTTCTTCTCTTCTATTTTTTCTCCCCGAAAGCAAATATATAGAGTTGGAGTTGGCGTCGGAGGAGCTCCAGAGGGCCCACGAGGTAGGGGGGCGCGCGCCCACCCTCGTGGACATGGTGTGGGCCCCTGGTCTTCAGCTTTTGCAATGATTTTTTATTATTTCCAAATAGACGTTCCGTGGAGTTTCAGGTCATCCCGAGAACTTTTGTTTCTGCACATAAATAACACCATGGCAATTCTGCTGAAAACAGCGTCAGCCCGGGTTAGTTCCATTCAAATCATGTAAGTTAGAGTCCAAAACAAGGGCAAAAGTGTTTGGAAAAGTAGATACGACGGAGACGTATCACCTCACACGCGAGCGCGCGCGCGCCCTCCTGTGAGCCTCCCCCGTCTCGCTCTCGACTGCAGCCGCCTCGCCGGACGACCATGGCCTAGCGCCACTGCTTGAGCGCTGCCTGGAGAGCTCGCCCTACTCTTCCTCGGACAACTCACAAACACATAAAAACTGATATAATTAGCTATAAAAGAGCGAGGTGGGACTATCTCTCTTCCTTAGAACGCAAATCCTAAGATAATTTTCATCGACATAAAAGGGGAGGCCTCGAGTTTGCTCGCTGTCATTGAAAAAAATAGAGAGGATGCCCAGCCCATGTGTGGACCGTATGCAATGCCCATGTATGAAATTCCGGGACTGACTTTTTTTATTGCGGGTGCAGCACGCCTAAAAATTAGTACCACCTTGTATATAGTAAAAATATCTTAAAAAAATATTGGTGAACGGATTAAAAAATCAGCGAAACGCACCTTGCTTTATTAGTAGGTATAGATAGATATAGATATAGATAGATAATATCATGGCACGCCAAAAATCAAGTAGCAGCCCCGGGACGGTATAGGATAGACCTTGAAAGGCACGAGTCCTCGGTCGATAAGCCGACGGAAATGGCGGTAACCCATGAACCCGCAGGCACTGGACGTCCATAACGCGACGCAAGGCACGCCGAGCTCCGCCGCGGCATCGTAGCTGAACGATGCGACACCGTCGACGACGAGGCAGGTGATCGGCGGCACCCCGAAGCTCGGGTCGTTGAGCTTGGCAAGAAGGGCCTGGAGGTGCGGGAGAAAGGTGGTCGTCATGGCGTAACACAGGGCGGAGACGTCCTGGGTGGCGTCGGCGTCTGACGCAGGGAGCCTGTCTGGTATCGCGGCGAAGCGGAAGCTCGGGAGGCCGTCGAGTGCTGCCGTCCCGCGGGAGCGGAGCATGTCGGGGAACGTAGTAATTTCAAAAAAAATTCCTACGATCACGCAAGACCATGGTGATGGCATAGCAACGAGAGGAGAGAGGTCCGTCCACGCACTGTCGAGACCGAAAGCGAAGCGTTATAACAACGCTGTTGATGTAGTCGACGCCTTCACGATCCGACCGATCCAAGCACCGAACGTCACGGCACCTCCGAGTTCTGCACAGGTTCAGCTCGATGACAATCCCGGACTCGATCCAGCAAAGTGTCGGGATGAGTTCCGTCGGACGACGGGCGGTGGTGACGATGTTGATGCTCCACCAACGCAGGGCTTCGCCTAAGCTCCGACGATATGACTTCTCCGGCGCAGGCTTCGCTTAAGCTCCGCGACGATATGACCAAGTGGAATATGGTGGAAGGGGCACCGACACGGCTAAGGAAAGATCCGTAGATCAACTTGTGTGTTATGGGGTGCCCCCTGCCCCATATATAAAGGAGCAAGGAGGAGGTGGCGGCCAAGGAGGAGGCGCACCAGGGGGAGTCCTACTCCCACCGGAGTAGGACTCCTCCTTTCCTAGTAGGAGTAGGAGAGAAGGAAGGGGAAGAGAAGAAGGGTGCGGCCCTCCCCTAGTCCAATTCGGACTAGGCCTTGGGCGCGTGGCCTGCCCTAGGCAGCCCTCTCTCTTTCCCGCAGGCCCAATAAGGCCCATTACTTCTCCCGGCGAATTCTCGTAACTCTCCGGTACTCAAAAATACCCAATCATTCGAACCTTTCCGAACTCCGAATATAGTCGTCCAATATATCGATCTTTACGCCTCGACCATTTCGAGACTCCTCGTCATGTCCCCGATCTCATCCGGGACTCGAACTCCTTCGGTACATCAAAACTCATAAACTCATAATATAACCGCATCGAAACCTTGTTGCATGGACCCTACGGGTTCGAGAACTATGTAGACATGACCTAGAACCATTCTCGGTCAATAACCAATAGCGGAACCTGGATGCCCATATTGGTTCCTACATATTCTACTGAAGATCTTTATCGGTCAAACCGCATAACTACATACGTTGTTCCCTTTGTCATCGGTATGTTACTTACCCGAGATTCGATCGTCGGTATCCAATACCTAGTTCAATCTCGTTACGTAAGTCTCTTTACTCGCTCCGTAATACATCATCTCACAACTAACTCATTAGTTGCAATGCTTGCAAGGCTTATGTGATGTGTATTACCGAGAAGGCCTAGAGATACCTCTCCGACAATCGGAGTGACAAAACCTAATCTCAAATACGCCAACCCAACAAGTACCTTTGGAGACACCTGTAGTACTCCTTTATAATCACCCGATTCGCCAGTGACGCTTGGTAGTACCAAAGTGTTCCTCCGTAAACGGAGTTGCATAATCTCATAGTTATAGGAACATGTATGGGTCATGAAGAAAGCATTAACATACTAAACGATCAAGTGTTAAGTTAACGGAATGGGTCATGTCAATCAGATCATTCAACTAATGATGTGACCTTGTTAATCAAATAACAACTCCTTGTTCATGGTTAGGAAACATAACCATCTTTGATTAACAAGCTAGTCAAGTAGAGGCATACTAGTGACATACTGTTTGTCTATATATTCACACATGTATTATGTTTCCGGTTAATACAATTCTAGCATGAATAATAAACATTTATCATGAAATAAGGAAATAAATAATAACTTTATTATTGCCTCTAGGGCATATTTCCTTCAGCCTCCCACTTGCACTAGAGTCAATAATCTAGTTCACATCATCATGTGATTCAACACTAATATTCACATCTGTATGTGATTAACACCCATAGTTCACATCGTCATGTGACCAACACCCAAAGGGTTTACTAGAGTAAATAATCTAGTTCACATCGCTATGTGATTAACACCCAAAGAGTACTAAGGTATGATCATGTTTTGCTCGTGAGAGAAGCTTAGTCAACGGATCTGTACATTCAGAGCCGTATGTATTTTGCAAATACTCTATGTCTACAATGCTCTGCACGGAGCTACCCTAGCTAATTGCTCCCACTTTCAATATGTATCCAGATAGAGACTTAGAGTCATCTGGATTAGTGTAAAAAGCTTGCATCGATGTAACTCTTTACGACGGGCTCTTTTATCACCTCCATAATCGAGAAATATTTCCTTAGTCCTCACTAAGGATGTTCTTGACCAATGTCCATGATCTACTCCTAGATCACTATTGTACTCCTTGCCAAATTCAGAGCAAGGTATACAATAGGTCCAGTACATAGCATAGCATACTTTATAGAACCTATGACCGAGGCATAGGAAATGACTTTCATTCTCTTTTCTATTTTCTGCCGTGGTCGGGATTTGAGTCTTACTCAATTTCACACCTTTGTAACACAGTGCAAGAACTTTTCTTTGACTGCTCCATTTTGAACTACTTCAAAATCTTGTCAAGGTATGTATTCATTGAAAAACTTATCAAGCGCCTTGATCTATCTCTATAGATCTTGATGCTCAATATGTAAGCAGCTTCACCGAGGTCTTTCTTTGAAAAACTCCTTTCAAACACTCCTTTATGCTTTGCGAATAATTCTACATTATTTCCGATCAACAATATGTCATTCACATATACTTATCGAAATGTCAGTAGTGCTCCCACTCACTTTCTTGTAAATACAGGCTTCTCCAAAAGTCTGCATAAAACCATATGCTTTGATCAAATCATCAAGCATATATTCCAACTCGAGATGCTTGCACCAGTCCATAGATGGATCATTGGAGCTTGCACATTTTGTTAGCATCTTTAGGATTGACAAAACCTTCGGTTGCATCATATGCAACTCTTCTTTAATAAATCCATTAAGGAATGCAGTTTTGACATCCATTTGCCAGATTTCATAAAATGTGGCAATTGCTAACATGATTCGGATAGACTTAAGCATCGCTACGAGTGAGAAAATTTCATCGTATTCAACACCTTGAACTTGTCGAAAACCTTTTGCAACAAGTCGAGCTTTGTAGATAGTAACACTACTATCGCTGTCCATCTTCCTCTTGAAGATCCATTTATTTAACATGGCTTGCTGATCATAGAGCAAGTCAATCAAAGTCCATACTTTGTTCTCATACATGGAGCCTATCTCAGATTTCATGGCCTCAAGCCATTTCGCGGAATCTGGGCTCATCATCGCTTCCTCATAGTTCGTAGGTTCATCATGGTCTAGTAACATGACTTCCGAACATGATTACCGTACCACTCAGTGCGGATCTTACTCGAAGACCTACGAGGTTTGGTAGCAACTTGATCTGAAGTTTCATGATCATCATCATTAACTTTCTCACTAATTGGTGTAGGAATCATCGAACTGATTTCTGTGATGAACTACTTTCCAATAAGGGAGAAGGTACAATTACCTCATCAAGTTCTACTTTCCTCCCACTCACTTCTTTCGAGAGAAACTCCTTCTCTAGAAAGGATCCATTTTAGCAACGAATGTTTTGCCTTTAGATCTGTGATAGAAGGTGTACCCAACAGTTTCTTTTGGGTATTCTATGAAGACGCATTCTCCGATTTGGGTTCGAGCTTATCTGTTGAAAACTTTTTCACATAAGCATCACAACTCCAAACTTTTAAGAAACGACAGCTTAGGTTTACTGTTAAACCATAGTTCATATGGTGTCGTCTCAACGGATTTAGATGGTGCCCTATTAAACGTGAATGCAGCTGTCTCTAATGCATAACCCCAAAACGATATTGGTAAATCGGTAAGAGACATCATTGATCGCACCATATCAAAATAAAGTACGGTTACGACGTTCGGACACACCATAACGTTGTGGTGTTCCAGGTGGCGTGAGCTGTGAAACTATTCCACTTTGTTTTAATTGAAGACCAAACTCATAACTCAAATATTCATCTCCACGATCAGATCGCGAAACTTTATTTTCTTGTTACGATGATTTTCTACTTCACTCTGAAATTCTTTGAACTTTTCAACTATTTCAGACTTATGTTTCATCAAGAAGATATACGATATCTGCTCAAATCATCTGTGAAAGTCGAAAATAATGATACTTGCCACGAGCATCAATACTCATTGAATCGCATACATCGGTATGTATTATTTCCAATAAGTCAAGAGCTTGTTCCATTGTTCCGAGAACGGAGTTTTAGTCATCTTGCCCAAAAGCATGGTTCGCAAGCATCAAATGATTCATAATCAAGTGATTCCAAAAGTCCATCAAGATGGAGTTTTCTTCATGCGCTTTACACCAATATGACCCAAACGGCAAGTACACAAATAAGTTGCACTATCATTATTAACTTTGCATCTTTTGGCATCAATATTATGAATATGTGTATCACTACGATCGAGATCCAACAAACTATTTTTATTGGGTGTATGACCATTGAAGGTTTTATTCATTTAAATGTAACAACAATTATTCTTTGACTTTAAATGAATAACCGTTTCAAAACTATTTTCATTGGGTGTATGACCATCGAAGGTTTTATTCATTTAAATGAACAACAATTATTCTTTGACTTTAAATGAATAACCGCTTTGCAATAAACATGATCAAACCATATTCATGCTCAACGCAAACACCAAATAACATTTATTTAGGTTTAACACTAATCCCGAAAGTATAGGGAGTGTGCGATGATGATCATATCAATCTTGGAACTACTTCCAACACTCATCGTCACTTCCCTTCAACTAGTCTCTGCTTATTCAGAACTCCAGTTTGAGTTACTAATCTTAGCAACCTAACAAGTATCAAATACTCAGGGCTACTATAAACACTAGTAATGCACATATCAATAATCAGTATATCAAATATACTCTTGTTCACTTTGCCATCCTTCTTATCCACCAAATATTCAGGGCATTTCGCTTCCAAAGGACCATTTCCTTTGCAGTAAACACTCGGTTTCAGGCTATGGTCCAGCTTTGGGCTTCTTCGCAAGAGTGACAACTTACTTGTCTTTCTACTTGAAGTTCCCTTTCTTTCCCTTTTCCCTTTTCTTGAAACTAGTGGTCTTGTCAATCATCAACACTTGATGCTCTTTCTTGATTTCTACCTTCGTCGATTTTCAACATCACGAAGAGCTCGGGAATCTTTGTCGTCATCCCTTGCATACTATAGTTCATCACGAAGTTCTAGTAACTTAGTGATGGTGACTAGAGAATTCTGTCAATCGCTATCTTATCCGGAAGATTAACTCCCACTTGATTCAAGCGATTGAAGTACCTGCATAATCTGAGCACATGCTCACTAGTTTGAGCGATTCTCCTCCATCTTTTAGCTATAGAACTTGTTGGAGACTTCATATCTCTCAACTCGGTATTTGCTTGAAATATTAACTTCAACTCCTGAACATCTCATATGGTCCATGACGCTCAAAACATCTTTGAAGTCCCGATTCTAAGCCGTTAAGCATGGTGCACTAAACTATCAAGTAGTCATCATATTGAGCTAGCCAAACGCTCATAACGCCCGCATCCGCTCCTGCAATAGGTCTGTCACCTAGCGGTGCATTAAGGACATAATTCTTCAGGCAGCAATGAGGATAAACCTCAGATCACGGATCAAATCCAGATCATTGCTACTAACATCTTTCAACACAATTTTCTAGGAACATATCAAAACAAACATATAAAAGCATAGGGAAGCAACAACGCGAGCTATTGATCTATAACATAATTTGCAAAATACTACCAGACTAAGTTCATGATAAATTAAAGTTCAATTAATCATATTACTTAAGAACTCCCACTTAGATAGACATCTCTAGTCATCTAAGTGATTACGTGATCCAAATCAACTAAACCATGTCCGATCATCACGTGAGATGGAGTAGTTTCAATGGTGAACATCACTATGTTGATCATATCTACTATATGATTCACGCTCGACCTTTCGGTCTCCGTGTTCCGAGGCCATATCTGTTATATGCTAGGCTCGTCAAGTTTAACTCGAGTATTCCGCGTGCGCAACTGTTTTGCACCCGCTGTATTTGAACGTAGAGCCTATCACACCCGATCATCACGTGGTGTCTCAAAGACGAAGAACTTTCGCAACGGTGCATACTCGGGAGAACACTTCTTGATAATTTTAGTGAGAGATCATCTTATAATGCTACCGTCAAACAAAGCAAGATAAGATGCATAAAGGATAAACATCACATGCAATCAATATAAGTGATATGATATGGTCATCATCATCTTGTGCTTGTGATCTCCATCGCCAAGCAATCGCGTTATGATCACTATCGCCACCGGCGCGACACCTTGATCTCCATCGTAGCATCGTTGTCGCCTCGCCAACTATTGCTTCTACGACTATCGCTACGCTTAGTGATAAAGTAAAGCAATTACATGGCGTTGCATTTCATACAATAAAGCGACAACCATATGGCTCTCGCCATTGCCGATAACTCGGTTACAAAACATGATCATCTCATACAATAAAATATAGCATCACGCCTTGACCATATCACATCACAACATGCCCTGCAAAAACAAGTTAGACGCCCTCTACTTTGTTGTTGCAAGTTTTACGTGGCTGCTACGGGCTGAGCAAGAACCGTTCTACCTACGCATCAAAACCACAACGATACTCGTCAAATAGACTCAGATAACCTTCTCAAGGACCGGGCGTAGCCACACTCGATTCAACTAAAGTGAGAGAGACAGACACCCGCCGGTCACCTTTAAGCAACGAGTGCTCGGGCGGTGAAACCAGTCTCGCGTAAGCGTCGCGTAATGTCGGTCCGGGCCGCTTCATCTCACAATACCGCTGAACCAAAGTATGACATGCTGGTAGGCGGTATGACTTGTATCGTCCATAACTCACTTGTGTTCTACTCGTGCACATGACATCAACGCATAAAACCAGGCTCGATACCACTGTTGGGGAACGAGTAATTTCAAAAAAATCCTACGATCACGCAAGACCATGGTGATGGCATAGCAACGAGAGGGAGAGTGTCCGTCCACGCACTCGTGAGACCGAAAGCGAAGCGCTATAACAACGCTGTTGATGTAGTCGTGCGCCTTCACGATCCAACCGATCCAAGCACCGAACGACGGCACCTCCGAGTTCTCGCACACGCTCAGCTCGATGACAATCCCGGACTCGATCCAGCAAAGTGTCGGGATGAGTTCCACAAGACGACGGCGCAGGACGATGTTGATGCTCCACCGACGCAGGGCTTCGCCTAAGCTCCGCGACGATATGACTTCTCCGGCGCAGGGCTTCGCCTAAGCTCCGCGACGATATGACCGAAGTGGAATATGGTGGAAGGGGGCACCGCACACGGCTAAGGAAAGATCCGTAGATCAACTTGTGTGTTATGGGGTGCCCCCTGCCCCCGTATATAAAGGAGACAAGGGGGAGGTGGCCGGCCAAGGGGGAGGCGCACCAAGGAGGAGTCCTACTCCCACCGGGAGTAGGACTCCTCCTTTCCTAGTAGGAGTAGGAGAGAAGGAAGGGAAGAGAAGAAGGGTGCGGCCCCTCCCTAGTCCAATTCGGACTAGGCCTTGGGCGCGCGCCTGCCCTAGGCAGCCCTCTCTCTTTCCCGCAGGGCCCAATAAGGCCCATTACTTCTCCCGGCGAATTCCGTAACTCTCCCACTCCGAAAATACCCAATCATTCGAACCTTTCCAACTCCGAATATAGTCGTCCAATATATCGATCTTTACGCCTCGACCATTTCGAGACTCCTCGTCATGTCCCCGATCTCATCCGGGACTCGAACTCCTTCGTACATCAAAACTCATAAACTCATAATATAACTGCCATCGAAACCTTGCGTGCGGACCCTACGGGTTCGAGAACTATCTAGACATGACCTAGAACCATTCTCGGTCAATAACCAATAGCGGAACCTGGATGCCCATATTGGTTCCTACATATTCTACGAAGATCTTTATCGGTCAAACCGCATAACTACATAATGTTGTTCCTTTTGTCATCGGTATGTTACTTACCCGAGATTCGATCGTCGGTATCCAATACCTAGTTCAATCTCGCACGTAAGTCTCTTTACTCGTCCGTAATACATCATCTCACAACTAACTCATTAGTTGCAATGCTTGCAAGGCTTATGTGATGTGTATTACCGAGAAGGCCTAGAGATACCTCTCCGACAATCGGAGTGACAAAACCTAATCTCAAATACGCCAACCCAACAAGTACCTTTGGAGACACCTGTAGTACTCCTTTATAATCACCCGATTCGCCAGTGACGCTTTGGTAGTACCAAAGTGTTCCTCCGTAAACGGAGTTGCATAATCTCATAGTTATAGGAACATGTATGGGTCATGAAGAAAGCATTAACATACTAAACGATCAAGTGTTAAGCTAACGGAATGGGTCATGTCAATCAGATCATTCAACTAATGATGTGACCTTGTTAATCAAATAACAACTCCTTGTTCATGGTTAGGAAACATAACCATCTTTGATTAACAAGCTAGTCAAGTAGAGGCATACTAGTGACATACTGTTTGTCTATATATTCACACATGTATTATGTTTCCGGTTAATACAATTCTAGCATGAATAATAAACATTTATCATGAAATAAGGAAATAAATAATAACTTTATTATTGCCTCTAGGGCATATTTCCTTCAGAGCAGTCGGCGATGGTTGAACTCGGTGTTGACGAAGGTGATGTGGAAGCCCCGAGCGTGGAGCAGCTTGGCCATCTCCAGCGTTGGCGTGATGTGCCCTTGCGCTGGTGCCGGCAGGCACACGGCATGCGGCTTTTCTCCTTCCTCCAGGCCCATCGCCGGCGGCACACTTTCCCCTAGCTATCGATCTGGATATTCAGAACAGCAACCTTCTGTCGCTGCCGGGCCACTGGAAAGAAAACTGCACACCGTTGTTGTTTGGGAAACGTTGCATACCGGCGGACCGGCCGAAGCTTCGCCCGGTCGCGCACACACCGCTCGATCGTGTAGCCATCCCGCTCAGCATCTCCCGGATCCATGTTTGCATGGTTGGTTTTCCATTTCAGCCCATCACGTGCCCTTGGCCCATCCCGACCGCTCGTTCAGTCTTCAGCCTTTTCTCTTATCTTCTTTCACACAAGGAGCCCACCTGATTCTTGAAAAAAAAACGAGGAGCGCACACAGGTTGTCTTCGATACTTTATCTTCACTAACTGCTCGCTGAAGCTCCGAGGTGGGTTGGGGAAAGAGCTGCTACCATAGACCGATGAAGCTGCATCCGTTTGTCCGCTATGTTGTGACCGTGGCGACCATGGCCATGCCCACACCATCACGGTTCTGCGAGCTCAAGGGCCGGCGGGGGTGCTGCATGTTGCGACTGTGGTGATTGCATGCTGGAACCGGCGACAATTTTTGCACCGTCGACTCATGGTGGAGCTACGACGGACGGCGGGGACAAGAATTTTTGTTGCAACTGTCATTGAATTTTGCTACAACCGCCGCGAAAATTTTCTACATAAATTCATGGCAGAGATGCAACCCGAGACAACGGCAACGGCAATTTTTGTTGCAACCACCTTTGTCTTTTGCTACAACCAGCGAGTTTTTTTTCTTACATCCATTTTAATGGTGATGACTGGTGGCAATCGTTCATGCAACCCTGTGCAGCAAGCGTCGACGATGGAAAAAAACTTCAACCGACACCAAAAAGAAAACTTCAACTGACAAAAAAAAGCTTCAACGGGTGCGAGTGGTGACGCTGAGAGCTGCGGCCGGCGACACGGGTGGTGCTGTGATGGACGTGCTACGGCGATGGCATGGTGGTGCTGCAATTTTGTTGGAACCAGTATAAGCGGTACTGCTACAACAATGATTTGATGCAACCGCGTTCACTTTTTGCTACCACGGTGACGGCAATTTGCTACATCCATCCACGGTGCATGACAGAGCTATGACCCATGACGACGGAGATGACTTTTTTGCTGCAATCGTCGTCAATTGTTGCTACAACCGGCGAGGATTTTTGCTACATCCATTCATGATAGTGATACGACCCGGTCGGGACGGCGAATGATGCCTCGTTTTGCTATAAACCATCACCGACGTCGACCCTGTGCTACAACCGCGTTGCTTTTTTGCTTCAATAGGCATCACAATTTGCTACAACCGGTGTCTCCATTTGCTACAACCGGTGTGGCATTTTTTGCTACATTGCACAAGCCGACGTTGGGAATTTTGCTACAATCGTGTCACGCCGTGCTACAACCAGCGTTTCAAATTGCTACAACCGGTGGCAGTGCAAGCGGCAACCGGCATCGCGACTCAACAGCGAAGATGATTTTTTGCTGGAACCGTTGCTTGATTTTGCTGGAACGGGTGTTCATTTTTTGCTGGAACCAGTGATCAGTGATCGGGATGTTACGACTGTAAGATGTGACCGATAAGCATGAGCTGTGGCATCAGCCATGAGCGACGACGAGCACGCCAGCAAGCTGCTACCGGCTATGGAGTTTTGCTGGAACCGGCTGCTTGACATGCTGGAAACGCCTAAGCGGTGAGCTGCAACCATGACAATGTTCTCGACTGCGACGGTGCCTACGCGAACAGTAGGGATGCTGGCACCACGTGTTTGTGGAGCTGCAATCGAGTTCGTGTTTTGCTGGAACCAAGTCTTGTGGACGCTACAATGGTGACCACGGCGTTATGCAACGACGGGTGCGGCGAGCTGGATTCCTGCAAAGCAGGATGTTGCAACCATGCCTGTGGCGTGCTAGAACCTTATCCCTGTGATGCTACAAGGGCCCCCGCGGCGAGCTGCAATGATGGCGACGGTGAGACTAGTTTTTTTTTCTGGACATGGGGGGAGATGCTACAACGGTGTCGATGACGAGCTGGAACCGCGTCTGCGAGATGCTACAATGGTGACCGTGAACGAGTTCAGAGCTTCGACCATGGGGGAGTCGCCGGGCTGCCGCCGGCGAGTTGGCCGGCGCTGCAATAGAAGCATGCGGAGGATACAGGAGGGAGGAGGTGGTGCAGGGGCGCAGGAGATGGACACAGGGGAGACGGGGGGAGCGGAAGTGGAGACACGACGACGGCAAACTCCGACCCGTAGCGAGGGCGGCGACCTGCGTGGTGGGGGCGGGGCAGGTGGTCGGGGATTGACCGGTGGCGTGGGTGCGTGCGGGCTGCATGCGGCGCGGCGTTCCCCTTTTTTCTTCTGGCGAGGAATGCGTGCGTGAGGAAGAAGGAGAGAATTGACTTTTGTGCGAAGTGTTAGAATAAATCCGAGGCGCTCCGTCGATCTACCAAAGACCAAGCAATCACACAAGCACGACACCTAAATTTGTTAACGAGGTTCACTGATATGGCTACATCCCCGGGGCATGACTACGGGCGCTCCTCCCCATGACACCATCACAATACCGCACCAAGGCCGCCCGGGCGCCGGCACACGCCGCCGGCTCCCCCGCGTACCCGTGCTATTATGTTGGCATAGGTCACATCGTGTGTCTACCCTCGCTATATATGAGAGGCCTAGGATACAAGTGTCCTACTTGGACACGACTCCATATCTTGTCTACACACCGTACGACTCCAAGTCCAACTGTAACCTAACTTGTACAATAATATTCGACACAACACTAACAAACTCCACCTTGGCGAATATTCTCCACCACCTTGAATTCGTCCATGCGTTGAACCTCCATATACATTGGACTTGAGATACGTCATGAGCACCGCTGCTACTCCCAGACTCCATGTGACTCCACCTGCAACTGTAGTCCCTTCTCGTCTTCTTCACAGTCAATCCTCGAGCAAAATTAAGTTCCTCATTACTCTATTTTGTGCTCCCAACTTCCGGAGAATCCGTTCAACACCATCACACACCGATCACTGTCTGCGTGAAAATGAACAACTCACATATTGGACGCCACATATAAGAGTTACCTGAACTCAATGCCACCGATCTTTCTTGACCGTCTATCTGAAACTTGAAGGAATTTCACCGTCGCTTTGTATCACCACAGTCAAATTCACAGTTGTCTCACCCTTTTCCCGAATAGTCTCTGACATGTCCCATAGCTATAGCACTCCGCCTCCTTCTGTACTTGTCATCCGCACTTTGCCATGTGGACTGAACACCACAGAATATACGGCCATGTACTCTCTTTGTTTTGACAAATCCAGACTTTCCGCCACTTTCTCAGATTCTCCATGGTCAACTCCTGTCCATCAACTAGCACCGATAGACCCAGTCACCAACTTGAATCCGGTACTCATCAACACTGCTTCAGCACCCCCTGCACACTTTGTCAGACCACACGTCTCACCATTAGTGCCTTGGTCTGTCGCTGTGTCCTGTGCTTACCGTACGCCTCGCCGCTATCACCGCGTCGAGCCTCTACTGTCCTGGTCGAGTCTCCCAAGGTCGCGAACCCACATCACTCAACCTCCACTGTAGAGAACCATCGATCATCACTGACCGATGCCGAGTATCACATCTCCATCAGACCATTTGGCCCCAGTCCGTTCCACGTGTCTCTCGCTATCCCGCTGAAATAGGCTTTGATTCTCCGATATCTTACACCGTAGCCCCTCCATCAGCACAGAGTGAAGTCGTCCATCAAACTCCAGCTCCACCTTCAACATGACTCCATGTAGCTGCGCCATGCTACCCCGCGCCCTGTCGACTTCAAGCTCTCATGTGTACACTGCCTTGAATCAACCCCGCGCCATGTCGACTTCAAGCTCTCATGTGTACACTGCCTTGAATCAACCCCGCGCCTTAGTCTTGTCGAAGCCGCACAAGCCCTCAGGCATGCACCACGTGTTTCCACGCCCCAGAATTCGGCCACCATCAGCATCATGCTCCTATGTCGTCGTCGCTGAAATCACCACCGTCTTCTGCTTTGACCAACATCCACGTCGATCCGCCAGACTGTCCAGTCCGACCCAGCCGAAATTATCCGACTGCAACCATGCTCCACCCTGCTTCGTGTCCGCCTGCATATCTCCGTGCATTACTTGACGCCCTGTGTTTGCATGATCCTGCCACGGCGCACTCCAGGCTCCTCCGAGCTTTATGCGCGTGCTGCCGTCCTTAACGTACACGCACCAAGCACTCTTAGCAAACATGACCCACGAGAGAAATTTTCATGCAAACCTGACCAAGTGATCCCTCTGCACAATTCCCTTCTCTTGTCTTGGTCCACTAATAGCTCCTCCATGCACGCACAAGAACTGCACCTTTTTCCAGCAACAAATCTCACGCCATTGCTCCTGTCAGATCAATTTGCTCGCAGCCGGCTTCCCACGCGGTGTCTTGCATCACGCGGCTCCCAAACAGCCCAGTCTGGGCCTGGCAGCCATAGGCCATCGTGCCTCATGCCACGCCCGCCCGCCCGCGACTAGGCCTCACGTCCTTCAGTGCGTCCGTCACGCCCGCACCTGAACCGTGGCCTTGCCGCATGCTTGGGCATCGAGCGTTCGGCGTACACACCCTGGCAAGCGAGTCCGCACGTGCCGCCAGCCAACGATCGCATCTCGCCAACAACGAGATGCCGAGAAGTTCAGCTTCAGCACGATTCCGCCGAGATCCGCATCTAGCATACTGCCGCTGCAATCGCCGCCTGACAAACGCATCCGCCTCGTGCGTCCTAATTGCTTTTCACCTGACAATCTCCGAACGTTGCCGAGGTCCTCCTGAAATCGTGCGAACCCGCACGTTCACCGTGACCATCCGCCGGTCTTCGTCGCTTCCTCTAGATCAAAAATTCCGTCATCTCGAACATCGAACCGTGCTCATGATACCACTTGTTAGAATAAATCCGAGGCGCTCCGTCGATCTACCAAGGACCAAGCAATCACACAAGCACGACACCGAGATTTGTTAACGGCGTTCACCGATATGGCTACATCCCCTGGCATGACTACGGCGCTCCTCCCATGACACCGCCACAATATCAAGACTAAGGCCGCCGGGCGCAAGACACGCCGCCGGCCCCCGCTGCACTGCCGTCTATTATGTTGGCGTAGGTTACATCGTTTGTCTACCCTCGCTATATATGAGATGCCTAGGATACAAGTGTCCTATTTGGACACGACTCCATATCTTGTCTACACACCGTACGACTCCAAGTCCAACTGTAACCTAACTTGTACAATAATATTTCACACAACTCTAACACGAAGGGATAAGGCTAATCTGACGGCCTCCGGGGCTTACATCTGACGGTTTGAATGCGACCGGCCGAACCCCTGGCCGGTGTGCCGGCAACGTAGTACTGGCCTTGTTGTTTTGTGAACGCAATTCCGAAAAAAAAACCTGGCATTGCACGTGTCGAAGACCTTTTGGTCTGCTTATCTATTCAGAATTCAGATGGACTGTACACATAGGCGTGGCTGAAATAACAGGTGATGGATGAAGCAATAATCTTCTTTTAGTTTCAGAGCATATGTTGCCATTTTTTAGCCACACTGACTAGTGCTAAATTGTTTTATTTATTTTGAGGGTAAGAGGAATAGATCACTCAACACGGCACATTACATTCTGATTGCATCTGGTCATGAAGCTTTCTATTCGCAAAAAAAAAAAGGACATGAAGCTTTCCGGGGAATCTTGCAATCATTATTTGGTCACCCTGCTCTCTTAGGGCATCTCCAATGCGGGCGCTAAGGCCGAGCGCCATGATCAGAATCCAGAATCCTGGTAGTTTTCCTCATATCCCGTTCAATTTCAGAAAATAGGCTAGCATCGATGCCTCTTTAGTCGCCGGGCGCTAGCCCAATTTCTTGTACTTTTTTTCACGTGAGTAGCGCCAGTGCCTGGCACCGAGCGTTGGAAACAGGGGCGCTAGCCCAAACGCAAGGAAGAAAAACATTTTTTTACTACAGCTTAAGCGTCTAATGAGGCGCCTTGCAATATAGATGCCCTTACTGGTCCTAAGTTACTGGTCCTAAGTTATTCACAACGGGAACGACGTTGACAAGATAATAATTATGTTCATCCACTTTTGTTTGACAAGATTATGTTCATCCATTTCTACTCTAACCGAAATAGATCTAAAACCAGTACAACAAATAACATTAACCCAGGTCACATGAGTAGTGCCCGTGAGATTATAACTTCATGCAGGCCCGCATGACCTATGTCGAGGAGAATTGATGGACAAGATATAGGTGACGTAAAAAAACATAAGAAAATAGTTGCCTCAATTTTAACATGCTCCCTCTTACCCCCTTTTTTTACATGAAAGGTAAGAAGATAAGAGATAATAAAACCCACTACTTAGTGCAATCAACGGATCGGATCTATTTTATACTCTTGCCTCTCATGTGAAAATGAGAGGTAAGAGTGAGCATATTAAAAAACCTCAGAGAGAGATGGTCTCTTGGCAACAATATGTCTCACCACTTTTCTAGCAATGTCTAGTTATTAGCGATAAGATTAAGAGATAACCATTGTACATCATATTTTTGTTGCCTTTCTCTAAATTATGTGTCAAATTTAAAATAAAACAATCTTATCGACCACTGTACATGCCCTAACAACATAAAAAGGAGAGAGAAGAAACGAGTAGCAAAAAATTTATGCTTTCACAACATGATCGGTAGTGCTCCACAACCCTCAAATCCATAACTCCTCCAGCCGAAAACCACCGACCAGCTCTCGATTGAATAGCCAGGAGATTGTGTCCTCCTATTCAACGACCGAGGCGAAAGATAGCGCAAAAGCGTGCACCCCCCTCCATCCCGCGCACGATTTGTGTAGGCCCATGTGCGGGCGCGTGGTGCCCCTGTTTATTTCCCTCCTTTTATAGTTTATGCTTCTTTTATTTTTTTATTTTTTAACTCTGAAAATGTTCGAGATTTCATAAATTGGAAAATGTTTTAATGTTTTAGAAAATGTATGTGAATTTGAATAGAATTTCAAAAAGTGTTAGCGAAATTCAAAATTGTTCCAAAATTTCGAAAAATGCAAGCATATTCAGAATAGATTCAGAAAAATTTACAAATGAAAAATGTGCATAGATTTCAAAGAACATTATATATTTTTTAAAAATGTTCATGGATTTGAAAAAATCATAAAATTTCAAAAAAATTAATGAATTAGATTTTTTACCCGTTGTTTCAAGAAAAATACAAATTTAATACCTGTTCGTGAATTTGAAAAATTGTTCATGATTTTCAAACCTTCCAGGAATTTAAGAAAATGTTCGTGATTTTCAGAAAAGATCACGAATTTGAGAAAATGTTCGCGGATTAGGAAAAAGTTTGGGAATTATGAAAAAGTCAACATGTTTGAGAAAATTTGCGCAGATAGGAAAAAAGGAAAAAAAGAAAAGAAAAGAAACAGGAAAAGGGAAAGTAAAGAAAGAGAAAAATATATAAAAAGGAAAAGGTGGTTCAGGGAAGAAAAAACACAGCCAGCCGTACTGGGCAAGCCAGATAACATTAGAGCTCTCGCAGACACCTGAGCAATTGGTCGGGAGCTCCTATACAGTGCTTCAGGCTCCAGGGAAGCTCCCTGGTGCTCAAGCGCCAACACTGGTGGGACAGCCCATGTAGATTCAAGCGCTCGATCGCATATTATTTCCCCCTGGTTTGCTCGATAGCATTTGAAAAAAAACAAAAAATCCGACAAAATTCGCAAAAACCAAAATAATAGTGAATAAAAAATGTTCACGTATTAAGAAAAAAATTGTTGATTCTGAATAAAGTCACCAAATTTGATAATTTTTTTGTCAAATTTGAAAAGATTCATCAAACTTGCAAAAAGTTCATTGAATTTGAAAACAAGTCACTGATTGTTTTTATCCAAATTGGGGGAAGTTCGTGGAATTTTTTAAAAAAGTCCCAAATTTTTTTAAAAAAATTGTTGATTTAAAAAGAAGGTTCGTCAAAATTGAAAAAACTTCATTGAATTGACTAAAAAATTCATCAAATTGGAGAATAAAGTTTATTGATTTGAAGAAAAATTCATGAATTTGCAAAAGAAAAATCATCAAACCAGGAAGAAGGAAAAAGAAATACAAAAAATGAAAAATGAAAAAAAGGAAAGAAGAGAAAAGAAGAGATGGAAAATGATGGAAGTTATCAGGTTAGCTAGCTGGTGGAGTGGCTACTATGGCGTACCTCGATGCAGGATGTCACTGGTTCCATTCACCACGAGCCGGCTTTTTTGCGTTTTAAGAAACAGAAAAAAAATAGGTAGATGGACCGGCCGAGCGTGGAGGAGGGTCGTGTGCCTATTTGGAAAATGCATACTAATGGGCGCCTGGAACGCCAAATAGGAAACACCCGATTGGTCACCCTCTATGAAAAAGCGGTACGTGATAAATAAGCCCAACTCCTATTTAACGCCCGTTACACCGGTTACACGGGAGCAACTAGCTGAGGAGCTCGTTGCTCGGCTCCTGCAAAGGTTATTTTTGGTGGAATGAGTGCCATTTGGCTCGCTCTCATCCAATGCCACGTCTAGCGTGCTGGGCACTCCCTTTGGATTTTTTTTCTGTACGTGTTTTCGGTTTTAGATGATATTTGATTTTTTGATTTTTTTTCCCTGATTTTCTCTAGGTTTTTGGACAATTCTTTTTTTTTAAGATTTTTTCATGTGAATAAATGCATTTTATTTTACTTTCGCAAAAACAAGGATTTACTTCCCGCGGGCCGTCTGCGCGTGTCCTCCCCTGGCACGCCCGTCGATGGCACATGAGCGCCTTTTTCTATCTGTCCCCTCCCTTCCTCCGGCCGCACGCCCTCCATTCTTCTCCACTCTTCCCCACTCTTCCCTCGCCGCCGCCGCCGCTGCCATTGTAGCTGTGCAGCTGGACGACCTTCCTAACCCTTCCCTCGGCGCCCGAGATACCCAACCACGACCACCGACGGCGCACTCCACCGCCAGATGGGGCGGATCCGGTCGGTCTTGAGCTCGCCCATTGTGGGAGGCAGCGCGCCATGGATCGGCCGGCACCGAGCCGGAAACCTGGCAGGGCCGCAAGGCCACATGCAGGCAGTGGCTCCTCCTCTAGCCGCTCGGATCTGCACTGTCGATGGTCCGCCGGCAGATACACGAATGGCGGCCGGCCGGGCTCGGTGCTAGCCCAAAAGCTCGTCGGCGCATCGTTGCCGCTCATTAATTGCGACCACTGCCCAAAGAAGGTCGTGTGCCGCGTGTCTACAACCCCGGAACATCCCGGATGTGTGTTCATCAAGTGCTTAAATGATGGGGTATGTGCACTTTTTAGCTTCGGTTTGTGCTCTAGATTTGACTAGTTGTGCTAACTTCAAATTTTGTTGTGCAGAATGGATGCAAGTTTTGGTATTGGGAAAAAGAGTACATCGATATATTGATAGAGCGCAATTTAGTAGATGTTCGTGCACTTTTAGCTAGCATAGAGGCTGTAGATGAGACAAGTGCACTTGTTGCTAGATTAGAGGCTAGACACGAGACTAGATGTGAGGAAGCAACCTCCACTTCTTTAAACTCGAAGAAGAAAGAAACACACAAGATGGAGGCGGCTCCTCCGCAGATCAACAATGAATGCATCGAGAAGACACTAATCCAACTTACAGGAGCAGTTATGGAAGTTGGATATCTTCTAATATGTATTCTTGTGGTTCTTGTTTTTTTGTCTTACTTTTCTAGTCAAAATTTGGTGATGTATTCCCATGTACCAAGATTGAATGATGAAAAAATGTTTAAGGGCTTGCAAAGAAAAAATTACGCGGACAGGATGAGCCGGGATGCGTCCGCGCGTTGGGTGCATGACCACCGCATCCCAGAAATGGTCCGGACACGACCCTATTGCCCTACCCAAACGGACAGAATCCGGGCAGAACGGACGTCCGTTTGGGGTCGCGCGGTGGAGTTGGCCTAAGGACCTCCACCTATAGGCACCACATCGTCGACATGGCGTGGCCATTGACAGAAGCCAGAAAATCCGATGGCCTCACAGTCGTTTCTCCCCTGATGATGTCCGACTGGATGTTCCACATGAATGCGTAGTCACTGTTGGCCAGGCCCCACCCAAACTCCAGCATTGATGTGTTGGGGATCGTAGCAGAAATTTAAAATTTTCCACGCATCACCAAGATCAATCTATGGAGTCATCTAGCAACGAGAGAGAGAGAGGAGTGCATCTACATACCCTTGTAGATCGCGAGCGGAAGCGTTCAAGAGAACGGGGTTGATGGAGTCGTACTCGTCGTGATCCAAATCACCAATGATCCTAGCGCCGAACGGATGACACCTCCGTGTTCAACACACGTACGGAGCGGAGACGTCTCCCGCGCCTTGATCCAGCAAGGAGGCGGGAGAGGTTGAGGAAGAGAGCTCCAACAGCAGCACGACGGCGTGGTGGTGATGGAGTGGCAGTACTCCGGCAGGGCTTCGCCAAGCTCTTAACGGAGGAGGAGAGGTGTTGGGAAGGGGAGGGGCTGCGCCCTGGATGTGTTGTGCAGCCCTCTGATACCTCTTGAGCACTGCGTTGGATTTCCCCGAAGAGGAGAGGATGACGCAGCAAAGTAGCGTAAGTATTTCCCTCAGTTTTTAAGAACCAAGGTATCAATCCAGTAGGAGGCCACGCACAAGTCCCTCGTACCTACACAAAACGATAGCTCCTCGCAACCAAGCGATTAGGGGTTGTCAATCCCTTCACCGTCACTTACGAGAGTGAGATCTGATAGAGATGATAAATAATATTTTTGGTATTTTTGGTATATAAATGCAAAGTAAAAAGTAAAAGGCAAAGTAAAAACAAAGCAAGTATTAAAGTTATGGAGATTGATACGATGAGAATAGACCCGGGTGCCATAGGTTTCACTAGTGGCTTCTCTCAAGAGCATAAGTATTCTACGGTGGGTGAACAAATTACTGTTGAGCAATTGACAGAATTGAGCATAGTTATGAGTATATCTAGGTATGATCATGTATATAGGCATCACGTCCGAGACAAGTAGACCGAAACGATTCTGCATCTACTACTATTACTCCACTCATCGACCGCTATCCAACATGCATCTAGAGTATTAAGTAAAATCCAGAGTAACGCCTTAAGCAAGATGACATGATGTAGAGGGATAAATTCATGCAATATGATAAAAACCCCATCTTGTTATCCTCGATGGCAACAATACAATACGTTCCTTGCAACCCTTTACATCACATCGGGTAAGGACACCGCAAGATTGAACCCAAAGCTAAGCACTTCTCCCATTGCAAGAACTACCAATCTAGTTGGCCAAACCAAACAGATAATTCGAAGAGACTTGCAAAGATAACCAATCATACATAAAAGAATTTAGAGAAGATTCAAATATTATTCATAGATAAGCTGGATCATAAACCCACAATTCATCGGTCTCAACAAACACACCGCAAAAAGAAGATTACATCGAATAGATCTCCACGAGAGAGGGGGAGAACATTGTATTGAGATCCAAAAAGAGAGAAGACGCCATCTAGCTACTAGCTATGGACCCGTAGGTCTGAATTAAACTACTCACACTTCATCGGAGGGGCTATGGTGTTGATGTAGAAGCCCTCCGTGGTGGATGCCCCCTCTGGCGGCGCTCCGGAACAGGTTCTAAGATGGGATCGCATGGATACAGGAAGTTGTGGCGGTGGAATTAGGTTTTTTTTTGCTCCTCCCCTGATCGTTTGGGGGTACGTAGGTATATATAGGAGGAAGGAGTACGTCGGTGGAGCAACAGGGAGGCCACGAGGCAGGGGGCGCGCCCTAGGGGGGGGCGCCCCCCACCTCGCGACCACCTCTTCTGTGCCTTGGCGTAGGGTCCAAGTCTCCTGGATCACGTTCGGTGAGAAAATCACGTTTCCGAAGGTTTCATTCCGTTTGGACTCCATTTGATATTCCGTTTCTTCGAAACACTGAAATAGGCAAAAAAAAAACAGTAATTCTGGGCTGGGCCTCCGGTTAATAGGTTAGTCCCAAAAATAATATAAAAGTGGAAAATAAAGCCCAATATAGTCCAAAACAGTAGATAAAGTAGCATGGAGCAATAAAAATTATAGATACGTTGGAGACGTATCGCATCCCAAGCTTAATTCCTGCTCGTCCTCGGTAGGTAAATGATAAAAAGAGAATTTTTGATGCGGAGTGATACTTTGGCATAATTTCAATGTAAATCTTCTTAATTGTGGTATGAATATTCAGAGCCGAAAGATTCAAGACAAAAGTTCATATTGACATAAAAAATAATAATACTTCAAGCATACTAACTAAGCAATTATGTCTTCTCAAAATAACATGGCCAAAAAAAGTTATCCCTACAAAATCATATAGTCTGGCTATGCTCCATCTTCCCCACACAAAATATTAAATCATGCACAACCCCGATGACAAGCCAAGCAATTGTTTCATACTTTAACATTTCAAAACTTTTTCAATCTTCACGCAATACATGAGCGTGAGCCATGGATATAGCACTATATGTGGAATAGAATGGTGGTTGTGGAGAAGACAAAAAGGGAGAAGATAGTCTCACATCAACTAGGCATATTAACGGGCTATGGAGATGCCCATCAATGGATATCAATGTGAGTGAGTAGGGGATTGCCATGCAACGGATGCACTAGAGCTATATGTATATGAAAGCTCAACAAAGAAAACTAAGTGGGTGTGCATCCAACTCGCTTGCTCACGAAAACCTAGGGCATTTGAGGAAGCCCATCATTGGAATATACAAGCCAAGTTCTATAATGAAAAATTCTCACTAGTATATGAAAGTGACAAAATGAGAGACTCTCTATCATGAAGATCTTGGTGCTACTTTGAAGCACAAGTGTGGTAAAAGGATAGTAACATTGTCCCTTCTCTCTTTTTCTCTCATTTTTTTTATTTGGGCCTTTTTTCTTTTTTTATGGCCTCTTTTTTTTCTTTTTTCTTTCTCTCTTTTTTTATTTTTCGTCCGGAGTCTCATCCCGACTTGTGGGGGAATCATGGTCTCCATCATCCTTTCTTCACTGGGACAATGCTCTAATAATGATGATCATCACACTTTTATTTACTTACAACTCAACAATTACAACTCGATTCTTAGAACAAAGTATGACTCTATATGAATGCCTCCGGCGGTGTACCGGGATATGCAATGAATCAAGAGTGACATGTATGAAAGAATTATGAACGCTGGCCTTGCCACAAATACGATGTCAACTACATGATCATGCTAACAATATGACAATGATGAAGCGTGTCATAATAAACGGAACGGTGGAAAGTTGCTTGGCAATATATCTTGGAATGGCTATGGAAATGCCATGATAGGTAGGTATCACTACTAGGGAAAAGGCTAGCAGCAGCGCGGGTTTTAGATGTATCAGTAGCGCGGGGATAGGCGCTACTAATAAGGCGCCATAGACTAACATATAGCGATGGCGCGTGCTCATCGCGCTCTTGCTACACAAGTGTATCAGCAGCGTTGTTCGCGGAAGCTCGCTACTGCTAGTATCTCTAGCGGGCTTTACCTTGACGCGCTACTGCTATAGCGGCGCTGCTGCTAACTTTTGTACACTCGCTACTGCTAATTTAAGTAGTTTTTTTTTTTATTTTTTTGGCATATTTGTTTTGAATTTGAACAGGCTTTATAGAAGAATCTTTAGCACATAGAAATGTCATCATGTTACACATACAAATGTCTGTGAGACCACAAATGTAATCATAGCATGTACATACAAATATTCTCATCATAATCATCATCCAACACAAAGTGATATATTGTCATCATCTCAAAAATAGCGATACATGCAAGTCTCGAATACTTGCAACTACAACAACGTCATCCATCTAAACAGAGGTATACGCAAGAAGTGCTATCACTATGAGTGAGAGCGAACTATCACAAGACATGAGGTGGCGATTCTGAGTCCTCTCTCGCTAGCGTGAACCTCAAGTAACTAGCTTCTCCTTCTTGTCTGCTTTTGAAGCCTTTATGGCTGGCGCCGTGAACCCATTCACTTGCGCCTGACACTCATGCCACTCGTTGTACACCCCCGGAACCTTCCCTTTGTACACGACATAGCAATTCCGTCTCGCCATCAAGAAACTAGGTACCTGTTAGAGATGCATGTTCATGAAGAGGATGTACAATCATATATATGCAACAAAATATACTAGAGCAACACCGAAAAAGAAAGGGTTAGCAACTAGATGCAACATACATCACGCAAATTAATTAACTAGAGGTACACAGGTCATCGTACGCAAACTAACAAAGTAGCGTTACGCAAGTTCGGCACATGGACCGTGGACATCACAAAGTTTCATCGCTACAAGAAGTATACAAGTTCAGCTGACACATATCATCATCATCGGCATCATAAATCACTAGAAGTTCCATCCTTCCATATCATCGAGGATGAACCCTAGCTTATTGAACGGCGTGAGGTCTAGACGTTGCATGCCTATGCGAGTTCGGACGTCAGCTCGCGATATAGGGCCGTGGTGGAACATCCTCTTCTCATCGACGACTTCTTTCATGATGATCGTCGCAATGTCGCTTTGGATGCGAAAGAAGTCATCTCTAAGTTTATAATCTGCTTCTCCATGAGATTCTAGCCACTTGTGGATACGATCATCATTTCTGCTGTTAATCTGAAGCTTTGGTGATCCGTGTTGAACTGAATCATGAGATGGACGATGTAGAATCCATCCTTCTTGCTTGGTTTTGGGACATGGATGCGGGAGAAGTTAGTTTTATGCACGAAACCCATCTTCTTGTTCCTTTGTTT
Source organism: Aegilops longissima (assembly GCA_021605205.1). Classification (NCBI taxonomy): domain Eukaryota; kingdom Viridiplantae; phylum Streptophyta; class Magnoliopsida; order Poales; family Poaceae; genus Aegilops; species Aegilops longissima. The sequence goes on from CM038676.1 coordinate 67,033,513, forward strand.
CTTGATCTGCACATGGCCACCTCTAAAGTGAAGCCTTGGAGAGCATCATCTAGAATATTCATTATGTGGGTGTAGTCTTTTTCTCGTAGTCTCTGGAAGGGTCAAAATACACGGCGTGGGAGACTTGCGGGTAAAGAACGATAAGGACAAGCGCCCGTTGCTGCGCAAGGAAAAGACACCTCAAATTATTCCCCATATGAGAGAGAAGGAATGATTGAAATGTACGAAAGGGTTGTCCGAACTCACTTACTTTGGATGATAAGGCACGAGGACAATTTCCGGTCCTTATTCTGTACCATGAAGTTTTGGAGGTACTCCCTAGCAGTTTCACGCTCAAAGTCGCCGAGACTCAAGAAAGACTCGTGCATGTAGTACGGATCCGCCACACAGATTTGCGAGACTTCTTCACTCTTCATGATGGAGCTCATATGTAGCGCAAAAAGGCGGACGATAGTAAAATCAAGCCGCCTTGTTAGAAACATCTCAAAGATATGGTCAAACCGCAGAAAGAACACCTCCGCGGGTTGTGTGTCGACGTAGCACTTCCCCTCAGGCACATGAGCCGCGTATGTCGGATATCCTGGATCCTTTGAGGCTAGTAGGCTTTTCTCGACGACAGCACATGGTCGTGCGGTCTCCTCGAGATCCCCGATAGTGCCTCCAGCAGTTTGGTGGTAGCATCGGCTCGCCCGTAGATGGAACATGACCGCACTTTTCACGGGTACACGCTCTTGAGAATGCATCGTCTGGCTGCTATGTGCTCGCTTGTTTGGAGGCGATTACCTTCCCGATCTCTTCCTCTCCTTTTCTTGGGCACACCTTCGGACCCTTCCTTAACCCCTGCCCCAGTGTTCCCGTGCTAAGCTTCAGACGACCCTCGCGCCCGGCTAGTTGAGCCTGTGTTGAGGCGGCATCTTGAGCGTGTCTGTGAGGATTTCATGAAGAGAGACTTTTGCAATCCATGGTACGACCCTGCCGGGCATATCATCCATATCCTCATTAGCAAGTGATAGCCCGATTAGTCATATGGTTGACTCATCATATCTATGTCACAGTCATACGCATTTGTATTGAGGTAATCTATAGGGTCGACCTCCGTATCATCATCCATTCTCTGTTCTACAGGAGAAATTACATCAGCCAGTACTATTGCACCCTCTTCATCATGTCGTCCGCCGCTCTCACCCGACACTACAGGAGCTGGTAATTGCGTAGGCGGGGTGGTGGTCTTCGCACATGCTTGTTGATGTGTGGTAGTTATTGGTGAGCTCTCGGCTGGCTCCAGACGAATAATATTCTTCGGCCATAGCAGCACCCAATTCTTGCAGCTTCCAATCCGCGGCGGGGTCTCGTCGTCCGCTCCCACATGCTGTACTGGAGGAGGCAAATCCTCATGCCCCGATTTCACACTGGTCAAGCTAACCCTGAAGTGCCCAGCGGAGATCGGCTGGTTGTGGAACGTGCGTTGAGAGGGGTCCATTATCATCCCCTTTCCCACGTCCACCTTCTGGCCTTTAATCAAGTAGAGTATGGTGCACGGGGTTTCTTTCGCCTGCAAACACATATGCCTGTGGTGTAAAACAACCGAAAGGCAACAAAAATGGAATATTATATATATATATATATATATATATATAGGGAAAATCCATCCTACCACCTGGGGGTAGTTACCCCACATGTCTCATATACTAACATGTGGTAGTATATATTCTACTTTAACATTTTAAGTATGTTTATGTAATAAATATAAGATACTCCAAAGTGAGTTACATGAAAAAATTGCAAGTTGACCCATGATTTTCATTATATTTATGAAATACGTACATATTTGTACGTAAAAAGAAGCATACTGAAAATACGATACATACTATCAAAAAAGTAGTATATATACTACCTAAACATTCTTATATACTACATACTACGCGTATATACTCTCCGATTTGATAGATACTACATATAACATACAAAACTCAAGTGGTGGTAACTACCACTGGTGGTAGATAAGTGCGACATGTAATTACCGTGACGGCGTCGAGCTCAGCCAAAGACGAAGGCCCACCTAGCGCGCATGAGACTGAGGACGGGCTGCTATGAGCGGGAGCGGCTACGAGAGGAGGCCCGGTTGCGTGAGCAAGTGGTGGTGCGATGGTGTTGTTGTCATGGACTTGCTCCCGACGAAACTGGGCATCGGGAAATCATGTACCGTCTTGTCTGGATTTTCCTTCGCCCGATTGATGATAATCGAACCAAGTTAGTAGCGAAATCATTTCTGCAGCGATTCTGCTGCATTGATCGCTGCTGTAGCAACTCATATTTGTCCTCGGCTGCTTTTTTTCGTCCTCGGCTGCTTTTTTCTCGACCGCAAGCTTCACCTTCGCGTTGATGTCCGCCTGACTAAACTTCGTTTTCAGCTTCTTGGCCTCCGGGCCCTCGTTGTAAAACACCTTCCACGTGGCGCCGTCTCCAGCGCCGTGCACACGACCATATTGCGGCCGTTGATCCAAAGGGAGTCCCTTAAGTTCGTTCAAGGCCCGGTTGAGAGGGGTGTCCCACTTGGGCCTCATCGGAGAAGTAGGGCTTTCGGCTGCAAGCTGGTGTTGCTTCTCCAGTAGTCTAATCAATTTCCTCGTGATCTTGTCCATGTAAAGAACCTTTTTCTCCTGTCCCACTTGTAGCAGGCCCGATGAAGTCATGCTCCAAGGGGTTGGTGAATTTCGAAGGTGCAGGAGACCAGCGGCTTCACGTTCGCGTCCTCCTTATCCCATATGGGCCTTTTACCGAGGTAGCCACGGCTTCGGTGATGCTTCCGTGTTCCTTTCTTTGAAGGCTCTTGAATCTTGCAGCCTTAGCCTTGGCTGCCTCGGTAGCGCAAGTGTCCTTGAACTTTTCAACTCCTCTTCCGTAAGTGTCGATTTTCCTCCGAATCTTGGGCGGGGGTTCATCGGCCTCAATAGCTCGTTTCACCCTCGTTTTCCAGAGGCCAAATCATTGCTGAACATACCCATGGCGTGGTTATTAATCTTTTCATATTCGGATCATCCCACGGTTGTTCTATGTTATCATCCGGTCGGGAACTTGAATCTCTTGTGCAACTTTGTTAGGAGCAATGCGTCAAATGTTCTTTACTCCTTAAGTCATCGTCGTTGATGCTCGCGCATTCCCGTAGGATGCATCCTACTTGGTTCCCATAGCACTTGCGAGGTTCTTCCGGCTCTAACGGCTCAAACTTGCCAAGTGCCATGTTTGTGATCACAAGTCGTCCAATCCCTAGTTTGTTAGGTTTTCGTATCCTCTGCTTCTTATGCTTCCTCTTTTCGGTAGCGGCATCGGGGCTGGTACCTTCCCGCCGATCTCGGTGCCGCCATCGATGCGGTACCTTCCCACGGTCTCGGTGCCGCCATCGGTGCCGGCGCTGTCGATGTCGATGTCGGCATCGGTACCATCATCGAGGTCGACCTGCAAACCTTGCTTAGCAATCAAATAGTCGAGGTACTCTTGTTCACCCTCATAATCCATCTAAATCGCATCTTGGTCAAGGCCCGGTTTCTTCGTTGTTCGACATGTTTCCTATGATTAAGTGTCCTCATTTATTTCTAAAAGTATGAATAAATGATAAATGACATAAAAGAAATCTATGTGCCAAGACTGATATGCCAACTATGTAGCACAAAATCATGCCTTTATTCACGGAAATTTCGGCATGACCTTTGCTAAAAATGGACATATCGGCGCTGAAATTCACCGGAAAGGAAATGAATCAACATTCCGGCGTAACATAGGCCACTCGGATCATTTTCCAAACATGACATGTCCAAAACATGACATATGCACATATCACATGTCCAGTTCAAATTTGCACATATCACATGTCCAGTTCAAATTTGCACATATCACATGTCGATTCAAATTTTGAAACCTAGCTAAATTCATAACTAAATAGATAACCTAATTAACATACTGCCCTAACTAAAACCTAAGTAAATTAACCAAGAACCCTAGCAGAGAGGGGGGGTTAAAGAGGTGCAGGCGAGGAGGCAGGCCCGACGACGGCCGGGAGGAGGAGGAGGAGGCGAGAGCCGACGGGTCGGGCGCGCGCTGGTGGGAGACGGCGCCGCCGCTGGGTCGGGGCGAGGCAGGTCGGGGCGAGCACCGGGTCGAGGCTAGCGCGCGCCCGAGTCGGGGCGAGCCGGGCCGGGTCGGGGCGAGCGCTGGGCGGGTCGGGCGGGCAAGTCTGACGATGGGAGAGTGGGGATTTGGGGGGGAAGCGGGATGAAGCGGGGCGGGTGAGAATTTTGGGTTAAGTGGACGTAGCATGGCGCATTTGGACAAAACGCGTTGCTACTAACTTCAAGATTCTGTGGGGTTTAGGAAAACACGCTGCTACTACCTTCGCTCTTGCCAGTTTTCCTTTTCCTTTATTTTATCCCACTTTTATTTCCGAGGCGCAGCGAAGGGAGGCGATATATATTGCATCATTTGACGGTTAAATATGTACGCAAAATAGGAACATATATATTACACATCATTGGACCCATGCATAATAATGGCTAAGTGTGTATACAAAATAGGAACATATATATATATTACATCATTTGACCGATAACATAAGTTTCCTCACTGCTGATGTTTTCGTTTTTGAGTCAGCTTCTTTCCCTTCTTGTTAAATCAAAAATAATTGAGCCCCTCATTGTGACTTTGCCTTTTCCATGGAGTATGATTTTCTTAGGTAATGTAGTATTGATTCTTCTTTTGAGGTATACTTCATCATCATCGTCATCTTCCCTCATTGGGTTGCCGTCTCGATCATAGTCTTCCTCGCTGGCGACTCCATCCATTCCAATGATGTTCCTTTTGCCTCTCCTCAGGACAACACGGCTGGGATTGCGCGGGTCAGTTATGAAGAAGCATTGTGTCACATGCTTAGCGTGTACCCATGGCTCGTTTTTTGCGATAGCGTTCACGGTAGCGCTCTTGGCGTCGGGTATAGTCATGGTAGTGAAAATCTGGCTTTCTCTTTCAACATTCTTAGCCCATCTGACACGGAACATCGTCGTGTTGTGCAGTCCAGAGTAGTCAAGCTCCCAGATCTCCTCGACCCTTCCATAAAATCGTTCGATTGCGCCGTTGTCGCTGCGGTCATGCATTCCATCGTCACCCCGAGTTACGATCATCACTTGTCCATATCTTTGGCCTCCGTGTAGAACGTGTATCCGTTGATATCATATGCCTGTAGGTTACGAGGTTGGGCGAGGGTCCATGTGCTAAGGCGTATATGAGCAATCCGTCCTTAGAGCCCTCCTCCGGAGGATTAGCAATAATATGCTCTTTGAACCAATGCAGGAAAGTGGAGTTGTGCTCTCTAGTAACTTCGGCGTCCGTCCTGCATACCCCCCGGTCATGATACTTCTTTGCGATAATTTCTTTGTGCGAAGGCCACGAAAGGATCTACCTCGTCTAGGTGTTGTAGCACTACCAAGTTTGCTCACAAAGTCGCTGCGTCGATCTGAGTATGCCACGTGCAGTTCCTTGCGACCGTTGCAGTGACCATCTCCTTCGAGCCTCCCATCGTGCTTGTTAACGGGCAAACCAACACTAACACCAGGCGGCTGGTCTGCGCCATATAGAAAATTCTCACAGAAACAGATGCACTCTTGTGCCAAATAGCCTCGACGATGCTTCCATCCGGACGGGACATGTTACAAACGAATCCTTTGATGATCCCATTCATCCTCTCAAATGGCATCATGTTGTGCAGGAATGACGGCCTCAGTCTATTATGTCATCCACAATATGGACACACAGATGCACCATCACGTCAAAGAACGCGGCGGAAGTACATCTCAAGCTCATTCGAGATCACAACGATCTCTTCCTGTAGCCTTTGGAGCTGCTTCACATCGATCGACTTTCAAGAGATGGCGTCGAAAAGTTGCGAGAGACCAATAAGCGTGTCACGGACGTGCTTCTCCATTATCCCTCTAAGGGCAACAGTAGTATCTGCGTCATCATCACATGACAGTCATGAGACTTCATCCCGCTGAACCTTTTCTTGTCCGTGTCTAGATATCTGCTTATCTTGCCACGATGAATCGAACTAACTTTGACTCGGTAAGGCACTTAAAGAAGGCATTGATCTCAGCTGACTTAAGGTGAAGCAAGAAGGGGGCAATAATCCTCTTTCTTTATTTTCTTGCCCTTCTTCTCCGTGCCTCTGTCTCCGTCTCTGTCTCGTCGACATTTTACGGGCGGCATGTGCGATCTTCCCTAATTTTCAAATCTTGCAAGTCTTTTCTTGCCTTGGCCCATCCTTGGTCTTATCCGGCATGTTCATCGTTGTTGCGAGCAAGCTCTCAAGGACATTCTTACAGATATGCATTTGATCAAGGCAATGAGGTGTATCGAGTTTGTGCCATACTCAAGTCCCGAACACGACCTCGTCTTCCATACCTTCAGCAGCTGCTCGGCGCCTTTCTCATCGTCTTTCCGGTGCGGGGCACTCCTTCCAGCTTTTTCAACAGCTCATCGATTTGGCACCGCTCCGCTTACGTGGAGGTCCTCGATGCTCAGCGTGACCATTGAATAGATCTCCACGGTTTCTCCACGGATCGTCTGTTCAAGCCATCTTGATGCCCCATGTACACGATTTTCCCAGACCGCCATCTTTCCTTGACATTAGCTGCTGAGACGTCAGATCATCCATGCACCGCGTGCATCCGCAATATCCATGGCACACCGGCCTGCCACATATCCGTAAATCGAGATAGTCCTGCCTTTGTCGTGATCAACGCGCTCTCATGTTGAAATACTCACCTTTGCAAAGCGTCCCATGTCTTGGCGGTGTTTTCCATAACGTGTCTAACTCCTCTTGAAGTAGCCCCGATACAAATTAATATTATTTCCTGGTTGTTTCGGCCCTTGAATAAGCATGCTCATGTGAATGTACTTCGATTTCATGCACAACCAGGGGGGGGGAGGTTGTACATCCATACAAACACGGGCCATGTGCTATGGTTGGTGTTCGGTTGCCAAACGCATTCATGCCATCGGTACACGCGCCGAGCACGATGTTCCTTGCATCACATTCAAAATACCGATAGAAGCTGTTCAACGCTCTCCACTGGCTTCCATCCTTCACGTGTCTCAGCTTCGGATCATCTCCATCATCGGGCTTCTTCCTCTCCGCGTGCCAACGCATTAGCTTTGCTTCCTTGGGATCTACAAAATACCTCTGAGACGGGAGTGATCGGTAAGTACCATACAACTTTACGGGACATTTCTTCCGGCCTCCTTGTATCGAGAAGCATTGCACACCGGACAGCTTGTTTTTCCGCGTGCTCCTTCCGATAAATTATGCAATCGTTGATGCATGCATGGTATCTAACGTGTGGCAGATCAAGAGGGCACACGATCTTGTTGGCCTCATCAACACTAGTAGGACATAGATTACCCGGGAAGAACATCCCTTAGGTACTTGAGATGCTCATCGAGGCTAGTGCGGTCCATTTGTTTTTAGCCTTCGTCTTCGAGGAGTTGGGCGTGAAACTCAAGCGGGTCACCTCGAGATTGCAACCATCATACAATGGAGTGTTCGAGTCTACCACCGCTTGCTCCAGCTTAGCCTCCTCTCTAGAAGCAGCTCTCTCGAGATTGTCTCCTTGCGAAGCAATGCTTGAACATGAGGGTCCCGCATGATTGAACTTAGTACCGATTTACTCTGCTGCGTGGAGTCCATGTCGTTCTCTCCGCCGCCATGTCGGCCCCTTCTCCCCGCCATGTCCGGCCCTTTCTCCGCCGCCATGTCCGGCCTCTTCCCGCCATTATCGATCATCTCTTCGTCTTGCCCTTGTCATCATTGCTCCCCGTCGGCATCCTCAACATCGTCATCCTCATCTTCAATTATCGATCGCGTATAGCCATCCATGAAACCAGTCATGGCGGGTGCGCTTCGACACGACCATCGTCATGGGGTCGAGCCAAACTATTCCTTTGCATTTTGACACGGACATAAAACCTCTGTCCGGTTATTTTCTTTCATGTCCTGCATCGCCGACCGCAACCACCTGTCCACCATCGTTCCACCGACCATCGCCAACTCGCACGGTAATAATAAACAAATTGATTATAAAAATGCATGCATGCATCAAAGTCATACAAAAATTTGGCATGACCTTCCCTAAAAATAGGACATATATGGATCTAGAGTTTGCGGAATTAGCGAAACGAAATAAATCGACATTTCGGCAAAACATACGCAACTCAAAAGCACAATTTGGCGTGCCACACACACAATTTCCACAAACATATCACACACACATAAACATATTTTCATTTTGCAAAAGCATGAAATTTTCATCACCTCGATCGAGATCGAGCACATGGTGGAGATGATGTTGTAGGGAGATCAAAAGTGCACAAAGCTCTTGTTGACAAAGATAGATCTAGTTAGGGGGCAAATAGGCCACTTAACTAAATGCTACATCTACCTAGCTAGCTAATTTGGGAGGAGACAACTTCAACTAGTGGAGGGGAAAGGAAAAAGAGAAAGGAGATGCATTAATGGAAGTGTTGTAGTTAGGTAGGAGTAATGAAGAGAGAGAAAGGTGGGTAGAAGAGAAAGAGTAATGGGGGAGAAGTATTGAGGAAGAAGAAGAGTGAGAGTGGGAGCATGTGGGGAGGTAGGGGAAGGGAAGAGAGGAGGGGAGGGAGGCACGGTGGGGAAAGGTGGTGGGTTGGTGCGGGTTAGCGATGGCGCGTGGGAAGAAACGCTGCTGCTAAAGAATTAGCAGCAGCGCTTTGGGCAACTCGCGCTATCGCTAACAAAGGACAAAAAATTTGCCAATTTGAAATGTAGCAGCAGCGATCGAAAAGCCGCTGCTACTATATCCGTAGCGATAGCGCGGTTGAACAACGACGCTCTGCTAAATGGAGCTCGTGAACACCGTCGGTGGATATTTGTAGCAGCGCGGTTTACACAGAGCGCTAAAAACTTATCGCAGCGAGTTTCCCTTTTCGCTACTACTAATTAGCAGCAGCGCTCCTTTTTGACCCGCGCTGCTGCTAAGATTCTGTGTATAGGCTTTTCCCTAGTAGTGTATGGTTGTTGTTTTGAGGAAAATATATGGTGGGTGTATGATACCGGCGAAAAGTGCGCGGTATTAGAGAGGCTAGCAATGGTGGAAGGATGGGAAAAAGTGTATAATCCATGGACTCAACATTAGTCATAAAGAACTCGTATACTTATTGCAAAAATCTAGAAGTTATCAAAGCAAAGTATTACGCGCATGCTCCTAGGGGGATATATTGGTAGGAAAAGACCATCGCTCGTACCCGACCGCCACTCATAAGGAAGACAATCAATAAATAAATCATGCTCCGAGTTCATCACATAACGGTTCACCATACGTGCATGCTACAGGAATCACAAACTTCAACACAAGTATTCTTTAAATTCACAACTACTCAACTAGCATGACTCTAATATCACCATCTTCATATCTCAAAACAATTATCAAGCATCAAACTTTTCTTAGTATTCAACGCACTCAAAAGAAAGTTTCACATATCTTGAATACCAAGTATATTAACATTAAGCAAATTACCATGTTATTAACGACTCTCAAAATAACCTAAGTGAAGCATGAGAGATCAATAGTTTCTTTAAAACAAATCCACCACCGTGCTCTAAAATATCTAAGTGAAGCACTAGAGCAAAAATTATCAAGCTCAAAAGATATAAGTGAAGCACTATGAGCAAAACTATCAAGCTCAAAAGATATAAGTGAAGCACATAGAGTATTCTATCAAATTCCAATTTATGTATGGCTCTCTCAAAAGGTGTGTACAACAAGGATGATTGTGGTAAACTAACAAGCAAAGACGCAAATAATACAAGACGCTCCAAGCAAAACACTTATCATGTGGTGAATAAAAATATAGCCTCAAGTAAATTACCGATGGAAGTAGACGAAAGAGGGGATGCCTTCCGGGGCATCCCCAAGCTTTGACTTTTTGGTGTCCTTGGATTATCTTGGGGGTGCCATGGGCATCCCCAAGCTTAGGCTCTTGCCACTCCTTGTTCCATAATCCATCAAAAGAATTTACCCAAAACTTGAAAACTTCACAACACAAAACTCAATAGAAATCTCGTGAGCTCCGTTAGAGAAAGAAAACAAAAGACTACTTTAAGGTACTGTAATGAACTCATTCTTTATTTATATTGGTGTTAAACCTAATGTATTCCAACTTCTCTATGGATTATAAACTATTTTACTAGCCATAGATTCATCAAAATAAGCAAACAACACAGCAAAACAGAATTTGTCAAAAACAGAACAGTCTGTAGTAATCTGTAACTAACGCAAACTTCTGGAACTCAAAAAAATCTATCAAAATTAGACGACCTATAAAATTTGTTTATTGATCAGCATCAATTGTAATCAGTATTTTATCACGTTCTGGTGATTTTTAATAATTCGGGCACTGAGCGCAAAGTTTCTGGAAATTACAGCAAGATCAAATAACTATCATCCAAGAAGATCCAATAGGTCTAGCTTGGCACAAACACTAATTAAAACATAAAACCACATCTAAACAGAGGCTAGATGGATTATTTATTCCTAAACAGGAGCAAAAGCAAAAAAAAAACTAAAAATAAAATTGGGTTGCCTCCCAACAAGCGTTATCGTTTAACGCCCCTAGCTAGGCATAAAAGCAAGGATAGATCTAGGTAGTGTCGTAGTAATAAGATAGATCAGTGAAACTCATTTCATATTCACTATGTTCGGCAGCAAGTTTTCTTTGAGGCAAGCAAAAGTAATCAAAAGGGCTAAATTTAATAGGGCAAAAATCTCCAAGATCAATTTTAGGAGGTATAGGTTCCTCTTTCGGCCCTTCATAATGCACAACCAATTTATCATTATAAGCGTTCATTTGACAGAACCTTGTGAGTCTACACTCAAGAGAGTATCCTAACTCATTATTTCGAATAGCCAAATCATCATTAAGTTCAGAGATTCTATCAATTAAAATATTGGTTGGCACCTTTTTTCTAAGGTTTTCATTGAAAGCAACATAGTCAAGAGATTGAAAACGCATAATTTCTTCTTGATCAAAGAGGATAAATTCTATGGGAGGACGGCCGGCGTCCACCCTATAATGCGCAAAGATTTCTTTGGCCTCTTTTATTATAAATCTGAATTCATGAGCCAAAAAGATAGTAGCGGCACGCTTAACAGAGGACTGTTCGATATTAGAAAATTCTAGGAAAATCCTTTGTATAGAAGGGTGCATATGCATAAATTGCCTTTCAAGTTCAACGATAAGCATGGCAATGGCTTCCGCAAGACTACTAGTTCTATGAAGAATAGAACTGCCCATAGAGGGCAAAGCACCGACACAAGTAAAGAAATCTTTAATAACTCCTTTTCCAATAATATTACCACTACTGATTCGAAATCTTTTTGTATGATAGGTAGGGGATTCTTCAGCAGGTGCTTCGGAATTTTCCATGATATTATTATCGCCCATATCGACAATAATTTCCCCAATTTCAGACATAACGACAAGCAAGCAAACTAACACACGAGCAAACAAGCGGACGAGGAAAAAGGCAACGGGAAAAAGAGGAGGAGATTGGGAAAGAGAGGGCGAATAAAACGGCAAGGGTGAAGTGGGGGAGAGGAAAACGAGAGGCAAATGGAAAATAATGTAATGCGAGAGATAGGGATTGTGATGGGTACTTGGTATGGTTGACTTGCTCTTGCGTGAGCCTCCCCGGCAACGGCGCCAGAAATTCTTCTTGCTACCTCTTGAGCACTGCGTTGGCTTTCCCCGAAGAGGAGAGGATGATGCAGCAAAGTAGCATAAGTATTTCCCTCAGTTTTTGAGAACCAATGTATCAATCCATTAGGAGGCCACGCACAAGTCCCTCGTACCTACACAAAACGATAGCTCCTCACAACCAACGCGATTAGGGGTTGTCAATCCCTTCACGGTCACCTACGAGAGTGAGATCTAATAGAGATGATAAATAATATTTTTGGTATTTTTGGTATATAGATTCAAAGTAAAAAGTAAAAGGCAAAGTAAAAACAAAGCAAGTATTAAAGTGATGGAGATTGATACGATGAGAATAGACCCAGGTGCCATAGGTTTCACTAGTGGCTTCTCTCAAGAGCATAAGTATTCTACGCTGGGTGAACAAATTACTATTGAGCAATTGACAGAATTGAGCATAGTTATGAGTATATCTAGGTATGATCATGTATATAGGCATCACGTCCGAGACAAGTAGATGAAACGATTCTCATCTACTACTATTACTCCACTCATCGACCGCTATCCAAAGATGCATCTAGAGTATTAAGTAAAAACAGAGTAACGCCTTAAGCAAGATGACATGATGTAGAGGGATAAATTCATGCAATATGAGAAGAACCCTAGAGGGGCCCACGAGGCGGGCGCCCTAGTGGGGGGCGCCCACCCTCGTGACCGCCTCTTCAGGCCTTGGCGTGAGGTCCAAGTCTCTGGATCACGTTCGGTGAGAAAATCATGTTTCCAAAGGTTTCATTCCGTTTGGACTCGTTTGATATTCCGCTTTTTGAAACACCAAATAGGCAAAACAACAATTACGAGTGGGCCTCCGGTTAATAGGTTAGTCCCAAAAATAATATAAAAGTGGAAAATAAAGCCCAATATAGTCCAAAACAGTAGATAAAGTAGCATGGAGCAATCAAAAATTATAGATACGTTGGAGACGTATCACCCTCCTCGCCCCTCTATTTATAGGAGAAGGGGGAAGGGGGCCGGCCCCCTCTAGATGAGATCTAGAGGGGGGCAGGGAGGGCTTGCCCCCCAAGCAAGTGGGGCGCCCCCTCTAGGGTCCCCCCCCCCAACCCTAGGCGCATGGGCCCAAGGGGGATGTGCCCAGCCCACTTAGGGGCTGGTTCCCTTCCACCTACAGCCCATAAGGCCCTCCGGGGCAGGTGGACCCTCCCGGTGGACCCTCGGAATCCCTCCGGTGGCCCCGGTACAATACCGGTATGCCCCCGAACTTTTCCGGTGACCGTATGACAACTTCCCATATATAAATCTTCACCTCCGGACCATTCCGGAACTCCTCGTGACGTCCGGATCTCATCCGGACTCAACAACATTCGGTAATCACATACAAGTCTTCCTAATAACCCTAGCGTCATCGAACCTTAAGTGTGTAGACCCTACGGGTTCGGGAATCACGCAGACATGACCGAGACAACTCTCCGGCCAATAACCAACAGCGGGATATGGATACCCTTGTTGGCTCCCACATGTTCCACGATGATCTCATCGGATGAACCACGATGTCGAGGATTTAAGTAATCCCGTATACAATTCCCTTTGTCAATCGGTACGTTACTTGCCCGAGATTTGATCGTCGGTATCCCAATACCTCGTTCAATCTCGTTACCGGCAAGTCACTTTACTCGTTCCATATTGCATGATCCCCAGACCAACCACTTGGTCACATTGAGCTCATTATGATGATGCATTACCGAGTGGGCCCGGAGATATCTCTCCGTCACACGGAGTGACAAATCCCAGTCTCGATCCGTGTCAACCCAACAGACACTTTCGGAGATACATGTAGTATACCTTTATAGCCACCCAGTTATGTTGTGACGTTTGGTACACCCAAAGCACTCCTACGGTATCCAGGAGTTACACGATCTCATGGTCTAAGGAAATGATACTTGACAGTAGAAAAGCTCTAGCAAACGAAGTACATGATCTTGTGCTATGCTTAGGATTGGGTCTTGTCCATCACATCATTCTCCCAATGATGCGATCCCGTTATCAATGACATCTAATGTCCATGGTCAGGAAACCGTAACCATCCATTGATCAACGAGCTAGTCAACTAGAGGCTCACTAGGGACATGTTGTGGTCTATGTATTCACACATGTATTACGATTTCCGGATAACACAATTATAGCATGAACAATAGACAATTATCATGAACAAGGAAATACAATAATCATTTTATTATTGCCTCTAGGGCATATTTCCAACAGTCTCCCACTTGCACTAGAGTCAATAATCTAGTTACATTGTGATGAATCGAACACCCATATAGTTCTGGTGTTGATCATGTTTTGCTCGCGGAAGAGGTTTAGTCAACGGATCTGCGACATTCAGATCCGTATGCACTTTGCAAATATCTATGTCTCCATCTTGAACATTTTCACGAATGGAGTTGAAGCGGCGCTTGATGTGCCTGGTCTTCTTGTGAAACCTGGCTCCTTGGCAAGGGCAATGGCTCCAGTGTTGTCACGAGAAGAGAGTCATCGACCCCGACGCATTGGGAATAACTCCTAGGTCGGTAATGAACTCCTTCCTCCAGATTGCTTCATGTGCTGCCTCCGAGGCTGCCATGTATTCCGCTTCATATGTAGATCCCGCCACGACGCTTTGCTTGCAATCGCACCAGCTTCATCGCCCACCATTCAAAATATACATGTATCCGGTTTGTGACTTAGAGTCATCCAGATCGTGTCGAAGCTAGCGTCGACGTAACCCTTCTGACGAGCTCTTCGTCACCTCCATAAACGAAACATATCCTTAGTCCTTTTCGGTACTTTAGGATATTCTTGACCGCTGTCCAATGTTCCATGCGGGATTACTTTGGTACCTTCCTACCAAAATTACGACAAGGTTTACATCAGGTCCGGTACACAACATGGCATACATAATAGACCCTATGGCGAGGCATAGGGGCGACACTCATCTTTTCTCTATCTTACGCCGTGGTGGGACATTGAGCCGAGCTCAATTTCACACCTTGCAACACAGGCAAGAACCCCTTCTTGGACTGATCCATATTGAACTTCTTCAATATTTTATCAAGGTATGTGCTTTGTGAAAGACCTATGAGGCGTCTCGATCTATATCTATAGATTTTGATGCCTAATATGCAGGGGCGGGCCCAGATCAATTCATGGGTATTCACTTGAATACCCTTTTTTTGCAAAATACTATGCATATATAGAGTCTATATCGTGTACTGTATGAAAGAAAAGAGGTTTCAGTTACAGGTTGCTCCCGCACTTACCTCATGGATTAGCCAGCTCATCCGGACCTTTTTCTCTCCCGTCCTGCTCCAAAAATGGACTAATGGCCCGATTCTCCTTCACGTACTCGGCCTGTTCCCAGCCCAATTCGAAATTCTTGTAGTGAACGTGGGGGTAATCGCATGCAGCCCTGATCGATCTATCAGATCACACAAACTGGCGCCTCCTCCCAGATCTCATCGGTAGAAAGCACGCTGCGCAGCCGTACGGTGGCGGGGCGGGGCATGGGTCGTGGTGCCACGCATGCATCATGGAGATTTTGAGTCGAGTCGCCGAGCTCGTTTGTCAGTCGACAGATTGATCTTTTCAGATACGTTTTCTATTCCACGTGATGTGCTTTCCTTGGATTCTTTTTATGGAGGTGCTTCCGATTCAAACTTGTTGTTTGTCAAATCTTCTTTTGTTTTGGACAAAATTGACATTAGTAGTAACTAGTTAGTACTGTGTGAATTTATTTTGGATGTATTGGCATTAGTATTACTAATTGTACCCTCCATTTCTATGTTGCCACTTATATGTTGAATAATTAGTACTTTCATATGTTGAACACAGTTTGAAGTTATGGTCTCAGATTTAAAATATCAAGTTATGATCAGAATCTGTGGTACTCTTCCCCTAATTTTTATCTTTTATATACTATACAATTCATATAAAAAATATAGATGTAATCATTTATACATGCCAAAAACAAGAGGTTGTAATAAAAACGTAAGCCTTGAATTGAATACACACTTCTAGAATCCTGGACCCGCCCCTGCTAATATGTAAGCAGCTTCTCCAAGGTCCTTCATTGAAAAACACTTATTCAAGTAGGCCTTTATGCTCTCCAAGAGTTCTATATCATTTCCCATCAACAGTATGTCATCCACATATAATATGAGAAATGCTACAGAGCTCCCACTCACTTTCTTGTAAACGCAGGCTTCTCCATAAGTCTGCATAAACCCAAACACTTTGATCATTTCATCAAAGCGAATGTTCCAACTCCGAGATGCTTGCACCAGCCCATAGATGGAGCGCTGGAGCTTGCATACCTTGTTAGAATTCTTAGGATCGACAAAACCTTCCGGCTGCATCATATACAATTCTTCCTTAAGAAAGCCGTTAAGGAATGCCGTTTTGACGTCTGTCGGTGTCAAAACCGGCGGATCTCGGGTAGGGGGTCCCGAACTGTGCGTCTAGGCGGATGGTAACAGGAGACAAGGGACACGATGTTTTTACCCAGGTTCGGGCCCTCTCGATGGAGGTAATACCCTACTCCTGCTTGATTAATATTGATGATATGGGTAGTACAAGAGTAGATCTACCACGAGATCAGAGAGGCTAAACCCTAGAAGCTAGCCTATGGTATGATTGTTGTATATTGTATATGAGATTGTCTATCGACTAGCCTGGCCTCGGTTTATATAATGCACCAGAGGCCTAGGATAACAAGAGTTCTAGCCGAATACGCCGGTGGGGGAGGAGTCCTTGTCTTGATCGCCAAGTCTTGTGGAATCTTCCTTGTATGCGACAACTGTCCGGACTGGCCCATGAGTATACGGCCCCGGGGATCCTCGGCCCAATCCAACTGATTGGGAGATGACATGGTGAGTACCCCCTAGTCCAGGACACCGTCAGTAGCCCCCTGAACCGGTCTTCAAGTTGGGGACGCTCCTCGATTCTTCTGAACTGTTCTTCATCTTCGGTTGTCGGTCTTGAAAACTGGTTCAACAAATCTTCTCATCTTCGATCTTGAGGACCGCCGAAATGCATTCGGCGAGTTTATACGCCGGGTATCCGAGGAGCCCCTTTAAGTTTCCGGCCTTTATTAATGCCTTGTTATTTTTATGCCACACCTCGGGGTTTGAAGTTGTTCCCAGGCGGCAGCGTCCTCTTGCGTCTGAGCTCCAACGCCGGACTGCATTCGAGGTATCTTTTGCAGCCGAGCTCCAACGCCGGACCGCTTCCCAGCTCTAACGCCGGAATGTATCCGGGCTCCAACGCTGGACTGTATCCGAGATCCAACACCGGACTATGTGTCCGAGCTCCAACGCCGGACTATGTGTCCGAGCTCCAACGCCGGACTATGTATCCGAGCTCCAACGCCGGACTATGTATCCGAGGTGTCGTAAATCACCTTGGTTCAAAGAAGTTTGAAGGAGTTTAGCCGAGCTTAATGCCGGAAATACCCTCTAAGGAGCCAGCCACTTGCATCCGAACTATATGCGGAATTGCTTCGGGTGGTGCACCACCCGAATGTGGGCTGATTTTTGGTCAATATTTTTTATTGATGCAATTTATTCTCTGACGAGATATATAGCCAGTAGCCCTCAAGGTGTGTATCGGTCTAAAACCCGAGATGCACCTGAAGGATGACATAAGACCGCTGATCCCAGTAACCGCTGAGACTCACGTTGATTTGCCGAATCGGCCTGAGGATCAAGTCCTAGCTCGGAAGAATACTTTGGGACGCAAAAAGCGGCGTGCTCAGACCTCGAGACTCAGGTTGGGTGCTGCCGACCAACCCGAGGATCAAAATCTCCTCGAAACTGATTGCACTTAAGATTTTCTCGCACGTAACAAGCAATGCAAGAGCCCCGAGACACCGGTCGGTGGCAACACCGGATCGGGATCAATGTGCCCTTTAATATTTGTAAATAATAAGCCCGAAGCCCAAGAGCCCCGAGCCTTAATGCGGCACGGGTGGCGAATTAAGGATCGATATCCATAATAAAATCACAAATTATGTGTAATGACTCTATGTATCCAAGTACTTTACGTCATTAATGCTCGGATCCTCATTGTACAAAACTTTGTTGACCGACCATCGGCTTCAGCCTCCTCGGCCAGTAGCCGAGGAATGTTTGTCCTACTTTATAAAGCCTTTATAAGGGCAAAGATTTACGACAAACAAGGCAATCTGGCCATACGGTTTTATAAACAAAGGTACGCAGAGAGATATGTTATATTACTGTTTAATGTAAGAAATGTCTTCCAAAGAAAATAGTCCCGCTTATCGGTTCCTTTCTTTGGGTTGTCATGCTAAGCATGATCATGAAACCTCAGCTCCAATGTAAGAGCAAAAGATCGAGGATTTAGTTTGGGAGGCCAGTTAATAGCCCCCGGTAGTGTTCGGCAACAGTTGAGGTCGAGCCGTAAACACTTCGACCATTGTTATGAATGGCCCGTCATTTAACACCGTCATCGGATCGCTGACCAGTTTACGCTTATTGTGAAAGTCAGTTTTCGGCTTTCTCCACTAAGGTGCTTAACCATGTGAGCTGGAAGCACAATCGCAGTGGTTCTCCTTTGCACACCTAGCGAACAAAGCGGAACATAGGAGGCAAGCGCAGAGCCGCAACCCAACCATTGACCAAAGACACAATTGAAACCGATGCATATATAGCAATATCCGAGAATGTTTTGCCAAATCTCTAAAGGAGTCCGCGTTGCATCATGAGACTTGTGCTGAAAACACACAAATAGTTAAAAGTGCCAAAAGCTTGGAAAACCAAAAAACGTTAGTAAAAACATGACGTCCGAACAAGATCAAGTGTTTGATGCCAGTCCGAAAATTGGACTTTAGAAAAAAAGTGCTTCTGCCGTGCTTTAACATGACACATCCTGTCTCAAGACTTCAAGCGGGTCAGCCTACGGATTAGGCAAGTTTAGGAAACGAAACTCTAGCGGTTTTGAGAGAGAAATTAGGCTCCTCAGCTAGTGACTGCACACTCGTGTCGAGAAAAGGAGTGATAAATAATAAAAACTTTGCAACGACTAAGAAGAAAAACACTTAGTATGAAACGGCTCAAATAAACATAAGAGCCCCCAAGTGACTTGGGTAAAAGTTGACTATATAATGTAAGGTGACATGTATAATGCCTTCTAGCCGGATTGTAGATCATTTGTTGTAGCGGACCTTTTTGCTACAACCTCTGGACCAAAGAGTCCGGAGTGTGTCCAAATACCCTCGCGGTTATAAAAACTGGGGCATGCGTGGAGACCAGGCGTAGGGGTCATTAGTGCTTTATCAAACAAGTGCCCAACTAGTTATGTTATATTACATGGTTAGTAAGAAACATCTTCCAGGGAGAATAGTTCCGTTAGGGGTTCCTTTCCACAGGGGCGTGCCCTAAAGTGCATGTCCAGATCGAAAAGAGCAGAAAAACATCCGGGGCAGGTAAATAAATAGGTAAGAAATCATCTTTTAGTTCACGGACCGAGTATTCCCTTAAGAACGCTAGCTTTCGCTTCACCCAGTCTGAGGTACACATCCGCTGACCCAGCAATAATAATCGCAGAGGTGCTCCCTTTACCACCTAGTCGAACAATCGGGAACGAGGGGGTAAGCACAGAGCCAGCAACCCAGCTTGGCCAAAACTTAAGTCATATCGATGCATATAATGGTGAATAAAAGGTACATGCGGAAGTGTGACACATGTGTTGGGCATAAAGCCCGTATTAATAAGCTTCTTAAAGAAGCCCCGAAGTATAATGAGCGGGTAGCGCGTCAAGTGTGTCTTGAACAAAGTTTCGACAAGGAAAATTTTTACAAGCAACTTTTTTCCAAAAAAGTATAATGCTTGGTCGAACCGAACACAAGTTAGAAATTTAAAACTTTGAGCATGAAGGCAACTTAGCTGGTTAATGTGTTCGGTATTGACGATGCGGTCCGAGCTTGATGCGGGACAAGGTTCCATCCCCCAAGCCGGTCCCGAGGTGGCGGAGCAAAGAGCTCGGCACTGTGAAGTGGTGACATAGCACGGTCAACGCAGGACGGCAGAGTGATGTAGAAGTCCCCTGTATGGGGTAATGAAGTGTTGACGAAGCCCCCCGTCCAGCCGAGGTGACACCAAAGGATATAGTCCGGCTGGATCATTTTCCTGTGCACAATAAATAGTGCAGACCGAGGATAATAGTAACAATAGGAATTAAAAAAAATGTTGCATAATAAATAATTTATGCAAAGTGAGTAATAAAAGAAATATGGCCTGGCGCCGAAGTCAATGTCGATGCAGGGCGGCGGCGTGATGCGGTAAAGGCATGGCAAGGCCTGAATTCACAGGTCGGTTCGAGTTCCGGATGCGGCGTTCGCCGAACTATGTACGGAAACTGACCGAACCACCATGCAACCGTCGTTAATGCGGCCACCATTTGATAGACCTGCGTACATATGATGGACAAACCAGAGTAATAATTCGTTGGGAAGAATGAACCCGAACAAGCAAAAAATATTAGGATTAATAGCACCTGGTTTATTTATTGTAGCAATCTGAAGAAAGGTGATTCCCAAAATTGGGACTCGATCCGTGCACCCATTGCCTGGTCGGCTAGTGACACCGAAGTGTCCGGAGTAGGTTGATGAAGAGATGGCGAAGCCCCCGGTCCAGCCGAGATGTCGAAGTAGGTCGGCGTGATGGACACCAGCTTGAAGAAGCAATAGTGCGGCCCTGCCGATGCAGGTCGTGACGTGGTCGATGCCGGCTTGATGAAGCGACCGTGCGGCGATGCCGGTATGCCCGCTCCGTGTAATCCGTGGGGCGGCGATGTTGGTGATGATTTATCCTTCACGATGCCGGACTCTTGTTCGGCTTGCCGAGATGATGATCCGAAGAAGTTGAGCTCGGCTCAACAAAGTGACGCCGTGTCTAAGCGCAGTCGGCAGCCGTGGAGCAATATTGCCGGACTGGTTTGACACCAGCAAGATGTTGAAGATCATGTTCAAAAGATCTTAAAGTTAGTGGGATGTGTTCGAAACAAAACACAATACCCCATACAAAACTTCCTTCAAAAGGATGTCCGAAATCCCGTTCATAAAAAAGACGAACTCGGGTCGGATTCGTTTTCACGCAGAAAATAGATCCGAAAAGTGATGCACTAATCGGAAGGTTCCCGGAATTTGGACGGTCGGATCGAGCTGAACTTTTGAGGGGTGGTAGATATAGGAATTCCGCAGCCGATCAACGGTTGGATCTTCCAAAGGAAGTCCGAGCTAGAAGCTGGACATCACACCCTAAACTCGTCCGGATTCTCGTCCAGATTCAATGCGGCTCCGGTATATCGGAGATTGCCAGAGATTTCTCCATCGGAACTCGACGAAATTTTCCAGGGTTGTTGTAGACTCAATTCCGCACAATTCCACCGAAGCAATCATTAAAACGACGCTTGAGGAGGCGGTGGCGGCGGACAAAAGTCCGCTGTCCAGAAAAACAGTACGGTCGCCTGAGGGCAATGTCGATGTTGAGCCCCCGGGCTCCCTGGATGATTCCTCCATGATCTTGATAGAGATCGGAGTTTATGTTGATGAAGGCCCTCATCCGAACATGACGATCGGAGGTAGGGCGCAGTCCTTGGTCGAACCAAGGTGACCAGTCGAGCTGGTGACGAAGATGCCGAAGTCGCAGTTGATCTGCAGGCGAGCCATCAACCTTTTGTCGGACACACATCGAACTCTCAATGAAAGCACCAATGTCGTGTCAAACCGGCGGATCTCGGTAGGGGTCCCGAACTGTGCGTCTAGGCGGATGGTAACAGGAGACAAGGGACACGATGTTTTTACCCAGGTTCGGCCCTCTCGATGGAGGTAATACCCTACTCCTGCTTGATTAATATTGATGATATGGGTAGTACAAGAGTAGATCTACCACGAGATCAGAGAGGCTAAACCCTAGAAGCTAGCCTATGGTATGATTGTTGTATATTGTATATGAGATTGTCTATCGACTAGTCTGGCCTCGGTTTATATAATGCACCAGAGGCCTAGGATAACAAGAGTTCTAGCCGAATACGCCGGTGGGGGAGGAGTCCTTGTCTTTATCGCCAAGTCTTGTGGAATCTTCCTTGTATGCGGCAACTGTCCAGACTGGCCCATGAGTGTACGGCCCCAGGGATCCTCGGCCCAATCCAACTGATTGGGAGACGACATGGTGAGTACCCCTAGTCCAGGACACCGTCAACGTCCATTTGCCATATTTCATAATCGTAGAATGCGGCAATTGCTAACATGATTCGGACGGACTTAAGCTTCGCTACGGGTGAGAAGGTCTCATCGTAGTCAACCCCTTGAACTTATCGATAACCCTTAGCGACAAGTAGAGCTTTCTAGATGGTAACATTACCATCCGCGTCTGTCTTCTTCTTAAAGATCCATTTATTTTCTATTGCTCGCCGATCATCGGGCAAGTCTGTCAAAGTCCATACTTTGTTTTCATACATGGATCCTATCTCGGATTGCATGGCTTCAAGCCATTTGTTGGAATCTGGGCAAGCCATCGCTTCTTCATAGTTTGAAGGTTCACCGTTGTCTAACAACATGATTTCCAGGACGGGGTTGCCATACCATTCGGTGTGGAACGTGTCCTCGTGGACCCACTGGTTCAAGTGGCAACTTGATCCAAGTACCTTGATCATCATCATTAACCTCCTCTCTAGCGGTGCAGCACCACAGAACATCTTCCTGAGCTGCACTACTTTCCGCTTCAAGAGGCAGTACTTCATCAAGTTCTACTTTCCTCCCACTTACTTCTTTCGAGAGAAACTCTTTCTCCAGAAAGGACCCATTCTTGGCAACAAAGATCTTGCCTTCGGATCTGAGGTTGAAGGTATACCCAATGGTTTCCTTAGGGTATCCTATGAAGACGCATTTTTCCGACTTGGGTTCGAGCTTTTCAGGTTGCAGTTTCTTGACATAAGCATCGCATCCCCAAATTTTTAGAAACGACAGCTTAGGTTTCTTCCCAAACCATAATTCATACGGTGTCGTCTCAACGGATTTCGACGGAACCCTATTTAAAGTGAATGCGGCAGTCTAAAGCATAGCCCCAAAATGAGAGCGGTAGATCGGTGAGAGACATCATAGATCGCACCATATCCAATAGAGTGCGATTACAACGTTCGGACACACCATTACGCCGAGGTGTTCCAGGCGGCGTGAGTTGTGAAACGATTCCACATTTCCCTAAGTGTGTGCCAAATTCGTGACTTAAATATTCCCCTCCACGATCTGATCGTAAGAACTTTATTTTTCTGTCACGTTGATTTTCAACCTCACTCTGAAATTCCTTGAACCTTTCAAAGGTCCCAGACTTGTGTTTCATTAAGTAGACATACCCATATCTACTCAAGTCATCAGTGAGGGTGAGAACATAACGATAGCCACCGCGTGCCTCAACGCTCATTGGACCGCACACATCAGTATGTATGATATCCAATAAGTTGGTTGCTCGCTCCATTCTTCCGGAGAACGGAGTGTAACGCCCCGGATCCGATGCGCCAGGTGTCTGCCAGTTATTCGCCGTCGTTGCCATGTCATTTCTTGCGTGTTGCATTTTGCCATGTCATCATCTGCATTTCATCTGCATGTTTTTCAAAACTTGCATCCGTTCGGGTTCCACCGGTTCTCTCCGTTGTCCGTTCAGAAGCGGACACACTCGCCATGCCGCTGCACCTCCGAAATATTATTTTATAAGGGGCATAAAAATGTTCTCAGAATGGGTTGCAACTTGTCGTGCGGTCTTATTATAGCGTAGACAGGCCGCCTGCCAAGTTTCGGCGCATTCGGAGTTCGTTTGACTGCCCAACCGTTAAATATATAACCGCGGTATAGTCGGTATATTCGTCGGACGTTTCGGTCTCTGAAACAGTTGCCGGGCTGCATTTCTCCCCTCTTCTCTCAGCCCAACCCCCTCTACACAGCCCACCAACCCCTCTCTTAGTCCCTCTGCGCTCCAGAGCCGTTCGATGGCGATCGTACGCTCCGAAAACCCCCCCTAGAGACTAAACCCTAGCCCCCCTACCCTATATAATCACCCCTCCTTCCTAATTTGGGCATCCCTAGCCTTCACCTACCCCTAGCCGCCTCCCCACCGCAGCCAACCTCCCTCCTCCTCGGATTCAGCCGCCCACCCACCTCCGCCACTTGGCGCCCGCCCGCCTGCGCCCGGACCAATCCAAGCGCCACGTCGCCTCCTCGTGCCCGCCACCATCGCCCGCGCCGCCATGTGGCATCGCCACCTCACCCCGAGCCTCCCAGCCACCGCGGCCCACGGAATCCATAGCCGCCCGCCCGGGCGGATCTGGCCCGGAGGAGCCAGCAGCGCCCGCCGCTGGTTCCCAGCCGCGTCGCTGCCTCCCTGCCCGGCGCCCAGCGCCCGAGCTCCGTCCCGCCTTCTCCTCGTCGCCGCCTGCTGGCCGCGCCGAGCGCCCGTCCCGGCCGGCTCGCCACCGCCGACCCTCGGGCGATCGCCGCCGCCCTTTCTCCCTTCTCCTCCTTCTCCCTCTTACTTCCGCGGCCTTTTCTCTCCGCAGAACCCACCATGGGCGCAGCCCTCGAGCTTCGCCTTTGTCGCCTCCGTCGCGGGAATGGAGAGGTGGCCACGGATCCGGCTTCGGCGCCGTTCGCGCCCCCTCCGTCGTCCTCCTCCGCCCGCCGCCATCGCTCGCTGGAGCACCGGCGCTAGCGCCGCCGCCACTCGTCCGATTGGATCGGAGACGAACGCCTGCCCGGCCAAGCGTCACGGGCAGCGCCGCCAGAGCCAATGCCACGGCCCCAGCTCCCCTCGCCCGGCCTGCCTCTCCCGACCCGGGCCGAAGCCTAGTGGTGAGCAGCCCACTAAGACCCGCCCCGTGCACGTTATAGCTTTCCCCCGCTCGTTCTGTTTTTTTCAGAAAACTGCTAAGTCCCCAGAAACTCATAAAATGTTGCATACTTTGACCTATTGTATCTCTGCATCCGTAGCTCCGTTTCATGCGTGTAATATGTCAAATTGTTCGCCTCGACGAGTAAATCATTTCATTCCATTGCATCATTTTCATTTGAGATCATCGTAATGCCCGAAATGCTGTTGGAAGAGTGCTATGTGATGTTAGTTTCAGATTCTTATCAGAACATGCACTTTTGTCTTTTTTGCCATGATTGATGTGTGCACCCTATGAACTTGATGTCTACATGTGTTTTGATCTATGACATGCCATCTTTCCACAGGTGTATGCCATGTATTTTTGTGATCTATGTGGTGACTAGCACAAGCATGCAAACTAGGCTTCATGATGTTGCTGATTTCAGCCCCTGTTTTGCTGATATTTTTATGCCATGTTAACTTGATGCTACCGAGAGATCCATGCTTATTTTGAGATACTTCAGTAAGGATGTTTTGAACATATGGTTATTCTCTATCCATCCATGCCCTTGTTTGCAATTTTGGAGTGCCATAGCTTGAGTCAATCGAGCTCTACTTTTGCTATAAAATGTTTCCTGGCAGATTGTTTACATGTTATTCAATTTTGCCAAGGTTGTTGTTAGTGATCCATGTACCCTATGACCTTGTTCTTGCCATGTATAGCTTCTATGCCATGTCTTCTTACTGTTGGGTTCCTTGCCATGCCATGTATTGCTCTGTGGTGAGTGGTTCAAGCTCACCAACATGCCTACTTATCATTGTTCCTGCCATGTTTAAATCTGTAATATAACTTGCCATGTTAACATGGGTGCCATCATATCTTCTGATCCTTTTTGGCTCATGGTTAGTAAGGGTCTTTTGTTCTATGCAATTAGTAGATTCATGCCATGCCTTTGTTTGCCATGTTAAGTTCCTGTAACATGTTGTTTGATAGCTCTAAACATTGCAACCTGATGTTATTTCTGCTAAAGCCTGAAACTGTTATTATTTGCAATCTTGCCCTGTCCTTTTGAGCATGCTCTAGTGATTTCTGGAGATAGCTCAGTGTTCATGTTTTGTAATGCTTTACCTGTACGTCATGCCCATGCCTTTTGTTCTTATGTTGAGGTGCTGTAGCATATTGTTTTGATGCTTGCAATATGCCTAGTTGCTGTTTTGGACAAATTGTTGCTATACCTTGTATAGGGTGTATGTGTTGAACCGTTGCTCCGTTTTGAGTGTGCTCTATATGAAACTTGCTTGATTTTGCATGTAGTTTCATATTATCATGTTGCATCCTTGTTTTGAGGTGTTTGTTTGATGTTTGAATGCATTTTGCATCAATGCCATGCTTATCTTGTTTTGCTCATATCTTCTAGGCCGTAGCTCCGAATTAAATGAACTTTATATGTAACTTGACTAGATTTTCGTGTAGATCATCGTGGTGCATCTTAACTTGCTGTTTAACAACTTGAACATAAGGTTTATTCAGATCTGGACCAATTTCGAAATTTGCATATGAGGACTTACCGAATTGTTTTTGTTTCCGCCTCATTTAAACTTGCTTTGATGTGTTGCTCTTGTTTGCATCATCTCTTGCCATGAGTAGCTTCATGTAGCTTTGTCATGCATCATGCTTGTTGTGCATCATGTCTTGTTCATGTGTGGTGTGTTTACCATGTTGTGTGCTTCTTCTTGTTAGTTCCTGTTTTGTTGCGATCGTGAGGATTCGTTCGTCTATGCTTGGTTCGGCTTCATCCGTTCGTCTTCTTCATGGACTCGTTCTTCTTCCTTGCGGGATTTCAGGCAAGATGACCGCTACCCTGGATCTCACTACTATCATTGCTATGCTAGTTGTTTCGTTCTATCGCTATGCTGCGCTACCTATTACCTGTTCCTCAAGCCTCCCAAATTGCCATGTCAGCCTCTAACCTTTTGCACCCTTCCTAGCAAACCGTTGTTTGGCTATGTTACCGCTTTGCTCAGCCCCTCTTATAGCGTTGTTAGTTGCAGGTGAAGATGAAGTTTGTTCCTTGTTGGAACATGGAGATGTTGTTCCTTGTTGGAACATGTTTACTTGTTGGGATATCACAATATCTATTGATTATTAATGCATCTATATACTTGGTAAAGGGTGGAAGGCTCGGCCTTATGCCCGTGTTTTGTTCCACTCTGCCGCCCTAGTTTCCGTCATATCGGTGTTATGTTCCCGGATTTTGCGTCCCTAACGCGGTCGGGTGATTTATGGGACCCCTTGACAGTTCGCTTTGAATAAGACTTTTCCAAAGAAGGCCCAACATTGGTTTTACCATTTGCCTCACCTAGCCCTTTTTCCCTTGGGTTTCGGAGCCGAGGGTCATCTTTATTTTAGCCCCGGGCGGTGCTTCTCTAAGTGCTGGCCTGAACCGAGCTGCCTGCGGGCCCCCTCGTAGAAACTCGAGGTCTGGTTTTACTCGTAGCTAGTCTCATCCGGTGTTGCCCTGAGAACGAGATATGTGCAGCTCCTATCGGGATTGTTGGCGCATCGGGCGGCTTTGCTGGTCTTGATTTATTCTTGTCGAAATGTCTTGTGGCCGGATTCCGAGACTGATCGGGTCTTCCGGGAGAAGGAATATCCTTCGTTGATCGCGAGAGCTTATCATGGGCTAAGTTGGGACACCCTGCAGGTATAAACTTTCGAGAGCCGTGCCCGCGGTTATGTGGCGATGGAATTTGTTAATATCCGGTTGTAGTTAAATTGAAGCAAACTCTTCTAAAATACACCAACCGTAATGCGAATCGTGAGTGTCTCTTTTCGGGTTGATCGAGAGGAGAACACGGTTTCGGGTTATGTCGGCGTAAGTAGGAGTTCGGGATCACTTCTTGATCATTACTAGTTGACAACCGTTCCTTTGTTTCTCTTCTCGCTCTCATTTGCGTATGTTAGCCACCATATATGCTTAGTCGCTGCTGCAACCTCACCACTTTACCCCCCTTCCATTCCCTTTAAGCTTTGCTTGTCTTGCTACCCATGGTAATGGGATTGCTGAGTCCTCGTGGCTCACAGATTACTACACCACCGATTGCAGGTACAGGTTGTGCGATGATCATGGCGTGAGGCGATGTTTGCTTGTATTGGAGTTCTTCTTACGCTTCTTATTCGATCGGGGATAGGTTCGGTCGGCAGCTGGGCTAGCGAGGTGGATGTCATTTGAGTTTCATTTATGTTTCATCCGTAGTCGGATGTTGTTCTTGTATATGATGTTGTATTCATGTAACATTGTATGTCTTTTATGTATCCCACTATTATGTAATATTGATGTAATGATATCCACCTTGCAAAAGCGTTCCAATATGCGGGTCTATCCTTGGTGGGACCGTCGAGTTCCTTTTGGATAGGGTCGCATATTGGGCGTGACAAGTTGGTATCAGAGCTTCGACCGACCCTAGGAGCCCCCTTGATCGATCGTGTAGTTTGGCCGTTGTCGAGTCTAGAAGAAAACTGTTTTCGGAGTCTAGTTATATCGAGAGTAGGAATTCTTTTACTCCTCTGCCCTTCGCGCCTCTGTAAGGAATCTTGGCGTAGGTGTTTTGAATTACTCCTCTTCCCTTCAAATTTTTCTTTAGGATCATGCAGTTGGTTTTCCGGTAGTTGTTCCTCAGCTCTTTTTATCCGGTGCATCTCTCGCCAAGTCGACTCGAACCTCTTTGTCTTTCGCGAGTTCAATCCTCAGTTCTTCCTCCGACGTCGTTGTTTTTCCTTGTCCGAAGTTGTCCTTGTTTTTCCCACCCGCCCACCCTTCTTCTTCTCGGAACCGGAGTCCGTAATTGAGTATCCATCCTACTCGTGCGAAGTCTTTGTTTTCTTTCCTCAATGATTTCAACCGGTGTTTTCTCTTCAAGATATTCGTCGGTTCCCCTTCCAAGTTGCCTTTGTTTTCCGCCCTCCCACCCTTTCTCTTCCCGGAGTTTGAGTCTCTTTCGAGCATCTATTTCATTCATGTGGAGTCTTCCCTCAACTGTTTCAACCGGTGAATTCTCGTCTTGTTCGTCGTTCTTCATCCCTTTCTTTTTCCGGTGCACTCAATTCAAGTTTTTCGGGTTAATCATATTCTTTTCCTCGAAGTGTTCTCTTTGCCCGTTCGCCTCTCGCCAGTTTATCATTTCGGAGTTCCGAAGACATCTCAGGGGATTCATCAGTGTTCCATTTAATTCGAGGTTGTCACCTCACCAAATATTTCAATCGTTCCGGTGCATCATCTATCATTCAACAATCCTTGTCAGCGGTGGTATCTCTTGATGGGCCCTAACCCACAGGTTTTCCTGGATCTTACGACTCTTCTAATTGCGGAGTTATTCTCAAATTCTTTTCAAATTTGGCGTAAGTATGAATTTCATCGGTCGATGTTTTTCCAAGATCGATTTCAAATCATTTTCATTGTTGGCTCAACCTCTCTGCCTTTTCATTCTCCCGGAGTATCTTAGTAATTTTGGTGGTGTTTCTCATCATCATTTGAAGACCGAAGAAGAGTTCCTTCTAAATCTTGTCCGTTCTCCCGGAGATTCATGGTGCTAGCTCGATGTTATCCTATACCAATTGTTTCAAGTCATGCAAATTCTTTTCATCCATCCGGAGTACTTCAGGTGTTGCTTTTGCTCTCGATCATCCGGAGGCCATCTTTTCGGAATATCTCTCCATTCTAAGTTTTTCAAATTCGTTCTCCAATTATTCCATATTCGTGCCCCTTCGTTCGTCTCAATATTCTTCCAAAGGTTTGCCGTTCAAGTATTCTTCTATCAGTTCGCGATCTCTTTGTTCTCTTGCATTTTAATTCCCTCAAGTATCTCCGTGCTTCTCTAATTCTTCCCGGTGATTATTTCTTTTTCATCAGTCATTTCAAATTCTTACGGTGGTTCATTCAGATTCTTTTTCCTTTGTTACCATATTAATTCATTCATTCTTTCAATCCTACCGGTGGTTCATGAAGACCTTCTCAAGTTTGCGATATGTCACTTCTCAATCCTTTTTCAAGAAGAATGAGTATTATGCCAAATCCATTTCTTGTCATCAATTTAATTTGATGAAGGATAAGCATACAATAAATCTTATTCTTATTTCATCAGAGTGATTAATCCTTTCCTTCGGAGTTTGTTCTTGAGGAATAAATTCTAGTTCCAAGTGTCTTCATCTTTTCTTTTCCAGAGTTCAATTATTTCCTCGACCATTTTGTCGGAACCTCCATCTAAATCATCGCGACGCTCAATTTATTCTTTCTTCCTCCATTCTATCTCATCATCCTTTTTTGTTACCGGAGTTCTTCATGGTGGTTCTTCATGATTTATTTCATTCTTCAAGAGTTCATCAAGATTTTGTTGGCGGAGTTCAAGTATCTTTTCTTCTCGCGTCTCGAAGTGCAATTAATTCTCCGTATTCTTTTGAAGTGGAGTTTTGCATTTCTTCGTTCTTCTAAGCTATCCAATCATTTCAATTTGTGGTCGGTCATCACCTTATGATCTTGAGATGTTATCCATAAGTCCACAACAAGCTTATTCTTTCGTTGTTGATTTTCTCAACAACTCCAGTCAATCCTTCCTTCTAAGTTCTTTTCATTCAAATTCTTTCAATTCTTCCAGAGGCATTGCGTGGTTTATCTCGTCAAGTGTCATTCCATCTTGTGAAGTTCATGTTCTATATCCTCCATGTTTTAGCCGGAGTGCTTGCCTGAATTCTTTCAGTCTTATTCGTTTCTTTTCTCATTCTAACCACTTCGGTTAGAACGAGTTGTTTCATAGCCTATCTGATTCCGTGAGCATTTGATTCTCATAATTCTCGTCGTTCCTCTCTTCTTCTTGAGTGCTCTTGATTCTTTGATTCTTCTCTTGAGTTTTTGTTTCACCTCATCCCTTTTCCCTTCCGTCTCGGTCCTAAGATCTCGGGACGAGATCTCTTGTTAGTGGAGGAGTGTTGTAACGCCCCGGATCCGATGCGCCAGGTGTCTGCCAGTTATTCGCCGTCGTTGCCATGTCATTGCTTGCGTGTTGCATTTTGCCATGTCATCATCTGCATTTCATCTGCATGTTTTTCAAAAGTTGCATCCGTTCGGGTTCCACCGGTTCTCTCCGGTGTCCGTTCCGAGTCTGGACACACTCGCACGCGCCCGCGGCACCTCCAAAATATTATTTTATAAGGGGCATAAAAATGTTCTCGGAATGGGTTGCAACTTGTCATGCGGTCTTATTATAGCGTAGACAGGCCGCCTGCCAAGTTTCGGCGCATTCGGAGTTCGTTTGACTGCCCAACCGTTAAATATATAACCGCGGTATAGTCGGTATATTCGCTTGACGTTTGGTCTTCAAACAGTTGTCGGGCTGCATTTCTCCCTCTTCTCTCAGCCCAACCCCTCTACACAGCCCACCAACCCTCTCTTAGTCCCTCTCCGCTCGAACTGCTCGATGGCGATCGACGCTCAAAACCCCCTAGAGACTAAACCCTAGCCCCCTACCCTATATAATCACCCTCCTTCCTAATTTGGGCATCCCTAGCCTTCACCTACCCCTAGCCGCCTCCCCACCGCAGCAACCTCCTCCTCCTCGGATTCAGCGCCCACTCCACCTCCGCCACTTGGCGCCCCACGCCAGCTTGCCGGACCAATCCAAACGCGCCACGCCTCCTCGCGCCCGCCACCCGCGCCCGCCGCCATGTGGCATCGCCACCTCACCCCGAGCCTCCCAGCCACATGCGCCATGAAGCTCAAGAATCGCCCGCCCGGGCGGATCTGGCCGGAGGAGCCAGCGCCCGCCCGCCTGGTTCCCAGCGCCCGTCGCCGCCTCTCCTGAGCGCCGCCACCGAGCTCCTGTCCCGCCTTCTCTCGTCGCCGCCTCATTGGCTTTTCGCTGAGGGCGCCCGTCGCCCGGCCAGCTCCACCGACCCTCGGGCGATCGCCGCCGCCCTTTCTCCTTCTCCTCCTTCTCCCTCTTACTTCCGCGGCCTTTTCTCTCCGCGAGAACCCACCATGGGCGCAGCCCTCGAGCTCGCCTTTATCGCCTCCGTCGCCGGGAATGGAGAGGTGGCCACGGATCCGGCTTCGGCGCCGTTCCGCCCCCTCCGTCGTCCTCCGCTCGCCCGCCATCGCTTTTTCTGCGAGCACGGCGCGCCGCCGCCACTCGTCCCGATTGATCGGGAGACGAACGCGCTTCATGGCCCGCGTCGCGTGGCTGCCCAAGAGCGCCAATGGCGCCAGCCCAGCTCCCCTCGCCTGCCTGCCTCTCCCGACCGGGCGAAGCCTAGTGGTGAGCAGCCCACTAAGACCCGCCCCGTGCACGTTATAGCTTTCCCCCACTCGTTCTGTTTTTTTTTCAGAAAACTGCTAAGTCCCCAGAAACTCATAAAATGTTGCATACTTTGACCTATTGTATCTCTGCATCCGTAGCTCCGTTTCGTGCGTGTAATATGTCAAATTGTTCGCCTCGACGAGTACATCATTTCATTCCATTGCATCATTTTCATTTGAGATCATCGTAATGCCCGAAATGCTGTTGGAAGAGTGCTATGTGATGTTAGTTTCAGATTCTTATCAGAACATGCACTTTTGTCTTTTTTGCCATGATTGATGTGTGCACCCTATGAACTTGATGTCTACATGTGTTTTGATCTATGCCATGCCATCTTTCCACAGGTGTATGCCATGTATTTTTGTGATCTATGTGGTGACTAGCACAAGCATGCAAACTAGGCTTCATGATGTTGCTGATTTCATTTTGTTTTCTTGATATTTTTATGCCATGTTAACTTGATGCTACCGAGAGATCCATGCTTATTTTGAGATACTTCAGTAAGGATGTTTTGAACATATGGTTATTCTCTATCCATCCATGCCCTTGTTTGCAATTTTGGAGTGCCATAGCTTGAGTCAATCGAGCTCTACTTTTGCTATAAAATGTTTCCTGGCAGATTGTTTACATGTTATTCAATTTTGCCAAGGTTGTTGTTAGTGATCCATGCACCCTATGACCTTGTTCTTGCCATGTATAGCTTCTATGCCATGTCTTCTTACTGTTGGGTTCCTTGCCATGCCATGTATTGCTCTGTGGTGAGTGGTTCAAGCTCACCAACATGCCTACTTATCATTGTTCCTGCCATGTTTAAATCTGTAATATAACTTGCCATGTTAACATGGGTGCCATCATATCTTCTGATCCTTTTTGGCTCATGGTCAGTAAGGGTCTTTTGTTCTATGAAATTAGTAGATTCATGCCATGCCTTTGTTTGCCATGTTAAGTTCCTGTAACATGTTGTTTGATAGCTCTAAACATTGCAACCTGATGTTATTTCTGCTAAAGCCTGAAACTGTTATTATTTGCAATCTTGCCCTGTCCTTTTGAGCATGCTCTAGTGATTTCTGGAGATAGCTCAGTGTTCATGTTTTGTAATGCTTTACCTGTACGTCATGCCCATGCCTTTTGTTCTTATGTTGAGGTGCTGTAGCATATTGTTTTGATGCTTGCAATATGCCTAGTTGCTGTTTTGGACAGATTGTTGCTATACCTTGTATAGGGTGTATGTGTTGAACCGTTGCTCCGTTTTGAGTGTGCTCTATATGAAACTTGCTTGATTTTGCATGTAGTTTCATATTATCATGTTGCATCCTTGTTTTGATGTGTTTGCTTGATGTTTGAATGCATTTTGCATCAATGCCATGCTTATCTTGTTTTGCTCATATCTTCTAGGCCGTAGCTCCGAATTAAATGAACTTTATATGTAACTTGACTAGATTTTCGTGTAGATCATCGTGGTGCATCTTAACTTGCTGTTTAACAACTTGAACATAAGGTTTATTCAGATCTGGACCAATTTCGAAATTTGCATATGAGGACTTACCGGAATTGTTTTTGTTTCCGGCCTCATTTAAACTTGCTTTGATGTGTTGCTCTTGTTTGCATCATCTCTTGCCATGAGTAGCTTCATGTAGCTTTGTCATGCATCATGCTTGTTGTGCATCATGTCTTGTTCATGTGTGGTGTGTTTACCATGTTGTGTGCTTCTTCTTGTTAGTTCCTGTTTTGTTGCGATCGTGAGGATTCGTTCGTCTACGCTTGGTTCGGCTTCATACGTTCATCTTCTTCATGGACTCGTTCTTCTTCCTTGCGGGATTTCAGGCAAGATGACCGCTACCCTGGATCTCACTACTATCATTGCTATGCTAGTTGTTTCGTTCTATCGCTATGCTGCGCTACCTATTACCTGTTCCTCAAGCCTCCAAATTGCCATGTCAGCCTCTAACCTTTTGCACCCTTCCTAGCAAACCGTTGTTTGGCTATGTTACCGCTTTGCTCAGCCCCTCTTATAGCGTTGTTAGTTGCAGGTGAAGATGAAGTTTGTTCCTTGTTGGAACATGGAGATGTTGTTCCTTGTTGGAACATGTTTACTTGTTGGGATATCACAATATCTATTGATTATTAATGCATCTATATACTTGGTAAAGGGTGGAAGGCTCGGCCTTATGCCTGGTGTTTTGTTCCACTCTTGCCGCCCTAGTTTCCGTCATATCGGTGTTATGTTCCCGGATTTTGCGTCCCTAACGCGGTCGGGTGATTTATGGGACCCCTTGACAGTTCGCTTTGAATAATACTTTTCCAAAGAAGGCCCAACATTGGTTTTACCATTTGCCTCACCTAGCCCTTTTTCCCTTGGGTTTCAGAGCCGAGGGTCATCTTTATTTTAGCCCCCGGGCGGTGCTTCTCTAAGTCTTGACCTGAACAGAGCTACTCAGGGGCCCCTCGGAGAAACTCGAGGTCTGGTTTTACTCGTAGCTAGTCTCATCCGGTGTTGCCCTGAGAACGAGATATGTGCAGCTCCTATCGGGATTGTCGGCGCATCGGGCGGCTTTGCTGGTCTTGATTTATTGTTGTCGAAATGTCTTGTAGCCGGATTCCGAGACTGATCGGGTCTTCCGGGAGAAGGAATATCCTTTGTTGATCGCGAGAGCTTATCATGGGCTAAGTTGGGACACCCTGCAGGTATAAACTTTCGAGAGCCGTGCCCATGTTATGTGGCGATGGGAATTTGTTAATATCCGGTTGTAGTTAACTTGAAGCAAACTCTTCTAAAATACACCAACCGTGTAGCGTAACAGTGAGTGTCTCTTTTGGGGTTGATCGAGAGGAGAACACGGTTTCGGGTTATGTCGGCGTAAGTAGGAGTTCAGGATCACTTCTTGATCATTACTAGTTGACGACCGTTCCTTTGTTTCTCTTCTCGCTCTCATTTGCGTATGTTAGCCACCATATATGCTTAGTCGCTGCTGCAACCTCACCACTTTACCCCCCCTTCCATTCCCTTTAAGCTTTGCTAGTCTTGGTACCCATGGTAATGGGATTGCTGAGTCCTCGTGGCTCACAGATTACTACACCACCAGTTGCAGGTACAGGTTGTGCAATGATCATGACGTGAGAGCGATGTTTGCTTGTATTGGAGTTCTTCTTCTGCTTCTTCTTCGATCAGGGGATAGGTTCCAGGTCGGCAGCCTGGGCTAGCAGGGTGGATTTCGTTTGAGTTTCTGTTTATGTTTCATCCGTAGTCGGATGTTGTTCTTGTATATGATGTTGTATTCATGTGACATTGTATGTCTTGTATGTATCCCACTATTATGTAATGTTGATGTAATGATATCCACCTTGCAAAAGCGTTCCAATATGCGGGTCTATCCTTGGTGGGACCGTCGAGTTCCTTTTGGATAGGGTCGCATATTGGGCATGACACGGAGTCTTGGTCATTTTACCCATGAGGCATGGTTCGCATGTGTCAAATGATTCGTAATCAAGAGACTCCAAAAGTCCATCTGCATGGAGCTTCTTCATGCGTTTGACTCCAATGTGACCAAGGCGGCAGTGCCACAAGTATGTGGGACTATATTATCAACCTTACATCTTTTGGTATTCACACTATGAATATGTGTAACATCACGTTCGAGATTCATTAAGAATAAACCATTGACCAGCGGGGCATGACCATAAAACATATCTCTCATATAAATAGAACAACCATTATTCTCGGATTTAATTGAGTAGCCATCTCGTATTAAACGAGATCCAGATACAATATTCATGCTCAAAGCTGGCACTAAATAACAATTATTGAGGTTTAAAACTAATCCTGTAGGTAAATGTAGAGGTAGCGTGCCGACGGCGATCACATCGACCTTGGAACCATTCCCGACGCGCATCGTCACCTCGTCCTTCGCCAGTCTCCGCTTATTCCGCAGCTCCTGTTTTGAGTTGCAAATATGAGCAACCGCACCGTATCAAATACCCAGAGCTACTACGAGTAATCGGTAAGGTACACATCAATTACATGTATATCACATATACCTTTGGTGTTGCCGGCCTTCTTGTCCGCTAAGTACTTGGGGCAGATCCGCTTCCAGTGACCACTTTCCTTGCAATAAAACACTCGGTCTCGTGCTTGGGTCCATTCTTTGGTTTCTTCCCGCAGCTTGCTTGCGGTAGCACCTCCCTTGCCGTCTTTCTTGAAACCCTTTTACCCTTGCCCTTCTTGAACTTAGTGGTTTTATTCACCATCAACACTTGATGTTCCTTTTTTATTTCCACGTCCAGTGATTTCAGCATTGAATATACTTCATGAATGGTTTTCTCCATCCCCTGAATATTGAAGTTCATCACAAAGCTCTTGTAGCTTGGTGGAAGCGACTGAAGGATTCTTTCAACAACCGCGTCATCCGGAGATTAACTCCCACTGAGACAAGCGGTTGTGCAACCTGACATTTTGAGTATGTGTCACGACGAACTATTTTTCTCCATCTTACAAGCTGTAGAACTTGTCGGAGACTTCATATCTCTCGACCTGGCATGAGCTTGGAAAACCATTCTCATCTCTTGAAACATCTCATATGCTCTGCTCGCTCGAAACGCGTTTTGGACCCCGGTTCTAAGTCAGAAAGCATGCCGCCTTGAACCAGGGGTAATCATCAACACGCGATCGCCAAGCGTTCATAACGTCTTGGTTCGCTGGGGTGGTGCTTCACCTAACGAGTGCTTCAAGGACATAGGCTTTCTTGGCAGCTATGAGGATGATCCTCAAGTTCCGGACCCAGTACGTATAGTTGCTACCATCGTCTTTCAGCTTGGTTTTCTCTAGGAACGCGTTGAAGTTGAGGTTGACATGAGTGTTGGCCATTTGATCTACAAGACATTTTTGCAAAAGTTTTTAGACTAAGTTCATGATAATTAAGTTCATCTAATCAAATTATTTATTTAATGAACTCCCACTCAGACAGACATCCCTCTAGTCATCTAAGTGATACATGATCCGAGTCAACTAGGCCGTGTCCCATCATCACGTGAGATGGACTAGTCATCATCGGTGAACATCTTCATGTTGATCGTATATTCTATATGACTCATGTTCGACCTTTCGGTCTTCCGTGTTCCGAGGCCATGTCAGTACATGCCAGGCTCGTCAAGTCAACCTAAGTGTATTGCGTGTGTAAATAAGGCTTACACCCGTTGTATTCGAACGTTAGAATCTATCACACCCGATCATCATGTGGTGCTTCAAAACAATGAACCTTCGCAATGGTGCACAGTTAGGGGGGCTACCATCGTTCTAAGCAAATAGGACGCAAAAACATGATAAACATCACATGCAATCAAATAGTAACATGATATGGCCAATATCATTTTGCTCCTTTTGATCTCCATCTTCGGGGCGCCATGACCATCATCGTCACCGGCATGACACCATGATCTCCATCATCGTGTCTTCATGAAGTTGTCTCGCCAACTATTACTTCTACTACTATGGCTAACGGTTTAGCAATAAAGTAAAGTAATTACATGGCGTTATTCATTGACACGCAGGTCATACAATAAATTAAGACAACTCCTATGGCTCCTGCTGTTTGTCATACTCATCGACATGCAAGTCGTGATTCCTATTACAAGAACATGATCAATCTCATACATCACATATATATCATTCATCACATCCTTTTGACCATATCACATCACACGACATATGCTGCAAAAACAAGTTAGACGTCCTCTAATTGTTGTTGCAAATTTTTTACGTGGCTGCTATAGGTTTCTAGCAAGAACGTTTCTTACCTACGCCAAAACCACAACGTGATATGCCAATTTCTATTTACCCTTCATAAGGACCCTTTTCATCAAATCCGATCCGACTAAAGTGGGAGAGACAGACACCCGCTAGCCACCTTATGCAACTAGTGCATGTCAGTCGGTGGAACCTGTCTCACGTAAGTGTACGTGTAAGGTCGGTCTGGGCCGCTTCATCCCACGATGCCGCCGAATCAAGATAAGACTAGTAACGGCAAGTAAATTGACAATATCGACGCCCACAACAAACTTGTGTTCTACTCGTGCATAGAAACTACGCATAGACCTAGCTCATGATGCCACTGCTGGGGATCGTGGCAGAAATTTAAAATTTTCTCGCATCACCAAGATCAATCTATGGAGTCATCTAGCAACGAGAGAGAGGAGTGCATCTACATACCCTTGTAGATCGCGGCGAAGCGTTCAAGAGAACGGGGTTGATGGAGTCGTACTCGTCGTGCTCCAAATCACCGATGATCCTAGCGCCGAACGGACGGCACCTCCGCGTTCAACACACGTACGGAGCGGAGACGTCTCCCGCGCCTTAATCCAGCAAGGAGGAGGAGAGGTTGAGGAAGAGAGCTCCAACAGCAGACACGACGCGTGGTGGTGATGGAGCGGCAATATCGGCGAGGCTTCGCCAAGCTCTTAACGGAGGAGGAGAGGTGTTGGGGAGGGAAGGGGCTGTGCCTTGGATGTGTTGTGCAGCCTTCCCCTCGCCCCTCTATTTATAGGGGAAGGGGAAGGGGGCCGGCCCCTCTAGATGAGATCTAGAGGGGGGGCAGGGAGGGGCTTGCCCCCAAGCAAGGGGCACCCCTCTGGGGTTTCCCCAACCCTAGGCGCATGGGCCCAAGGGGATCGCCCAACCCACTTAGGGGCCGGTTCCCTTCCACCTACAGCCCATAAGGCCCTCCGGGGCAGGTGGACCCTCCCGGTGGACCCCCGGAACCCCTCCGGTGGCCCCGGTACAATACCGGTATGCCCTCGAACTTTTCCGGTGACCGTATGACAACTTCCCATATATAAATCTTCACCTCCGGGCCATTCCAGAACTCCTCGTGACGTCCGGGATCTCATCCGGGACTCCGAACAACATTCGGTAATCACATACAAGTCTTCCTAATAACCCTAGCGTCATCGAACCTTAAGTGTGTAGACCCTACGGGTTCGGGAATCACGCAGACATGACCGAGACAGCTCTCCGGCCAATAACCAACAGCGGGGTCTGGATACTCATGTTGGCTCCCACATGTTCCACGATGATCTCATCGGATGAACCACGATGTCGAGGATTCAAGTAATCCCGTATACAATTCCCTTTGTCAATCGGTACGTTACTTGCCCGAGATTCGATCGTTGGTATCCCAATACCTCGTTCAATCTCGTTACCGGCAAGTCACTTTACTCGTTCCATAATGCATGATCCCGAGACCAACCACTTGGTCACATTGAGCTCATTATGATGATGCATTACCGAGTTGGCCCAGAGATACCTCTCCGTCATACGGAGTGATAAATCCCAGTGTCGATCCGTGTCAACCCAACAGACACTTTCGGAGATACCTGTAGTATACCTTTATAGCCACCCAGTTACGTTGTGACGTTTGGTACACCCAAAGCACTCCTACGGTATCCGGGAGTTACACGATCTCATGGTCTAAGGAAATGATACCTGACATTAGAAAAGCTCTAGCAAACGAACTACACGATCTTGTGCTATGCTTAGGATTGGGTCTTGTCCATCACATCATTCTCCCAATGATGCGATCCCGTTATCAATGACATCCAATGTCCATGGTCAGGAAACCGTAACCATCCATTGATCAACGAGCTAGTCAATTAGAGGCTCACTAGGGACATGTTGTGGTCTATGTATTCACACATGTATTACGATTTCCGGATAACACAATTATAGCATGAACAATAGACAATTATCATGAACAAGGAAATATAATAATCATTTTATTATTGCCTCTAGGGCATATTTCCAACATGATGACACTTATGTAGTTGACGTACACGACGACTCTAGCATCGTGCACATCCATCGAGCTGCTTGAGG
The DNA here is from genome assembly GCA_021605205.1 of Aegilops longissima. NCBI lineage: Eukaryota > Viridiplantae > Streptophyta > Magnoliopsida > Poales > Poaceae > Aegilops > Aegilops longissima. The sequence continues at coordinate 67,073,434 of CM038676.1, forward strand.
AGCCGTCCTGCTCCTTCAAGTGGTTGGAGCTGAGTTTGTCGAGCGGGTGTCGTGATGGGGGGGGGGACGGGGCGGGGCGGGGCGTTTAGGCGTGGAGATGTAGCGGATCGACGATGTACAAGGGCGGGAGGATGGCGTGCATGGCGTTGAGAACCGGCTGATCAAGTGCGTCAAAAGGTGTTGAGAAGGGGGAGAGACTAGTATGCGATCGCACCTCCAGAGGCGATCATACGATCAAGGATCCTGGGCCATCCGATAGTGATCTTATGGTAGGGAGTTAATATTGCTTCAGTGAATGGTACATTATGCAGTGAAGTCCCTAAGCTTTGACAATTTAGTACAACATGTAAACAAATAAACATGCAGCACTACGAAAAAAATTGTGAAATATCTGTGTGAGAAATACGAACGCACACAATTATCATTTTAACAAATGAAAGTCTTTGCAGTCTCACCTCGGAACAAACTTTTGCCAAATTACCAATTGATTACTGCTCATCTTCATGCTACAAAGTAAGGCTGCGAATTGATAAGCAAAAAATGCATCTAAATAAAGGCTTTCATCAACTTGCTATTTTGCAGAGAGATTAATGGAAGAACAATTCAATTGTCATTGTGTCAATCAGATAGTTACTTTTGCAAGACAGGAGTTGTTCACTGTCGACAATCATGAATAAATTGACAAAAACTTGATTAAGATCACGATCATTGCACAAATTTACTTCACCAAACATTTCAAACTCCAAAAGATTCTCCAAAACATCAACTGGTAAGTCACACAAACTGGCCACAAAAAAATATCTCCACAAAAACACACTCATCAGCACTAGTTAGTTCTTGAATTAGCAACGATCTGCAAGTTGACGCCAAGGAGAACAGCAAGATTATATGCCCAACGCCCACTATGGCCAGGGCATGGTGGTCACGGTGATGAGCTTGTACTCAACTTGCTCTCATCTGATGCGGTCGCTGCCACCTTAGATCTGCGCACTCCGGCCGCCGGCGTCGAGGGACGGGCTGGATCAACGTCTCCTGTAGCCGATGGGGGGACATCAGATCTGGCGACGGCAGGCAAGGGGGTGCCCGGAATGGAGGAAGTATGCCTTGATTCGGCGGGAGCGGCACGCATCTAGGCGAGGATGCTTGTCTCACATGCTGCACTCCGGCGCCGCCGGTCTGGATCACGAGATAGATGGACAGAGAGATGGGATTAGGATTGGGGTGAGATTTGAGTGCAGCTCATCGTGCAATACGTTGGGTTCAGAAGGATTGTCATGAAAAATGTTCAGCGAATCTCCACCTGCTCAATCTGTATCGTAGAATCTTCATCAGTGGCCCAGAACCTGACCGCATGATCACACCTGAAGATCCGATCGCATACTAGTCTCCCCCGTTGAGAAGGACGTCGTCGAGGAGCGACAACCTCTCAGCCTCGCGCATGACGTTGTTCGACATGAAACCTCACGGTTGACGGTGCGGATCATCGTCGGAAGTTGCCCAGCCGTATGCCGTTGCACATGTAGCTCATGTCATCGACCGATGTGTCGAGATACCAATTGTTCCTTAGCTGCTCCTCATTTGCAAAGTTAGGCAAAGGCAAACAGTGAAACAATAGCCCTAAATCGAGGTTGGGGCGTTGGGCTTAGGTTATCAACCCGCTCTTCCTCCTTGTTCTTCACTCTTCCTCATCCTTTTCACGTAAAGAGCAATCAATTTCAGTAATTTCTTCTTTCATTAGTACCTGCAAAACATGAATCTCTTCTCGGATGACACTTTCTTAATATCATTAGTAATAAAAGGATTGTTACTGAAATTTTTGAAGCAATATTTTAGTATAGCAAAGTTTTTAGATTTATAAGGAGCATCATCAGTTTCAAATTGCAGAGAGGTAATTTCATAAGCACCCCTAAAAGCAATAGATTCTTCAGTTTGTTATATATCATAATAATCATATGCATCCTCAATATAAAAAGCCAATGTGTCATTATCATTGTACTCAGATTGGAACCGAGGGTGTTTAATATCCTTCCTAAAGCAACAAGTTGTATGATCTTGAGCACACAAAGTTCTAGAATAACAGTGCAACCACAGGTTGGTCCGGATGCTCTATTGAATATGTTGTGCGTGTGTAATATAGGAGTCAGGGTTTTATTTATGTGTGAGACGAGAAGCGAATGACGCAGCAGGGCACATCCAACGTTGACAACAATCTCAACCGTGCAGCTTAGACAGGGGGTTGCGCCGGTCGACCGGCATAGAGTGTTGGCCCCCATCTTTTTTAACAATCCCCGTGAAGCTTTGTTTAATGGGCGTGTCTAGAACTCAGTCGACTGAGACTTAACGAAGTCTCAGTCGAGTGAAGTCAGCGTGGTTTTTTGCTATAAGCGACACGACTGGATGTTACAAACGGGAAAAAAATGTTACGATGGTATTGCAAGCAACAATAATAAATGTGACAACCATTCTAACTGAAATGCCATAGCCGTCAATGAAGGATGTTGCAACCGGTGAGATGACGTGTCCTACAACGATAAGGGATGACATGCTACAACCAGCAAAACGGATATTGCAACCAATAGAGAAAAATGTTGCAAATGATGATATAAAATGTTGCATGGTCGACTGAGACTTAGTTAAAGTTAAATAGTTGACTGATTTTTAGCAGGCGCGTTGTACTTGGCGAGGAGCACGCTACGAATCACCTCGTCTAAGTTGGCCTCTGCGGCCCCACCTGGCAGCGACGCACGCTGGGCCTTTTTCTTCCACTCCACGTGTAACACCCCAAAATTTTTAGCCTTGTTTTATTAATTAAAATTTTGCCAGAAACTTAAACTTTGGTTTTCTGGATTTTCTTTTGATTTCAGAACCATGCTTCCCTTTATTTTTATGGAGTTTTTACCCCTAGTGAAAAACTTCCCAATTTTTATTGGACTCTTTTACCCTCTCAAATAAAACAATTCTTTTATCAGTGGGAATTATTTATATAATTATTTTTTCCCTGAGCTGTATCTCTCTAATTTGGTTTTTCATAAGTTTAGGGTCCCATTTGCACTGCAACCCTTTTATAAAGTCATTCAAAAATTCCACCAAAATTTGGAGATATCATGTGATGTCACCAGACAACTTTTATGCAAAAAGATATTTCATTCCTTGAATATTTTGAGTTCTACACCTGATTTTCAAATCTGGTCCAGTGGGCAGTTTTACACTACAACCTATTTAAATATTTCTTTAAAACTTCTACCAAAATTTTGAGATGTCAGTAGGAGCATATTATTCAGCTTTATGCAAAAACCCAACTATGTTCCTTGAAAAATTTGAGTGAATCATCCTCTTTTCCATTCTGGTCCAACTTGATGATTTGTACTACAACTACTTTTTGACTTGCTCCTTTTGCTGTGATTCCTTTTCCTGCTTGTAGTCCTCCCTGCTAAATCCTTAAGACCAGGAGCATGAGCCCATTGGAAGATTTTTGACCCATGAGGTGACAGCCTCCAGTTTCTGCCAAAAACTGTTTTTCTCAAATTATTACACTAGCAAGTTTCTTCTTTTGGCAAACTAACCTCACCACCCTCTCTTTCATCTAAAGAGACCCCACTCTGGAAGATTTGACCACTCCAAGAAATACCTAGGTGCGTGTGGCATTCTGTCAAACACTTTATGGGCATGGCCAGTTTTGACATGAATTTTAGTTTGCACTATGAACTTGCTTCCCTTGCCTAACCACCTTGTCTAATAAACTCCTAGCTACTCCTAACCTAGGTCTGTTAATCCCCAACCTCACCCGAGACCTCTAGCATGCCCTGGCATTTTGTCGAGCACATCCCGTGCGTGCTCTGGGCGCGAGCAGAGCACGCGTTTTGCACGTGCCGCGCATGAGCCGCCGCGTCGCGCCCCTGGTTTTGCCCACTCTGCAGAGCCGCACCACTCACTCGGCTGCTCACCGCATCACGCCAAGCAGCCCTGGTGCCCTGCAGCACCGCCGACAGAGCCCGTTGGCGGCACGCCGGCGTCCGCGGCGCATCTCTGCCAAGTCGGCGCCGCCCGAGCCGCTAGCGCTCGCCACCTACCCTCTGGAACAGTCCAAGCCTATCCCCTCGCTCGTCTTCAAGCGCTCGTCGCCGCTTCGTCCTCCTGCAGCTCTGAGCGGCGGTCACCGACGAACCTATCCACGGCCCCAGAAACCGACCTCGTTGCACTATAAGAAGAGGCCCCGAGCACGTCCCGTTCCCCAGGCAGCCTCAAAACACTCCCCTAGTTCCCCCGTGGCAGCCAATCGACCCGGGGAGGTCTTCTTCCGCATCTCCGGCAACCGCAGCCGCCGCCACTGTCCCGGCCATTCCGGCGCCACCAGAGCCTCCCCCTCTCCACCCTCTTCACCAGGAGCTCCCTCTCCCCCTCGTGAGTCCATCCCCCTGCTCAATTTTGGTCAAGAACCGCCGGAGTCAAAAACCCACTCTGCCCGACGGCCACCGTCCGCTGCGGAGCTCGCCGCCGGCAGTTCCGTCCACCCCAGAGACCAAAACGACTACCGGAGAGACCGCCTCGACCCCCTGAGCCCACGGGTGACCTCGGTTTCCCGAATGGTGCCGCCGTTCGCCGGCGAGCATCGCCGGAGTCCCGCCTCCGCTCGGGCAGGGGAAGAAGAGGGAGGAAAGACCAGTCAAACCTGACCAGTGGGCCAGGCGGGCCCACTGTCAGTGACTCACGCGCCGTCCACGCTGGAGTAAGTGGAGACGTAATTCCAAAGTACGCCTTCGACGTATACCTGATCGAAACGTTTTCTCTTTCTGTTTTATTTTTTTAAAGCAGATTTTGACCACAACTTTGACTACCTATAACTTTTTAAATATAGCTCCAAATGAATTGATTCTTTTTCCTACCTCTATCTAATTTAATCTAGTTTATTTTAAGATTTATTTGAAAAAATTTCAGACAACTTTTTGGTACTGTTTTTGAAACTTTATATTGACTCAAAATATTTTTAAATAGGATTTTTGGAGAGAGGAGAAAACTTTCAAAAGTTTTGGAGTGCACCCTGCCTTTCCACACCTTGAAGGCAAGCATTCTGAACCTTGGCATAATATTCTGCATGCGTTGTTTGACACGATTATGACACCACCTCAGTACTTAGAACTCGTTATTTTATGTGGTGATATGATCTTTTGCATGAATGCTTATTTGAAACTTCCTTGCTGTTGGAAATGGACATGCTTGTGATAATGATCATCCTCAGATGCCTTTCGTGCCTCACTGGAAGGAAAACGGAAAGCCTCTGCCTTGGGTAGACCCAGCTTGTCCTTAGTTCCTCGTCGAGACGAGTGTGTCCGCATGGCATGAGGGGTATGATGAGTGGTGACTCTGTCATTGGATGAAATATATTCGTTATGCTAATCATGCAGGAAATACTTAAACCTCCTGAGTCGACCCTAGATCGAGTCTTGTTCAAGTAAACCCTATACTTGTTTCGTACTACCAATTGTCTCTACAACAAGTAGGGTACGGTTCAGTAAGTCGTCAACCTCTTTCTAGCACACACCGTACAGAGAGGCCATGGTGGAAGATACCGGTTGTAGCTGGTAGGCGTGCCACCTGTCCGGGGCATGGGTGTTTCCTGTTGAGACCGAGAGGAGGCCACCCTTAGAGCGCGCGATATAAATTTGATCCCATGCTATGCGAGGTTGTAGCCTCCCCACTTAGAGTTTTGCTTAACAAGTGTTGTGGGTGATTACAGACACCGGTAAGTTAAGCTGGTGTGTGCAAGTTAGGTGTGTTTTCAACTAAAAGGCCGTAGACGGAATTAGTTCCGATGGACTAAAGGAATCCGTTACTCGTGGGTAAAGAGTACACCCTCTGCAGAGATTAAACCTATTCGAATAGCCGTGTCCATGGTTAAGGATTACAGTCTGGGATGGGTCAAGTGTCGGTCTTCGGAGGAGAAACGGTTAAACCAGAACTGAGATCATGACTTGTGACTTATGATGATCATGATTATTATTTGTTGTGGACTAACCCATTATATTATTTGAATTATTGAGTATCCCTGGGACGGTTCTACCTCCTGGGTATTCACTACGATTGGTTATAAGCCCTTTATGTGGTGTCGCTGAGACGCCCGACTGTGGCATGCTTGTTATTTATTATACCTTATAAGCCCTTTATGTGGTGTCGCTGAGACGCCCGACTGTGGCATGCTTGTTATTTATTTACCTTATAAGCCCTTTATGTGGTGTCGCTGAGACGCCTTGATCGTGGCATGCTTGTTATTTATTTACTTTATAAGCCCTTTATGTGGTGTCGCCGACGCCTTGATCGAGGCATGCTTGTTATTTACCATCAATTCGAGACGTCGCATCAGACATTCGAATGGTTCATCTTATTCCTACTCTGTCATTACATTTTCATTGTTACATATTAATAACCTACTTGCATGCATCAAGGATTTTTATTTTTATGACTGACGTTGTGATCATAGAATATTTTCAGAGCATGATCATCGGTTGTTATATTATACCTGTGTTCATAATGTTTGCGAGTACATTCAAAGTACTCACTGGCTTGTCCCTGGCTATTGTCTTGGCCAGATTTCTTGCGCGGAGAGGAGCGACCGTGATGACAGCCCCGGAACCTACGCAATGGTGATAGCAGTCTCGCGAAGATAGGAGTTAACCTGGTCAGCTGTTCCTGTGGGATGTGGAGTCCCATAGACGCTGATGATCTACAAACTGCTTCCGCCATCAACCACCAAAAACCATTTGTTGTACTCTCAGACCAGAATGGTCTTGTACCACATATTTTGTATTTTTGCTTGGAACTTCTGTATCAAGTTGGTGCCTCATCAGCTAACAGTAATCCTGGGGCTAGTGAGCACAAGGGCCATTTTCTGGAAATTAATACCCGGAAGACCGGTCGTCACACCGCGGCGCGCCGCCTCATCTCCCGCCCCTTTTCCCCACCATCGCCTCGCGTATCATCGCCGCCACTTCCGCCCGCTTCACCTCACCGTAGATCTCAATCCCGATGCCCCACTCGGTGCACTTGTACCGACAGTTGGTCTGCTGCTCCCCGGTGAACGGCCAGCACAGCATCGACACGCCGGTCGAGATGCTCTCGAGCGTGGAGTTCCAGCCGGAGTGCGTCAGGAACACCCCCACCGCCTCGTGCCCGAGGACCTCCGCCTGCGGGCACTACGTTGTGAGCATGGCGCGACCGTGGACCGATGCCAGGAACTCCGGTGGCATCACGGCCCTCTCTCCCCTGACGAGGTCCGGCCGGATGTTCCATATGAACGCGTAGCCGCTGTCGGCCAGCCCCCACCTGAACTCCAGGAGCTGCTCGTTCCTCATCACAGCGACGCTTCCGTAGTTGACGTACACGACGGCTCCGGCGCCGTGCCCGTCGAGCCACGCGAGGAGGCCGTCCTGCTCCTTCCAGAGGTTGGAGCCGAGGCCGTCGAGCGGGGTGCCGGTGGGGACGAGGTTGCTGGCGTGGAGATGCAGCGGACCGACGGTGTACATGGGCGGGAGGACGGCGCGCATGGCGCCGAGAACCGGCTGCTCAAGTGCGTCGAAGGTGTTGAGCAGCACGGCGTCGGGGAGCGACAGCCTCTCGGCCTCGCGCATGACATAGTTGAGCATGATGTCGTCGCGGTCGGTGGTGCAGATCATCGTCGGGAAGTCGCGCAGCCGTATGCCGTCGCACACGCGACATGCCGCTCATGTCGTCGACCGCCGTGTCGAGATGCCCGTTCTCCGTCAGCTGCTCCTCGTCTGCACACAAGCGGCAAAGGCAACACTCTGTTAGAGCATCTCCAACAGCCGCGCTAAACTAGCGCCGCGCCGCAAATTAGGCCGGTTTAGCGCGCGCAACGCGGCGGGTCGCTCCAGCGGGCGCGCAAAAACGGCGCGCGCGCTATAACGGGTTGGGCGCGCGGTTGAAAACACTTACCCGCTGTGTATTTGGCGCCACTTCACAGCAGCGGCACACTCGAAGGCTTCGCGCCGCACTCTCTCTCTCTCTCTCGTCGTCCCTCGCCCGCGCCCGGCTCCGGCGCCGCCACCCACCCATGGACGCGCACACCGGCACCCGCTCACCCATTGTACAGCCGCGACCCCGCCGGCGCCGCCGAAACCCTAGCTCGAAGCGCGCATCGCCACCGCCGAGCTCCACCGAAGTCGGCCTCGCGCAACCTCTTCTTGCCGCCATGGATGACCACGGCGCCGGGTGGCGTCGCGCGGCGCCGTCCGTGCCGCCGCCGCCCGTCGAAGAAGGTCCCCAATGCGGCGCGACGAAGAAGGGCAAAACATCCGCGAAGAAAAACAAGGCGGCGGACGGCTCCGTAGCACGGCGAGGGAAAGAAGCTTGCAGGCGTTCGGCGGCCGCAGCGGCTACCAAGCGCCCGGCGAGCTCACTCGTTGAGCCGGCCGCCCGCCGCGCCCACGTGTTCGACGAAATGCCCCCAAGGTGAAAAAATTTCTAACTTTTCTTTTCTTCTTATTTTTTCAATGCATCATCACATATAGATAGCTTATTTGCATTGTTCAAAAAACTTTGTAGTCTCAATGATGATGCATACATGTCCACTATGGGTGTTGGGTCCAACAATTCGCATTGGTCTCAAACCAATGACATCCATTTCGAAGACCATGAGTTTGAGGTGGACGAGGAGGGTGAGGGAATTGTCGGCGCCGAAAGGAAGAGCGGACAATTACTCCACCAACGATGACAAGTTACTATGCTATACTTATTTGCAAGTGTCGAGGGATCCATCCATTGGAGGTGATCAAAGTAGAGACGCGTATTGGGGGCGAATGAAAGAACACTTTGATGCTCACAACGTGAGTGGAATTGACCGCTCCGAGAGATCACTTCGGTCCCGATGGTCGACAATCAACTCGGATTGTCAAAAGTGGGCGGCCGTACAAAAGGCAGTTGACAAGATTAACCCAAGTGGCACAAATGAGGATGATCGAGTAAGTGGCATCTCATATATGTTCATCATACTTGTTTTTGGTGACCAAAGTGCTAACTTGTTTTGTTTTTCTTGTAGTACAACATTGCACAAAACTTGTTCAAAGAAGAGACAAGGACAACCAAGAAGGGGAAGATCAAGAAAGGAAGGATCTTTACCTTGCCTCATTGCTATGAAGTGTTAAAGGATGATGAGAAATGGAAGAAGCGTGATGGTTTGGAGGATTTGCATTTGAGCAACAAACGGAAGCGAGCAATTGAGATGAATGATGATGATGAGGAGGATGATGCATCAAGTGATGATGACAAGAGAAGCCCCACACCCTACTCGGTTTCATACTCGAAGCCAAAACGACCGGATGGGTGCAAGAAAGACAAAACCGAAAAGAAGAAGAGGAAAGGAGATGATGAGCTCAAAAATGCTATGGAAGCTATTGTGAAGGCAAGGGTCGAAGCCAATGAGGTGAGGAAAATGGCAAGGAACCAAGATGCCGTGGCCGAGGAGAGGAGGTTGGCGGCCGAGGAGAGAAGGGTGGCGGCCGAGGAGAGAAAGGTGGCTTTGGAGGAGAGGAAAGTGAGCAATGAGGAGTGAGCTAAGTTGTTGGAATGGGAGAAGCACTTGTTCTTCTTGGACACATCTAACCTCAATGCGGCGCAAAAGGAGTATGTCAATCTTGCCCAACAAGAAGTCTTGATCCAAAAAAGAGCCATGGTTCGTGCAATGGGTGGCGGTGGCCTCAGCGCCATGGGAGGCGGTGGCCTCGGCGCCATGGGAGGCGGTGGCCTCGGCGCCATGGGTGGCGGTGGACTCGGCGCCATGGGAGGCATGGGTGCACACCCGGCCGCCATGGGAGGCATGGGTGCACCTCCGGCCGCCATGGGAGGCATGGGTGGCTTTGGAGCACCCTCCGACGCTATGGCCGCCATGGGAGGCATGAGTTTTGCTTCTCTCATGGGAGGCATGGGTGCACCTCCGGCCGCCATGGGTGGAATGTCTTTCGATGTGCCTTCTCACACACATTCCCATGAAGATGCCGTTGAAGATCCTGCCAACATCGTCGGAGCTTCACGTGATGCGGTGCGTGATGAGGAGAGGGAGGAAGATTCATCTTCGGAGGCGGAAGAGTCGTCTTCGGAAGATGAGGACGAAGACGAGGAAGATGAAGATTGATGTGTCTTCTCATGTCTTGAACTTTAGTTTGCATTTGAACTTGGTTGGATGAACTTGTGGGCATGATTTTGAACTTGTGGGCATGAACTTTTATTCATCAACTTGTTTGTGTCAAATTTCATATGTTTATTGCATTTTGATGAATGTTTCAAACTCATTTTGTGTCCAAAATATCATATATGCAAATGCCCGGCGAGTCGCACGCGCTGTATTTTTGCGCGCTGCTGGAGCGGCGCGCGCGCTGAATTATAGCGCGGCTGCTGGAGCCAGCGCTGGCGGCCGCGCTAAACATGCAAAGCGCGTGCGGCAAACAGGTTTTTTGCGCGTGGCGCTTTGCGCGGCTGTTGGAGATGTTCTTAATACTCACCACATTATGGCGCGCCAAAAAATGAAGGAGCAGCCCATGCACGGTGTAGATAGACCTTTGAAAGGCACAAGACCACGGTCGATAAGCCGACGGAATTGGCGGTAACCCATGAACGCGCAGGCACTGGACGTCCACAACGCGGCGCAAGGCCGAGCTCCACCGCGGCATCGTAGCTGAACGATGCGACACCGTCGACGACGAGGCAGGTGATCAACGGCACCCCGGAGCTCGGGTCGTTGAGCTTGGCAAGAAGGGCCTGGAGGTGGGGGAGAAAGGTGGTCATCATGGCGTAACATAGGGCGGGGACGTCCTGGGTGGCGTCGACGTCTGACGTGAGGAGCCCGTCTGGTATCGCGGCGAAGCGGAAGCTCGGGAGGCCGTCGAGTGCCGCCGTCCCGCGGGAGCGTAGCAGCCGGCGATGGTTGAACTCGGTGTTGATGAAGGTGACGTGGAAGCCCCGGGCGTGGAGCAGCTTGGCCATCTCCAGCATCGGCGTGATGTGCCCTTGCGCCGGTGCCGGCAGGCACACGGCGTGCGGCTTCTCGCCTTCCTCCAGGCCCATCGCCGGCGGCACACTTTCCCGCTCCACTTTCCCCTAGCTATCGATCTGGATATTCAGAACAACAACCTTCTGTCGCTGCGGGGCCACTCGAAAGAAAACTGCACACCGTTGTTGTTTTGTGGACGCAACTCCGAAAAAAAAACCTGGCATTGCACGTGACGAAGACTTTTCGGTCTGCTTATCTATTCAGAATTCAGATGGACCGAACACATAGGTGTGGCTGAAATAACAGGTGATGGATGAAGCAATAATCTTCTTTTAGTTTTCCCCCTTCAGAGCATATGTTGCCATTTTTTAGGTACATCGACTAGTCCTAAATTGTCTCATCTACTTTGAGGGTAAGTGTAATAAATCACTCAACACGGCACAGTAGATTCTGATTGCATCAGGTCATGAAGCTTTCCGGGGACTCTTTGCAATCATCATTTGGTCACCCTGCTCCCTTACTGGTCCCATAATGTGTAAGTTATTGACAACGGGAACGACGTTGACAAGATAATAATTATGTTCATCCACTTTTGTTTGACAGGATTATGTTCATCCATTTGTACTCTAACCCAAATAGATCTAAAACCAGTACAAGAAATAAGATTAACCCAGGTCACGTGAGTAGTGCCCGTGAGATTATAACTTCATGCAGGCCCGCATGACCTATGCCGAGGAGAATTGATGCACAAGATATAGGTGAAGTAAAAAAACATAAGAAAATATTTGCCTCAATTTTAACATGCTCCCTCTTACCTCTTTTTTTACATGGAAGGTAAGAAGATAAGAGATGATAAAACCCACTACTTAGTGCAATCAACGGATCGGATCTATTTTATACTCTTGCCTAAGAGTGAGCATGTTAAAAAACCTCAGAGAGAGATGGTCTCTTGGCAACAATACGTGTCACCACTTTTCTAGCAATGTCTAGTTATTAGCGATACGATTAAGAGATAATCATTGTACATCATATTTTTGTTTCCTTCTCTAAATTATGTGTCAGATTTAAGATAAGATAATCTTATCAACCACTGTACATGCTTTAACAACAACCAAATCTGTTATGGATAAAGGAGAGAGAAGGAACGAGTAGCAAAACAAATTAGGAAAACGTTTGGACACGGCGCACCGGCCGAAGCTTCGACCGGTCGCGCCGCGTAGCTCGCTTTAGTTTTTCTCTCCACGTGACTAGGTGAGCATCTGGGACCACCCACCGCCTACCTCTGCATCTTATCGATCTTCAGGATGCACTACAGCCATTCGTTCCCCTCAAGTCTCTCTCCTCCCAATCCCAATCTCGTCAGCCATGGCACAACCATCTCCCTGGCGAGCAGCTCCTTCCATGGTGCTCGTGCGGCTCCTACCTCTCCACAGCTGCGACACTCGTCGCCTTGTCCGCCTCCACCGGTAGCTGAATGCGCGCCCTCTCCATGGCCACCGCAGCCAGGGTGCTTCGGTCGCCATGGCCAAGCTGCACCCGGCCACGGCGGCGGCGGCGAGTTTGTGCTGGAACCGAGGGGCTTTGCTGGAACCGGGTATATTTTTTGCTGGATCCACCATTTTGTTTTGCTACAACCCCTTTTGGTTTTTGCTACCATCCCCATTTGATTTTAATGAACATCTTCGTTTTTTGCCGGAACGGGTGCCCCTGTCTGTTGCAACCAGCTGGTGTATGTGCTACAAGGTCAATGCCTCGCCGGGGAAGCTACATCCAGCGGTAAGGAGTGTTGTATCCAACGCCGTTTGACGTCGGGAGCTGCAATCGTGCACGATGGAGCTGCAACCGGCTACTGGGGTAGCTGCACGTGCATGATGGAGCTGCAACCGGCTACTGGGGAGCTGCAAGCGAGGGTGGCCATTTTTGCTAATGCCTTTTTGCTGAACCATTTTGTTATTTTTGCTGGAACCGGTGTATTTTTTTTTTTGCTGAAACCAAGATAACTTTTTGCTTCATTGGGTGCAGAGCTCTCAAATGCTCATGTTGTTTTAACTGGGACCTATGTTTTGTTTTTGCTAGAAGCGTTTTTTTAATTTTGCTTCGATCGACCACGAGACTTCGACCCGCAGCGAAGTTCTTTGCTAGAAGGATTTTGCTGCTTCCAGATTTTTTGCTGCTTGCACTCGGACCCACGGTGAGCCGGGGACGCGGAGATGCTGCAGCCAGCCACCGAACTGCTAGCACATGCATCACTAGAAGCTGGATCCATCAAATCATTTTCCTACCACCGTACTTTTTTTACTGGAAACAACTTCAAATTTTGCTTCCACCATGTTCTGTTTTTGCTGGATCCAGCTTTTTTTTGCTTCCACCATGATGACGACCGGCAGCAACGATGGCGGCCTACGGCCGACAGCGACGACGAGATCGGCGTGGAGGGCGGCTATAGGCGAGCGCGCTGGGGCGGCACTTCCAAGTTGGGCGCATCGCTCATCCATGGCGGCTGAGCTGGAAGTTTTTTTTGTAAAAGAAAAAGACGCCTGGTGGTAGAAGAGGAGAGAATCATACGACTATGAGTTGTTCGATCGGAGGCTGCTGGTACGACCGGCCCAAAGTTTGGCCCGGTGCGCCGGCGCCTAGTAGTGGCCAAAAAATTATGCTTTCACAACGTGATCGGTAGTGCTCCACAACCCTCAAATCCTTTACTCCTCCAGCCGAAAACCACCAACCAGCTCTCGATTGAATGAATAGCCAGGAGATCGTGTCCTCCTATTCAACGACCGAGGCGAAAGATAGCGCACCCCCTCCATCCCGCGCACGATTTGTGTAGGCCCATGTGCGGGCGCGTGGTGCCCTTGTTTATTTCCCTCCTTTTATAGTTTACTCTTCTTTTATTTTTTATTTTTTAACTCTGGAAAATGTTCGAGATTTCATAAATTGGAAAATGTTTTAATGTTTTATAAAATGTGTATGAATTTGAATAGAATTTCAAAAATGTTAGCGAATTTCAAAATTGTTCCGAAATTTTGAAAAATGCAATCATATTCAGAACTATTCACAGATTCAAAAAAACTCACAAATTAAAAAATGTGCACAGATGTCAAAAAACATTCTCAAAATTTCTAAAAAACGTTCATGGATTCGAAAAAAATCCTACAATTTCAAAAATATTAGTGAATTATATTTTTTTCCCATTGTTTCAAGAAAAATACAAATTTAACACTTGTTCGTGAATTTGAAAAATTGTTCATGATTTTCAAACCTTCCAAGAATTTGAGAAATTGTTCGTGATTTTCAGAAAAGATCACGAATTTGGGAAAATGTTCGCGGATTAGGAAAAAGTTTGGGAATTATTAAAAGTTCAACAGGTTTGAGAAAATTTGCGCAGATAGGAAAAAAGGAAAAAAAGAAAAGAAAAGAAACAGAAAAATGGAAAGTAAAGAAAGGGAAAAATATATAAAAAGGAAAAGCTGGTTCAAGGAAGAAAAAACACAGCCAGCCGTACTGGGCAAGCCAGATAACATTAGAGCACTCGCAGACACCTGAGCAACTGGTCGGGAGCTCCTATTCAGCATTTCAGGCTCCAGGAAAGCTCCCTGGTGCTCAAGCGCCAACACGGGTGGGACGGGCCATGTAGATTCAAGCGCTCGATCGCACATTATTTCCCCCTGGTTTGCTCGATAGCATTTAAAAAAAAGCCAAAAAAATCTACAAAATTAGCAAAAACCAAAATAATAGTGTATAAAAAAGTTCACGGATTAAGAAAAAAATCACCAAATTTGGTAAAAAAATTCTTCAAATTTGAAAAGATTCATCAAACTTGCAAAAATTTCATCAAATTTTAAAAATTTCATCGACTTTAAAAACAAATAATTGATTTTTATCCAAATTGGGGGAAGTTCGTCGATTTAAAAAAAAGTCCCGAAATTTGAAAAAAAACATTGATTAAAAAAAAGTTTCATCAAAATTGAAAGAACTTCATTGAATTGACTAAAAAATTCTTCAATTTTGAGAATAAAGTTAATTGATTTGAAGAAAAAATCATGAATTTGCAAAAAATATCATCAAACTAGGTAGAAGGAAAAAGAAATACAAAAAATGAAAAAGAAAAAAAGAGAGAAGAAGAGTTGGAAAATGATGGAAGTTATCAGGTTAGCAAGCTGGTGGAGTGGCTACTGTGGCGTACCTCGATGCAGGATGTCACTGGTTCCATTCACCACGAGCCCGCTTTTTTGCGTTTTGAAAAGAAAGAAGTATAGTTTTCACCCTCAAATTCTGTCCAATGTCTCCATAACCCCCCAAAGTCGATTTTGGTCTGATTTAGACCCCAAAAATGTCAATACCGGTTTAATCACCCCCTGAGCGGTTTAATGTCACATCAAGAGTGGTTTTGCATGTGGTTTTCGTTTATTTTATGATCACTCGTTTCCCGGCCAGTGTTTTCGTTTCATAAATTCCCCAAATGGGCGCTTGAACCCTAAATTCCCCATCGACTCTCGCTTGCTCGATCCAAGACCTCACCTTCGAATTCAGGCCTCACACTTGAATTGGCTGCAGTCCATGGCGTCGTCCGCGAGCTTCTCGGCTAGCTCCTCCACAGGATGCAGGTCCGTTGCAGTACAAGTTAGTGCTGTGCGGATGCTGAGTGAAAGCCCGTCGGCGGATTACCTGGAGCCTGTTAAATCCAGGGCGAAGGTACCAGGAAATAAAGGTGTGTTCTTGCTGTTCTTGTGTGAGCCCATTTTATTGGAAAAGTCCATTGTTAGCTGATTGCAATGCAATTTCAGGGTCTGGACTGTTGGTGAATCGTGGCATGATCATAGTTGCCATGTTTCCGGTACGGTGGGAACGAGGAACGGGAACGGGGTACGAGAATCGGAGGCTAGAAAAAATAGGGTACAACGGGGGTATACATCTCTAGAACGATTTTTAAAGCGGAAACGCGATTCAATCAATTCCGGTACGATGAATCCGGTACGGTATCATGGAACCAGAAACGTGAATCTTCGATCCATGAAGACTAAAATAAATCATCTCCTTCCCAATGGAAAATTTATTAGCAGCCTTGGAGTAATTGGAGAGCAGAACGAGGAGTTATTTAGAGGAGTGTAAAAGAACAGGGCAGAGAGTAAAACGAGGAGTTCGCGATTGATATGGCTGACCTTTTGCTTACTCGATCGATTCAGGAACCAAGACCGTCGAGTCGCTGAACCTGAATCGACGACCCGGCTGCGGAAACGCCGAATCCGCATTGAATCTTACCGAATCGACCCTCGTTCCCGAATCTGATTCTGGGTCGATGAATCCGGGTCAAGGGACGGCCCACCGTTCCCCGTTTCCGGCTACTTTGGGCATGATGTTGCTGAATCATCTGAAAAAAGAGAAGATGTGATTGAAGAATCTCGCTATAGGCTGAAGCTTGCATGGCGAAGGTAGTTGACTGGAGATGGGCATGAGGTTGTTTGTGAATGAGATGCAATTCAAGCACGCAGCAGTAGTAGAATTAGGTCCTTAAGTAGAAGACTTGCAGATAAAATTAGCAAGATTTAGACGTGAGTAGTGCCTATTGTAATTCACATGAGTAGTGCCTCATGCTGAGAATTTATAAGAAAATGTCTGTAGGATGTTCAGAAGATTGATTTTTTCAGAAAAAGAATTCCTCAGCGTAAGCACACAATTCTGCATAACTGAGCATAAACACCTCTGCCTCTAGTTCTCCTGAGTAGTCAACCTGTCCATTTTTCCTCTCAAATGAGCCGGCCTAATGATATCTGGCCAACAAGTAATCAAGTGGATCTGGCGGATCAAAACGAGCTGCAAAATGAATGAAATTTCTTGTCAGTTATACTTACAGAGTAAACAAATGCAATCATAATTCAGTCCATATTCTGTCCAAATGCACTAGTTTATATGGGCAAACTAAAACCCTCATTATATTCCCAGATTAGTGGGGATAAACCCCACTAGAAAGTACATCACGTTACAATAGATGACACCAAGAAAATAAAAATATACAACCATGCCACCAAGCATGTGTACACGTACATGAAGATAAATGACATGTACAGAACTTGAAGCTGCAGTCAAAACTACTAAAACTACTGAAAATACAGTCAAAACTACTAAAACTGCAGTCAAATGCAAATGCACTATTGGAACTGCAGTCAAAACTGCACCCAAAACTACTAAATCTACTCTGAATTCAGTCCAAATTCAGACTAGTTATACTGCAGTACTAAAATTACAGTAAAAGTTCTGTACAAATGCTGTCAAAATTCAGAGTATTTATACTGCACTACTAAAACAGCAGTCAAAATTCAGAGTTAACACTCTTCAGCAATCAAATTCGGTCAAAAACGTTACGTTCTGTTTCTATAAGACAATCATCACTACAAGCACAGTGCAAATTCATCTACTTTATTTCTGAAATTAAAAGGCCAATCATCTGCAAATTGGCCCTTTTAATATCAAAACAACAGAGCTATCACGAACACATGATGCGATCAAGCCTCGCCCTTAACACGAACATTACTGATCCCATATGCGGTAAGCATACCTGAAGCCATCGCTTGATTCCGACGAAGACGGACTCGCGATGATCGACGGCAGCGTAGCCCTAACCGCGGAATACGACAGACCGCGTGCTTCCTCTATCCCATGCCAAGGCGACGTCAAGCGAGAGAGACGGTGGCCGTCGGCGACGGCAACGACGGCGATGCAATTGCAGTAGGTGTGGACGGCGGCTCTGCGGCCTTTTCGATTTCCTGTCTGCACTACGAAGGCGAAACAAGACGAAGACGAACGCCCACTTATTTCAGCGACCAGCTGCCACATAAGCACACCACGTCAGTGACAAATCAGTGCCTAATCACAAAATCAGATGCAAAACCACTCTTGATGTGACACTAAACCGATGAGTGATTAAACCGGTATTGACATTTTTTGGGGTCTAAATCAGACCAAAATTGACTTTGAGGGGTTATGGAGACATTGGACAGGATTTGAGGGTGAAAACTATACTTCTTTCTTTTGAAAAACAGAAAAAAAAGGTACATGGCCCGGCCAAGCGTGGAGGAGGGTTGTGTGCCTATTTGGAAAATCTCTACTCCTACTAAAGGAGTTTGTATGTCGTTTAGTTGGTTCGCACATAGTCATTGATGCGAAAATAGTTTGGAAACCGCTGCCGAATCAATTAACAAATCTCTACTCCTAATGAAGGAGTTCGTACGTCGTTCGGTTGGTTTGCACATAATCATTGATGCGAAAATAGTTTGGAAACCGACTGCCGAATCAATTAACAAATCAAACCATTAATGCAATTAATTACTTGATTGCTAACTGTTGGTGCAAGTTAATCTGGTTCATTTAAATAAGGATTTTTCATACGGAATAAATTTTAAAACCAAGCCATTAATGCAATTAATTCATTAGACATACATTTAGTTAGCCCTGTAGATAATTGGAAGTAGAATTTTATTTCAATATGGCGGGCAATTAATTAATTAGGTAGGTAACTAATTCGGCCTTCTGATAATTAGGCATGCAGTTAATTTATCCCCCAATTAATTAACTAGGCAAACCGTCAAGCATGTCCAACAATTTGAAAGCGCTCGCTGGTGAGGATGGCCAGCAGGCTCTCACCAACTGCCAGTGGGCTTTCAGCGACATCACCGACCAGTGCGTTCGAATATGGACAACGGCCACCACGCGCTTTCGATGTGGGCGACCAAGCGGTCGGTAAGATGGATGATGATCATGCTCTGTAGGACGTCCATACGCTCACAATTGCCAAATATTCATAGGTGAGGTCAACTGACGCTCGAAGACAACCAAGCACTCACGATAAAAGGTTTTGACCGCCCCTTCAAGGACAACGGTGAAAATAGTTTGGAAACTGGATGCCAAAACAATGATCAAGCCATTAATACAATTAATTGCCAGATTGTAAATTATTTATGCAATTAATTAAGTCCATCTCAATAGGAATTTTTTAGCGCGGAATCAATTTGAATACTGAGTTATTAATGAAATTAATTAATTAGTTAATTAAGCATGTAGATAATTAGAAATAGGAATCTCTACTCAAAAGGGGGAGTTGGTAGCTTCACATCACTGGTTTATTTTTGTCTCATTTTTTATGCCCCACCTCTCATCACCCACTGTCACTGAATTTTTCTCTCTCCCACTAAAAATCCAAATCCCATTAAAAGGGGGAGATACGGTTTCGTCCTTACTTTGGTAGGTGCCAAGTCAGAAATAATAGATAAATAAGGATTCAGAAATCATAGCATATATCTGAGATCACCTCCCTAAAAGAGAGACAAAAGAATTTTCTTGATAACCTTCCAAAAGAATCATATATTCCTCAATAACAAATGGCTAATATCGCATTATGCCATTTATTATTAACATTATCTCCATTATTAATTAACAATCACAAGTTTCCTAACAAAATAAAAAAAAATTCTTATGGGCGTACTCATCTGCGCGCCCTTGCGGAGGGACGCCGTGCGCGGCACCATGGAGGACGCCGTGTCCGGGCCTGACGCCGATGCAATGCTCGAGAATGCCATGGCGGGAGCTTGGCGTCGAGGACAGCCGTGGAGGAAGGTGGGTCATTGGACCGCCACGTACATGTGTTTATTGACGCCATCATATTATATTTCTTGTTAGTCATACAGATAACCAGCCAGGATATATTCTCAAATGAAATGTACCATTCAAATGTCAATTAATTAGGCATCCATAGAGTTAGGTAGACAGTTAATCGCGCTGAATCATTTTGAAATCACTTATGGACAAGGACGGTCAACAGGCTCTCAACGTCGCCGAGCACCATAGACAACGGCCACCATATGCGCTCGCGACATGGGCAACTAAGCGTTCACCAAGATGCATGACGACCATGCTCTGCAGTATGTCCACACGCTGACGGTTGCTGAAAGTTTCGTGGGCGAGGACAACATGACACTACAGTGGCCAGGTGGTTCATTCTGTAGTAGAAAGAAAGAGTGTTCCAAGAATAAGAAAGAAAAAGAACTAAAGCGGCCAAATGATCCATTGTGTTGGAGAAGAAAAGAATGTTCCAAAAAATAAAGAAAAAAAGAAATTAAGAGTATCCTATAAAAAAAGTAGGATCGAGAACTAAAACTAGCGCGGAAGGAGGAACAAGAAGATGAAACGTCACTGACGAACACACTAATGTTGCCGTAGTGTTGGTTGGCGCCAACGAAGATTGACGAAGAGGCTAGGAATAAAAGATGTAGGGAAGGACGAGGAAGAGAAGTACGATAAATACTTCTAGAAATGAATGTTGTGTGGGCTAGAGGTGGAGCTTATTGGAGACGAGGAATATGTTCAGGCTGCCACTCGCTTTACAAGTCGGTCTTAATTTGCAAAGTTGAATCCTTTGAGAATTCACTCTATAGTTATTTGCTGTTTTGTGTTAATAATATATGTTAGCTCGACCTGCTCTATTATATTGTAAATATAAAAAGTTTCATACATGTTGCAACGCTAGGCGAAGGTGGGGTGAACATCATCTGGTTCTAAAGGTGAGGGCTCAAGTGATAAATGTCCCGGTATGACGAAAAATCGATTAGGAAATGGAGGGTCCGATAGGAAAAAAGGGAAGGGTGTGCCGTGGAGTGGGTTTTTTGCTGTTGGGTCTGCGTGTTGGAGATACTTGACATTATACTGTTCTTTGATTCGTGCCTCTCGACCAAAGGGGATGAGATGGGTTGTGCATAGACTTGCATTTTACAAATTTCTTTACATCAGTTCATTACATAGAGATCTAGAAATTTGGTTTGTGTATAGACTTGCTGTTTTAAAATCTTTGATTCGTGACCCGGACAAATTTTGTTGATGTTTTGGTATAAATTTTTGTTCTTCTGATTTGTCTCCCCTTTCCTGCAATTCAGTTCCTACAACCAGTTGCATTCTTATTATGAAATTAATGTGTTGTAGTTTATCAATATTACCTGAACTAGATCATTTGATTCAAAATAGTAGCATAATACAAGAAAAGTACTTTCTGGGGATCTAGAAATGTTTCACCAGATTATGACTTGATCAGAGATTCAGGGTACAAACACAAATTGAAGAGATTTTTCAAGACCTACGATTATGTTTACCAACTTAAGGATGGTGATTATATGGCTATTTCTATACTGTGGCGCAGTTTAACATCCCTCTTGTCGCCTGCTTTATGCCATTCATATTTACCATTTCGATATCTAGAACTGCTGTTTTGTTTGGGTTTGTCAAGGTTTGACATGCTTGTGGTGGTTAATATGTAGAATTGTTTCATGAACTAATATTATTTTTATCCAAACTTTAAGCATTTTCTTAATCCTCATGTAAAAAGAAGGCTACTTCGGCGGCGCTACATGGCAACCATATGTTCAAGAACCACAACCAATCACAAGCATGTCATTTGTAGGTAGGAGCACGCTACGGCACCTCGAGTCACACTAAACGGCGGTGCAACCCATCAGGTATAGCTTCAACTCTATTCTCATGGACACTTCTATCAAAACATTCAGATACACTTTTCATGTATTACAAGGTCGTATCTGCTCTTTGTAGCTCAATCATTAGTTTCATTTGGTCTATGATTTATCTCATTGGCTTTAGGATTATTCCATAGATTATACTCCCTCCCTTTCTAAATATAAGTCTTTTTAGATATTTCAATAAAGACTACACCTGGATGTAAATAGACATATTGTAGAGTGTAGATTCACTCATTTGGCTCCATATGTAGTCCCCATTTAGAATCTCAAAAAAGACTTATATTTCAGAACTGAGGGAGTATTAATTTAGTTTGGTCATTGATTAAGATTTATAAGGTCATCACATGGTCTCTCCCTCATCGTCCATCGCATCATCTCTAGGCATAAGGTCATCAGCAGGATATATATGAACTGTCTATCGTCTTTGGCTTATCTCAATGTTGTGATCTATCATCCACCTTGTAAGACTCTAACCTATCTTATAATATGCACCTACTACCTTATATGTATGATGACCAAACACTTTTCTTCTAAGCTTGTGCTAATTGTATTCATATTTTAACAATTGAGGTACTCTGAAACGCATATGCACGTTCGCAACTCCACCACCAAGGCAAGTGCGCACAGGATCGCACAAGAGGCGCGCCTAGGGCGCCCCCCGGCCTCTAGTAAAATTTCACAGGTTCAAGGGAACAACAAATGTTGTGACACGAAACAAGCTAAATACCTCCTTAAAAATAAAACTTACAAACATAGGGTAAAGGGGACAACATATCTCCACCCCGATAAAAATCAACACCAGTCAACGTTTCATAGTGCTCAAGCCTAACAGTCATTATATGACGATTTTCCAAATTTTAATTAAATTTTGAACGTACGACTTTTTTTACAAGAGCAAACAATTTTATGATATCACGAACATATTTTGAATTTCCAATTTTTTTTGAAAACATGAACATTTTCAGAATTTGTGAACAATTTTCTAAAGCAAGAACATTTTTTGAAATTTGAGAACAAATTTTGAAACGGAGAAAAATTTCGAAAGTCCTGAAAAAATATGGAAGCACAAACATTTTTTGAAAAATGAACATCTTCAGAATTTGTGAACAATTTTCTAAAGCAAGAACATTTTTTAAAATTTGAGAACAAATTTTGAAACGGAGAACAATTTCGAAAATTCTGAAAATATATGGAGGCACAATCATTTTTTTTAATACGTGAACATAAATTTAAAATCCAGAAACTTTTTTGAAATCTTTGAACAAAGTTTTTAAAACACAAACTTTTTTACAGATAATGCAGTCTTTTATTTGAAAATAACCTAGCATTTGTTGGAAAGGAAAACAAATTTCGAATATTTTTATTTTGGCATTTTTGAACATTTTTTTCAAAAATGCGAAGATTTGTAAAATGTTGAGAATATTTCGAATAATTTTTGGAAATGTCAAAAAATATTAAACATTTCTATGAAAAAAAAAACAGGACAAAAAGAAAAAACAAGTGGAAAAACAAAAAAACAAAAAAAGAAAGAAAAAGGAAAAATAAAAAAACAGGAAAAAAGAAAACGAAAAAAACTGAAAAAGGAAAAAAACCAGTTCAGGAACTTTCTAGAAGTTTCCCGAAAGCAGAAAAACCGGCTGGAAACCTCTAGAAGGTTCCCAAAACCGGGGACGCTGAAATCTTAAACGGGCTGGCCCAGTCGAAGGATTGCTCGGTCTCCCCCTGTGCGAAACCTCGACAGTATGACGCAGCATGGGTCTAATAGGAAATTCCTGATTTTTGACAATTTGCCACAAGTTTCTTTGAACTCTGATAATTTGTCACTAGTTAGATTGTAATTAATCCGTTGTCACTCTTTACATTAAGGAAAGTATAACTAAGCCTAATCCGAGTTCTCTCACGCCTTCAGCGATTTTGGCCGTCGGATTTCGTGTTTGAATCGTTTCTGGCCGTCAGATCTTATTTCAGCACGAATTTACCGCGATTGGGTTTACCTGTCCTAATGGGCCGCTACTCTAAGGACTTTTTTGCAGGCTTGTCGTTGAGTGGGCTTCGTTGGCCCACGTCTAAACTCACGAAGCTACACCGTCGTTGAGTGGGCTTCGTTGGCCCATGTCTAAACTCACGAAGCTACACAGCGATAGGTGCTTCACTGGCCATATATCATCTGCATCTATCCAGCGACGCCACGCACGCGGCAAGCGAGAAAACCGGCGGTCAAGGGGATCCAGCGGACTCGAGCCGCGTGAGAGCATCTCCAACAGCCGTGCTAAACAAGCGCCACGCCGTAAATTTTGCCATTTTAGCGCGCGCAACCTGTAGACAAGCTCCAGCGAGCGCGCAATAACCGCGCGCGCGGCATATGTAGTTGGGCGTGCCGTCCGAAACGCCAACTCGCGCTGTGTATTTGGGGTGCCGGCTTCCGCGTGCGGCACACACGAGCGCTCGCGCCGCACTCTCTCCTCCCCGCCACCTTTCCCGCGCGCGCCGACACCGGCGAACTTGACTCGATGGACGCACGCGTCGGCACCCCGCTCACCCCATCCTACAGTCGCGACCCCTCCCCCGCCGCCGCGGCTGGAAACCCTAGCGCGGGGAGCGTTGGCCTCGCCACCGCCGGAGCTCCTCCGAGCATCGGCTTCGCGCGCGGCCTCTTCATGCCGCCACGGATGACCACGGCTGCAGGTGGCGTCGCGCCGGCACCGCCCCGTGCCCCCCCTCGAAGCTCCCCAATGCGGCGCGGCCGAAGAAGGGCAAGACATCCGCGAAGAAGAACAAGGCGGCGGACGGCTCCGGCACCTCGAAGGCGAGGAGAAAGAAGCTTGCGTATGTGTGTGGCGCGGCGGCTACCGGCGGCCGCGAGCTCACTCGTTGGAGCCGGCGGCCGACGCGCACAACGTGTTCGGCGATATGCCCCAAAGGTAGAATTTTTTTCCAACTTTTCTTTTCTTGTTATTTTTTGAATGCATCCATATAGATAGCTTATTTGCATTGTTCTATATATTTTGTAGTGTCAACGATGATGCATACATGTCAACTATGGGTGTTGGCTCCAATAATTCGCATTGGTCTCAAACCAATGAAATGCATTTCGAAGACCATGCGTTCGAGGTGGACGAGCATGGTGAGGGCATTGTCGACGCGCCGAAAGGAAGAGCGGGCAATTACACCAAAGCCGATGACATCTTACTATGCAATACTTGGTTGCAAGTATCGAGGGATCCATCCGTTGGAGGTGATCAAAGTAGAGATGCTTATTGGGGGCGGATGAAAGAACACTTTGATGTTCGCAACGTGAGTGGAATTGACCGCTCCGAGAGACCACTTCGGTCCCTGTGGTCGACAATCAACTCGGATTGTCAAAGGTGGGCGGCCGCACAAAAGGCGGTTGACAAGTTGAACCCAAGTGGCACAAATGAGGACGATAGAGTAAGTGGCATTTCATACATGTTCATCATACTTGTTGTTGGTGTTCGAAGTGCTAACTTGCTTTGTTTTCATGTAGTACCACATTGCACAAAACTTGTTCAAACAAGAGGAGACGAAAACCAAGAAGGGAAAGGTCAAGAAAGGAAGGATGTTTACCTTGCCTCATTGCTATGAAGTGTTGAAGGATGATGAGAAATGGAAGAAGCGTGATGATTTGGATGATTTGCATTTGAGCAACAAACGCAAGCGAACAATTGAGTTGAATGATGATGAGGAGGAGGACGATGATGCATCAAGTGATGACGGCAATAGAAGCCCCACACCCAACTCGGTTTCATACTCGAAGACAAAATGACCGGATGGGTGCAAGAAAGACAAAATAGAAAAGAAGAAGAGGAAAGGAGATGATGAGACTCAAAAATGCTATGGAAGCTATTGTGAAGGCAAGAAAAGAAGCCAACGAGGTGAGGAAAATGGCAAGGAACCAAGATGACGCGGCCGAGGAGAGGAGGTTGGCGGCCTAGGAGAGGAGGGTGGCGGCCGAGGAGAGGAAGGTGACTTTGGAGGAGAGGAAGGTGAGCAATGAGGAGCGAACTAGATTGTTGGAATGGGAGAAGCACTTGTTCTTCTTGGACACATCTATCCTCAATGAGGCGCAAAAGGAGTATGTCAATCTTGCCCGTGAAGAAGTCTTGATCCAAAAAAGAGCAATTATTCGTGCAATGGGTGGCGGTGGCCTTGGCGCCATGGGTGGAGGTGGCCTTGGTGCCATGGGAGGCATGGGTGGCTTCGGAGGTACCATGGGCGGTTTAGGTGCCATGGGTGGCTTTGGAGCTACCATGGAGACCATGGGAGGCATGGGTGGCTTTGGAGCACCCCTCGACGCTATGGCCTGTTGGGGAACGTAGTAATTTCAAAAAAATTCCTACGCACACACAGGATCATGGTGATGCATGGCAACGAGAGGGGAGAGTGTGTCCACGTACCCTCGTAGACCGAAAGCGGAAGCGTTAGCACAACGCGGTTGATGTAGTCGTACGTCTTCACGATCCGACCGATCGAGTACCGAACGCACGGCACCTCCGAGTTCAGCACATGTTCAACTCGATGACGTCCCTCGAACTCCGATCCAACCGAGCTTTGAGGGAGAGTTCCGTCAGCACGACGGCGTGGTGACGATGATGATGTTCTACCTACGTAGGGCTTCGCCTAAGCACCGCTATGATATTATCAAGGTGGATTATGCTGGAGGGGGGCACCGCACATGACTAAGAGATCCAAGGGATCAATTGTTGTGTCTATGGGGTGCCCCCCTCCTCCCTATATAAAGGGGGGAGGAGGAGAGGGCCGGCCAAGGGGAGGAGGCGCGCCCAAGGGGGAATCCAACTGCGCCCAAGGGGGGGAATCCTACCGCGCCCAAGGGGGGCAATCCTACTCCAAGTAGGATTCCTCCCTCTTTCCTAGTCCAAGTAGGAGAGGGGAAGGAAGGGGAGGAGAAGAAGAAGGAAGGGGCCCCGACCCCCTAGTCCAATTCGGTTTGGGCTAGGGGGGCCGCGCGCCCCTAGCTGGCCACCTCTCCTCTTCCACCACTTGGGCCCATGAGGCCCAATAACCCCCCCTGGAGGTTCCGGTAACCCTCGGTTTCTCCGGTATATATCCGATAATCCCTGGAACTCATCCGGTGTCCGAATATATCATTCCAATATATCAATCTTTATGTCTCGACCATTTCGGGACTCCTCGTCATGTCCGTGATCATATCCGGGACTCCGAACTACCTTCGGTACATCAAAACACAAAACTCATAATACCGATCGTCATCTAACTTTAAGCGTGCGGACCCTACGGGTTCGAGAACTATGTAGACATGACCGAGACTCATCTCCGGTCAATAAAAAATAGCGTAACCTGGATGCTCATATTGGCTCCCACATATTCTACGAAGATCTTTATCGGTCAAACCGCATAACAACATACGTTGTTCCCTTTGTCATCGGTATGTTACTTGCCTGAGATTCGGTCGTCGGTATCTCAGTACCTAGTTCAATCTCGTTACCGGCAAGTCTCTTCACTCGTTCCGTAATACATCATTCCGCAACTAACTCATTAGTTACAATGCTTGCAAGGCTTATAGTGATGTATATTACCGAGTGGGCCCAGAGATACCTTTCCGACAATCGGAGTGACAAATCCTAATCTCGAAATACGTCAACCCAGCAAGTACCTTCGGAGACACCTGTAGAGCACCTTTATAATCACCCAGTTACGTTGTGACGTTTGGTAGCACACAAAGTGTTCCTCCGATAAACGGGAGTTGCATAATCTCATAGTCATAGGAACATGTATAAGTTATGAAGAAAGCAATAGCAACATACTAAACGATCAAGTGCTAAGCTAACGGAATGGGTCAAGTCAATCACATCATTCTCTAATGATGTGATCCCGTTAATCAAATGACAACTCATGTCTATGGCTAGGAAACTTAACCATCTTTGATTCAACGAGCTAGTCAAGTAGAGGCATACCAGTGACACTCTGTTTGTCTATGTATTCACACATGTATCAAGTTTCCGGTTAATACAATTCTAGCATGATAATAAACATTTATCATGAAATAAGTAAATAAATAATAACTTTATTATTGCCTCTAGGGCATATTTCCTTCAGTCTCCCACTTGCACTAGAGTCAATAATCTAGTTCACATCGCCATGTGATTTAACACCAATAGTTCACATCACCATGTGATT
The DNA here is from genome assembly GCA_021605205.1 of Aegilops longissima. NCBI lineage: Eukaryota > Viridiplantae > Streptophyta > Magnoliopsida > Poales > Poaceae > Aegilops > Aegilops longissima. The sequence continues at coordinate 67,101,121 of CM038676.1, forward strand.
TACACCCATAGTTCAGCTCGTCATGTGACCAACACTCAAAGAGTTTACTAGAGTCAGTAATCTTAGTTCACATCGCCATGTGATTAACACCAGAAGAGTACTAAGGTGTGATCATGTTTTGCTTGTGAGAGAAGTTTAGTCAACGGGTCTGCCATATTCAGATCCGTATGTATTTTGCAAATTTCTATGTCAACAATGCTTTGCACGGAGCTACTCTAGCTAATTGCTCCCACTTTCAATATGTATCCATATTGAGACTTAGAGTCATCTGGATCAGTGTCGAAACTTGCATCGACGTAACCCTTTACAACGAACCTTTTGTCACCTCTATAATCGAGAAACATATCCTTATTCCACTAAGGATAATTTTGACCGTTGTCCAGTGATCTACTCCTAGATCACTATTGTACTCCCTTGCCAAACTCAGTGTAGGGTATACAATAGGTCTGGTACACAGCATGGCATACTTTATAGAACCTATGGCTGAGTCATAGGGAATGACTTTCATTCTCTCTCTATCTTCTGCCGTGGTCAGGCTTTGAGTCTTACTCAACTTCACACCTTGCAACACACGCAAGAACTACTTCTTTGTCTGTTCCATTTTGAACTACTTCAAAAAAAAATTCAAGGTATGTTCTCATTGAAAAAACTTATCAAGCGTCTTGATCTATCTCTATAGATCTTGACGCTCAATATGTAAGCAGCTTCACCGAGGTCTTTCTTTGAAAAACTCTTTTCAAATACTCCTTTATGCTTTCCAGAAAATTCTACATTATTTCCGATCAACAATATGTCATTCACATATACTTATCAGAAATGCTGTAGTGCTCCCACTCACTTTCTTGTAAATACAGGCTTCACCGCAAGTCTGTATAAAACTATATGCTTTGATCAACTCATCAAAGCGTATATTCCAACTCCGAGATGCTTGCACCAGTCCAAAAATGGATCGCTGGAGCTGCACACTTTGTTAGCACCTTTAGGATCGACAAAACCTACTGGTTGCATCATATACAACTCTTCTGTAAGAGATCCATTAAGGAATGTAGTTTTGACATCCATTTGCCAGATTTCATAGAATGTGGCAATTTGCTAACATGATTCAGACAGACTTAAGCATCGCTATGAGTGAGAAAATCTCATCGTTGCCAACATCTTGAACTTTGTCAAAAACCTTTTTCGACAAGTCTAGCTTTGTAGATAGTAACACTACTATCAGCGTCCGTCTTCCTCTTGAAGATTCATTTATTTTCTATGGCTTGCCGATCATCGGGCAAGTCAACCAAAGTCCACACTTTGTTCTCATACATGGATCCCATCTCAGATTTCATGGCCTCAAGCCATTTCGCGGAATCTGGGCTCATCATCGCTTCCTCATAGTTCATAGGTTCGTCATGGTCAAGTAACATGACCTCCAGAACAGGATTACCGAACCACTGCTACCTCTTGAGCACTGCGTTGGTTTTCCCTTGAAGAGGAAAGGGTGATGCAGCAAAGTAGCGTATGTATTTCCCCCAGTTTTTGAGAACCAAGGCATCAATCCAGTAGGAAGCTACGCGCGAGTCCCTCGCACCTACACAAACAAATAAATCCTAGCAACCAACGCGATAAGGGGTTGTCAATCCCTACACGGTCACTTAGGAGAGTGAGATCTGATAGATATGATAAGATAATATTTTTGGTATTTTTATGATAATGATGCAAAGTAAAGAAAGTAAAATAAAAACGGCGCAAGAAATAGCTAAGTGTTGGAAGATTAATATGATGGAAAATAGACCCGGGGGCCATAGGTTTCACTAGTGGCTTCTCTCAAGAGCATAAGTATTTACGGTGGGTGAACAAATTACTGTTGAGCAATTGATAAAATTGAGCATAGTTATGAGAATATCTAGGTATGATCATGTATATAGGCATCACGTCCGAGATAAGTAGACCGACTCCCTCACGCATCTACTACTATTACTCCACACATCGACCTCTATCCAAAGATGCATCTAGAGTATTAAGTTCATAAGAACAGAGTAACGCTTTAAGCAAGATGACATGATGTAGAGGGATAAATTCATGCAATATGATAAAAACCCATCTTGTTATCCTCGATGGCAACAATACAATCGTGCCTTGCTTCCCCATCACACCGGGAAAGGACACCGCAAGATTGAACCCAAAGCTAAGCACTTCTCCCATTGCAAGAAAGATCAATCTAGTAGGCCAAACCAAACTGATAATTCGAAGAGACTTGCAAAGATAACTAATCATACATAAAAGAATTCAGAAGATTCAAATATTGTTCATAGATAAACTTGATCATAAACCCACAATTCATCGGTCTCAACAAACACACCGCAAAAGAAGATTACATCGAATAGATCTCCACGAGAGAGGGGGAGAACATTGTATTGAGATCCAAAAAGAGAGAAAACCCATCTAGCTAATAACTATGGACCCGAAGGTCTGAGGTAAACTACTCACACATCATCGGAGATGCTATGGTGTTGATGTAGAAGCCCTCCGTGATCGATGCCCCCTCCGGCGGATCTCTGGAACAGGCCCCAAGATGGGATCTCGTGGGTACAGAAGGTTGCGGCGGTGGAATTAGGTTTTTGGCTCCGTATCTAGTAGTTTGGGGGTACGTAGGTATATATAGGAGGAAGGAGTACGTTGGTGGAGCAACGTGGGGCCCACGAGGTGGAGGGCGCTACTGGGGGTAGGCGCACCCCTACCTCGTGGCTTCCTCTTTGATTTCTTGACGAGGGTCCAAGTCCTCTGGATCATGTTCGTTCAAAATCACGTTCCCAAGGTTTCATTCCGTTTGGACTCCGTTTGATATTCTTTTTCGTGAAACTCAAATAGGCAAAAAAACAGCAATTCAGGCTGGGCCTCCGGTTAATAGGTTAGTCCCAAAAATAATATTAAAGTGAATAATAAAGCCCAATAATGTCCAAAACAGAATATAATATAGCATGGAACAATAAAAATTATAGATACGTTGGAGACGTATCAAGCATCCCAAGCTTAATTCCTGCTCGTCCTCGGTAGGTAAATGATAAAACAGAATTTTGATGTGGAATGCTACTAGGCATAATTTCAATGTAATTCTTCTTAATTGTGGTATGAATATTCTGATCCGAAAGATTCAAGATAAAAGTTCAATATTGACATAGAAATAATAATACTTCAAGCATACTAACTAAGAAATTATGTCCTCTCAAAATAACATGGCCAAAGAAAGTTCATCCCTACAAAATCATATAGTTTAGTCATGCTCCATTTTCATCACAAAAGAATGCTCTCATCATGCACAACCCCGATGACAAGCCAATCAATTGTTTCATACTTCAGTAATCTCAAACTTTATAAACCTTCACGCAATACATGAGCGTGAGCCATGGATATAGCACTATGGGTGGAATAGAGTATAATGATGGGGGTTATGTGGAGAAGACAAAAAAGAAGAAAGTCTCACATCAACGAGGCTAATCAATGAGCTATGGAGATGCCCATCGATTGATGTTAATGCAAGGAGTAGGGATTGCCATGCAACGGATGCACTAGAGCTATAAATGTATGAAACCTCAACAAAAGAAACTAAGTGGGTGTGCATCCAACTTGCTTGCTCACGGAGACCTAGGGCACTTGAGGAGGCCCATTGTTGAAATATATAAGCCAAGTTCTATAATGAAAAATTCCCACTAGTATATGAAAGTGACAAAACGAGAGACTCTCTATCATGAAGATTATGGTGCTACTTTGAAGCACAAGCGTGGTAAAAGGATTTTAACATTGTCCCTTCTCTCTTTTTCTCTCATTTTTTTGGGCCTTCTCTTTTTTATGGCCTTTCTCTTTTTTTATTCCTCACTTGGGACATTGCTCTAGAAAATGATGATCATCGCACTTCTATTTATTTACAACTCAATGATTACAACTCGATACTAGAACAAATTATGACTCTGTATGAATGCCTCCGGCGGTGTACCAGGATATGCAATGAACCAAGAGTGACATGTATGAACGAATTATGAACGGTGGCTTTGCCACAAATACTATGTCAACTACATGATCATGCTAAGCAATATGACAATGATGAACGTGTCATGATAAACGGAACAGTGGAAAGTTGCATGGCAATATATCTCGGAATGGCTATGGAAATGCCATAATAGGTAGGTATGGTGGCTGTTTTGAGGAAGTTATAAGGAGGTTTATGTGTGAAAGAGCGTATCGTATCACGGGGTTTGGATGCATCGGCGAAGTTTGCACCAACTCTCAATGTGAGAAAGGGCAATGCACGGTACCGAAGAGGAGCAATGATGGAAAGGTGAGAGTGCGTATAATCCATGGACTCAACATTAGTCATAAAGAACTCACATACTTATTGCAAAAATCTACAAGTTATCAAAAACCAAGCACTACGTGCATGCTCCTTGTTGGAAATATGCCCTAGAGGCAATAATGAAAGGATTATTATTATATTTCCTTGTTCATGATAATTGTCTTTTATTCATGCTATAATTGTATTATCCGGAAATCGTAATACACGTGTGAATACATAGAACACAACATGTCCCTAGTGAGCCTCTAGTTGACTAGCTCGTTGATCAACAGATAGTCATGGTTTCCTGACTATGGACATTGGATGCCATTGATAACGGGATCACATCATTAGGAGAATGATGTGATGGACAAGACCCAATCCTAAGCATAGCTCAAAGATCGTAGTTCGTTTAGCTAGAGCTTTTCCAAGTGTCAAGTATCATTTCCTTAGACCATGAGATTGTGAAACTCCGGATACCGTAGGAGTGCTTTGGGTGTGCCAAACGTCACAACGTAATCGGGTGACTATAAAGGTACACTACGGGTATCTCCGAAAGTGTCTGCGGGTTGGCACGAATCGAGATCGGGATTTGTCACTCCGTGTGACGTAGAGGTATCTCGGCCCACTCGGTAATGCATCATCATAATGAGCTCAATGTGACCAAGTGTCAGTCACGGGATCATGCATTACGATGCGAGTAAAGTGACTTGCGATAACGAGATTAAACGAGGTATTGGGATACCGACGATCGAGTCTCGGGCAAGTAACGCGTACCGATTGACAAAGGGAATTGTATACGGGTTGCTTGAATCCTCGACATCGTGGTTCATCCGATGAGATCATCGAGGAGCATGTGAGAGCCAACATGGGTATCCAGATCCGCTGTTGGTTATTGACCGGAGAGGCGTCTCGGTCATGTCGCATGTTTCCGAACCCGTAGGGTCTACACATAAGGTTAGGTGGCGCTAGGGTTGTAGAGATATGAGTATGCAGTAACCCGAAAGTTGTTCGGAGTCCCGGATGAGATCCCGGACGTCACGAGGAGTTCCGGAATGGTCCGGAGGTGAAGACTTATATATAGGAAGTGCAGTTTCGGCCATCGGGAAAGTTTCGGGGGTCACCGGTATTGTACCGGGACCACGGAAGGGTCCTGGGTCCACCGGTGGGGCCACCTATCCCGGAGGGCCCGTGGGCTGAAGTGGGAGGAACCAGCCCCTGGTGGGCTGGTGCGCTTCTTGGTTCCCTCCGCCTAGGGTTGGAAACCCTAGGGTGGGGGGCGCCTCCACTTGCCTTGGGGGGCAAGCTGAAGGAAATATGCCCTAGAGGCAATAATAAAGTTATTATTTATTTCCTTATATCATGATAAATGTTTATTATTCATGCTAGAATTGTATTAACCGGAAACATAATACATGTGTGAATATATAGACAAACAAGATGTCACTAGTATGCCTCTACTAGACTAGCTTGTTAATCAAAGATGGTTATGTTTCCTAACCATGAACAAGGAGTTGTTATTTGATTAACAAGGTCACATCATTGGTTGAATGATCTGATTGACATGACCCATTCCGTTAGCTTAACACTTGATCGTTTAGTATGTTAATGCTTTCTTCATGACTCATACATGTTCCTATAACTATGAGATTATGCAACTCCCGTTTACCGGAGGAACACTTTGGGTACTACCAAACGTCACAACGTAACTGGGTGATTATAAAGGAGTACTACAGGTGTTTCCAAAGGTACTTGTTGGGTTGGCGTATTTCGAGATTAGGTTTTGTCACTCCGATTGTCGGAGAGGTATCTCCAGGCCTTCTCGGTAATACACATCACTTAAGCCTTGCAAGCATTACAACTAATGAGTTAGTTGTGAGATGATGTATTACGGAACGAGTAAAGAGACTTACCGTAACGAGATTGAACTAGGTATTGGATACCGACGATCGAATCTCGGGTAAGTAACATACCGATGACAAAGGGAACAACGTATGTCGTTAAAGCGGTTTGACCGATAAAGATCTTACGTAGAATATGTAGGAACCAATATGGGCATCCAGGTTCCGCTATTGGTTATTGACCGAGAATGGTTCTAGGTCATGTCTACATAGTTCTCGAACCCGTAGGGTCCGCACGCTTAACGTTTCGATGACAGCTCATAATGAGTTTATAAGTATTGATGCACCAAGGTTGTTCGAGTCCGGATGTGATCACGGACATGACGAGGAGTCTCGAAATGGTCGAGACATAAAGATTGATATATTGGAAGCCTACATTTGGACATCGGAAGTGTTCCGGTGAAATCGGATTTTACCGAGTACAGGAGGTTACGGAACCCCGGGAGGTCAATGGGCCTTAATGGGCCATAGGAGAAGAGGAAGGGCAGCCCAAGGTGGGCTGCGCCCCCTCCCCCTCTAGTCCGAATAGGACAAGGAAGGGGGCGCCTTCCCCTTCTCCCTCCTCCAATCCTAGTCCAACTAGGAAGGGGGAGTCCTACTCCCGGTGGGAGTAGGACTCCTCCTTAGCGCGCCTCCTATAGGGCCGCCACCTCCCCTTGTCTCCTTTATATCTCGAGGCAGGGGCACCCCAAGACACACAAGTTGATCTACGGATCGTTCCTTAGCCGTGTCGGTGCCCCCTCCACCATATTCCACTTCGGTCATATCGTCATGAGCTTAGCGAAGCCCTGCGCGGAGAAGTCATATCGTCGCGAGCTTAGGCGAAGCCCTGCGTCGGTGGAGCATCATCATCGCCACCACGCCGTCGTCTTGTGGAACTCATCCCGACACTTTGCTGGATCGGAGTCCGGGATCGTCATCGAGCTGAACGTGTGCGTAACTCGGAGGTGCCGTGACGTTCGGTGCTTGGATCGGTCGGATCGTGAAGACGCACGACTACATCAACCGCGTTGTTATAACGCTTCCGCTTTCGGTCTCACGAGGGCGTGGACGACACTCTCCCCTCTCGTTGCTATGCCATCACCATGGTCTTGCGTGTACGTGGGAAATTTTTGAAATTACTCGTTCCCCAACAAAGGCATCCGAGCCTGGTTTTATGCGTTGATGTCATATGCACGAGTAGAACACAAGTGAGTTGTGGGCGATACAAGTCATACTTCCTACCAGCATGTCATACTTTGGTTCAGCGGTATTGTGAGATGAAGCGGCCCGGACCGACATTACGCGTGACGCTTACGCGAGACTGGTTTCACCGCTCGAGCACTCGTTGCTTAAAGGTGACCGGCGGTGTCTGCTCTCTCACTTTAGTTGAACTGAGTGTGGCTCGCGCCGGTCCTTGAGAAGGTTAAACGGAGTCTATTTGACGAAATATCGTTGTGGTTTTGATGCGTAGGTAAGAACGGTTCTTGCTCAGCCCGTAGCAGCCACGTAAAACTTGCAACAACAAAGTAGAGGACGTCTAACTTGTTTTTGCAGGCATGTTGTGATGTGATATGGTCAAGACGTGATGCTATATTTTATTGTATGAGATGATCATGTTTGGTAACCGGTTATCGGCAATCGGCTGGAGCCATATGGTTGTCGCTTATTGTATGAAATGCAAGCGCCTCATAATTGCTTTACTTTATCACTAAGCGGTAGCGATAGTCGTAGAAGCAATAGATGGCGTAAACGACAACGATGCTACGATGGAGATCAAGGTGTCGCGCCGGTGACGATGGTGATCATGACGGTGCTTCAGAGATGGAGATCACAAGCACAAGATGATGATGACCATATCATATCACTTATATTGATTGCATGTGATGTTTATCCTTTATGCATCTTATCTTGCTTTGATTGACGGTAGCATTATAAGATGATCTCTCACTAAAATTATCAAGAGGTGTTCTCCCTAAGTATGCACCGTTGCCAAAGTTCGTCGTGCCCAGACACCACGTGATGATCGGGTGTGATAAGCTCTCGTCCATCTACAACGGGTGCAAGCCAGTTTTGCACACGCGAATACTCAGTTATACTTGACGAGCCTAGCATATGCAGATATGGCCTCGGAACACGAGACCGAAAGGTCGGCGTGAATCATATAGTAGATATGATCAACATAGTGATGTTCACCATTGAAACTACTCCATCTCACGTGATGATCGGACATGGTTTAGTTGATTTGGATCACGTAATCACTTAAGATGACTAGAGAGATGTCGGTCTAAGTGGGAGTTCTTAAGTAATATGATTAATTGAACTTTAATTTATCATGAACTTAGTCCCGGTAGTATTTTGCAAATTATGTTGTAGATCAATAGCTCGCGTTGTTGCTTCCCTATGTTTTTATATGTGTTCCTAGAAAATTGTATTGAAAGATGTTAGTAGCAATGATGCGGATTGGATCCGTGATCCGAGGTTTATCCTCATTGCTGCGCAGAAGAATTATGTCCTTAATGCACCGCTAGGTGATGACCTATTGCAAGAGCAGATGCGACGCGTTATGAGCGTTTGGCTAGCTCAATATGAGCGATCTGAGGCGTTATGAGCGTTTGGCTAGCTCAATATGATGACTACTTGATAGTTTAGTGCACCATGCTTAACGGCTTAGAATCGGGACTTCAAAGGCGTTTTGAGCGTCATGGACCATATGAGATGTTCCAGAATTGAAGTTAATATTTCAGGCAAATACCGAGTTGAGAGATATGAAGTCTCCAACAAGTTCTATAGCTAAAAGATGGAGGAGAATCGCTCAACTAGTGAGCATGTGCTCAGATTGTCCGAGTACTTCAATCGCTTGAATCAAGTGGGAGTTAATCTTCCAGATAAGATAGTGATTGACAGAATTCTCTAGTCACCATCACTAAAGTTACTAGAACTTCGTGATGAACTATAATATGCAAGGGATGACGAAAAAAATTCCCAAGCTCTTCGCGATGCTAAAATCGGCGAAGGTAGAAATCAAGAAAAACATCAAGTGTTGATGGTTGACAAGACCACTAGTCTCAAGGAAAAGGGCAAAGGGAAGAAGGGGAACTTCAAGAAGAACGGCAAGCAAGTTGCTGCTCGAGTGAAGAAGCCCAAGTCTGGATCTAAGCACGAGACTAAGTGCTTTTGCTACAATGGAACTGGTCCTTTGAAGCGGAACTACCCCAAGTATTTGGCGGATAAGAAGGATGGCAAAAGTGAACAAAGGTATATTTGATATACAAATTATTGATGTGTATTTTACTAGTGTTCGTAGTAACCCCTCGGTATTTGATACTTGGTTCAGTTGCTAAGAGTAGTAACTCAAACAGGAGTTGCGAGAATAAACAGAGACTAGTTGAAGGGAAGTGACGATGAGTGTTGGAAGTAGTTCCAAGATTGATATAATCATCATCGCACACTCCCTATACTTTCGGGATTAGTGTGGAACCTAAATAAGTGTTATTTGGTGTTGAGCATAAATATGATTTGATCATGTTTATTACAATACGGTTATTCATTTAAGTAAGAGAATAAATTGTTGTTCGCTTACATGAATAAAACCTTATATGGTTACACACCCAATGAAAATGGTTCATTGGATCTCGATCATAGTGATACACATATTCATAATATTGAAACCAAAAGATGCAAAGTTAATAATGATAGTGCAACTTATTTGTGGCACTGCCGTTTAGGTCATATTGGTGTAAAGCGCATGAAGAAAACTCCATGCCGATGGACTTTTGGAATCACTTGATTATGAATCATTTGATGCTTATAACCGTGCCTTTTGGGCAAGATGACTAAAACTCCGTTCTCGGAACAATGGAACAAGCTACTAACTTATTGGAAATAATACATACCGATGTATGCGATTCAATGAGTATTGATGCTCGTGGCAAGTATCATTATTTTCTGACTTTCACAGATGATTTGAGCAGATATGCGTATATCTTCTTGATGAAACATAAGTCTGAAATAGTTGAAAAGTTCAAAGAATTTCAGAGTGAAGTAGAAAATCATCGTAACAAGAAAATAAAGTTTCTGCGATCTGATCGTGGAGATGAATATTTGAGTTCTGAGTTTGGTCTTCAATTAAAACAAAGTGGAATAGTTTCACAGCTCACGCCACCGGAACACCACAACGTTATGGTGTGTCCGAGCGTCAGAACCGTACTTTATTTTTATATGGTGCGATCAATGATGTCTCTTACCGATTTACCAATATCGGTTTGGGGTTATGCATTAGAGACAGCTGCATTCACGTTTAATAGGGCACCATCTAAATCCGTTGAGACGACACCATATGAACTATGGTTTAACAGTAAACCTAAGCTGTCGTTTCTTAAAAGTTTGGAGTTGTGATGCTTATGTGAAAAAGTTTTCAACAGATAAGCTCGAACCCAAATCGGAGAAGTGCGTCCTCATAGAATACCCAAAAGAAACTGTTGGGTACACCTTCTATCACAGATCTAAAGGCAAAACATTCGTTGCTAAAATGGATCCTTTCTAGAGAAGGAGTTTCTCTCGAAAGAAGTGAGTGGGAGGAAAGTAGAACTTGATGAGGTAATTGTACCTTCTCCCTTATTGGAAAGTAGTCAGTTCCAGTGATTCCTACACCAATTAGTGAGAAAGTTAATGATGATGATCATGAAACTTCAGATCAAGTTGCTACCAAACCTCGTAGGTCTTCCAGAGTAAGATCCGCACTAGAGTGGTACGGTAATCATGTTCGGAAGTCATGTTACTAGACCATGATGAACCTACGAACTATGAGGAAGCGATGATGAGCCCAGATTCATGAAATGGCTTGAGGCCATGAAATCTGAGATAGGCTCCATGTATGAGAACAAAGTATGGACTTTGATTGACTTGCTCTATGATCAGCAAGCCATGTTAAATAAATGGATCTTCAAGAGGAAGATGGACACCGATAGTAGTGTTACTATCTACAAAGCTCGACTTGTTGCAAAAGGTTTTCGACAAGTTCAAGGTGTTGAATACGATGAAATTTTCTCACTCGTAACGATGCTTAAGTCTATCTGAATCATGTTAGCAATTGCCACATTTTATGAAATCGGCAAATGGATGTCAAAACTGCATTCCTTAATGGATTTATTAAAGAAGAGTTGCATATGATGCAACCGTAAGGTTTTGTCAATCCTAAAGATGCTAACAAAATGTGCAAGCTCCAATGATCCATCTATGGACTGGTGCAAGCATCTCGAGTTGGAATATATGCTTGATGATTTGATCAAAGCATATGGTTTTATCTGACTTTTGGAGAAGCCTGTATTTACAAGAAAGTGAGTGGGAGCACTACAAAGATTTCGATAAGTATATGTGAATGACATATTGTTGATCGGAAATAATGTAGAATTATTCTGCAAAGCATAAAGGAGTGTTTGAAAGGAGTTTTTCAAAGAAAGACCTCGGTGAAGCTGCTTACATATTGAGCATCAAGATCTATAGAGACAGATCAAGGCGCTTGATAAGTTTTTCAATGAATACATACCTTGACAAGATTTTGAAGTAGTTCAAAATGGAACAGTCAAAGAAAAGTTCTTGCCTGTGTTACAAAGGTGTGAAATTGAGTAAGACTCAAATCCCGACCACGGCAGAAAATAGAAAAGAGAATGAAAGTCATTTCCTATGCCTCACCATAGGTTCTATAAAGTATGCTATGCTATGTACCGGACCTATTGTATACCTTGCTCTGAATTTGGCAAGGAGTACAATAGTGATCTAGGAGTAGATCATTTGGACATTGGTCAAGAACATCCTTAGTGAGGACTAAGGAAATATTTCTCGATTATGGAGGTGATAAAAGAGCCCGTCGTAAAGAGTTACATCGATGCAAGCTTTTTACACTAATCCAGATGACTCTAAGTCTCAATCTGGATACATATTGAAAGTGGGAGCAATTAGCTAGAGTAGCTCAGTGCAGAGCATTGTAGACATAGAATATTTGCAAAATAGATACGGCTCTGAATGTGACAGACCCGTTGACTAAGCTTCTCTCACGAGCAAAACATGATCATACCTTAGTACTCTTTGGGTGTTAATCACATAGCGATGTGAACTAGATTATTGACTCTAGTAAACCCTTTGGGTGTTGGTCACATGACGATGTGAACCATGGGTGTAAGGATCATTACTTTGTAATCTAGATTATTGACTCTAGTGCAAGTGGGAGACTGAAGGAAATATGCCCTAGAGGCAATAATAAAGTTATTATTTATTTCCTTATATCATGATAAATGTTTATTATTCATGCTAGAATTGTATTAACCGGAAACATAATACATGTGTGAATATATAGACAAACAGTATGTCACTAGTATGCCTCTACTAGACTAGCTTGTTAATCAAAGATGGTTATGTTTCCTAACCATGAACAAGGAGTTGTTATTTGATTAACAAGGTCACATCATTGGTTGAATGATCTGATTGACATGACCCATTCCGTTAGCTTAACACTTGATCGTTTAGTATGTTAATGCTTTCTTCATGACTCATACATGTTCCTATAACTATGAGATTATGCAACTCCGTTTACGGAGGAACACTTTGGTACTACCAAGCGTCCTGGCGTGGCTGGGTGATTATAAAGGAGTACTACAGTGTTTCCAAAGGTACTTGTTGGGTTGGCGTATTTGAGATTAGGTTTTGTCACTCCGATTGTCGGAGAGGTATCTCGAGCCTTCTCGGTAATACACATCACTTAAGCCTTGCAAGCATTACAACTAATGAGTTAGTTGTGAGATGATGTATTACGGAACGAGTAAAGAGACTTACCGTAACGAGATTGAACTAGGTATTGGATACCGACGATCGAATCTCGGGTAAGTAACATACCGATGACAAAGGGAACAACGTATGTCGTTATGCGGTTTGACCGATAAAGATCTTCAGTAGAATATGTAGGAACCAATATGGGCATCCAGGTTCCGCTATTGGTTATTGACCGAGAATGGTTCTAGGTCATGTCTACATAGTTCTCGAACCCGTAGGGTCCGCACGCTAACGTTTGATGACAGTTCATAATGAGTTTATAAGTATTGATGCACGAAGGTTGTTGAGTCCGGATGTGATCACGGACATGACGAGGAGTCTCGAAATGGTCGAGACATAAAGATTGATATATTGGAAGCCTACATTTGGACATCGGAAGTGTTCCGGTGAAATCGGGATTTTATCGAGTACCGGAGGTTACCGGAACCCCGGAGGTCAATGGGCCTTAATGGGCCATAGGAGAAGAGGAAGGGCAGCCCAAGGTGGGCTGCGCCCCCCCCCTCTAGTCCGAATAGGACAAGGAAGGGGGGGGCGGCGCCCCTTCCCCCTTCTCCCCTCCTCCAATCCTAGTCCAACTAGGAAAGGGGGGGGAGTCCTACTCCCGGTGGGAGTAGGACTCCTCCTTGCTTGCCTCCTATAGGGCGGCCACCTCCCCCTTGTCTCCTTTATATACGGGGGCAGGGGGCACCCCAAGACACACAAGTTGATCTACGGATCGTTCCTTAGCCGTGTGCGGTGCCCCCTTCCACCATATTCCACTTCGGTCATATCGTCGCGGAGCTTAGGCGAAGCCTGCGCGGAGAAGTCATATCGTCGCGGAGCTTAGGCGAAGCCCTGCGTCGGTGGAGCATCATCATCGTCCTGCGCCGTCGTCTTGTGGAACTCATCCCGACACTTTGCTGGATCGAGTCCGGGATCGTCATCGAGCTGAGCGTGTGCGAGAACTCGGAGGTGCCGTCGTTCGGTGCTTGGATCGGTCGGATCGTGAAGGCGTCGACTACATCAACAGCGTTGTTATAACGCTTCGCTTTCGGTCTCACGAGTGCGTGGACGAGACACTCTCCCCTCTCGTTGCTATGCCATCACCATGGTCTTGCGTGTACGTAGGAAATTTTTGAAATTACTACGTTCCCCAACACAAGCCTCCCCCTTGGCCGCCGCCCCCCGGGAGATCTCATCTCCCAGGGCTGGCGCCCCCCTAGGGGGCCTATATAAAGGGGGGAGGGAGGGCAGCCACACCCATGCACTTGGCGCCTCCCTTCCCCCTTGCTATACCTGTCCCTCCCGCAGACGCTTGGCGAAGCCCTGCCGGGATCCCTGCTGCATCCACCACCACGCCGTCGTGCTGCTGGATCTTCATCAACCTCTCCTTCTCCCTTGCTGGATCAAGAAGGAGGACACGTCTCCCTGACCGTACGTGTGTTGAACGCAGAGGTGCCGTCCGTTCGGCGCTAGGATCTCCGGTGATTTGGACCACGACGAGTACGACTCCCTCAACCCCGTTCTCTTGAATGCTTCCGCTCGATCTACAAGGGTATGTAGATGCACTCCTCTCTCTCGTTGCTAGATGAACTCAAAGATTGATCTTGGTGAAACCGTAGGAAATTTTTTATTTTCTGCAAGGTTCCCCAACAGTGGCTTCATGAGCTAGGTCTATGCGTAGTTCTCTTTGCACGAGTAGAACACAAATTTGTTGTGGGCGTAGATGTTGTCAACTTTCTTGCCACTACTAGTCTTATTTTGCTTCAGCGGTATTATGGGATGAAGCGGCCCGGACCGACCTTACACGTACGCTTACGTGAGACAGGTTCCACCGACTGACATGCACTAGTTGCATAAGGTGGCTAGCGGGTGTCTGTCTCTCCCACTTTAATTGGAGCGGATTCGATGAAAAGGGTCCTTATGAAGGGTAAATAGCAGTTGACAAATCACGTTGTGGTTTTTCGTAGGTAAGAAAACGTTCTTGCTAGAACCCTATTGCGGCCACGTAAAAGATGCAACAACAATTAGAGGACGTCTAACTTGTTTTTGCAGCAATTGCTTTGTGATGTGATATGGCCAAAAGTTGTGATGAATGATGAATGATATATTGTGATGTATGAGATCATGTTCTTGTAATAGGAATCACGACTTGCATGTCGATGAGTATGACAACCGGCAGGAGCCATAGGAGTTGTCTTAATTATTGTATGACCTGCGTGTCAATGATTTAACGCCATGTAATTACTTTACTTTATTGCTAAACCATTAGCCATAGTAGTAGAAGTAATAGTTGGCGAGCAACTTCATGGAGACACGATGATGGAGATCATGATGATGGAGATCATGGTGTCATGCCGGTGACGAAGATGATCATGGAGCCCCGAAGATGGAGATCAAAGGAGCTATATGATATTGGCCATATCATGTCACTACTGTTTAATTGCATGTGATGTTTATTATGTATATGCATCTTGTTTACTTAGAACGACGGTAGTAAATAAGATGATCCCTCATAATAATTTCAAGAAAGTGTTCCCCCTAACTGTGCGCCGTTGCGACAGTTCGTTGTTTCGAAGCACCACGTGATGATCGTGAAGGAAATATGCCCTAGAGGCAATAATAAAGTTATTATTTATTTCCTTATATCATGATAAATGTTTATTATTCATGCTAGAATTGTATTAACCGGAAACATAATACATGTGTGAATACATAAACCTACAGAGTGTCACTAGTATGCCTCTACTTGACTAGCTCGTTAATCAAAGATGGTTATGTTTCCTAACCATGAACAAGGAGTTGTTATTTGATTAATGGGATCACATCATTGGTTGAATGATCTGATTGACATGACCCATTCCATTAGCATAGCACCTGATCGTATAGTTTGTTGCTAGTGCTTTTCTTCATGACTTATACATGTTCCTATGACTATGAGATTATGCAACTCCCGTTTGCCGAGGAACACTTTGGGTGCTACCAAACGTCACAACGTAATCGGGTGATTATAAAGGTACATTACAGGTGTCTCCGAAGGTACATGTTGGGTTGGCATATTTGAGATTAGGATTTGTCACTCCGATTGTCGGAGAGGTATCTCTGGGCCCTCTCGGTAATGCACATCACATAAGCCTTGCAAGCATTGCAACTAAATGTGTTAGTTGTGAGATGATGTATTACGGAACGAGAAAAGAGACTTGCCAATGAACGAGATTGAACTAGGTATTGGATACCGACGATCGAATCTCGGGCAAGTAACATACCGATGACAAAGGGAACAACGTATGTTGTTATGCGGTCTGACCGATAAAGATCTTCGTAGAATATGTAGGAGCCAATATGGGCATCCAGGTCCGCTATTGGTTATTGACCGAGAGAGGTGTCTCGGTCATGTCTACATAGTTCTCGAACCCGTAGAATCCGCACGCTTAACGTTTCGATGGCGGTTATTATGAGTTTATATGATATTGATGTACGAAGGTTGTTGAGTCCCGGATGAGATCACGGACATGACGAGGAGTCTCGAAATGGTCGAGACATAAAGATTGATATATTGGAAGCCTATGTTTGGACTCGGAATCACTCCGGGTGAAATTGGGAATTTTACTAGAGTACAGGGGTTACGGAACCTCCGGGGGTCAATGGGCCTTGATGGGCCTTAGTGGGAAAGAGAAAGGGGGCCATAGTGCTGGCGCACCTTCCCCTTCCCTAGTCCTATTAGGACTAGGAGAAGAAGCTCTCTCTCTCTCTCTTCCCACTTGGGAAAACCTAGTTGGACTAGGATTGGGGGAATCCTACTCATAGTAGGAGTAGGAAACCCTGGTGCGCCTCCTCTCTCTGGCCGGCCAGCCCCTCCCCTTCCCTCCTTTATATACAAGGGCAGGGGGCACCCCATGACACACAAGTTGATCATTGAGATCGTTCCTTAGCCGTGTGCGGTGCCCCCTTCCACTAAACTACACCTCGAATATACCGTTGCGGAGCTTAGGCGAAGCCCTGCGCCGGTGGAACATCATCATCGTCCTGCCACGCGTCGTCTTGTGAAACTCTCCCTCAACACTCGGCTGGATCGGAGTTCGAGGGGCGTCATCGAGCTGAGCGTGTGCAGAACTTCGGATGTGCCGTCGTTCGGTACTTGGATCGGTTGGATCGGGAAGAAATCGACTACTTCCTCTACGTTGCGTCAACGCTTCCGTTGCTGGTCTCACGAGGGTGCGTAGACAACACTCTCATCTCGTTGCTATGCATCACCATGATCTTGCGTGATCGTAGGAAATTTTTGAAATTACTCGTTCCCCAACAGTGGCATCGAGCCTGGTTTTATGCGTTGATGTCATGTGCACGAGTAGAACACAAGTGAGTTGTGGACGATACAAGTCATCTGCCTACCAGCATGTCATACTTTGGTTCAGCGGTATTGTGAGATGAAGCGGCCCGGACCGACATTACAGCGTGACGCTTACGCGAGACTGGTTTCACCGCTCGAGCACTCGTTGCTTAAAGGTGACCGGCGGTGTCTGTCTCTCTCACTTTAGTTGAATCGAGTGTGACTCGCCCGGTCCTTGAGAAGATTAAAGCGGAGTCTATTTGACGAAATATCGTTGTGGTTATGATGCGTAGGTAAGAACGGTTCTTGCTCAGCCCGTAGCAGCCACGTAAAACTTGCAACAACAAAGTAGAGGACGTCTAACTTGTTTTTGCAGGGCATGTTGTGATGTGATATGGTCAAGGCGTGATGCTATATTTTATTGTATGAGATGATCATGTTTTGTAACGAGTTATCGGCAATGGCAGAAGCCATATGGTTGTCGCTTTATTGTATGAAATGCAAGCGCCATGTAATTGCTTTACTTTATCACTAAGCGGTAGCGATAGTCGTAGAAGCAATAGTTGGCGAGGCGACAACGATGCTACGATGGAGATCAAGGTGTCGCGCCCGGTGGCGATGGTGATCATGGCGATGCTTGGCGATGGAGATCACAAGCACAAGATGATGATGACCATATCATATCACTTATATTGATTGCATGTGATGTTTATCCTTTATGCATCTTATCTTGCTTTGATTGACGGTAGCATTATAAGATGATCTCTCACTAAAATTATCAAGAAGTGTTCTCCACAGTATGCACCGTTCGCGAAAGTTCTTCGTCTTTGAGACACCACGTGATGATCGGGTGTGATAGGCTCTACGTTCAAATACAACGGGTGCAAAACAGTTGCACACGCGAATACTCAGGTTAAACTTGACGAGCCTAGCATATAACAGATATGGCCTCGGAACACGGAGACCGAAAGGTCGGCGTGAATCATATAGTAGATATGATCAACATAGTGATGTTCACCATTGAAACTACTCCATCTCACGTGATGATCGGACATGGTTTAGTTGATTTGGATCACGTAATCACTTAGATGACTAGAGATGTCTATCTAAGTGGGAGTTCTTAAGTAATATGATTAATTGAACTTTAATTTATCATGAACTTAGTCCCGGTAGTATTTTGCAAATTATGTTGTAGATCAATAACTCGTGTTGTTGCTTCCCTATGCTTTTATATGTTTGTTTTGATATGTTCCTAGAAAATTGTGTTGAAAGATGTTAGTAGCAATGATGCGGATTTGATCCGTGATCTGAGGTTTATCCTCATTGCTGCCTGAAGAATTATGTCCTTAATGCACCGCTAGGTGACGGACCTATAGCAGGAGCGGATCTGGGCGTTATGAGCGTTTGGCTAGCTCAATATGATGACTACTTGATAGTTTAGTGCACCATGCTTAACGGCTTAGAATCGGGACTTCAAAGGCGTTTTGAGCGTCATGGACCATATGAGATGTTCCAGAGTTGAAGTTAATATTTCAAGCAAATACCGAGTTGAGAGATATGAAGTCTCCAACAAGTTCTATAGCTAAAGGATGAAGGAGAATCGCTCAACTAGTGAGCATGTGCTCAGATTATCCAGGTGCTTCAATCGCTTGAATCAAGTGGGAGTTAATCTTCCGATAAGATAGTGATTGATAGAATTCTCTAGTCACCATCACCAAGTTAGTAGAACTTCGTGATGAACTATAATATGCAAGGGATGACAAAAGTAATTCCCAAGCTCTTCGTGATGCTGAAATCGACGAAGGTAGAAATCAAGAAAAGAGCATCAAGTGTTGATGATTGACAAGACCACTAGTCTCAATGAAAAGGGCAAAGGGAAGAAGGGAACTTCAAAAGAGCGGCAAGCAAGTTGCTACTCGGTGAAGAAGCCCAAGTCTGGACCTAAGCACGAGACTAAGTGCTTTTGCTACAATGGAATTGGTCCTTTGAAGCGGAACTACCCCAAGTGTTTGGCGGATAAGAAGGATGGCAAAGTGAACAAAGATATATTTGATATACAGATTATTGATGTGTATTTTACTAGTGTTCATAGCAACCCCTCGATATTTGATACTGGTTCGGTTGCTAAGAGTAGTAACTCAAAGCGGGAGTTGCGAATGAATGAAACTAGTTGAAGGGAAGTGACGATGAGTGTTGGAAGTAGTTCCAAGATTGATATGATCATCATCGCACACTCCTATACTTTCGGGATTAGTGTTAAACCTAAATAAATGTTATTTGGCGTTTGCGTTGAACATGAATATGATTTGATCATGTTTATTGCGATCGATTATTCATTTAAAGTCAAAGAATAATTGTTGTTCTGTTTTAATGAATAAAACCTTCATGGTCATACACCCAATAAAATAGTTTGTTGGATCTCGATCGTAGTGATACACATATTCAAAATATAGATGCCAAAAGATGCAAAGTTAATAATGATAGTGCAATTTATTTGTGGCACTGCCGTTTGGGTCATATCGGTGTAAAGCGCATGAAGAAACTCCATAAAGATGGATTTTCGGAATCACTTGGTTATGAATCATTTGATGCTTGTGAACCGTGCCTTTTGGGCAAAATGAACTAAAACTCCGTTCTCCGGAACAATGGAACAAGCTACTAACTTATTGGAAATAATACATACCGATGTATGCGATCCAATGAGTGTTGATGCTCGTGGCAAGTATCGTTATTTTCTGACCTTCACAAGATGATTTGAGCAGATATGGGTATATCTACTTAATGAAACATTAGTCTGAAATATTTGAAAAGTTCAAAGAATTTCAGAGTGAAGTTGAAAATCATCGTAATAAGAAAATAAAGTTTCTACGATCTGATCGTGGAGGCGAATATTTGAGTTACGAGTTTGGTCTACAGTTGAAACAATGCGGAATAGTTTCGCAACTCACGCCACCCGGAACACCACAACGCAATGGTGTGTCCGAACGTCGTAATCGCACTTTACTAGATATGGTGCGATCTATGATGTATCTTACCGATTTACCACTATCGTTTTGGGGTTATGCATTAGAGACATCTGCATTCACATTTAATAGGGCACCATCTAAAATCCGTTGAGATGACACCGTATGAACTATGGTTTAGCGATAAACCTAAGTGTCGTTTCTTAAAGTTTGGAGTTGTGATGCTTATGTGAAAAGTTTTCACCGATAAGCTCGAACCCAAATCGGAGAAGTGCATCTTCATAGAATACCCAAAGGAAACTGTTGGGTACACCTTCTATCACAGATCCGAAGGCAAGTTTTTCGTTGCTAAGATGGATCCTTTCTAGAGAAGAAGTTTCTCTCGAAAGAAGTGAGTGGGAGGAAAGTAGAACTTGATGAGGTAATTGTACCTTCTCCATTATTGGAAAGTAGTTCATCACGAAATCAGTTCGGTGATTCCTACACCAATTAGTGAGGAAGTTAATGATGATGATCATAAAACTTCAGATCAAGTTGCTACCAAACCTAGTAGGTCTTCGAGTAAAATCCGCACAGTGGTATGGTAATCATGTTCGGAAGTCATGTTACTAGACCATGATGAACCTCGAACTATGAGGAAGCGATGATGAGCCCAGATTCCGCGAAATGGTTTGAGACCATGAAATCTGAGATGGGATCCATATATGAGAACAAAGTGTGGACTTTGATGGAGTTGCCCGATGATCGGCAAGCCATATTATATAAATGGATCTTCAAGAGGAAGACAGATCTTGATAGTAGTGTTACTATCTACAAAGTTCGACTTGTCGCAAAAGGTTTTCGACAAGTTCAAGGTGTTGACTACAAATGAGATTTTCTCAAGCAGGCGATTCTTAAGTCTGTCCGAATCATGTTAGCAATTGCCACATTTTATGAAATCTGGCAAATGGATATCAAAACTACATTCTTTAATGGATTTATTAAAGAAGAGTTGTATATGATGCAACCAGAAGTTTTTGTCAATCCTAAAGGAGCTAACAAAATGTGCAAGCTCCAATGATCCATCAATGGACTGGTGCAAGCATCTCGGAGTTGGAATATACGCTTTGATGTGTTGATCAAAGCATATGATTTTATCTGAGACTTTTGGAAAGGCCTGTATTTACAAGAAAGTGAGTGGGAGCACTACAGCATTTCGATAAGTATATGTGAATGACATATTGTTGATCGGAAATAATGTAGAATTATTCTGCAAAGCATAAAGGAGTGTTTGAAAGGAGTTTTTAAAGAAAGACCTCGGTGAAGCTGCTTACATATTGAGCATCAAGATCTATAGAGATAGATCAAGACGCTTGATAAGTTTTTCAATGAATACATACCTTGACAAGATTTTGAAGTAGTTCAAAATGGAACAGTCAAAAAAAGAGTTCTTGCCTGTGTTACAAGGTATGAGATTGAGTAAGACTCAAAACCCGACCACGGCAGAAGATAGAAAGAGAATGAAAGTCATTCCCTATGCATCAGCCATAGGTTCTATAAAGTATGTCATGCTGTGTACCAGATCTATTGCATACCCTACCACTAAGATTGGCAAGGGAGTGCAATAGAGATCTAGGAGTAGATCAATGGACAGCGGTCAAAATTATCCTTAGTAGAATAAGGATATATTTCTCGATTATGGAAGTGAAAAAGGTTAAATAAGTAAAGGTTACGTCGATGCAAGTTTTAACACTAATCTAGATGACTCGAGTCTCAATCTGGATACATATAGAAAGTGGGAGCAATTAGCTAGAGTAGCTCCGTGCGAGCATTGTAGACATAGAAATTTGCAAAATACTTACGGCTCTGAATGTGATGCACCCGTTGACTAAAATTATCTCACAAGCAAAACATGATCACACCTTAGTACTCTTTGGGTGTTAATCACATAGCGATGTGAACTAGATTACTGAATCTAGTAAACCCTTTGGGTGTTGGTCACATGTCGATGTGAACTATGGGTGTTAACCACATATAGATGTGAACTATTGATGTTAAATCACATGGCGATGTGAACTAGATTATTGACTCTAGTGCAAGTGGGAGACTGAAGGAAATATGCCCTAGAGGCAATAATAAAGTTATTATTTATTTCCTTATATCATGATAAATGTTTATTATTCATGCTAGAATTGTATTAACCGGAAACATAATACATGTGTGAATACATAAACCTACAGAGTGTCACTAGTATGCCTCTACTTGACTAGCTCGTTAATCAAAGATGGTTATGTTTCCTAACCATGAACAAGGAGTTGTTATTTGATTAACGGGATCACATCATTGGTTGAATGATCTGATTGACATGACCCATTCCATTAGCATAGCACCGATCGTATAGTTTGTTGCTAGTGCTTTTCTTCATGACTTATACATGTTCCTATGACTATGAGATTATGCAACTCCCGTTTGCCGAGGAACACTTTGGGTGCTACCAAACGTCTGGCGTAATCGGGTGATTATAAAGGTACATTACAGGTGTCTCCGAAGGTACATGTTGGGTTGGCATATTTGAGATTAGGATTTGTCACTCCGATTGTCGGAGAGGTATCTCTGGCCCTCTCGGTAATGCACATCACATAAGCCTTGCAAGCATTGCAACTAAATGTGTTAGTTGTGAGATGATGTATTACGGAACGAGAAAAGAGACTTGCCAAGATGTGAGATTGAACTAGGTATTGGATACCGACGATCGAATCTCGGGCAAGTAACATACCGATGACAAAGGGAACAACGTATGTTGTTATGCGGTCGACCGATAAAGATCTTCGTAGAATATGTAGGAGCCAATATGGGCATCCAGGTCCGCTATTGGTTATTGACCGAGAGGTGTCTCGGTCATGTCTACATAGTTCTCGAACCCGTAGGGTCCGCACGCTTAACGTTTCGATGGCGGTTATTATGAGTTTATATGATATTGATGTACGAAGGTTGTTGAGTCCCGGATGAGATCACGGACATGACGAGGAGTCTCGAAATGGTCGAGACATAAAGATTGATATATTGGAAGCCTATGTTTGGACTCGGAATCACTCCGGGTGAAATTGGGAATTTTACCGAGTGCAGGGGTTACGGAACCTCCGGGGTCAATGGGCCTTGATGGGCCTTAGTGGGAAAGAGAAAGGGGCCATAGTGCTGGCGCACCTTCCCCCTTCCCTAGTCCTATTAGGACTAGGAGAAGGCGCCCTCTCTCTCTCTCTTCCCACTTGGGAAAACCTAGTTGGACTAGGATTGGGGGAATCCTACTCCTAGTAGGAGTAGGAAACCTGGTCGCCTCCTCTCTGGCGGCCAGCCCCTCCCTTCCCTCCTTTATATACAAGGGCAGGGGCACCCCATGACACACAAGTTGATCATTGAGATCGTTCCTTAGCCGTGTGCGTGCCCCTTCCACTAAACTACACCTCGAATATACCGTTGCGGAGCTTAAGCGAAGCCCTGCGCCGGTGGAACATCATCATCGTCACCACCCGTCGTCTTGTGAAACTCTCCCTCAACACTCGGCTGGATCGGAGTTCGAGGGGCGTCATCGAGCTGAGCGTGTGCAGAACTTCGGAGGTGCCGTCGTTCGGTACTTGGATCGGTTGGATCGGGAAGAAGTACGACTACTTCCTCTACGTTATGCGTCAACGCTTCCGTTGCTGGTCTCACGAGGGCGTAGACAACACTCTCATCTCGTTGCTATGCATCACCATGATCTTGCGTGATCGTAGGAAAATTTTTGAAATTACTACGTTCCCCAACAGATCGGGTGTGATAGATTCTAACGTTCACATACAACGGGTGTAAGACAAATTTATACATGCAAAACACTTAGGTTAACTTGACAAGCCTAGCATGTACAGACATGGCCTCGGAACACAGAGACCGAAAGGTCGAACATGAGTCGTATGGAAAATACGATCAACATGGAGATGTTCACCGATGATGACTAGTCCGTCTCATGTGATGATCGGACACGGCCTAGTCGACTCGGATCATGTAACACTTAGATGACTAGAGGGATGTATAATCTGAGTGGGAGTTCTTTAAATAATTTTATTAGATGAACTTAACTATCATGAACTTCGTCTAAAAATCTTTGCAAAAATGTCTTGTAGATCAAATGGCCAACGCTCATGTCAACATGAACTTCAACGCGTTCCTAGAGAAAACCAAGCTGAAAGATGATGGCAACAACTACACGGACTGGGTCCGGAACCTGAGGATCATCCTCATAGCTGCCAAGAAAGATTATGTCCTAGAAGCACCGCTAGGTGAAGCACCAATCCCAAAGAACCAAGACGTTATGAACGCTTGGCAGTCTCGTGCTGATGATTACTCCCTCGTTCAGTGCGACATGCTTTACAGCTTAGAACCGGGGCTCCAAAAGCGTTTTGAGAAACATGGAGCATATGAGATGTTCGAAGAGTTGAAAATGGTTTTCCAAGCTCATGCCCGGGTCGAGAGATATGAAGTCTCCGACAAGTTCTTCAGCTGTAAGATGGAGGAAAATAGTTCTGTCAGTGAGCACATACTCAAGATGTTTGGGTTGCACAACCGCTTGACTCAAGCTGGGTGTTAATCTCCCGAATGACGCGGTCATTGACAGAATCCTTCAGTCGCTTCCACCGAGCTACAAGAGCTTTGTGATGAACTTCAATATGAAGGGGATGGAAAAGACCATTCCCGAGGTATTTTCAATGCTGAAGTCAGCGGAGGTAGAAATCAAGAAGGAACATCAAGTGTTGATGGTCAATGAACCCACTAAGTTCAAGAAGGGCAAGGGTAAGAAGAACTTCAAGAAGGACGGCAAAGATGTTGCCGCGCCTGGTAAGCTAGTTGCTGGGAAGAAGTCAAAAAATGGACCCAAGCCTGAGATTGAGTGCTTTTATTGCAAAGGGAAGGGTCACTGGAAGCGGAACTGCCCCAAATACTTAGCGGACAAGAAGGCCGGCAACACTAAAGGTATATGTGATATACATGTAATTGATGTGTACCTTACCAGTACTCGTAGTAACTCCTAGGTATTTGATACCGGTGCCGTTGGTCATATTTGTAACTCAAAGCAGGAGCTGCGAAACAAGCGGAGACTGGCGAAGGACGAGGTGATGATGCACGTCGGGAATGGTTCCAAGGTCGATGTGATCGCCGTCGGCGCGCTACCTCTACATTTACCCACGGGATTAGTTATAAACCTCAATAATTGTTATTTAGTGCCAGCTTTGAGCATGAACATTGTATCTGGATCTCGTTTAATACGAGATGGATACTTATTTAAATCCGAGAATAATGGTTGTTCTATTTATATGAGAGATATGTTTTATGGTCATGCCTCGATGGTCAACGGTTTATTCTTAATGTGTAACACCCCGGATGTAACTTTCCGTATTTGTAACTCCAACTCTTGCCATTTTCGGCATTGTGATATGATATTCCCTCCGTGGTTGGGTTTTTCTTCATTTTTGCATTTTGTCCATGTCATGCATCTCATATCATGTCATCATGTGCATCGCATTCGCATACGTGTTCGTCTCATGATTCCGAGCATTTTCCCCGTTGTCCGTTTTGCAATCCGGCACTCCTATGTCCCCCGGCGTCCCCTTTTACATTTTTCCGTGAGCGGGTACTAAACTTTCTCGGAATGGACCGAGGTTTGTCAAGTGGTCTTGGTACACCACCGGTAGACCACCTGTCAAGTTTCGGGTCATTTGGAGCTCGTTTGGTACTCCAATGGTTAACCGTTCTCTCGCAAAGGCCTCTTTTAAGTTGCAGCCAAACACCCCTACAAAACAGCCCAATAACCCATCTAAGTCATTTCCATGCTCTCCGTCGTTCGATCACGATCGTGTGGGCGAAAACCGCACCTCATTTGGAGCTTCCTAGCTCCTTCTACCTATATATATGCATCTCCCCTCAAATCCGGATCCGAAACCCTAGCCCCGCTCCTCCGCGCTGACACGTCTGTCCACTACGGACGAAACCCGCCGCCGCCCAGACGAACAGCGCGCGCCACATGGCGCCCGGCCGCCCGCCGCCGCCCAGCCCTTTGGCCAGCGGGGCCCCGTGGCCCGTCGCCCGCCGCGCCCCTCCCGTCCGCCGCCGCCTCGCGTCCGCCGTCGCCCTCCGCCGCCTCGGCGCCGCCGTCGCCACCACACAGCGCCGCCGCCGCCCGCCCGCCACCAGCAGCTCAGCCACCGCCGCCAGCGCCAGCCGCCCGCGCCCGTCTTGCCGCCGCCCCGCGCGCGCCCCCGGCCAGCCGCGCCCGGCAGCCTCTCCTCTCCTCCGCCGCCGTCCCGGCCCTCCTTCTTCCGCTCCGGCCGCCGCCTCGGGTCGTGCGCGCTCCGGATCTGAGATCCACCGCGGTTGACTTTTTCCCCTTCCCCGAATCCTCTATGTCATTAGTCTGTGATGTTTTTGTTGCATTTTCATCATGCCATAACTTTGCACCTGTAGCTCCGTTTCGTGCGTGTAATATGTCAAAATGTTCGACTCGAAGAGTAGATCATTTCATTACATTTCGTCATTTTCATTTGAGCTCATATTGATGCCCGAAATTCTATTGGAAGAGGCCTATGTGATGTTAGTTTCTGTTTCTTAACAGAACTTGCACTTTTGTCATTTTTGCCATGATTGATGTGTGCATCCTATGAACTTGAGTCCTACATGTGTTTTGTAATATGCCATGCCATCATTAAAGGGGTGTATGCCATGTATTTTTGTGATCTCTGTGGTGACTACCACAAGCATGCAAACTAGGCTTCATGATGTTGCTGATTTCAGCCCCTGTTTTGCTGATATTTTTATGCCATGTTAACTTGATGCTACAGAGAGTTCCATGCATATTTTGAGATACTTCAGTAAGGATGTTTTGAACATATGGTTATCCTCTATCCATCAATGCCCTTGTTTGCAACTATGGAGTGCTATAGCTTGAGTCAATTGAGCTCTACTTATGCTATAAAATGTTTCCTGGCAGATTGTTTACATGTTATTCAATTTTGCCAAGGTTGTTGTAGTTGATCCGTGCATGCTATGATGTTGTTCTTGCCATGTATAGATTCTATGACATGTCTTCTTAATGGATGTATGCTTAGCTTATCATGAAATGCTCTGTAGTGAGTGCATCGAGCTCACGAAGATGCCTACATAATTCTGTCAATGTCATGCCCTGTTTCCTGAAATCTGTAACGAAACTTGCTATATTGACATGGGTGTTATTTTATTTTCTGATCCTTTTTGGCTCATGGTCAGTAAGGGACTTTTGTTCTATTCTTTGAGTAGATTCATGCCATGCCATGTTTTGCTATTATAAGTTCCTGTAGCATGTTGTTTTCTTGCTCGGAACATTGCTTCCTGATGCTGATTTCTGCCATGTTCAGTATTTTCTCTAAGTCTGTGAAGCTGATATATTTTGTACTTTTTCCATGCTTGTTTGGACCTGTTATGTTGTGATTTAGCCGTAGCTCAGTGTTCATCTTTTGTCAAGCATCTTGAGTAGATCACTGCCATATACTTTGTTGGTACGTTTGGGTGCAGTAGCTTAATTTCTTGTTGCTTGCTAAGTGGTATCATGCTGTTAATGGCAGATTTGCGTCATTCTTGTTTTGCTTGTCATTTGCAAACCGTGCATCCGATTCCGGTGATCTTTATATCGATTTCAACCGAAATCATCTCACCTTTCCAGCAGCATACTTGGTTTTCCATGTTGATGCCTGGTTCATCATTGTCCTTCCGGAGCACGCATACGCATTGCATATCACATCTCGCATATCATGCCATGTTTTGCATCATGTTGCTTGTGCATTGCTCCGTGATTTATTGTGGTTGCTTTGCTTGTGTTCTTGCTTTGGGTAGAGCCGGGAGACGAGTACGTGAACGAGGAACCTGTTGAGAACGCTTACGAGGATCAAGCTTTCGACAACTCTGAGAACTTTGCAGGCAAGATGACCATACCCTCGAAATCACTTCTATCTTTGCTTGCTAGATGCTCGCTCTTTTGCTATGCCTATGCTACGATGCCTATCACTTGCTTATCATGCCACCTATATTGCCATGTCAAACCTCTAACCATCCTTTCCTAGCAAACCGTTGATTGGCTATGTTACCGCTTTGCTCAGCCCCTCTTATACCGTTGCTAGTTGCAGGAGAAGATGAAGTTTGTTCCTTGTTGGAACATGGAGATGTTGTTCCTTGTTGGAACATGTTTACTTGTTGGGATATCACAATATATATCTGCTATAATTAATGCATCTATATACTTGGTAAAGGGTGGAAGACTCGGCCTTATGCCTGGTGTTTTGTTCCACTCTTGCCGCCCTAGTTTCCGTCATACCGGTGTTATGTTCCTTGATTTCGCGTTCCTTACATGGTTGGGTGATTTATGGGACCCCCTTGACAGTTCGCTTTGAATAAGACTCCTCCAGCAAGGCCCAACATTGGTTTTACCATTTGCCACCTAAGCCTTTTCCCCGGGTTTCCATGAGCCGAGGGTCATCTTTATTTTAACCCCGGACGGTGCTCCTTGAGTGCTGGCCCGAATCGAGCTACTGCAGGCCACCAGGGAAACTTCGAGGCTTGGTTTTACTCGTAGCTAGTCTCATCCGGATGTGCCACGAGAACGAGATATGTGCAGCTCCTATCGGGTTTTGTCGGCTGTCAGGCGGCTTTGCTGGTCTTGTTTTATTGCCGTCGAAATGTCTTGTAGTCCGGATTCGAGACGATCGGGTCTTCCCGGTAGAAGGAATATCCTTTGTTGACCGTGAGAGCTTATAATGGGCTAAGTTGGGACACCCTGCAGGTATTATCTTTCAAAGCCGTGCCCGCGGTTATGAGGCAGATGGGAATTTGTTAATGTCGGTTGTAGAAAACCGAAGTCGACCTCAATTAAAATACACATCAACGCGTGTGTAACCGTGATGGTCTCTTCTCGGAGTCAGGAAGTGAACACGGTGTTGGAGTTATGCTTGCGTAAGTAGTTCAGGATCACTTCTTGATCGCTACTAGCTTCACGACCGTGCTTTGCTTCTCTTCTCGCTCTCTTTTGCGAATGTAGCCACCATATATGCTAGTCGCTTGCTGCAGCTCCACCTCACAACTCTGTCCTTCCTATAAGCTTAAATAGTCTTGATCTCGCGGTGTGAGATTGCTGAGTCCCGTGACTCACAGATTCTACCAAAACAGTTGCAGGTGCCGGCGATGCGGTCAGATGGCGCAACCGAGCTCAAGTGGGAGTTCGACGAGGCGTGGTCGTTACTATGTGTCTTTTCCTGATGATCGTAGTGGAGCCCAGTTGGGACGATCGAGGATTTGTGTAGCATTTGGGGTAGTCTTCTTTTATTTTGGTTCCGTAGTCGGACCTTGAGTGTAATCTGGATGATGGATGTTTATTTATGTATTGTGTGAAGTGGCATTGTAAGCCAACTATGTATCTCTTTCCTTATGTATTACATGGGTTGTGTGAAGATTACCTCACTTGCGACATTGCTTTCAATGCGGTTATGCCTCTAAGTCGTGCTTCCGACACGTGGGAGATATAGCCGCATCGAGGGCGTTACAAGTTGGTAATCGAGCCATCCCGACTTAGGAGCCCTGCTGATTGTTTCTTTGGCGTTGTTGAGTCTAGAACAAAAATGTTTTGAGTCTTAGGATTATATATATCGGAGAGTAGGATTCTTTTTACTCCCAGGTCCTTAAATCGCTCTGGTGATGTCTCTGGCGTAGAAGTTTTGACTCTTCTCTCCTCAAATTTCACTAAATTTTTTTAGGATCACGCGGGTATCTTGGAATCGTTCGATGGTTTTGTGGCGAGAACATTGTTCTTGGTGCCTCGACATTTAGGGGTTGTGGCGGTGTCCGGGGAGTTGAGCTCCGAGGTGTTGTTGTCACAATTTTATCGTTCTGATTCGGAATACGAGCTTTGCCGACATCGAAATCTCTTTTGTACAGTTGTTGGTGAGATAACCCGATAACCCGATGTTAGGGCGAGCTCGGGAGTATTGCCATGACTTCGTATAACGGATGCTTTTGAAGGTCGAGGTACCACGATTTCGAAGGTTTCTTGGTTATGTGTTGACGGATGGATACAATTGGATCTAGGTATTGTTAGTTTGGGTGATATATTTTGTGTCCCTGTATCCCCAACACCAGATTGCATAACCGAAAGTTTCGGAGTTTATAGGTGGGATTCAAGTAGCTCCTAGCATTTCTTCCCTTGAGATATTTGGTTTGTGATTGGGTAATCCTTACCACTTATTTGTTCGATCGTACCTTGTTATTTTTTCATCAACCCTTAATCAAGTGGCTTCTCACCTTAATGGACGTGTGATGTTAGCTTTTGGAATTCATTCGTTCATCCTTGTTCGAATGTTTATTGTGAAGACTATATGTTGCAATTTCTATCCGTTGATTCTACTTGTCTATCTGTCTATCAAGTGCTAACGGATGTCACCCTCTTCAGGATGGCTCCGCCAACGCGTCTGAATCCGGAACACAATGATGGGAGTCAGTCGAACCCTCCACCTCCACCTCCGCCTCCGGAGGCATGGCAAGCTATCATGGTAGCCACCAATGCCAATGCTCAGATGATTTTGCAACTCTTGCAAGAGCGTACCCAAGGGCAAGGCAATCAAGGAAATCAAGGCCAAGGCAACAACCAGCCGCACTTTGCTACCCTCAATCAGTTCCTCGCAAATCAGCGAAGTCTTTCGGTTTACGTATCGAGGCCACGAGACGCCGACGATTGGCTTGTGGACATCTGCAAACATTTTGAATGTAGCAATATCGGACACGAGGACTTTGTCAAGTTTGCTGCGTTTCAACTCAAGGACCAAGCTCTTTGAGTAGTACCAGCAATACAAAGATTCGAGAGGAGGTCGTGTCATTACAGGATGAGTTCGGCGAGACTTGAGCTCACCACATTCAAAAGTGTTGTTGAGAGCAAGCGTGAGGAGTTCCGCAATCTCAAGCAAGGCAACATGTCGTGTATCAATACAATATCCAGTTCGAGAACTTCGCTCGCCCGCTAAGCAAGGCGTCCACGATGAAAAGAGTATGATCTATCAATTCAGAGGTGGTCTCGAGAAAGATCTGCAATTAGCTCTCGTGCTTTTTGAGCGAGAAAAGTATGATGAATTCTACAACATGGCATCAAGCAAGAAGCTGCCCAGCTCAAATGTGAGGCTTCTAAGAAGAGAATCGGGGATGCAGTTCGGTCTTCTTCTTCCTCTCAAGTGGCAGCTAAGCAACAGAAGTTCTACCTTCCTCCTCCTCCGTTTAAATCGGCCTTATCGTGAGAAGAACTCAGGTGGTCGTGGATCTTCCCACCCGCCCAACCTAGGCTATCGAACAAGTCTAATTCTCAAGCTCCAAGGTCAAATGCTCCTTACCACCGTCCGCTCTCGGAGGTGACTTGCAACAAGTGTCGTGCAGAAAGGTCACTATGCGAACAAGTGCTTCAACCAAAGCGCCTTCGCCTCCTCCTCTGTGAAATCTTCCAGCAATGCAAAGGTCAAGCATAATCCCAAGTCTGCAAAGGTGAACATGATGAATGCAGCGCAAGCGAAGGATTCTTCCGATGTGATTATGGGTAATCTTCCAGTTAATGATATTCCTGCAAAAGTTTTATTTGATACTGGTGCATCGCATTCTTTCATGTCATATCCTTTTGCATCGAAGCACAATTTTGACACAGAGGCATTACCTAGAGCTATGCAAGTTATTTCTCCGGCTAAGCGTTTGAGCTCTAGCATGATGGTTCCCAATGTCGGTATCAAGATGGGCGATTATAGATTTCTGGCTAAACCAATTGTCCTTGGTGACTCGGATATTGATC
This sequence comes from Aegilops longissima, assembly GCA_021605205.1. NCBI lineage: Eukaryota > Viridiplantae > Streptophyta > Magnoliopsida > Poales > Poaceae > Aegilops > Aegilops longissima. The sequence goes on from CM038676.1 coordinate 67,133,261, forward strand.
TTATTCTCGGGATGGACTGGCTTTCTCAAAGACAAAGCTCAGCTTGATTGTGCTGCCGGGAAATTCAATTGACTCACTCTTCTAATGATGTGATCATCTATGCGCTCGTGATGAAACCATTCGGTTGTTTTCTCTCAATGAGAAGGCGAATTGGATGCTATCTCTCGATTCGATCGTTTGTGAGTACCAAGATGTCTTTCGGAAGAGCTTCGGGTATGCCTCCTCATCGGCGATTGAGTTCGTTATCGATCTTGAGCCTGGCACTGAACCCATTTGCAAGTTTCCATACAAGCTTGGACCTAATGAGCTGAAGGAATTGAAGAAGCAGCTCGATGAACAAGAGCGTCTGGGTTTGATCAGACCGAGTTCATCTCCTTGGGGTTGTGGTGTTCTTTTCGTCCAGAAGAAGGATGGCACGGACCGACTTTGCGTCGATTACCGTCCATTGAATAAGAAGACAATCAAGAACAAGTATCCACTTCCCAACATCAATGAGCTTTTCGAGCAACTCAAAGGTGCTAAAGTGTTCTCCAAGCTTGACCTTCGTATGGGTTATCATCAGATTCACATTTGTGAACAAGATATTCCCAAGACAGCATTCAGAACAAGCTTTGGTTCTTATGAATACACTGTCATGTCTTTCGGCCTTGTCAATGCTCCTCCAACATTCTCTCGAATGATGAACTTCATCTTCAACCCCTACACCAATGAATTCGTCTTGGTCTATCTTGATGATATTTTGGTCTTCTCCAAGAATAAGAAGGATCATGCCAAACATTTGCGATTGGTGCTAGACAAGCTCAGAGAACATCAATTCTATCTAAGTTTTCCAAATGTGAATTTTGGCTTGATGAAGTTCTTTACCTTGGCCATATCATCTCCCCAAGGGCATCGCTATTAACCCGAGAAGGTGTCTACAGCCAGAATTGGGAACCTCCTCGTAATGTCAAAACTTCGCGTTTTCTTGGTCTTGCAAGCTATTGCCGAAGATTCATTGAGAACTTCTCTAAGATTACAAAGCCTCTTTCTAACCTCCTCCATAAGCATGTGAAGTATGTCTGGTCTCCTGAGTGTGACGTTGCTTTCAATACTCTCAAAGAGAAACTCGTCACAGCTCTGTCTTGACTCCTCTGATGAATCCAAGCCATTGAAGTTTTCTGTGATGCTTCTCTTCAAGGTCTCGGTCTGTGTTAATGCAAGAGAAGAGAGTTGTGGCCTATACCTCTCGTCACCGAAGCCCAACGAAAAGAACTACCCCACTCACGATCTTGAGTTGGCGGCGTTGTCCATGCATTAATAACTTGGAGACATCTCTTGTTGGGAAGGAAAGTGGACATATTCACCGATCACTTGAGCCTCAAGTATATCTTCACTCAACCCAACCTCAACCTCGAGGCAGACTCGATGGGTGAAATGATTCAAGAGTACAACCCAAGTATTGAATATACTCGGGCAAGGCCAATGTGATTGCAGATGCTTTGAGCGGGAAGGCTTCTGCAATAGTTTAATCCTCAAGCCCTTCCAACGGATCTCTGTGAAGCTTTCCATAAGCTGAATCTTCAAGTTGTTCCTCAAGGCTTTCTTGCAAACCTCATAGTCTCTCCTACTTTGGAAGATCAGATTCGTGAGGCTCAACTCCTGGATACCATGGTGAAAAAGGTGAAGCGTGGTATCGACAAGGGCATTTCAAATACAAGTGCTTCCACATTGATGACAAAATACTCTTTTCTTCAAGGACGGATTGTGGTTCCAAAGGGTGATCTCGTAAAGTCATTATGAGCGAGGCACACAATTCCCTTCTATCCATTCATCCCGAAATGCGAAGATGTACCATGACCTCAAGCAGTCATATTGGTGGACTCGAATGAAGCGAGAAATTGCTCAATTCGTGAATGAGTGTGATGTCTGCGAGAAGAGTGAAAGCGAACACCAACGACCAGCTGGTCTCCTCCAACCTCTTGCTATTCCGAATGGAAGTTTGATCATATCGAGATGGACTTTATGACTGGATTTCCTAAGTCCAAGCGTGGAAATGATGCTATCTTCGTTGTCATTGACAAGCTTACTAAAGTGGCTCATTTTCTTCCTATCAAAGAATCTATCACAGCAGCTCAGTTGGCAAAGCTATACACATCCAGGATTGTCTCCTTGCACGGCATTCCACAATTGATCTCTTGAGACCGTGGCAGCATCTTCACCTCCAAGTTTTGGGATTCTTTTGAAGGCCATGGGCACCAACATTCGTTTCAAAGACAGCTTTCCATCCTCAAACAAGTGGCCAAGTCGGCGAGTCAATCAAATCCTTGAAGATATGCTCGGGGCTTGTGTCATTTCCTTGGTATGAAGTGGGAAGATTGTCTTCCATATGCGAGTTCTCCTACAACAACAGCTTCCAAGCGAGTTCGGGCAAGGCCCCATTCGAAATTCTCTATGGCGAAAAGTGCGTACCCTCTCAATTGGTCCGAGACAGGTGAGCGCCAACTTCTTGGCAACGACTTGATCACGAAGCGAAGATATGTGCAAAGTCATTCGTGAGAATCTCAAAGCCGCGCAATCGCGAGAAAAGCTATTATGATGACAAGCACCGTGATGTGGCTTTTGAAATTGGAGACCATGTCTACCTCGCGTCTCTCAATGAAAGGCACTCGTCGCCCGGTATCAAAGGGAAGCTTGCCCCTAGATCGTGGGTCCTTTCAAGATCATTGGCAAAAGAGGCGATCTCAGCTATCAACTTGAGCTTCCGTCCAACTTCGCGAACGTGCACGATGTGTTTCATGTGTCACAGCTTCGCAAGTGCTTCAAGACTCCTGAGCGCACCATCAACTTCGAAGAAATCGACCTCCAAGAAGATCTCTCTTATCATGAGCACCCCGTTGCTATTCTTGAAGAAACCGAGCGCAAGACTCGCAACAAGTCAATCAAATTCCTGAAAGTGAAGTGGTCACACCATTCCGACCGAGAAGCCACCTGGGAGCGCGAGGATCACCTCCATTCCGAATATCCGGAGTTCTTTCAGTCCTAGATCTCAGGACGAGATCCTCTTGTAGTGGTGGAGTGTTGTAACACCCCGGATTTAACTTTCCGTATTTGTAACTCCAACTCTTGCCATTTTCGGCATTGTGATATGATATTCCCTCCGTGGTTGGGTTTTTCTTCATTTTTGCATTTTGTCCATGTCATGCATCTCATATCATGTCATCATGTGCATCGCATTCGCATACGTGTTCGTCTCATGATTCCGAGCATTTTCCTGTTGTCCGTTTTGCAATCCGGCACTCCTATGTCCCCCGGCGTCCCCTTTACATTTTTCCGTGGCGGTACTAAACTTTCTCGGAATGGACCGAGGTTTGTCAAGTGGCCTTGGTACACCACCGTAGACCACCTGCCAAGTTTGGTCATTTGGAGCTCGTTTGGTACTCAGCAGTTAACCGCACTCTCGCAAGGCCTCTTTTAAGTTGCAGCCAAACACCCTCCAAAACAGCCCAATAACCCATCTAAGTCATTTCCATGCTCTCCGTCGTTCGATCACAATCGTGTGGTAAAAACCGCACCTCATTTGGAGCTTCCTAGCTCCTTCTACCTATATATATGCATCTCCCTCCAAATCCGGATCCGAAACCCTAGCCCGCTCCTCCAGCTACGGACACGTCCGATCCGCGCGGACGAAACTCCCTGCCGCCGCCCGGACGAACCACACGCCGCCACGTGGCGCCCGGCCGCCAGCGCCGCCGCCAGCCGCTTGCCCGCGGGGCCCCAGCGGCCCGTCTGCAGCGCCCAGCGCCCGCTCCCGTCCGCCGCCGCCTCGCGTCCGCCGTCGCCCTCCGCCGCCTCGGCGGCCGCCGTCGCCACCACAGCGCCGCCGCCGCCCGCCCGCCCACCATGCCCGCCCACCGCCGCCATGGCCCGGCGCCGCCAGCCCAGCGCCTCGCCGCCGCGCCGCCCGGCCCGCGCCCGGCAGCCTCTCTCTCCTCCGCCGCCGTCCCGGCCCTCCTTCTTCCGCTCCGGCCGCCGCCTCGGTCGCAGTGCTCGGATCTGAGATCCACCACGGTTGACTTTTTCCCCTTCCCCGAATCCTCTAAGTCATTAGTCTGTGATGTTTTTGTTGCATTTTCATCATGCCATAACTTTGCACCTGTAGCTCTGTTTCGTGCGTGTAATATGTCAAAATGTTCGCCCCGAAGAGTAGATCATTTCATTCCATATCATCATTTTCATTTGAGCTCATCTTGTTGCCCGAAATGCTGTTGGAAGAGGGCTACGTGATGTTAGTTTCTGTTTCTTAACAGAACTTGCACTTTTGTCATTTTTGCCATGATTGATGTGTGCATCCTATGAACTTGAGTTCTACATGTGTTTTGTAATATGCCATGCCATCTTTACAGGGGTGTATGCCATGTATTTTTGTGATCTCTGTGGTGACTAGCACAAGCATGCAAACTAGGCTTCATGATGTTGCTGATTTCAGCCCCTGTTTTGCTGATATTTTTATGCCATGTTAACTTGATGCTAAAGAGAGTTCCACGCATATTTTGAGATACTTCAGTAAGGATGTTTTGAACATATGGTTATCCTATATCCATCCATGCCCTTTTTTGCAATTATGGAGTGCCATAGCTTGAGTCAATCGAGCTCTACTTTTGCTATAAAATGTTTCCTGGCAGATTGTTTACATGTTATTCAATTTTGCCAAGGTTGTTGTAGTTGATCCGTGCATGCTATGATGTTGTTCTTGCCATTTATAGATTCTATGACATGTCTTCTTGATGGATGTATGCTTAGATTATCATGAAATGCTCTGTAGTGAGTGCATCGAGCTCGCGAAGATGCCTACATAATTCTGTCAATGTCATGCCCTGTTTCCTGAAATCTGTAACGAAACTTGCTATATTGACATGGGTGTTATTGTATTTTCTGATCCTTTTTGGCTCATGGTCAGTAAGGGACTTTTGTTCTATGCTTTGAGTAGATTCATGCCATGCCATGTTTTGCTATTATAAGTTCCTGTAGCATGTTGTTTTCTTGCTCGGAACATTGCTTCCTGATGCTGATTTCTGCCATGTTCAGTATTTTCTCTAAGTCTGTGAAGCTGATATATTTTGCACTTTTGCCATGCTTGTTTGGACCTATTATGTTGTGATTTAGCCGTAGCTCAGTGTTCATCTTTTGTCAAGCATCTTGAGTAGATCACTGCCATATACTTTGTTGGTACGTTTGGGTGCAGTAGCTTAATTTCTTGTTGCTTGCTAAGTGGTATCATCTTTGTTAATGGCAGATTTGCGTCATTCTTGTTTTGCTTGTCATTTGCAAACCGTGCATCCGATTCGGTGATCTTTATATCGATTTCAACGAAATCATCTCACCTTTCAGCGGCATACTTGGTTTTCCAAGTTGATGCCTGGTTCATCATTGTCCTTCGAGCGCGACACGCATTGCATATCACATCTCGCATATCATGCCATGTTTTGCATCATGTTGCTTGTGCATTGCCCCGTGATTTATTGTGGTTCCTTTGCTTGTGTTCTTGCTTTGGGTAGAGCCGGGAGACGAGTACGTGAACTAGGAACCTATTGAGAACGCTTACGAGGATCAAGCTTTCGACAACTCTGAGAACTTTGCAGGCAAGATGACCATACCCTCGAAATCACTTCTATCTTTGCTTGCTAGATGCTCGCTCTTTTGCTATGCCTATGCTACGATGCCTATCACTTGCTTATCATGCCACCTATATTGCCATGTCAAACCTCTAACCATCCTTTCCTAGCAAACCGTTGATTGGCTATGTTACCGCTTTGCTCAGCCCCTCTGATACCGTTGCTAGTTGCAGGAGAAGATGAAGTTTGTTCCTTGTTGGAACATGGAGATGTTGTTCCTTGTTGGAACATGTTTACTTGTTGGGATATCACAATATATATCTGCTATAATTAATGCATCTATATACTTGGTAAAGGGTGGAAGACTCGGCCTTATGCCTGGTGTTTTGTTCCACTCTTGCCGCCCTAGTTTCCGTCATACCGGTGTTATGTTCCTTGATTTCGCGTTCCTTACATGGTTGGGTGATTTATGGGACCCCCTTGACAGTTCGCTTTGAATAAGACTCCTCCAGCAAGGCCCAACATTGGTTTTACCATTTGCCACCTAAGCCTTTTCCCCCCGGGTTTCCGCGAGCCCGAGGGTCATCTTTATTTTAACCCCGGACGGTGCTCCTTGAGTGCTGGCCCGAACTGAGCTACTGCTGGGGCCACCACGGGAAACTCGAGGCTTGGTTTTACTCGTAGCTAGTCTCATCCGGATGTGCCACGAGAACGAGATATGTGCAGCTCCTATCGGGATTTGTCGGCAATCGGGCGGCTTTGCTGGTCTTGTTTTATTGCCGTCGAAATGTCTTGTAGTCCGGGATTCGAGACTGATCGGGTCTTCGGTAGAAGGAATATCCTTTGTTGACCGTGAGAGCTTATAATGGGCTAAGTTGGGACACCCTGCAGGTATTATCTTTCGAAAGCCGTGCCCGCGGTTATGAGGCAGATGGGAATTTGTTAATGTCCGGTTGTAGAAAACCCGAAGTCGACCTCAATTAAAATACACATCAACCGCGTGTGTAACCGTGATGGTCTCTTCTCGGCGGAGTCTGGGAAGTGAACACGGTGTTGGAGTTATGCTTGACGTAAGTAGTTCAGGATCACTTCTTGATCGCTACTAGCTTCACGACCGTGCTTTGCTTCTCTTCTCGCTCTCTTTTGCGAATGTAGCCACCATATATGCTAGTCGCTTGCTGCAGCTCCACCTCACAACTCTGCCCTTCCTATAAGCTTAAATAGTCTTGATCTCGCGGGTGTGAGATTGCTGAATCCCCGTGACTCACAGATTCTACCAAAACAGTTGCAGTGCCGGCGATGCGGTCAGAGATGGCGCAACCGAGCTCAAGTGGGAGTTCGACGAGGAACATGGTCGTTACTATGTGTCTTTTCCCGATGATCGATGGTGGAGACCAGTTGGGACGATCGGGGATCTGTGTAGCATTTGGGGTAGTCTTCTTTTATTTTGGTTCCGTAGTCGGACCTTGAGTGTAATCTGGATGATGGATGTTTATTTATGTATTGTGTGAAGTGGCGTTGTAAGCCAACTATGTATCTCTTTCCTTATGTATTACATGGGTTGTGTGAAGATTACCTCACTTGCGACATTGCTTTCAATGCGGTTATGCCTCTAAGTCGTGCTTCGACACGTGGGAGATATAGCCGCATCGAGGGCGTTACATAATGAATCTCGAACGTAATGTTACACATATTCATAGTGTGAATACCAAAAGATGTAAGGTTGATAACGATAGTCCCACATACTTGTGGCACTGCCGCCTTGGTCACATTGGTGTCAAGCGCATGAAGAAGCTCCATGCTGATGGACTTTTAGAGTCTCTCGATTATGAATCATTTGACACATGCGAACCATTCCTCGTGGGCAAAATGACCAAGACTCCGTTCTCCGGAACAATGGAGCGAGCAACCAACTTATTGGAAATCATACATACTGATGTGTGCGGTCCAATGAGCATTGAGGCTCGTGGAGGATATCGTTATGTTCTCACTCTCACTGATGACTTAAGTAGATATGGGTATGTCTACTTGATGAAACACAAGTCTGAGACCTTTGAAAAGTTCAAGGAATTTCAGAACGAGGTAGAGAATCGACGCGGCCGAAAGATAAAGTTCTTACGATCAGATCATGGAGGAGAATATTTAAGTCACGAATTTGGTACGCACTTAAGGAAACGTGGAATCGTTTCACAACTCACGCCGCCTGGAACACCTCAGCGTAACGGTGTGTCGAGCGTCGTGTCGCGCTCTATTGGATATGGTGCGATCTATGATGTCTCTTACCGATTTACCGCTATCATTTTGGGGATCGCTCTAGAGACAACTACATTCACTTTAAATAGGGCTCCTTCTAAATCCGTTGAGGCGACACCGTATGAATTATGGTTTGGGAAGAAACCTAAGTATCGTTTCTAAAAGTTTGGGGATGCAATGCTTATGTCAAGAAACTTCAACCCGAAAAGCTCGAACCCAAGTCGAAAAATCGTCTTCATAGGATACCCCAAGGAAACCATTGGGTATACCTTCTACCTTAGATCCGAAGGCAAGATCTTTGTTGCCAAGAACGGATCCTTTACGGAGAAAGAGTTTCTCTCAAAAGGAGTAAGTGGGAGGAAAGTAGAACTCGATGAAGTACTACCTCTTGAACCGGAAAGTAGTGCAGCTCAAGAAAATGTTCTGTGGTGCCTACACCGATTGGAGAGGAAATTAATGATGATGATAAAGGTACTTGGATCAAGTTGCTCTGAACTTCATAGGTCCACAAGGACACGTTCCACACAAGAGTGGTATGGCAACCACTGTCACGGAAATCATGTTGTTAGACAACGGTGAACCTTGAACTATGAAGAAGTGATGGCTGGCCCAGATTCCAACAAATGGCTTGAAACCATGCAATCCGAGATAGGATACATGTATGAAAACAAAGTATGGACTTTGACAGACTTGCTCGATGATCGGCGACGATAGAAAACAAATGGATCTTTAAGAAGAAGATTTGACGCAGATGGTAATGTTACCATCTATAAAGCTCGACTTGTCGCTAAGGGTTATTAGCAAGTTCAAGGGTTGACTATGATGAGACTTTGTCTCCGTGGCGAAGCTGAAGTCCGTCTGAATCATGTTAGCAATTGCCGCATACTATGATTATGAAATATGGCAGATGGACGTCAAAACGGCATTCCTTAACGACTATCTTAAGGAAGAACTGTATATGATGCAGCCGGAAGGTTTTCTCGATCCTGAGAATGCTAACAAGGTGTGCAAGCTCCAGCGATCCATTTATGGGCTGGTGCAAGCATCTCGGAGTTGGAACATTCGCTTTGATGAGATGATCAAAGCGTTTGGGTTTATGCAGACTTATGGAGAAACCTGCGTTTACAAGAAAGTGAGTGGGAGCTCTGTAGCATTTCTCATATTATATGTAGATGACATACTTTTGATGGGAAATGATATAGAACTTTTGGACAACATTAAGGCCTACTTGAATAAGTGTTTTTCAATGAAGGACCTTGGAGAAGCTGCTTACATATTAGGCATCAAGATCTATAGGGATAGATCAAGACGCCTCATAGGTCTTTCACAAAGCACATACCTTGATAAGATATTGAACAAGTTCAATATGGATCAGTCCAAGAAAGGGTTCTTGCCTGTATTGCAAGGTGTGAGATTGAGCTCGGCTCAATGCCCGACCACGGCAGAAGATATAGAAGAGATGAGTGTCATCCCTATGCCTCAGCCATAGGATCTATTATGTATGCCATCTTGTGTACCGGACCTGATGTAAGCCTTGCCGTAAGTTTGGTAGGAAAGTACCAAAGTAATCCCGGCAAGGAACACTGTACAGCGGTCAAGAATATCCTGAAGTACTTGAAAAGGACTAAGGATATGTTTCTCGTTTATGGAGGTGACGAAGAGCTCGTCATAAAGGGTTACGTCGATGCTAGCTTCAACACAGATCTGGATGACTCTAAGTCACAAACCGGATACGTGTATATGTTGAATCGTGGAGCAGTTGCAAGCAGAGCGTCGTGGCGGGATCTACATGTGAAGCGGAGTACATGGCAGCCTCGGAGGCAGCGCATGAAGCAATATGGATGAAGGAGTTCATCACCGACCTAGGAGTCATACCCAATGCGTCGGGGCCAATCACTCTCTTCTGTGACAACACTGGAGCTATTGCCCTTGCCAAGGAGCCCAGATTTCACAAGAAGACCAGGCACATCAAGTGTCGTTTCAACTCCATCCATGAAAATGTTCAAGATGGAGACATAGATATTTGCAAAGTACATACGGATCTGAATGTCGCAGATCCGTTGACTAAACCTCTTCCGCGAGCAAAACATGATCAACACCAGAACTCTATGGGTGTTCGATTCATCACAATGTAACTAGATTATTGACTCTAGTGCAAGTGGGAGACTGTTGGAAATATGCCCTAGAGGCAATAATGAAAGGATTATTATTATATTTCCTTGTTCACGATAATTTTCTTTTATTCATGCTATAATTGTATTATCCGGAAATCGTAATACACGTGTGAATACATAGACCACAACATGTCCCTAGTGAGCCTCTAGTTGACTAGCTCGTTGATCAACATATAGTCATGGTTTCCTGACTATGGACATTGGATGTCATTGATAACGGGATCACATCATTAGGAGAATGATGTGATGGACAATACCCAATCCTAAGCATAGCTCAAAGATCGTGTAGTTCGTTTGGCTAGAGCTTTTCCAAGTGTCAAGTATCATTTCCTTAGACCATGAGATTGTGCAACTCCCGGATACCGTAGGAGTGCTTTGGGTGTGCCAAACGTCCTGGCGTAACGGGTGACTATAAAGGTACACTACGGTATCTCCGAAAGTGTCTGTTGGGTTGTACGAATCGAGATCGGATTTGTCACTCCGTATGACGGAGAGGTATCTCTGGGCCCACTCGATAATGCATCATCATAATGAGCTCAATGTGACCAAGTGTCTGGTCACGGGATCATGCATTACTGATGCGAGTAAAGTGACTTGCGGTAGCGAGATTAAGCGAGGTATTGGGATACCGACGATCGAGTCTCGGGCAAATAACGTACCGATTGACAAAGGGAATTGTATCACGGGGTTGCTTGAATCCTTGACATCGTGGTTCATCCGATGAGATCATTGAGGAGCATGTAGGAGCCAACATGGGTATCCAGATCCGCTGTTGGTTATTGACCGGAGGCGTCTCGGTCATGTCGCATGTCTCCCGAACCCGTAGGGTCTACACATAAGGTTAGGTGGCGCTAGGGTTGTAGAGATATGAGTATGCAATAACCTGAAAGTTGTTGAGTCCGGATGAGATCCCGGACGTCACGAGGAGTTCGGAATGGTCCAGAGGTGAAGAATTATATATAGGAAGTGCAGTTTGGCCGTCGGGAAAGTTTGGGGTCACCAGATTGTACTGGGACCACGAAAGGGTCCTGGTCCATCGGGTGGGGCCACCTATCCGGAGGGCCCGTGGGCTGAAGTGGGAGGAACCAGCCTGGTGGGCTGGTGCGCCCCTGGGCCCCCTCGCCTCGGTTGGAAACCCTAGGGTGGGCGCCTCCACTGCCTTGGGGGCAAGCCTCCCCTGCCCCCCCAAGGAGATCTCATCTCCCGGGCAGCGCCCCCTAGTGGGCCTATATAAAGAGGGGGGAGGAGGCAGCCGCACCCATGCACTTGGCGCCTCCCTTCCCCTTGCTACACCTCTCCCTCCCTTGGGGCGCTTGGCGAAGCCTGCGGGATCCTGCTGCATCCACCACCACGCCGTCGTGCTGCTTTGGATCTTCATCAACCTCTCCTTCCCCTTGCTGGATCAAGAAGGAGGAGACGTATCCCTGACCATCGTGTGTTGAGCAGCGGAGGTGCCGTCCGATTCGGCGCTAGGATCTCCGGTGATTACTAGCCATAGATTCATCAAAATAAGCAAACAACACACGAAAAACAGAATCATCAAAAAGCAGAACAGTCATAGTAATCAGTAACTAACGCAAACTTCGGAACTCCAAAAATCAGCCAAAATAGGAAGACCTATACAATTTGTTTTGATCATCAGAAATTGGAATCAATATTTTATCACGTTACGGTGATTTTTAACAATTATTTTCGTGAATGAAAGTTTCGGAATTTTCGCAAGATCAAATAACTATCATCCAAGAAGATCCTATAGGTTTAACTTGGCACAAACACTAATTAAAAAATAAAAACACATCTAACCATAGGCTAGAACAAATATTTATTCCTAAAAATAAGCAAAAAGCAAAAAAAAACTAAAAATAAAATTGGGTTGCCTCCCAACAAGCGCTATCGTTTAACGCCCCTAGCTAGGCATAAAAGCAAGGATAGATCTAGGTATTGCCATCTTTGGTAGGCAATCCATATGTGGCTCTCATAATAGATTCATAAGGTAATTTTATTTTTTTCCTAGGGAAGTGTTCCATGCCTTTCTTTAATGGAAATTGGAATCTAATATTCCCTTCCTTCCTATTAATAATTGCACCAATCGTTCTAAGAAAAGGTCTACCAAGAATAATACGACATGAAGGATTGCAATCTATGTCAAGAACAATAAAGTCTACGGGCACATAATTCCTATTTGCAACAATAAGAACATCATTAATTCTTCCCATAGGTTTCTTAATGGTGGAATCTGCAAGGTGCAAGTTTAGAGAGCAATCATCAAAATCACGGAAACCTAGCAAATCACATAAAGTCTTTGGAATCGTGTAAACACTAGCACCCAAATCACATAAAGCATAGCATTCATGATCTTTAATCTTAATTTTAATAGTAGGTTCCCACTCATCATAAAGTTTTCTAGGGATAGAAACTTCCAACTCAAGTTTTTCTTCATAAGATTGCATCAAAGCATCAGTGATATGTTTGGTAAAGGCTTTATTTTGACTATAAGCATGAGGAGAATTTAGCACGGATTGCAACAAGGAAATACAATCTATCAAAGAGAAATTATCATAATTAAATTTCTTGAAATCCAAAATAGTGGGTTCATTAATATCTAATGTTTTGATCTCTTCAATCCCACTTTTATCAATTTTAGCATCAAGATCTAAAAACTCTGAATTTTTGGAACGCCTTCTAGGTAAAGGTGGATCATATCAGTCCCATCATTATCAAGATTCATATTGCAAAACAAAGATTTAATAGGGGACACATCAATAACTTTTAGATCTTCATATTTATTTTCATAGGAACTAGAGGAACACGCTCTTATAAAGCAATCTTTCTTAGAACGCATCCTAGCGGTTCTTTCTTTGCACTCATCAATGGAAATTATCATGGCTTTGAGAGACTCATTGATATCATGCTTAGGAGGAATAGATCTAAGTTTTAAAGAATCAACATCAAGAGAAATTCTATCAACGTTCCTAGCCAATTCATCAACTTTAAGCAATTTCTCTTCAAGCAAAGCATTGAAATTCTTTTGTGAATTCATAAATTCCTTAACGCTAGTCTCAAATTCAGAGGGCATCTTATTAAAATTTCCATAAGAATTGTTGTAGTAATTACCATAATTATTAGAGGAACTACTAGGATAAGGCCTAGGATTGAAGTTTCCTCTATATGCGTTGTTACCAAAATTATTCCTACCAACAAAATTCACATCCATAGATTCATTATTATTCTCAATCAAAGTAGACAAAGGCATATCATTAGGATCAGAAGAAACATTCTTAGTAGCAAATAATTTCATAAGTTCATCCATCTTTCCACTCAAAACATTAATTTCTTCTATCGCATGCACTTTTTTATTAGTAGATCTTTAAGTGTGCCATTGAGAATAATTAACCATAATATTATCTAGGAGTTTAGTAGCTTCTCCTAAAGTGATTTCCATAAAAGTGCCACCAGCGGCCGAATCTAAATGATTTCTAGAAGCAAAATTCAATCTGGCATAAAAAACTTGTATAATCATCCACAAATTCAAACCATGTGTAGGACAATTACGTATCATTAATTTCATCCTCTCCCAAGCTTGTGCAACATGTTCATGATCAAGTTGCTTAAAATTCATAATATCATTTCTAAGAGAGATGATCTTAGCGGGAGGAAAATACTTAGAGATAAAAGCATCTTTGCACTTATTCCAAGAATCAATACTATTTTTAGGCAAAGAGGAAAACCAAGCTTTAGCACGATCACTAAGCGAAAAAGGAAATAGCTTCAATTTAACAATATCATTATCCACATATTTCTTCTTTTGCATATCACATAGATCAACGAAGCTATTTAGATGAGTAGCGGCATCTTCACTAGGAAGGCCGGCGAATTGATCTTTCATGACAAGATTCAACAAAGCAGCATTGGTTTCACAAGATTCAGTATCAGTAAGAGGAGTAATCGGAGTGCTAAGTAAATCACTATTGTTGGTATTGGTAAAGTCACATAATTTGGTATTATCTTGAGCCATCGTGACAAACAAGCAATCCAACACACGAGCAAAAAGGACGCAAGCGAAAAAGAAGCGAACAGAAAAGAGAGGGCGAATAAAACGGCAAGGGTGAAGTGGGGGAGAGGAAAACGAGAGGCAAATGGCAAATAATGTAATGCGGGAGATAAGGGTTTGTGATGGGTACTTGGTATGTTTAACTTTTGCGTAGACCTCCCCGGCAACGGCGCCAGAAATCCTTCTTGCTACCTCTTGAGCACTGCGTTGGTTTTCCCTTGAAGAGGGAAGGGTGATGCAGCAAAGTAGCTTAAGTATTTCCCTCAATTTTTGAGAACCAAGGTATCAATCCAGTAGGAGGCTACGCCCGAGTCCCTCGCACCTACACAAACAAATAAATCCTCGCAAGCAACGCGATAAGGGGTTGTCAACCCCTACACGGTCACTTACGAGAGTGAGATCTGATAGATATGATAAGATAATATTTTTGGTATTTTGATGATAAGGATGCAAAGTGAAGAAAGTAAAATAAAAACTGCGCAAGAAATAACTAAGTGTTGGAAGATTAATATGATGGAAAATAGACCCGGGGGCCATAGGTTTCACTAGTGGCTTCTCTCAAGAGCATAAGTATTTACGGTGGGTGAACAAATTACCGTTGAGCAATTGATAGAATTAAGAATAATTATGAGAATATCTAGGTATGATCATGTATATAGGCATCACGTCCGAGACAAGTAGACCGACTCATGCCTGCATCTACTACTATTACTCCACACATCGACCGCTATCCAGCATGCATCTAGAGTATTAAGTTCATAAGAACAGAGTAACGCTTTAAGAAATATGACATGATGTAGAGGGATAAATTCATGCAATATGATAAAAACCCCATCTTGTTATCCTCGATGGCAACAATACAATACGTGCCTTCCTGCCCCTCATCACCGAGAAAGGACACATAAGATTGAACCCAAAGCTAAGCACTTCTCCCATTGCAAGAAAGATCAATCTAGTAGGCCAAACCAAACTGATAATTCGAAGAGACTTGCAAAGATAATCAATCATACATAAAAGAATTCGGAAGATTCAAATATTGTTCATAGATAAACTTGATCATAAACCCACAATTCATCGTTCTCAACAAACACACCACAAAACAAGATTACATCGAATAGATCTCCATGAGAGAGGGGGAGAACATTGTATTGAGATCCAAAAAGAGAGAAGAAGCCATCTAGCTAATAACTATGGACCCGAAGGTCTGAGGTAAACTACTCACACATCATCAGAGAGGCTATGGTGTTGATGTAGAAGCCCTCCGTGATCGATGCCCCCTCCGGTGGAGCTCCGGAACAGGCCCCAAGATGGGATCTCGTGGGTACAGAAGGTTTCGGCGGTGGAATTAGGTTTTTGGCTCCGTATCTGGTAGTTTGGGGGTACGTAGGTATATATAGGAGGAAGGAGTATGTCGGTGGAGCAACATGGGGCCCACGAGGGTGGAGGGCGCGCCTGGGGGGTAGGCGCGCCCCCTACCTCGTGGCTTCCTCTTTGATTTCTTGACGTAGGGTCCAAGTCCTCTGGATCATGTTCGTTCCGAAAATCACGTTCCCGAAGGTTTCATTCCGTTTGGACTCCGTTTGATATTCTTTTTCTGTGAAACTCTGAAATAGGCAAAAAACAACAATTCTGGGCTGGGCCTCCGGTTAATAGGTTAGTCCCAAAAATAATATAAAAGTGAATAATAAAGCCCAATAATGTCCAAAACAGAATATAATATAGCATGGAACAATCAAAAATTATAGATACGTTGGAGACGTATCACCACTCTGGTGCGGATCTCACTCTGGTTAACCTACGAGGTTCGGTAGTAATTTGATCTGAAGTTATATGACCATCATCATTAGCTTCCTCACTAATTGGTGTAGGAGTCACAGAAACAGATTTCTGTGATGAACTACTTTCCAATAAGGAGCAGATACAGTTACCTCATCAAGTTCTTCTTTCCTCCCACCCACTTCTTTCGAGAGAAACTCCTTCTCTAGAAAGGATCCATTCTTAGCAACGAATGTCTTGTCTTCAGATCTGTGATAGAAGGTGTACCCAACATTCTCCTTTGGGTATCCTATGAAGATACAGTTCTCCAATTTGGGTTCTAGCTTATCAGGTTGAAACTTTTCCACATAAGCATCGCAACCCCAAACTTTTAAGAAACGACAGCTTAGGTTTCTTGCTAAACTACAGTTTGTTGGGGAACATAGTAATTTCAAAAAAAATCCTATGCACACGCAAGATCATGGTGATGCATAGCAACGAGAGAGGAGAGTGTTATCCACATACGTACCCTCGTAGACCGGAAGCGGAAGCGTTGGCACAACGCGGTTGATGTAGTCGTACGTCTTCACAATCCGACCGATCAAGTACCGAACGCACGACACCTCCGAGTTCAGCACACGTTCAGCTCGATGACGTCCCTCGAACTCCGATCCAGCCGAGTGTTGAGGAGAGTTTCGTCGACCGACGGCGTGGTGAGCGATGATGATGTTCTACCGACGCAGGCTTCTCCTAAGCACCGCTTCTGATGTGTCGAGGTGGACTATGGTGGAGGGGCACCGCACACGGCTAAAAGATCAAATGATGAATTGTTGTGTCTCTAGGGTGCCCCCTGCCCACGTATATAAAGGAGCAAGGGGGGAGGTGCGGCCGGCCAGGAGGGGGCGCGCCAGGAGGAGTCCTACTCGTATCGGGAGTAGGACTCCCTTCTTTTTCCTTGTTGGACTAGGAGTGGAGGGGGAAAGAGGAGGGAGAGAGGAAGGAAAGGGGGGGGGAGGCGCCGCCCCCCTCTCCTTGTCCTATTCGGACTGGGGGGAGGGGTGCGTGGCCCTGCCCTGTCCGCCTCTCCTCTTCTCCACAAAGGCCCACTATGGCCCATTAAGCCTCGGGGGGTTCCGGTAACCCCTCGGTACTCCGGTAAAATCCCGATTTCACCCGGAACACTTCCGATATCCAAATATAGGCTTCCAATATATCAATCTTCATGTCTCGACCATTTCGAGAATCCTCGTCATGTCCGTGATCACATCCGGGACTCCTAACAACCTTCGGTACATCAAAACATATAAAATCATAATATAAATATCATCGAAACGTTAAGCGTGCGGACCCTACGGGTTCGAAAACTATGCAGACATGACCGAGACACGTCTCCGGTCAATAACCAATAGCAGAACTTGGATGCTCATATTGGCTCCCACATATTCTCTGAATATCTTTATCGGTCAGACCGCATAACAACATACGTTGTTCCCTTTGTCATCGGTATGTTACTTGTCCGAGATTCGATCGTCGGTATCTCAATACCTAGTTCAATCTCGTTACCGGCAAGTCTCTTTACTCGTTTCGTAATACATCATCCCACAACTAACTCATTAGTTGCAATGCTTGCAAGGCTTAAGCGATGTGCATTACCGAGTGGGCCCAGAGATACCTCTCCCACAATTGGGTGACAAATCCTAATCTCGAAATCGCCAACCCAACAAGTACCTTTAGAGACACCAGAGAGCACCTTTATAATCACCCGATTACGTTGTGACGTTTGGTAGCACGAAAGTGTTCCTTGATGGCAGGAGTTGCATAATCTCATAGTCATAGGAACAAGTATAAGTCATGAAGAAAGCAATAGCAGAATACTAAACGATCATGTGCTAAGCTAACGGAATGGGTCAAGTCAATCACATCATTCTCCTAATGATGTGATCCCGTTAATCAAATGACAACTCATGTCTATGGCTAGGAAACATAACCATCTTTGATCAACGAGCTAGTTAAGTAGAGGCATACTAGTGACACTCTGTTTGTCTATGTATTCACACAAGTATTATGTTCCCGGTTAATACAATTCTAGCATGAATAATAAACATTTATCATGAAATAAGGAAATAAATAATAACTTTATTATTGCCTGTAGGGCATATTTCCTTCAGTCTCCCACTTGCACTAGAGTCAATAATCTAGTTCACATCATCATGTGATTTAACACCAATAGTTCACATCACCATGTGATTAACACCCATAGTTCACATCGCCATGTGACCAACACCCAAAGGGTTTACTAGAGTCAATAATCTAGTTCACATCGCTATGTGATTAACACCCAGAGAGTACTAAGGTGTGATCATGTTTTGCTTGTGAGAGAAGTTTAGTCAACGGGTATGCCATATTCAGATCCGTATGTATTTTGCAAATTTCTATGTCAACAATGCTCTGCATGGAGCTACTCTAGCTAATTGCTCCCACTTTCAATATGTATCCAGATTGAGACTTAGAGCCATCTGGATCAGTGTCAAAATTTGCATCGATGTAACCCTTTACGACAAACCTTTTTGTCAACTCCATAATCGAGAAACATATCCTTATTCCACTAAGGATAATTTTGACCGCTGTCCAGTGATCTACTCCTAGATCACTATTGTACTCCCTTGCCAAAATCAGTGTAGGGTATACAATAGATCTGGTACACAGCATGTCATACTTTATAGAAATTATGGCTGAGGCATAAGGAATGACTTTCATTCTTTTTCTATCTTCTGCCGTGGTCGGGCTTTGAGTCTTACTCTATTTCACACCTTAAAACACATCCAAGAACTCCTTCTTTGATTGTTCCATTTTGAACTACTTCAAAATCTTTGTTCAAGGTATGTACTCATTGAACAATCTTACCAAGCGTTTTGATCTATCTCTATAGATCTTGATGCTCAATGTGTAAGCAGCTTCCGCGAGGTCTTTCTTTGAAAAACTCCTTTAAAACACTCCTTTATGCTTTGCAGAATAATTCTACATTATTTCCTATCAACATATGTCATTCACATATACTTATCAGAAATGCTGTAGTGCTCCCACTCACTTTCTTGTAAATACAGGCTTCACCGTAAGTATGCATAAAACTATATCCTTTGATCAACTTATCAAAGCGTATATTCCAACTCCGAGATGCTTGCACCAGTCCATAGATGGATCGCTGGAGCTTGCATATTTTGTTAGCACCTTTAGGATCGACAAAACCTTTTGGTTGCATCATATACAACTCTTCTTTAAGAAATCCATTAAGGAATGTAGTTTTGACATCCATTTGCCAGATTTCATAAGATGTGGCAATTCGCTAACATGATTCGGACACACTTAAGCATCGCTACGAGTGAGAAAATCTCATCGTAGTCAACACCTTGAACTTGTCGAAAACCTTTTGCGACAATTCTAGCTTTGTAGATAGTAACACTACTATCAGCATCCGTCTTCCCCTTGAAGATCCATTTAATCTCAATGGCTCGCCGATCATTGGGCAAGTCAATCAAAGTCCATACTTTGTTCTCATACATGGATCTCATCTCAGATTTCATGGCCTCAAGCCATTTCGTGGAATTTGGGCTTATCATCGCTTCCTCATAGTTCGTAGGTTTGTCATGGTCAAGTAACATGACCTCCAGAACAGGATTACCGTACCACTCTGGTGCGGATCTCACTCTGGTTTACCTACGAGGTTCGGTAGTAACTTGATCTGAAGTTACATAATCATCTGAAGGAAATATGCCCTAGAGGCAATAATGAAGTTATTATTTATTTCCTTATTTCATGATAAATGTTTTTTATTCATGCTAGAATTGTATTAACCGGAAACATAATACATGTGTGAATACATAGACAAACATAGTGTCACTAGTATGCCTCTACTTGACTAGCTCGTGAATCAAAGATGGTTAAGTTTCCTAGCCATAGACATGAGTTGTCATTTGATTAACGGGATCACATCATTAGGAGAATGATGTGATTGACTTGACCCATTCATTAGCTTAGCACTTGATCGTTTAGTATGTTGCTATTGCTTTCTTCATGACTTATATATGTTCCTGTAACTATGAGATTATGCAACTCCGTTTACGGAGGAACACTTTGGGTGCTACCAAGCGTCTGGCGTAATGCTGGGTGATTATAAAGGAGTACTACAGGTGTCTCCAAAGGTACATGTTGGGTTGGTGTATTTTGAGATTAGGTTTTGTCACTCCGATTGTCGAGAGGTATCTCAGGCCCTCTTGGTAATGCACATCACTATAAGCCTTGCAAGCAATGTAGCTAATGAGTTAGTTACGGAATGATGCATTACGTAACGAGTAAAGAGACTTGCCGATGTGAGATTGAACTAGGTATTGGATACGGCGATCAAATCTCGGGCAAGTAACATACCGATGACAAAGGAACAACGTATGTTGTTATGCGGTTTGACCGATAAAGATCTTCGTAGAATATGTAGGAGCCAATATGAGCATCCGGGTTCCGCTATTGGTTATTGACCAAGAATAGTTCTAGGTCATGTCTACATAGTTCTCGAACCCGTAGGGTCCGCACGCTTAACGTTCGATGACAGTTTTATTACGAGTTTATAAGTTTTGATGTACCGAAGATTGTTTGGAGTCCGGATGTGATCATGGACATGACGAGGAGTCTCGAAATGGTCGAGACATAAAGATTGATATATTGGAAGCCTATATTTGGATATCGGAATGGTTCGGGTGAAATCGGGATTTTACGGAACACCGGGTTACGGAACCCTCGGGGATAATGGGCCTTAGTGGGCCATGAGGGAGAAGAGGAGGGCGGCCAGGGGCAGGCGCCCCCCCCCTAGTCCGATTAGGACAAGGAAGGAGGGCGGGGCGCCCCTTTCCTCTTTCCCTCCCCTTTCCTTCTCCAACAAGGCAAGAGGGAGTCCTACTCCGGTGGGAGTAGGACTCCTCGGCGCACCCCTTGGGGGCCGGCCGCACCTCCCCTCCCTCATTTATATCTGAGGGCAAGGGGCACCCCATGACACACAAGTTGATCTACGGATCGTTCCTTAGCCGTGTGCGGTGCCCCCTCCACCATATTCCACCTCGGTCATATCGTCGCGGAGTTTAGGCGAAGCCTGCGTCGATGAGAGCATCATCATCGTCACCACGCCGTCGTCTTGTGGAACTCATCCCGACACTTTGCTGGATCGGTCCGGGATCGTCATCGAGCTGAGCGTGTGCTGAACTCGGAGGTGCCATACGTTCGGTACTTGGATCGGTCGGATCGTGAAGGCGTCGACTACATCAACAGCGTTGTCATAACGCTTCGCTTACGGTCTCACAGTGCGTGGACAACACTCTCCCCTCTCGTTGCTATGCCATCACCATGATCTTGCGTGTGCGTAGGATTTTTTGTTAATTACTACGTTCCCCAACATCATCATCATTAGCTTCCTCACTAATTGGTGTAGTAGTCACAGGAACAGATTTCTGTGATGAACTATTTTCCAAATAAGGTGCAGGTACATTTACCTCATCAAGTTCTACTTTCAGCCCACTCACTTCTTTCGAGACAAACTACTTCTCTAGAAAGGATCCACTCTTAGCAACGAATGTCTTGCCTTCGGATCTGTGATAGAAGGTGTACCCAACTGTCTCCTTTGGGTATCCTATGAAGATACATTTCTCCGATTCGGGTTTTAAGCTTATCAGTATGAAACTTTTTCACATAAGCATTGCAACCCCAAATTTTAAGAAACGACAACTTTGGTTTCTTGCCAAACCACAATTCATATGGTGTCGTCTCAACGGATTTAGATGGTGCCCTTTTTAACGTGAATGCAGCTGTCTCTAATGCATAACCCCAAAACGATAGTGGTAAATCGATAAGAGACATCATAGATTGCACTATATCCAATAAAGTACGGTTATGACGTTCGGACACACCATTATGTTGTGGTGTTCCAGGTGGCGCGAATTTGTGAAACTATTCCATATTGATCTAATTGAAGACCAAACTCGTAACTCAAATATTTGTCTCCGTGATTAGATCGTAGAAACTTTATTTTCTTGTCACGATGATTTTCCACTTCACTCTGAAATTCTTTGAACTTTTCAAATGTTTCAGACTATGTTTCATCAAGTAGATATACCCATATCTGCTCAAATTATCTGTGAAGGTCAGAAAATAACGATACCCGCCGCGAGCCTCAACACTCATCGGATCGCATACATCAGTATGTATTATTTCCAATAAGCAGTTGCTTGCTCCATTGTTCCGGAGAACGGAGTTTTAGTCATCTTGCCCATAAGGCATGGTTCGCAAGCATCAAGTTATTCATAATCAAGTGATTCCAAAATCCCATCAGCATGGAGTTTCTTCATGCGCTTTACACCAAAATGACCTAAACAGCAGTGCCACAAACAAGGTGCACTATCATTATTAACTCTGCATCTTTTGGCTTCAATATTATGAATATGTGTATCACTGCGATCGAGATCCAACAAACCATTTTCGTTGGTGTGTATGACCATAGAAGGTTTTATTCATGTAAACAGAACAACAATTGTTCTCTAACTTAAATGAATAACTGTATTGCAATAAACATGATCAAATCATATTCATGCTCAACGCAAACACCAAATAACATTTATTTAGGTTCAACACTAATCCCGAAAATATAGGGAGTGTGCGATGATGATCATATCAATCTTGGAACTACTTCCAACACACATCGTCACTTCACCCTTAACTAGTTTCTGTTCATTCTGCAACACCCGTTTCGAGTTACTACTTTTAGCAACTGAACCGTATCAAATACCGAGGGGTTGCTATAAACACTAGTAAAGTACACATCAATAACATGTATATCAAATACCTTTGTTCACTTTGCCATCCTTCTTATTGATACGTCTCCAACGTATCTATAATTTATGAAGCATTCATGCTATTTTATTATCTGTTTTGGATGATTACGGGCTTTATTATACACTTTTATATTACTTTTGGGACTAACCTATTAACCGGAGGCCCAGCCCATATTGTTGTTTTATTGCTGTTTGATATTTCGAGGAAAAGGAATATCAAACGGAGTCCAAACGGAATGAAACCTTCGGCATCGTGATTTTTTGGAAGAATATCATCCGGGAGACTTGGAGTTCACGTCAGAAGATCCTCGAGGACTCCACGAGATAGGAGGGCGCGCCCCCCTGTAGGGCGTGCCCCCCTGTCTCGTGGGCCCCTCGAGCACCTCCCGACCGACTTCTTTCGCCTATATAAGCCTACGTACCCTAAAAACATCGAATATCAAGATAGATCGGGAATTCCGCTGCCGCAAGCCTCTGTAGCCACCAAAAACCTCTTGGGAGCCCGTTCCGGCACCCTGCCGGAGGGGGAATCAATCACCGGTGGCTATCTTCATCATCCCGGCGCTCTCCATGATGAGGAGGGAGTAGTTCACCCTCGGGGATGAGGGTATGTACTAGTAGCTGTGCGTTTGATCTCTCTCTCGTGTTCTCTCTATGGCACGATCTTGATGTATCGCGAGCTTTGCTATTATAGTTGGATCTTATGATGTTTCTCCCCCTCTACTCTCTTGTGATGAATTGAGTTCCCCTTTGAAGTTATCTTTTCAGATTGAGTCTTTACTTTGAGAACACTTGATGTATGTCTTGCCGTGTTTATCTGTGGTGACAATGGGATATCATGTGCCTCTTGATGTATGTTTTGGTGACCAACTTGGGTCCATATGAACCTATGCATAGGGGTTGGCACACGTTTTCTTGACTCTCCGGTAGAAACTTTGGGGCACTCTTTGAAGTTCTTTGTGTTGGTTGGATGAATCTGAGATTGTGTGATGCATATCGTATAATCATGCCCACGGATACTTGAGGTGACAATGGAGTATCTAGGTGACATTAGGGTTTTGGTTGATTTGTGTCTTAAGGTGTTATTCTAGTACGAACTCTTTAATAGATCGATCCGAAAGAATAACTTTGAGGTGGTTTCATACCCTACCATGATCTCTACGTTTGTTCGCCGCTATTAGTGGCTTTGGAGTGACTCTTTGTTGCATGTTGAGGGCTTGTTATATGATCTATCTATGTTATTATTGTTGAGAGAACTTGCACTAGTGAAAGTATAAACCCTAGACCTTGTTTCCTATCATTGCAATACCGTTTACGCTCACTTTTATCATTAGTTACCTTGCTGTTTTTATATTTTCAGATTACAAATACCTTTATCTACCATCCATATTGCACTTGTATCACCATCTCTTCGCCGAACTAGTGCACCTATACAATTTACCATTGTATTGGGTGTGTTGGGGACACAAGAGACTCTTTGTTATTTGGTTGCAGGGTTGCTTGAGAGAGACCATCTTCATCCTACGCCTCCTACGGATTGATAAACCTTAGGTCATCCACTTGAGGGAAATTTGCTACTGTCCTACAAACCTGTGCACTTGCAGGCCCAACAACGTCTACAAGAAGAAGGTTGCGTAGTAGACATCAAGCTCTTTTCTGGCGCCATTGCCGGGGAGGTGAGTGCTTGAAGGTTTATCTTTAGATTTTGCAACCGAGTCTTTTAATTTCTTGTTTTATCACTAGTTTAGTTTATAAAAGAAAATTACAAACAAAAAATGGAGTTAAGTTTGTCTCATACGCTTCGTCTTTTTAATATCTTCCGTGAGTTTGATGGAAAGGAAAATTGTGCTCAAGTGCTAGAAGAAGAATGCTTTAAAATGCTTGGTACTAAATCTTTGAATGATGAGCATGATTGCAATGTTGTTAGTATAAACTCCATGAATATCCATAGTACTAATGATGATTGCTCTAGTCATGATGAAAATATCTCTTATGAGCATGTCAACTTTTGTGGAGTGCATGTTTGCATGAACACACCAAATAGAGAAGATATTTATTGCAAGAGGCATAAGCATTTAGAAACTAAATGGTTGCAAGAAAGTCTAGATGTGAGTGCTGAAAATTTAAAATTCCTTTGCCGTACTTGTGAACTTTGTAATGAACATGGTCATTTACATCTCCAATGCAAATTGTTTCATGACCGAATCGTGTCCAAAAATTGTGATGATTTGATCTCCCTTGCACATTACAATGAGCTTAGTTTACTTTTGGGTTATGAAGAATTGAAACGTTTACTTAAGGACCTTCCAGAATTTGCCCATAAGAAATTCCTTGATATTGATCTAGAAAAGATTTATATGTTTTGTGCGGAGAATTTCATTGAAAATCCTTATATTGCCAATTACATAAAGAAAAGAAAGCAAATAGAAGATGATGAGAATACTGATGAAAGGGAAGAGACTTCCCAATATCCTCCTATTATTTCTTATGATGAACAGGTAACGAGGAGGAGCTTTCTATTCAACCAATCTCATCAATAAGGAGCTCAAAGAGGAAGGTGAACCTACACATAATGTGAAGAAGAAAAAGAAAAGAAGGAGCAACAAAGTTAGAAAGGTATCCCTCCCAAATGATGTTGCCCCTACTACTCATTGTGATGATGATAATTGCTTTACTATTGGTGCTATCCATATTTTTAATGATGAGAGTGATTATGCTTATGATATGAAAGAGCCCAAGCTTGGGGAAGCTATGTTTGATGAGGATGAAATATTTGAGAATATATTTGCTGAAATTAATGTTTTTCCCAAGCTTGGGGATGCTATATTTAATGAAGATGATAGTTTTAGCACCCCAAGTTTTGATATGCAAAGTTGTTATGATGATAGCAATGCCTCCTACCTATGATGATTATATTGATGAAAGTGGTTCGAAAGAGTGTCAACTTTAGGAAGTAGTGATCCCACTATTTTGGAGGATGTTGAATTTTATTGTGATGAATATGAAAGTTGATTTGGAAGAGTGTCAACTTTATTTAGTGATTCCACTATCTTGGGAGAGGTTTCAATCAATTATGATGAGAACGAAGTTGCTACTTATGATGATTATTGTGATGAAACTTATGCTATAAAAAGTAGTGATGATTATATTTGCAAATCTTGTCATGATTATGATTAACCCTTTTCTGACCATTACTCTTTTAATGTGGAAACAATTTTTAGTATTCAAGTCTCTTATGATACTCCCACTATTCCGAATGAGGAGAATTTTGCTTATGTGGAGAGTAGTAAATTTTCTATGCTTGTAGATCATGAAAAGAATGCTTTAGGTGCTGGTTATATTGTTGAATTCATTCATTATGCTACTGAAAATTATTATTAGGGAGGAATATATGCTTGTAGGAATTGCAATAATATCGAGTTTCCTCTCTATATGCTTAAAGTTTTGAAGCTATGCTTGTTTTGTCTTCCTATGCTTGTTGATTATTGTTCCCATAAGTTGTTTGCTCACAAAATCCCTATGCATAGGAAGTGGGTTAGACTTAAACGTGCTAGTCATATTCTTCATGATGCTCTCTTTATGTTTCAATTCTTATCTCTTATGTGAGCATCATTGAAATCATCATGCCTAGCTAGGGGCTTTAAACGTTAGCGATTGTTGGGAGGCAACCCAATTTTATTTTAGTTTCTTGCTTTTTGGTTCTGTTTAGTAATAAATAATACATCTAGCTTCTGTTTAGATGTGTTTTCATGTATTAATTAGTGTTTGTGCCAAGTAGAACCTTTGGGAAGACTTGGGTGAAGTCTTTATGATCATGCTGTAAAAACAACAGAAACTTTAGCGCTCACGAGATTAGCTAGAACTTTTTACTGGAAAGTGCTATTTAGTTGATTCTTTTTGAAGATGATTACTAGAAAATTTACTCAGGTCCACCAATTTATTTTAGAATTTTTGGAGTTCCATAAGTTTGCGTTAGTTACAGATTACTACAGACTGTTCTGTTTTTGACAGATTCTGTTTTTCGTGTGTTGTTTGCTTATTTTGATGAATCTATGGCTAGTAAAATAGTTTATAAACCATAGAGAAGTTGGAATACAGTAGGTTTAACTCCAATATAAATAAATATTGAGTTCATTACAGTACCTTGAAGTGGTGTTTTGTTTTCTTTAAGCTAGCAGACTTACGAGTTTTCATTGAGTTTTGTGTTGTGAAGTTTTCAAGTTTTGGGTAAAGATTCGATGGACTATGGAATAAGGAGTGGAAAGAGCCTAAGATTGGGGATGCCCAAGGAACCCCAAGGCAATATTCAAGGACAACCAAGAGCCTAAGCTTGGGGATGCCCCGGATGGCATCCCCTCCTTCGTCTTCGTTCATCGGTAACTTTACTTGGAGCTATATTTTTATTCGCCACATGATATGTGTTTTGCTTGGAGCGTCATTTTATTTTGTTAGTTTTTGCTTGATGTTATTTAGATTAACTTTTTGCATCTTTAGTTTCAATAAAAAAGTCAAGGATAGCCTTTGCCATGCTTATTTTGCTAGTATACATGTTGCTGTTTGAAAACAGAAAGTTTACCGCTGTTGCAAAAATTCCCTAGAAAACTCAGAGAGTGGTATAATGTTGAATATTTTTGCATATTGAGCTATGATAAATTTATTACAGTGGGAATTTAGTTCATAATTTTTGGAGTCAGGGAAGTATTGATACTCTTGCATTCTTTACAGACTGTACTGTTTTGGCAGATTGCTGTTATGTTTGCATTGTTTGCATATGTTTGCTTGTTTAATGATTCTATTTAAGGATAGGAGTATTAAATATGCAGAGGCATTTAATATGAAATGTTGAATAATAATCTTAGTGATTTGTTACAGTAGAAAATAATAAGGTTTTGCATTGGTTTATACTAACCTATCTCACGAGTTCTTGTTGAGTTTGTTGTGAATGAAGCTTTTGATAAAAAGAGAAACCATGATATGAGAGGAATTAAGGAGACACAAAAGTTCAATATTGGGGATTACCAAGGCACCCCAAGATAATATTTCAAGAAGTCTCAAGCATCTAAGCTTGGGGATGCCCCGGTAGGCATCCCACCTTTCTTCTTCAACAGCTATCGGTTAGTATCGGTTGAGCCTAAGTTTTTGCTTCTTCACATGAGTTGTGCTATCCTTGCAATGTCATTTTATTTTGCTTTTCTTGCTGTTTGAATACAATACCAAGATCTGAAATTCTTAAATGAGAGGGAGTCTTCGCATAGTTACATAATTATTTAGCTACTCATTGATCTTCACTTATATCTTTTTGGAGTAGTTTGTCATTTACTCGTGTGCTTCACTTATATCCTATGAGTAAATGGTTGAATGAGTTGATTGTCATAAATCTGAAATTATATATGCCTCATTTGCTTATCCCATGGGGAGTAATGACTTCACGTCTAAGAAGTAGAGGTTGTAAATTTATCGAAGGTTAGCAAGCGTTGTATTGGTCATTTGAACAATTCATGAAAGAATATTGAAGGAAGAAAGATTTCACATATAAATATACTATCCTAGACATCTTTTATAGTTGGGAGAACTCATTAAGTATGACATGCTAAAGAGTTGATGTTGGACAAGGAAGACAACGTAATGGTTTATGTTTTCCGACATCTCAGTTAAAGTATATTGTCATGGATCATTCAAACATGTTGAGCTTGCCTTTCTCCCCTTGCTAGCCTAAATATCTGTACTAAGCGGGAATACTCTTGTGCATCCAATATCCTTAAACCCAATTTTTGCCATGAGTGTCCACCATACCTACCTATATGCGGTATTTACCTGCCATCCCAAGTAAATTTGCATGTGCCAAACTC
This sequence comes from Aegilops longissima, assembly GCA_021605205.1. Lineage (NCBI taxonomy): Eukaryota > Viridiplantae > Streptophyta > Magnoliopsida > Poales > Poaceae > Aegilops > Aegilops longissima. The sequence goes on from CM038676.1 coordinate 67,161,803, forward strand.
TAAACCTTCAAATTGTAATCTATTTTGTATGCCCGAATTGCTCATGTAGCAACTAGGTGTTGTCAGTGTCTTCCATGCTAGGTGGGTTATTCTCAAGAGGAGTGGACTCCGCTCCTCATTCACGAGAAAGTGGCGGTAACCGGGATGCCCAGTCCCATGATCAAAAAGATCAAAATCAAATCAAAATAATTGCAAACAAAACTCCCCCAGGTTTGATGTTAGTTGGAGGCACCCGTTGTTTCGGGCAAGCCATGGATTGATGATTGTTGGTGGAGGGGGAGTAAAAAATTTTACCATTCTGTTTGGGAACCGCCTATAATGTATGTAGTATGGAAGATATTGGGAACTCTTGGTTGTTATGTTAATAATGAGATCATACCTCTCAAAATTATTTATCTCTATTTCAAAATCGAGCTCTGGCACCTCTGCAAATCACTGCTTCCCTCTGCGAAGGGCATATATTTTACTTTATGCAAGAGTCAAGGTGATCTTCACCTTTCCCTTTTTCATTTTATCCTTTGGCAAGTACTTTGTGTTGGGGTGATCCTGATATATATATATATATATCCAATTGGATGTAAGTTAGCATGAATTATTATTGTTGAGATCACCCAAAGGTGAATACGTTGGGAGGCAACACTATAAGCCCCTATCTTTCTCAGTGTCCAATTGAAACTCCATAACCATTAGTATTGCGTGAGTGTCAGCAATTGTAGAAGACTATATGATAGTTGAGAATGTGGAGTTTGATATTCCTGAAAATAAGATGAATTGCAATTGTTTGAATGACTGAGAATGAAGTTTGCTAGTTTTCAAGAAAGTTTATGGTCTATGCTTTGACATGTGAATTGCTTGTTACTTTATCGTGAGAAGTTTTATGAGATGAACTACTGTTATGACATATTATCATGCTAGAAAAGGTGATTGAAATTATCATTGATCAAACTTGTGCACCTCTAGTATTCACACTTCATAAATTCTTTCTTTATCATTTACCTACTCGAGGGCGAGTAGGAATTAAGCTTAGGGATCTGATCGTCTCCAACGTATCTATAATTTATAAACATTCATGCTATTTTATTATCTGTTTTGAATGATTACGGGCTTTATTATACACTTTTATATTACTTTTGGGACTAACCTATTAACCGGAGGCCCAACCCATATTGTTGTTTTATTGCCTATTTCAGTATTTCGAGGAAAAGGAACATCAAACGGAGTCCAAACGGAATGAAACCTTCGACATCGTGATTTTTTGGAAGAATATCATCCGGGAGACTTGGAGTTCACGTCAGAAGATCCTCGAGGACTCCACGAGATAGGAGGGCGTGCCCCCCCCCTATAGGGCGCGCCCCCTGTCTCGTGGGCCCCTCGAGCACCTCCCGACCGACTTCTTTCGCCTATATAAGCCAACGTACCCAAAAAACATCGAATATCAAGATAGATTGGGAGTTCCGCAGCCGCAAGCCTCTGTAGCCACCAAAAACCTCTCGGGAGCCTTTTCCGGCACCCTGCCGGAGGGGAATCCATCACCGGTGGCTATCTTCATCATCCCGGCGCTCTCCATGACGAGGAGGGAGTAGTTCACCCTCGGGGCTGAGGGTATGTACCAGTAGCTATGTGTTTGATCTCTCTCTCTCTCTCTCGTGTTCTCTCTATGGCACGATCTTGATGTATCGCGAGCTTTGCTATTATAGTTGGATCTTATGATGTTTCTCCCCCTCTACTCTCTTGTGATGAATTGAGTTTCCCCTTTGAAGTTATCTTATCGGATTGAGTCTTTACTTTGAGAACACTTGTCGTGTTTATCTGTGGTGACAATGGGATATCACGTGCCTCTTGATGTATGTTTTGGTGACCAACTTGCGGGTTCCGCCCATGAACCTATGCATAGGGGTTGGCACATGTTTTCTTGACTCTCCGGTAGAAACTTTGGGGCACTCTTTGAAGTACTTTGTGTTGGTTGGATGAATCTGAGATTATGTGATGCATATCGTATAATCATGCCCACGGATACTTGAGGTGACAATGGAGTATCTAGGTGACATTAGGGTTTTGGTTGATTTGTGTCTTAAGGTGTTATTCTAGTACGAACTCTTTAATAGATCGATCCGAAAGAATAACTTTGAGGTGTTTTCGTACCCTACCATGATCTCTACGTTTGTTCTCCCCTATTAGTGGCTTTGGAGTGATTCTTTGTTGCATGTTGAGGCCTTGTTATATGATCTATCTATGTTATTATTGTTGAGAGAACTTGCACTAGTGAAAGTATAAACCCTAGGCCTTGTTTCCTATCATTGCAATACCGTTTACGCTCACTTTTATCATTAGTTACCTTGCTGGTTTTTATTTTCAGATTACAAATACCTTTATCTACCATCCATATTGCACTTGTATCACCATCTCTTCGCCGAACTAGTGCACCTATACAATTTACCATTGTATTGGGTGTGTTGGGGACACAAGAGACTCTTTGTTATTTGGTTGCAGGGTTGCTTGAGAGAGACCATCTTCATCCTACGCCTCCTACGGATTGATAAACCTTAGGTCATCCACTTGAGGGAAATTTGCTACTGTCCTACAAACCTGTGCACTTGCAGGCCCAACAACGTCTACATGAAGAAGGTTGCGTAGTAGACATCAAGCTCTTTTTTGGCGCCGTTGCCGGGGAGGTGAGTGCTTGAAGGTATATCTTTAGATTTTGCAGTCGAGTCTTTTAGTTTCTTGTTTTATCACACCTTTCGACATGGGCATGAGTCTGAAATACTAATTTCAACTCTTGGAACATCTCATATGCTCCGTGGCATTCAAAACGTCTTTGAAGCCCCGATTCTAAGCCGTAAAGCATGGTGCACTAAACTATCAAGTAGCCATCATATCAAGCTTGCCAAACGTTCATAACGTCTGCATCTGCTCCTGCAAACGGTTGCATCATATGCAACTCTTCTTTAAGAGATCCATTAAGGAATGTAGTTTTGACATCCATTTGCCAGATTTCATAGTATGTGGCAATTTGCTAACATGATTCGGAAGACTTAAGCATCGCTACGAGTGAGAAAATCTCATCGTTGTCAACATCTTGAACTTTGTCGAAAACCGTTTTCGACAAGTCTAGCTTTGTAGATAGTAACACTACTATCAGCGTCCGTCTTCCTCTTGAAGATCCATTTATTTTCTATGGCTTGCCGATCATCAGGCAAGTCAACCAAAGTCCACACTTTGTTCTCATACATGGAACCCATCTCAGATTTCATGGCCTCAAGCCATTTCGCAGAATCTGGGCCCATCATCGCTTCCTCATAGTTCGTAGGTTCGTCATGGTCAAGTAACATGACCTCCAGAACAGGATTACCAAACCACTCTGGTGCGGTTCTCACTCTGGTTGACCTACGAGCTTCGGTAGTAATTTGATTTGAAGTTATATGATCATCATCATTAGCTTCCTCACTAATTGGTGTAGGAGTGTAGCGACCAGGCCTCAAACAGTCTGATCTCTGTGCATCAGTGTCATCCCTGGATCAGTAATCCTGACACACACAGTACTTGAAGGATTTTATAACAGAGTAGCAATCACACACTTGTTACATCGAATGTCTCAAAAGAGAACTAATTACAATAAATATGGCTTAAGGCCATCTAATAGCGTTAACCGCGGAAGGCTTGGAAGATAGGCGAGTCCATCAACTCCAACGGCATCACTGAGTATAGAACCACGACCTAAGGCACCTTACTCGTCGTCTGAAAAGTCTGCAACATGAACGTTGCAGCCCGAAAACGGGTCAGCACATGGAATATGCTAGCAATGTAACACATAGAGAATAATATGAAAGAGTAATGTTATACTACATGCATATATGGCTGGTGGAAAGCTCTATGGTTACAGTTTTGCGTAAAGCTAGTTTTTCCCTACTGCAAAGGAATAAATTTTGTTTAACTATCATGATGGTTGTTAAACATTGAGAATGGTTGACAGCATTCTCAATCCCAATTAAGCATCATCATTAAAAACCCAACAATATTAATTAAAGTAACATGATGAGATTCACATGATAATCCAAGTACTAGATACTCAAGATGTCCATAACCGGGGACACGGCTAACCATGATTAGTTTGTTACACTCTGCAGAGATTTGCGCACTTTTCCCCACAAGACTCGATCTCCTCCGTTTGATTTCTCGCACTACATGATGTTTGAGAAACGGATGACCGAGACATAGTCTTTCAGAAGCGCTAGCACCTTACGAACGGGTAGACCATACCAACCTACATCCCCTACATCTGCTAGTCTACCACTATAAGAGTTCACACGACTTAGTCAACTATGCTAGAGCCCATAGTAGCTTGTGGCTGCACATGGAAGTTTCTAGCATGAATAATCTCATGATCCCTTTGAGCCTGGGTGGCGGTCCAAAAAAAACAGGCAATCCTGGAATACCGAGGTACCTCAATCCACCCAGATGTGTGTCTAAGTTGCCACCTTAAATAAACCATTAATTAAAATCTCACATCTGTCATGGATACACTCACCCAATCCACGTCTACTAGCATAGCATGGCATAATAAGCAAACGTAGAAGTAACTCCCAAGGGTTTGATAATAAAACAGGTAATAGGTACTACCTCAACTACTTTCCCAAAACCCACAGTTTAATTAGATCCTAATCATGCAATGTTTGAGGAATGATCTAATGCATAAAAACTGGGTATGAAAAAGGGATATGATCAAAGTGTTACTTGCCTTGCTGGTGATCCGCGAAACCTAGAGATTCAAAGTAGCAAGCGGCGCACTCCGGGTACTCTGTCGCAAACAAACAAACACACAATGAGTACTCATCTAATGCATAGGTAAAACTCAAATAAAATATCTAACCAGAAAGTTCAACTTAAGAACTCCGGTTTGCAAAAAGAATCAACTCGAACGAAGCAACGAAAGTCAAACGGCGAAAGAAACAAGCTTTGTTTACTAATCTGGACCTAAGTCAAATTTTATAGAGGAAAAAACTTGTTTGAGTTGATTATTCGGAAAGAGGGTTTCGAGACGAAACTCTAGGCGCTTGAATCGCCTGATTCCGATAAACAAGCGAAAAGTTATACTAGATCGAAAATCGGATCAGAAATCACGACGAGAAAAATCACGGAATAAATCCGAGAAAAAGAAAAACGACGAACAGCTTAACGAACGGACGTTCGTTAACTGTAACTAAACGGTGAACGCGTTCGTAAAACGAACGAATGAGCGAACGCTCGCTAATTAAACTAAACCGAGAAAAAAACGAAAAAACTGATCTATTTAAAAAAATGAAACTAGGGTTTTCTAAAAAAACTGAATCGGTTTTTCTCCGAAAACCGGGGCGGAGGGCACGGCTACCTCCCGAACTCCAGCGGCTCGGGTCTCCGGCGAGGCCGAGGCGGCGGGATAGCTCGCGGCGGGAAGTCTGCGGCGGCCAGGGTGGGTGGGGCGGCTCGGCGGCAGCGGCGCCAAGGCGGTGAGGCGAGGCGGCTCGTGGCGGGGAAATCTTCTTGGCAAGCAGCAGCAGGGCTCCTAGGGGCCCCGCTGAAATATTTAAAGGGAGGGTGCGGTGGCTTGGGAAGGGCAAGCAGCAGCGGCGGGGAGGCGGGCTCGGCTCGGACTCTGTGGCGGCCTTGGGAAGAGAAGGCGATGGGTTGGGCCGGCTGGTGAGCTTCGGCCCGGTCGGTATGGCGCATTAAAAAAAAAACAATTCATGAAACTTAGAATAATTTTAGAAAAAAATAAAAATCTAAAATGCCAAAACAAATTTTCACCGCCTAAATAAAATATTTAGAGCGAGGTGAACATTTTAAATGGCCCTAAAATGCAGATTTTGAAAGCGTGCAATTTTTCCTAGATTCAAATAAAATAGCGAAAAACTCCAAAATAAAATCTTATTTGATTTTTTATTAAACCTTCAATATTTCTTTATTTTGGGAAAGTCATTTTATTCCCTCTCTCATACTTTGACAATAGAAATAATTGAAGATAAAATAAATAAAATCAAATGATCCTATTTTGAATTTGAGAAAACTCAAATATGAAAATAACAAAATCTCCAACTCTCTCCGTGGGTCCTTGAGTTGCGTGAAATTTCTAGGATCGAGCCAAAATGCAATAAAATATGATATGCAAATGATGATCTATGTATAACATTCCAAATTAAAATTTGGGATGTTACAAATAACCCCTTAAGATGAATCTAGCCCTCGAGATTGGGTTAACTAGAAAATAGGTGAGGTGGTCCTTGACAGATCTTCCTCTCGCTCCCGGTGGCTTCATCTTCGGTGTGGTGGCTCCACTGAACTTTGCAAAACTTGATAACCTTGCCGCGGGTGACTCTGCTGGCATACTCAAGAATTTTGACTGGGTTCTCCTCGTAGGTCAAATCGTTACCCAACTGAATAGCTTCCAACGGCGCAGTATCTCTCAGAGGTATATCAGCCATCTCTGCGTGGCACTTCTTCAACTGAGAAACGTGGAACACGTCGTGAAATCCTGACAAACCTTCGGGCAATTCCAACTTGTAAGCAACTTCTCCCATGCGCTCCAAGACTTTATATGGTCCCACAAAACGTGGCGCTAACTTTCCTTTAACTCCAAAGCGCATAACTCCTCGAAGTGGAGATACTCGAAGATAGACTCTATCTCCGACTTCTTAAACTGTCTCCTTGCGTTTAGAATCTGCATAACTCTTCTTCCTGGATTGGGCTACCTTGAGCCTATCGCGAATCAACTTCACCTTCTGTTCAGACTCCTTAATCAAATCTGGTCCAAACAACTGGCGGTCTCCAACTTCATCCCACAACAATGGGGTTACGCACCTCCTTCCGTACAAGGCTTGAAAGGGCCATCTTCAAACTGGATTGATAGCTGTTGTTATAAGAAAACTCCGCATCTGACAAGTTGTCTTCCCAACTTGATCCATAATCCAATGCACATTCTCTCGACATATCCTCCAAAATCTAATTGACTCTCTCGGTTCATCCATCACTGCGGATGAAAAGTTATCTTGAACTCTAGCTTGGTTCCCAAAGTTTAGTGCAACCGATTCCAAAACTTTGAGGTGAACTGGGTTCCTCTATCGTCGATACTCCTCGGAACTCCATGCGGACATACAATCCTGGTCATGTATATCTTAGCCAATTTAGCACTTCTTGTAGGTAGTCTTTCTTTGGGATGAAATGAGCTACCTTCGTCAACCGATCGACTACAACCCAAATCGAGTCATAGCTTTGAGCGAGTCTGGGTAATCTGTGATAAAATCCATGCCTAACTTTTCCCACTTCCATTCGGGTATCGGCAATGGCTGTAACAAACCAGCTGGCTTCTGATGTTCTGCCTTCACTTTTTGACATACATCACAAACTGCTACATACTCCGCAATATCCTTCTTCATTCCGATCCACCAGAATGTGTCTTTCAAATCCAAATACATCTTAGTATTTCCTGGGTGAATCGAGTACGGCGAATCATGGGCCTCTTGCAAAATCAACTTCCTGATCTCTGGATCATTAGGCACATAAACGCGGTCCTCAAACCATAGGGAATCGTGCTCATCCTCACGAAATCCTTTAGCTTTTCCCTTGCTCATTTTCTCCTTAATAGAGGCAATCTCTTTATCAGTCTTCTGAGCTTCTCCGATCTTATCCATCAATGTAGACTGTACCTCCAATGCTGTTACATAGCCTCTCGGAACTATCTCCAAACATAGCTCTCGAAATTCCTCGGCTAACTCTTTTGGTAAACCTCCGGTCATTAGCGTGTTGACATGGCTCTTGCGGCTCAACGCATCTGCTACTACGTTAGCCTTTCCAGGGTGATAATGCAATCTCATATCATAATCCTTGATGAGCTCCAACCATCTCCTTTGCCTGAGATTCAACTCCTTCTGCGTGAAGATGTATTTCAAACTCTTGTGATCCGTGTACACCTCACAGTAGTTTCCTATGAGAAATGTCTCCAAGTCTTCAATGCGTGTACTACGGCTGCTAACTCCAAATCATGTGTAGCATAATTCAACTCATGGGGCTTAAGCTGTCGTGAAGCATACGAAACAACTCTTCCCTCCTGCATAAGTACTGCTCCAAGTCCTCGGCGTGAAGCATCCGAAAACACCTCATAATCCTTGCGCTGATCTGGCAGAATCAACACTGGTGATGTAACCAAACGTTTCTTCAACTCCTGGAAACTAGCCTCACATTCCTCAGTCCAATTGAACTTGGTATCCTTCTTTAATAACTCCGTCATAGGCTTCGCAATCCTTGAGAAATTCTCAATAAATCTCCGGTAGTATCCTGCCAGTCCAAGAAAACTCCGGATCTCTCCAACAGTTGTTGGTGCTTCCCAGTTTGTCACAGTGGCAACTTTGGTGGGATCCACTGCTATTCCTTCTCCGGATATAACATGTCCGAGAAATCCAACTTCCTTCAACCAAAACTCACATTTGCTGAACTTGGCATATAACTAATGTTCTCTGAGCTTCTCAAGTACCAAACGCAAATGCTCCTTATGCTCTTCTTCATTCTTCGAGTAGACCAAAATATCATCAATGAACACTACAATGAACTTATCCAAAAACTCCATAAACACCTTGTTCATCATGTTCATGAAATAGGCAGGTGCGTTAGTCAGCCCAAATGACATAACGGTATACTCATACAGCCCGTACCTGGTGGTAAAAGCTGTCTTAGGTATATCCTGCTCCCGTATCTTTAACTGATGGTATCCTGATCGCAAATCGATCTTGGAAAATACCTTAGCTCCTTGCAGTTGGTCAAACAAGTCGTTGATCATCGGCAACGGGTACTTATTCTTAATGGTCACTTCATTCAATCCTCGGTAATCAACAACCATCCTTAATGATCCATCCTTCTTCTCCACTAGAAGTACTGGCGATCCCCAAGGCGAAGAACTTGGGAGAATGAAACCCTTATCCAGTAACTCCTTAATCTGCTTCTTAATTTCTTCCAAATCTTGTGCGGGCATCCGGTACGGTGTCTTAGATATCGGCCCTGTGCCTGGCAACAATTCAATAAAAAACTCAATGTCTCTGTCTGGTGGCATGCCTGGCAACTCTTCTGGAAATACATCCGGGTAATCCTTCACCACTCGTACTTCCTCGTGCACAACTCCTGATAAGGAATTTACTTGTGTCCTCTTTGGCTCATGTCGTGACACATACTTGATTCTTCTTTCTTTTGGGGTGGTAAGCAAAATCGACTTACTGGCGCAATCAATGTTTCCTCCATACTTCGATAACCAATCCATGCCTAATATCACATCCAATCCTTGCGATTCCAAAACTATTAGGTGCAGGGAAACACATAGTTACCAATCCTTAATGGTGTCGATCACACCATAGACTAGCCATATACTACTGCTCGAGCGAGGTTACTAGCATGGGTGACCTAAGGGCTTGGGTTGGCAATTTATACTTATCCACAAATCCCTTGATATGTATGAATGCGATGCACCAGTATCAAAAAAACATTGCGATAAATGTCTTAACCAAAACTTACCTATTCTGCATCTGGTTGAGCTTCAACCTCCTCCATGGTAACGTGGTTCACCTGTCCCCTATTGAAAGGGTTTGGCTTCTTCCCTGAGCTTCCATTGCCATTTCCATTCTAGGCTTGAGGACATTCATTTGCATAATGTCCGATCTTACAGCATTAAAGCAAGTGACTTGGCTCAGTCTCTCTTGGTCAGTTGACGGGTTGGTGTGGTTTTGTCCATTGCTTCCTCCATTCCCGTTTCCATTCTTGGAACCATTATGATTGTGCGATCTACCTCCTCCATGGGTATGCTAAAATTGTCCTCCCAGTTTTGGGGTAAAGCGTAGCTTCTGCTGAGCTCCAGAATTGTATTTCCCCTGTCCATACTTCCTCTTGCGGTTGTCAATCTGTTGCTGCTTCCCTTCAATCATAAGAGCACGACCTACCAACTCCTGGTAGTTATTGAAGGTGGCTACCATCAACTGAATGTTCAGCTCATCATTAAGTCCTTCCAGACACTTCTCCTGCTTAGCTGCATCTGTAGCAACGTCATCTGGGGCATAACGTGCTAACTTACTAAAGTCCTCCACATACTGGCTTACAGTGCATCCTCCTTGGCGTAAGTTGTGAAACTCGCGCTTCTTCATGGCCATAGCTCCTGCTGAAACATGGGCGATCTGGAAAGCTTCTTGGCCTGATCCCATGTGACAACGTCAATAGGGTGTGTGGCTGTGTAATTCTCCCACCATGATGCTGCAGGTCCATCAAGCTGATGTGCGGCAAAACGCACTCTTTCCGCATCTGTGCATCCTGCAGTTGTCAGCTCCCTTCCAACCTTGCGGAGCCAATCATCTGCAACAATCGGCTCGGTGCTACTAGAAAACACCGGCGGATTTAGTCTCAAGAAATGAGTCAAATGGTCAATAGGTGGTGGTGGTGGGTTGTTGTTGTTGTTGCCTTGGTTCTGTACCAATGTTTGAATCAAAGCATTCTGCTGGTGAATCAACTGAGTGATCTCCGGAGGGAAAACAAATCCGGTGTCGCGTCTCAGAGGCATCTGAGGGTGTTTAGAGAAGATGAGAAAATAGAATAGAATGAGGTCTAGTGATAAAACACTACCCATATGCATATGAGACAAAAGCAAAACAATATCACTCCAATCAATTCAAACAAGGGCATACAACGGACTAACTATCGTTACAAACGTGCCTGAACTAAACTAAATACAATGGGGGAAATTCTACTACTGTTATGGCGGTCAACTAGAAAAACTGCTCCGATGAAGACTCCATGATATCCGCTCCAGCTTCATCAACATAGTCATCATCGCTGTCGTCGGGATCCGAGTCGGTGTCGTCGATGATGATATAGTTATGCGGGCAAGTGGAATCGTCATCATCTCGTCCTGGTGCGGGGTCTCCCATGAAAACTCCCAGCTTCCTGGTTAAGTGGTCATTCTTTTCCACTAGCACTTCAATTTCTTCCATGTAATCTTCACGTGTAGCCTTGAGTTCTTCTTCTAGCTCCTTGATCTTGGTCAAGGCCTTCTGCAGATCCTCCATGCCTGCGCACATCTGGTTCTCCTGACGTCGGATGTGCTGGTTTAACTCCTGGATATATGCTGCGATTGGTCTATCCCTCCTGGTGCTGATCATCTCCCATTGCTCATCTCGGCGCCCACAAATTTGGTAGATAGTATCCTCGAGATCATTGCGGTAAACTTCTCCAATCGTCCCATGGTGATGTGGGCTGCCATGCTCTTTCCTAGACTCGAGTTGGTGCATCAAGGAAAACTCCATGGGCTCCGTGGTAGTGCGAATGTCCTTCTGGAACTTGAACTTGAATCGTCCGATGCTCCTCTTGGGTAAAGTGGCGTTGTAGGTCCCGTGAAGCTTGGTACTCCGATGTTCGGTATCTAGTGACTTCCTTCAAGTGGCATCAAAGGGTGTATCTTCATCCGGTTGTGTGAACTTGTTCCTTGCATTAGCCATCCTAAAGAATAGAAAAGATGAGGAGTCGAAATGAGAAGAAAGAGTAGTGATCTAGGGCTTTTAGCTTAGTGGTGGTGTCCTACGATCGGTGTGTGCTCGATACCATCTTGTAGCGACCGGACCTCAAGCGATCGATCTCGTGCATCGATGTCATCCTGGATCGATAATCTTGACACGCGATGCTTGAGCGATTTTATAACGAGTAGCAATCACACACTTGTTACATCGAATGTCTCAAAAGAGAACTAATTACAATAAATATGGCTTAAGGCCATCTAATAACGTTAACGGCGGAAGGCTTGGAAGATAGGCGAGTCCATCAACTCCAACGGCATCACTGAGTATAGAACCACGACCTAAGGCACCTTACTGTAAATGCGAAAAGTCTGCAACATGAGCGTTGCAGCCAGCAATTCACACATGGAATATCTGGCAATGTAACACATAGAGAACAATATGAAAGAGTAATGCTATACTACATGCATATATGGCTGGTGGAAAGCTCTATGGTTACAATTTTGCGTAAAGCCAGTTTTTCCCTACTGCAAAGGAATAAATTTTGTTTATCTATCATGGTGGTTGTTAAACATTGAGAATGGTTGACAGCATTCTCAATCCCAATTAAGCATCATCATTAAAAACACAACAATATTAATTAAAGTAACATGATGAGATTCACATGATAATCCAAGTACTAGATACTCAAGATGTCCATAACCGAGGACACGGCTAACCATGATTAGTTTGTTACACTCTGCAGAGATTTGAGCACTTTTCCCCACAAGACTTGATCTCCTCCGTTTGATTTCTCGCACTACATGATGTTTGAGAAACGGATGACCGAGACATAGTCTTTCAGAAGCACTAGCACCTTACGAACGGGTAGACCGTACCAACCTACATCCCCTACATCTACTAGTCTACCACTGTAAGAGTTACACGACTTAGTCAACTATGCTAGAGCCCATAGTAGCTTGTGGCTGCACACGGAAGTTTCTAGCATGAATAATCTCATGATCCCTTTGAGCACAGGTGGCGGTCCAAAAAAAGGCAATCTGGAATACCCGGTACCTCAATCCACCAGGATGTGTGTTTAATTTGCCACCTTAAATAAACCATTAATTAAAATCTCACATCTGTCATGGATACACTCACCCAATCCACGTCTACTAGCATATCATGGCATAATAAGCAAACGTAGAAGTAACTCCCAAGGGTTTGATAATAAAACAGGTAATAGGTACTACCTCAACTACTTTCCCAAAACCCACAGTTTAATTAGATCCTAATAATGCAATGTTTGCGGATTGATCTAATGCATAAAACCTGGGTATGAAAAAGGGATATGATCAAAGTGTTACTTGCCTTGCTGGTGATCCGCGAAACTTAGAGATTCAAACTAGCAAGCGGCGCACTCCGGGTACTCTATCGCAAACAAACAAACACACAATGAGTACTCATCTAATGCACTGGTAAAACTCAAATAAAATATCTAACCAGAAAGTTCAACTTAAGAACTCGGGTTTGCAAAAAGAATCAACTCGAACGAAGCAACGAAAGTCAAACGGTGAAAGAAACAAGCTTCGTTTACTAATCTGGACCTAAGTCAAATTTTACAGAGGCAAAAACTTGTTTGAGTTGATTATTCAGAAAGAAGTTTTCGAGACGAAACTCTAGGCGCTTGAATCGCCTAATTCAGATAAACGAGCGAAAAGTTATACTAGATCGAAAATCGGATCAGAAATCGCGATAAGAAAAATCGCGGAATAAATCCGAGAAAAAGAAAAACGACGAACAGCTTAACGAACGGACTTACTGTAACTAAACGGTGAACGCGTTCGTAAAACGAACGAACGCTCGCTAATTAAACTAAACCGAGAAAAAAACAAAAAAAACCGATCTATTTTAAAAAACGAAACTAGGGTTTCCAAAAAAACCGAATCGGTTTTCTCCGAAAACCGGGGCGGACGGCGCGGCTACCTCCCGAACTCCGGCGGCTCGGGACTCCGCGGCGGGGAGCGGGCGAGTAGCTCGGCGGCGGGGAAGTCTTGGCGGCTGGCTGGGTGGGGGCTCGGGCGGCGGCGGCGGCGCGGCGGCGGCGGCATGGCGGCGGCAGGCGGGGCGGCTCGGCGCGAGGAAGTGTGGTGGCGGCGGCTGCGGCTTGGGGCTCTCTAGGGAGCCCCGGGCTGGGTATTTTGTGACGCCCCCGATTCAATCGTACACGCAAACGTGTACGATCAAGATCAGGGACTCACGAGAAGATATCACAACACAACTCTAAAAATAAAATAAGTCATACAAGCATCATAATACAAGCCGGGGCCTCGAGGGCTCGAATACAAGTGCTCGATCATAGGCGAGTCAGTGGAAGCAACAATATCTGAGTCAGGACATAAGTTAAACAAGTTGCCATAAGATGGCTAGCACAAACAGGGATCTGGTCGAAGAAGCGCGGGCCTCCTGCAGGATCCCCTAACTACTCTGGTCATCGTCGGTGGGCTGCGTAGTAGTAGGCACCTCCGGTGTAGTAGTAAATCATCGGCGGTGGCGTCGCTCCTGGCTCCATCGTGCAGTTCTGACAATCGAGTAGAGATAGGGAAAAAGGGAAACAATGCAACCGTGAGTACTCATCCAAAGTACTACTTAAGCAAGGAACTACACTACATATGCATGGATATATGTGTAAAGGGCCATATCGGTGGACTAAAGCTGCGAGAATGCGAATAAGAGGGGATAGCTAGTCTTATCGAAGACTACGCTTCTGGTCACCTTCGTCTTGCAACAGGTAGAAGAGGGTAGGTTGAAGTCCTCCAAGTAGCATCATATAGCATAATCCTACCCGGCGATCCCCTCCTCGTATCCCTGAGAGAGAGCGACCACCGGTTGTATCTGGCACTTGGAAGGGTGTGTTTTATTAAGTATCCGGTTCTAGTTGTCATAAGGTCAAGGTACAACTCCAAGTCGTCCTGTTACCGAAGATCATGGCTATTCGAATAGATTAACTTCCCTGCAGGGGTGCACCACATAACCCAACACACTTGATCCCATTTGGCCGGACACACTTTCCTGGGTCATGCCCGGCCGCGGAAGATCAACACGTCGCAGCCCCACCTAGGCACAACAGAGAGGCCAAGCGCGGTCTAAACCTAAGCGCACATGGGTGCAGGCCCATCGCCTGAGCACACACACACGTTGCGAGGCGGCGAAAGCGAACCTAGCCTAGTGGCGTTCGGTCCAATTCGGCGCGCCGCTCGGTCGTGACGTCACGAAGTGCCGGTGATACCACGGCGCCAAGTGCCCATATCTTTCCCGTAGTTGGTTAGTGCGTATAGGCCGTGGCAGGACTCGGATCAAATACCAAGATCTCGTTAAGCGTGTTAAGTATCCGTGAGCGCCCGAGCAGGGCCGAGCCCACCTCTCTCCTAGGCGGTCTCAACCTGCCTGTCGCTCCGCCACAAAGATCCATCCGGAGGGCCGTCGGGACAAAGGTCCTTTCAGCTAATCAAGTGAATCACTCATGGGTGCTCCACAAGCCGACCCGACTTTAGTCTCCACATGTATCATGTATAAGTATATAGTATATACCTGATCACCTCCGGTGATCACGGCTCGATAATATAGCACAGCAGACGGACAAGAATGTAGGGCCACGAGATGGAAATACTAGCATCCTATACTAAGCAAGTAGGATTGCGGTAAAGGTATCAACGAAGTAGCAAAAAGCAGGCTATGCATCGGGATAGGAATAACGGAAGCGGTAACATGCTACACTACTCTAATGCAAGCGGTATAGAGGAGAGTAAGCGATATCTGAGTGATCAAGGGGGGCTTGCTGGTTGCTCACGGCAAGAGAGAGTCGTCAATTCCGTGAGTCGTCTTTGGCAGCGGCGCGTCGGTCTCGGTGTCTAGCGGAAGAAGAGGAAGAAACAATGAATATTTAAGCAAACAGATGCATGACGATGCACGACAAAGAAAAGCGTGATGCTAGGCATGCCCTAACGCGGTATGTGGTGATACCGGTGAAGGGGGGAAACATCCGGGAAAGTATCCGCGGTGTTCCGCGTTTTCGGACAGATGAACCGGAGGTGAAATGTTGCAGGTTCACTATGCTAGGGACGCGTGGCGGATGAACGGGCTACGTATCCGGATTCGTCTCGTCGTTCTGAGCAACTTTCATGTAGAAAGTTTTCCCATCGAGCTACGGTTTATTTTATATTAATTTTAAAGTTTTAAATCATTTTAGGATTAATTTAAATATTTTAATTCAACATTATCGAGAATAGTGCTTGCTGATGTCGACATGGCGTCGACATAACGTCAACATGACATCATCGGTCAGCAGAGGTGTTGGTAGGGTCAAGTCGACAGCGTGGGTCCCGCATGTCATTGACTATTTTAGTTAATTAAGTTAATCGAGTTAATTAGGTTAATTAATCTTAATTAGTTACTTTAAAAAGAATTAATTAAGTTAATTATTTAGTTAATTAATTAATTAATATTTAATTTTATCTATCTATTTACTTATTTATTTATTTAATTTAATTAATTAATTTTTTTAGAAACCGTTACAGGCGGGGCCCCTAGTCGATGGCAGGGGGCCTAGCGGAGTCTTGGAGTGCAGAGTGCAGGCGTTGTAGGCGCCCGGCCAGGCGACAACCGCAGAGGCGGAGGCGATGCTGACCTGGCGTCGAGGCGCCGTAGATGGCGTGGCGAGCCACCGGCGGGGCGAGGCGTGTCAAGCGAGCAGTCGCGGAGGAGGCGCCGAGAGAGGCCATGCCGGCGGCAACAAGTCTTGCGGTAGCCTTGGCGGCGGCAACGGAGGGCGTCTGGCGAAGCGCGCGCTGCAGCTTGCGCCGATGGCCGTGGCCGGCCGAGGCTCACCGGGATCCGCCCGGCGGAGGAGCCGGTCGAGGCGCTAGGGAGGGAGAAAGAAGCGCGGCGCGGGCATGGATGCCCAGTAGCCTGCACACCACAGGCGACAGCGGCCATGATGTAAAGAACAAAATCGGCCTTGCTGGAGCAGAGAGAAGGAAGGAGGAGGGGCGCGGCTCACGGGGAGAAGTAGGGTCGAGGCGGCGGGGCTCGGGTGGATCTGGACGACGGCGTCTGGCGAGGAAGCGAGCCCGGGGAGGGCTCCGGTGAGGCGTTCTCGGTAGCGGGGCGGCGAGTCATCCGGCGACAGGCGGCGGATCGGGGTTTTCCCGATCGAGATCAATAGAGGAGACGGGGAGGAGGCAGGAGGTCTTCTTGGCCGGCGGTGGCGGTCCGATGAGGCGTCGGGCGGCGCGAGGTCGAGCCGGAAGCGGTCGTCGAGGTTCATCCCGATCCAAATCTGGATCGGGGAGGGAGGAGCGTGGGGAGTGAGTGGGGAGTGGGGAGCGATAGGGGAGTGGGGGTGTGGTAGGGTTGATTCGCCCGAAGTCTTGTAGGCACCAGTGGGCAGCTTTGGTTAGCTGATGGCTGTTGGGCCATGGTCCGTGAAGTGTCTCTTCTATTGCCTTTTTTGTTCTTTCTTAGTTTTGTTTTTGCTTTTATATTTTCTTTTCCTTTTATTATTTGTAGTTTCATTTATTTTTAGTTTTATAAAATTACCACTAGTGCCTAAATTTGTATTTATCAACAAACTCTTGTGAGATTAATTATTAACACATAATAAAATAGTTTTAGCATTTTATAAATTCAATAGGCATTTGTTTAATTGTTTTCACTCTGTTTTAATTGTTTTAAGCGCCTTTAAACATTTTATCAAGGTTTGGTTTCTCCACCATAACTACTTACGATTTATTTGACACAACCCGAACATTTAAGTTTTGATTTTTGAAAACTTTTGTTGTTTGCCTGATTTTAAATTGAATTCAAATCGGTTTCAAACTAATCGAGATTAACCACGATGTCGGTGATGTAGCATCATTAGTGGAGGATTCTTGTAGCGTAACTATCCCAAGGCGTCACATATTTAAAGGGGAGGGGGTGCGACGGCTTGGGAAGGGCAAGCAGCGGCGGGGAGGCGGAGTCCGGCTCGAACTTCTGCGGCCGGCCTTGAGGAAAAGCGGCGGCTGGGTTGGCCGGCTGGTGAGCTTGCCCATTCGGGTATGGTAGCGTTTTTAAAAACAATTCCGCCGAAACTTAGAAAAATTCTAGAAAAAAAATAAAAATCTAAAAATGCCAAAAAAAAATTCACCGCCTAAATAAAATATTTAGAACGAGGTGAACATTTTCTTGGCCCTAAAATGCAGTTTTGAAAACATGCAATTTTTCCTAGATTCAAATAAAATAGCGAAAAACTCCAAAATAAAATCTTATTTGATTTTTTTTATTAAACCTTCAATATTTCTTTATTTTGGGAAAGTCATTTTATTCCCTCTCTCATACTTTGACAATAGAAATAATTGAAGATAAAATAAATAAAATCAAATGATCCTATTTTCAGAATTTGAGAAAACTCAAATATGAAAATAACGAAATCTCCAACTCTCTCCGTGGGTCCTTGAGTTGTGTGAAATTTCTAGGATCGAGCCAAAATGCAATAAAATATGATATGCAAATGATGATCTATGTATAACATTCCAAATTGAAAATTTGGGATGTTACAAGGAGTCACATAAACAGATTTTTGTGATGAACTACTTTCCAATAAGGGAGCAGGTATAGTTACCTCATCAAGTTCTACTTTCCTCCCACTCACTTCTTTCGAGAGAAACTCCTTCTCTAGAAAGGATCCATTCTTAGCAACGAATGGCTTGCCTTCGGATCTGTGGTATAAGGTGTACCCAACAGTCTCCTTTGGGTATCCTATGAAGATACATTTCTCCGATTTGGGTTCTAGCTTATAAGGTTGAAACTTTTCCACATCATCATCGCAACCGCAAACTTTTAAGAAACGACTGCTTAGGTTTCTTGCTAAACTACAGTTCATACGGTGTCGTCTCAACGGATTTAGATGGTGCCCTTTTTAACGTGAATGCTGCTGTCTCTAATGCATAACCCCAAAACAATAGTGGTAAATCGGTAAGAGACATCATAGATTGCACTATATCCAATAAGTACGGTTATGACGTTCGGACACACCATTACGATGTGGTGTTCCAGGTGGCATGAGTTTGTGAAACTATTCCACATTGTTTTAATTGAAGACCAAACTCGTAACTCAAATATTCGCCTCTGCGATCATATCGTAGAAACTTTATTTTCTTGTTATGATGATTTTCCACTTCACTCTAAAATTCTTTGAACTTTTCAAATGTTTCAGACTTATGTTTCTTCAATTAGATATACCCATATCCGCTCAAATCATCTGTGAAGGTCAGAAAATAACAATACCCGCCGCGAGCCTCAACACTCATCGGACCTCATACATCAATATGTATTATATCCAATAAGTCAGTTGCTTGCTCCACTGTTACGGAGAACGGAGTCTTAGTCATCTTGCCCATGAGGCATGGTTCGGAAGCATCAACTGATTCATAATCAAGTGATTCCAAAAGCCCATCAGCATGGATTTTCTTCATGCGCTTTACACCAATATGACCTAAACGGCAGTGCCACAAATAAGTTTCACTATAATTATTAACTTTGCATCTTTTGGCTTCAATATTATGAATATGTGTATCACTATGATCGAGATTCAACAAACCATTTTTCATTGGGTGTATAACCATAGAAGGTTTTATTCATGTAAGATTATTCTCTAACTTAAATTAATAATCGTATTGCAATAAACATGATCAAATCATATTCATGCTCAACGCAAACACCAAATAAAATTTATTTAGGTTCAACACTAATCCCAAAAGTATAGGGAGTGTGCGATGATGATCATATCAATCTTGGTCTACTTCCAACACACATCATCACTTCACCCTTAACTAGTCTCTGTTCATTCTGCAACTCCCATTTCAAGTTACTACTCTTAGCAACTGAACTAGTATCAAATACCGAGGGGTTGCTATAAACACTAGTAAAGTACACATCAATAACATGTATATCCAACATACCTTTGTTCACCTTGCCATCCTTCTTATCCGCCAAATACTTGGGGTAGTTCCGCTTCCAGTGCCCAGTCCCTTTGCAGTAGAAGCACTCAGTCTCAGGCTTAGGTCCAGAATTGGGCTTCTTCACTTGAGCAGCAACTTGCTTGCCGTTCTTCTTGAAGTTCCCCTTCTTCCATTTGCCCTTTTCTTGAAACTAGTGGTCTTGTCAACCATCAACACTTGATGCTTTTCTTGATTTCTACCTTCGTCGATTTCAGCATCATGAAGAGCTTGGGAATCGTTTCTGTTATCCCTTGCATATTATAGTTCATCACGGAGTTCTAGTAACTTGGTGATAGTGACTAGAGAACTCTGTCAATCACTATCTTATCTGGAAGATTAACTCTCACTTGATTCAAGTGATTGTAGTACTCAGACATTCTGAGCACATGCTCACTAGTTGAGCAATTATCCTCCATCTTGTAGGCAAAGTGCTTGTCAAAGGTCTCACACCTTTCGACATGGGTATGAGTCTGAAATACTAATTTCAACTCTTGGAACATCTCATATGCTTCGTGGCGTTCAAAACGTCTTTGAAACCCCGATTCTAAGCCGTAAAGCATGGTGCACTAAACTATCAAGTAGTCATCATATCGAGCTTGCCAAACGTTCATAACGTCTGCATCTGCTCCAATCGATCTGTCACCTAGCGGTGCATCAAGGACATAATTCTTACGTGCAGCAATGAGGATAATCCTCGGATCACGGATCCATCCGCATCATTTCTACTAACATCTTTCAACTTAGTTTTCTCTAGGAACATATCAAAAATAAAAGCAGGGAACTAAGCGAGCTATTGATCTACAACATAGATATGCTAATACTACGGGACTAAGTTCATGATAAATTAAAGTTCAATTAATCATATTACTTAAGAACTCCCACTTAGATAGACATCCCTCTAATCATCTAAGTGATCACGTGATCCAAATCAACTAAACCATAGCGATCATCGGGTGAAATGGAGTAGTTTTCAATGGTGAACATCACTATGTTGATCATATCTACTATATGATTCATGCTCGACCTTTCGGTCTCGGTGTTAGAGGCCATATCTGCATATGCTAGGCTCGTCAAGTTTAACTTGAGTATTACGTGTGTGCAAAACTGGCTTGCACCCGTTGTAGATGGACATAGAGCTTATCACACCCGATCATCACGTGGTGTGCAGGCACGACAAACTTTGGCAGCGGTGCATACTCGGGAGAACACTTTTATCTTGAAATTTAGTGAGAGATCATCTTATAATGCTACCGTCAATCGAAGCAAAATAAGATGCATAAAGATAAACATCACATGCAATCAATATAAGTGATATGATATGGCCATCATCATCTTGTGCTTGTGATCTCCATCTCGAAGCACCGTCATGATCACCATCGTCACCGGTAGCGACACCTTGATCTCCATTGTAGCAACGTTGTCGTCTAGCCAACTATTGCTTCTCGACTATCGCTACCGCTTAGTGATAAAGTAAAGCAATTACTGAGCGATTGCATTGCATACAATAAGCGACAACCATATGGCTCCTGCCGATTGCCGATAACTTCGGTTACAAAACATGATCATCTCATACAATAAAATATAGCATCATGCCTTGACCATATCACATCACAACATGCCCTGCAAAAACAAGTTAGACGTCCTCTACTTTGTTGTTGCAAGTTTTACGTGGCTGCTACGGGCTGAGCAAGAACCGTTCTTACCAACACATCAAAACCACAACGATAGTTCGTCAAGTTAGTGTTGTTTTAGCCTTCTCAAGGACCGAGCGTAACCACACTCGGTTCAACTAAAGTTGAAGAAACTGACACCCGCCAGCCACCTATGTGCAAAGCACGTCGGTAGAACCAGTCTCGCGTGGCGTACCGTAATGTCGGTCGGGCGCTTCATCCAACAATACCGCCGAACCAAAGTATGACATGCTGGTAAGCAGTATGACTTGTATCGCCCACACTCACTTGTGTTTTACTCGTGCATATAACATCTACGCATAAAACCAGGCTCGGATGCCACTGTTGGGGAACGTAGTAATTTTAAAAAAATTCCTACGCACACACAGGATCATGGTGATGTATAGCAATGATAGGGGAGAGTGTGTCCACGTACCCTCGTAGACCGAAAGCGGAAGCGTTAGCACAACGTGGTTGATGTAGTCGTACGTCTTCACGATCTGACCGATCAAGTACCGAACGCACGGAACCTCCGAGTTCAGCACATGTTCAACTTGATGACGTCCCTCGAACTCCGATCCAGCCGAGCTTTGAGGGAGAGTTCCGTCAGCACGATGGCGTGGTGACGATGATGATGTTATCCCGATGCAGGGCTTTGCCTAAGCACCGCTACGATATTATCGAGGTGGATTATGGTGGAGGGGGGCACCTCACACGGCTAAGAGATCCAAGGGATCAATTGTTGTGTCTATGGGGTGCCCCCTCCTCCGTATATAAAGTGGGGGGAGGAGGAGAGGGCCGGCCAAGGGGAGGAGGCGCGCCCAAGGGGGGCAATCCTACTCCAAGTAGGATTCCCCCCTCTTTCCTAGTCCAAGTAGGAGAGAGGAAGGAAGGAAGGGAAGGAGAAGAAGAAGGAAGGGGGGCCGGCCCCCTAGTCCAATTCGGTTTGGGCTAGGGGGGTGATACGTCTCCAACATATCTATAATTGTTGATTGTTCCATGCTATTATATTACCCCTTTTGGATGTTTATGGGATTTATTTTACACATTTATATTACTTTTGGGACTAACCTATTAACCGGAGGCCCAGCCCATATTGCTGTTTTATTGCCTGTTTCAGTATTTGGAGGAAAAGGAATATCAAACGGAGTCCAAACGGAATGAAACATTCGGCAGCGTTATTTTTGGGAAGAATATGATCCTGGAGACTTGGAGTTCACGTCAGAAGATCCCCGAGGACTCCACAAGATAGGAGGGCGTGCCCCCCCTACAGGGCGCGCCCCCTGTCTCGTGGGCCCCTCGAGCACCTCTCGACCGACTTCTTTCGCCTATATATGCCTACGTACCCTAAAACCATCGAATATCAAGATAGATCGGGAGTTCCACCGCCGCAAGCCTCTGTAGCCACCAAAAACCTCTCGGGAGCCTGTTCCGGCACCCTGCCGAAGGGGGAATCCATCACCGGTGGCCATCTTCATCATCCCGGCGCTCTCCATGACGAGGAGGGAGTAGTTCACCCTCGGGGCTGAGGGTATGTACCAGTAGCTATGTGTTTGATCTCTCTCTCTCTCGTGTTCCCCCTATGGCACGATCTTGATGCATCGCGAGCTTTTCTATTATAGTTGGATATTATGATGTTTCCCCCCCTCTACTCTCTTGTGATGAATTGAGTTTTCCATTTGAAGTTATCTTATCGGACTGAGTCTTTACTCTAAGAACACTTGATGTATGTCTTGTCGTGTTTATCTGTGGTGACAATGGGATATCACGTGCCTCTTGATGTATGTTTTGGTGACCAACTTGCGGGTTCCTCCCATGAACCTATGCATAAGGGTTGGCACACGTTCTTGACTCTCCGGTAGAAACTTTGGGGCACTCTTTGAAGTACTTTGTGTTGGTTGGATGAATCTGAGATTGTGTGATGCATATCATATAATCATGCCCATGGATACTTGAGGTGACAATGGAGTATCTAGGTGACATTAGGGTTTTGGTTGATTTGTGTCTTAAGGTGTTATTCTAGTACGAACTCTTGAACAGATTGATCCGAAAGAATAACTTTGAGGTGGTTTCGTACCCTACCATAATCTCTATGTTTGTTCTCTGCTATTAGTGGCTTTGGAGTGACTCTTTGTTGCATGTCGAGGGATTGTTATATGATCTATCTATGTTATTATTGTTGAGAGAACTTGCACTAGTGAAAGTATGAACCCTAGGCCTTGTTTCCTATCATTGCAATACCGTTTACGCTCACTTTTACCACTTGTTACCTTGCTGTTTTTATATTTTCAGATTACAAAAACCTATATCTACCATCCATATTGCACTTGTATCACCATCGCTTCGCCGAACTAGTGCACCTATACAATTTACCATTGTATTGGATGTGTTAGGGATACAAGAGACTCTTTGTTATTTGGTTGCAGGGTTGTTTGAGAGAGACCATCTTCATCCTACGCCTCCCACGGATTGATAAACCTTAGGTCATCCACTTGAGGGAAATTTGCTACTGTCCTACAAACCTGTGCACTTGCAGGCCCAACAACATCTACAAGAAGAAGGTTGTGTAGTAGACATCAAGCTCTTTTCTGGCGCCGTTGCCGGGGAGGTGAGTGCTTGAAGGTATATCTTTAGATCTTGCAATTGAATCTTTTTGTTTCTTGTTTTATCACTAGTTTAGTTTATAAAAGAAAACTACAAAAAATGGAGTTAAGTTTGTCTCATACGCTTCGTCTTTTTAATTATCTTTCATGAGTTTGATGGAAAGGAAAATTGTGCTCAAGTGCTAGAAGAAGAATGCTTTAAAATGCTTGGTACTAAATCTTTGAATGATGAGCATGATTGCAATGTTGTTAGTATAAACTCCTTGAATATCCATAGTACTAATGACGATTGCTCTAGTCATGATGAAAATATCTCTCATAAGCATGTCAACTTTTGTGGAGTGCATGTTTGCATCAACACACCAAATAAAGAAGATATATATTGAAGGAGGCATAAGTATTTAGAAACTAAGAAGTTGCAAGAAAGGCTAGATAAGAGTGCGGAGAATTTAAGATATCTTTCCCGTTGTGAATTTTGCAATAAACAAGATCATTTACATCTCCAATGCAAATTGTTTCATGATCGGATCGTGTCCAAAAATTGTGATGATTCGATCTCCCTTTCTCATTACAATGAACTTAGATTGCTTTTGGGCTGTGAAGGGTTGAAACGTTTAACTAAGCCTATTCCAGAATTTAATCTTAAGCATTTTCTTGATATTGATCTAGAAAAGATTTATATATTTTGTGCGAAGAATTGCATTGAAAATCCTTATATTGCCAATTACCTAAAGAAAAGAAAGCAAATGGAAGATGATGAGAATACTAATGAAAGGGAAGAGACTTCCCAATCTCCTCCTATTATTTCTTATGATGAATCAGGTAACGAGGAGGAGCTTTATGTTCAACCAATCTCATCAATAAGGAGCTCAAAGAGGAAGGTTGAACCCAAACATAATGTGAAAAAGAAAAGGAAAAGAAGGGGCAACAAAGGTAAAAAGGTATCCCTTCCAAATTATGTTGCTCCTACTACTCATTGTGATGATGATAATTGCTTTACTATTGGTGCTATCCATATTTTTAATGATGAGAGTGATTATGCTTATGATATGAAAGAGCCCAAGCTTGGGGAAGCTATGTTTGATGAGGATGAAATATTTGAGATATATTTGTTGAAATTAATGTTTGTCCCAAGCTTGGGGATGCTATGTTTAATGAAGATGGTATTTTTAGCACCCCAAGTTTTGATATGCAAAGTTGTTATGATGATAGCATGCCTCCAACCTATGATGATTATATTGATGAAAGTGGGTTCGGAAGAGTGTCAACTTTAGGAAGTAGTGATACCACTATTTTGGAGGATGTTGAATTTTATT
Source organism: Aegilops longissima (assembly GCA_021605205.1). Taxonomy (NCBI): domain Eukaryota; kingdom Viridiplantae; phylum Streptophyta; class Magnoliopsida; order Poales; family Poaceae; genus Aegilops; species Aegilops longissima. The sequence continues at coordinate 67,186,923 of CM038676.1, forward strand.
GTGATGAATATGAAAGTGGATTTGGAAGAGTGTCAACTTTATTTAGTGATTCCACTATCTTGGGAGAGGTTTCAATCGATTATGATGAGAACGAAGTTGCTACTTATGATGATTATTGTGATGAAACTTATGCTATAAAAAGTAGTGATGGTTATATTTACAAATCTTATCATGATTATGATTACCCTTTTTCTGAACATTACTATTTTAATGTGGAAACAATTTTTAGTGTTCAAGTCTCTTATGATACTCCCACTATTCCAAATGAGAACAATTTTGCTTATGTGGAGAGTAGTAAATTTTCTATGCTTGTAGATCATGAAAAGAATGCTTTAGGTGCTGGTTATATTGTTGAATTCATTCATGATGCTACTGAAAATTATTATGAGGGAGGAACATATGCTTGTAGGAATTGCAATAATATCAAGTTTCCTCTCTATGTGCTTAAATTTTTGAAGTTATGCTTGTTTTGTCTTTCTATGCTTGCCGATTATTGTTCCCATAAGTTGTTTGCTCAAAAAATACCTATGCATAGGAAGTGGATTAGACTTAAATGTGCTAGTCATATTCTTCATGATGCTCTCTTTATGTTTCAATTCTTATCTTTTATATGAGTATCATTGAAATCATCATGCCTAGCTAGGGGCGTTAAACGATAGCGCTTGTTGGAAGGCAACCCAATTTTATTTTAGTTTCTTACTTTTTGGTTATGTTTAGGAATAAATAATCCATCTAGCTTCTGTTTAGATTTGGTTTTGTGTTTTAATTAGTGTTTGTGCCAAGTAGAACCTTTGGGAAGACTTGGGTGAAGTCGTTATGATCATGCTGTAAAAAACAGAAACTTTAGCGCTCACGAGATTAGCTAGAACTTTTTACTGAAGAGTGTTATTTAGTTGATTATTTTTTCAGATGATCACTAGACAAATTCCTCAGGTCCACCAATTTATTTTAGAATTTTTGGAGTTCCATAAGTTTGCGTTAGTTACAGATTACTACAGACTGTTCTGTTTTTGACAGATTCTGTTTTTCGTGTGTTGTTTGCTTATTTTGATGACTCTATGGCTAGTAAAATAGTTTATAAACCATAGAGAAGTTGGAATACAGTAGGTTTAACACCAATATAAATAAAGAATGAGTTCATTACAGTACCTTGAAGTGGTGTTTTGTTTTCTTTCGCTAACGGAGCTCACGAGTTTTCTGTTAAGTTTTGTGTTGTGAAGTTTTCAAGTTTTGGGTAAAGATTCGATGGACTATGGAATAAGGAGTGGCAAGAGCCTAATCTTGGGGATGCCCAAGGCACCCCAAGGTAATATTCAAGGATAACCAAAAGCCTAAGCTTGGGGATGCCCCGGAAGGCATCCCCTCTTTCGTCTTCGTTCATCGGTAACTTTACTTGGAGCTATATTTTTATTCACCACATGATATGTATTTTGCTTGGAGCGTCATGTCATTTTATTTTGTTAGTATTTTCTTGCTGTTATTTAGATTTATGTTTTGCATCTTTAGTTTCAATAAAAATGTCAAGGATAGCCTCTTCCATGTTTATTTTGCTAGTATACATGTTGCTGTTTGAAAACAGAAAGTTTACCGCTGTTGCAAAAAATCCCTAGAAAAGTCAGAGCATAATATAATGTTGAAACTTTTTGCATAATGAGATCTGATAAATTTACTGAAGTTGAAATTTTAGTTCATAATTTTTGGAGTTAGGGAAGTATTGATACTCTTGCATTCTTTACAGACTGTACTGTTTTGGCAGATTGCTGTTATGGTTGCATTGTTTGCATATGTTTGCTTGTTTAATGATTCTATTTGAGGATAGGAGTATTAAATATGCAGAGGAATTTAGTATGCAATGTTGAATAATGATTTAAGTGATTTGTTACAGTAGAGATTGATATGTTTTTGCATTGGTTTATACTAACCTATCTCACGAGTTCTTGTTGAGTTTGGTGTGGATGAAGTTTTTGATAAAAAGAGAAACCATGATATGAGAGGAATTAAGGAGACACAAAAGTTCAAGCTTGGGGATGCCCCGATAGGCATCCCACCTTTCTTCTCCAACAACTATCGGTTAGTATCGCTTGAGCCTAAGTTTTTGCTTCTTCACATGAGTTGTGCTATCCTTGCAATGTCATTTTATTTTGTTTTGCTTGCTGTTTGAATACAATACCAAGATCTGAAATTCCTTAATGTTAGAGAGTCTTCACATAGTTGCACAATTATTCGACTACTCATTGATCTTCACTTATATCTTTCGGAGTAGTTTGTCATTTGCTCTAGTGCATCACTTATATCTTTTAGAGCACGGCGGTGGTCATATTTTGTAGAAATTGTTAGTCTCTCATGCTTCACTTATATTATTTTGAGAGTCTTTTAGAACAGCATGGTATTTTCTATGGTTACAAAGTTGGTCCTAGAATGGTTGGCATCCAAGTTGGGTATAATAAAAACTATCATAGAAAGTGAATTGGATGCTATGATCAATTTGATACTTGATAATTGTTTTGAGATATGGAGGTAGTGATATTAAAGTCATGCTAGTTGGGTGATTATGAATTTAAAGAATGCTTGTGTTGAAGTTAGCAAGTCCTGTAGCATGCACGTATGGTTAAAGTTGTGTAACAAATTTGAAACATGAAGTGTACCTGGCTTGTGCATCCTTATGAGTGGCGGTCGGGGACGAGCGATGGTCTTTTCCTACCAATCTATCCCCCTAGGAGCGTGTGCGTAGTACTTGATTTTTTTATGACTTCTAAATTTTTGCAATAAGTATATGAGTTCTTTTGACTAATGTTGATTCCATGGATTATACGCACTTTTACCTTTCCGCCTTTGCTAGCCTCTTCGGTACCGTGCATTGCCCTTTCTCACCTTGAGAGTTGGTGCAAACTTAGCGGTGCATCCAAACCCGTGGTACGATCGCTCTATCACACATAAACCTCCCTATATCTTCCTCAAAACAGCCACCATACCTACCTATTATGGCATTTCCATAGCCATTCCGAGATATATTGCCATGCAACTTTCCACCGTTCCGTTCATCATCATCATGACATACTTTACTTTTGTCATATTGCCATTGCATGATCATGTAGTTGACATCATATTTGTGGCAAAGCCACCATGCATTATTTTTCATACATGTCATTCTTGACTCATTGCACCATCCCGGTACACCGCCGGAGGCATTCATATAGAGTCATATCTTGTTCTAGTTTCGAGTTGTAATTCATATGTTGTAATCAATAGAAGTGTGATGATCATCATTATTAGAGCATTGCCCAATAAAAAAAAGAAAGGCCAAAAATAAAAAAAGAAAGGCCCAAAAAAAGGGCAATGTTACTATCTCTTTTTCCACACTTGTGCTTCAAAATAGCACCTTGTTCTTCATGTAGTGAGTCTCATATATTGTGCTTCAAAGTAGCACCATGTCTTTCATATAGAGAGTCTCATATGGTGTCACTTTCATATACTAGTGGGAATTTTTCATTATAGAACTTGGCTTGTATATTCCTACGATGGGCTTCCTCAAATGCCCTAGGTCTTCATGAGCAAGCAAGTTGGATGCACACCCACTAGTTTTCTTTTGTTGGGCATTCATTTATAGCTCTAGTGCATCCATTGCATGGCAATCCCTACTCCTCATGTTGACATCAATTGATGGGCATCTCCATAGCCCGTTGATTATCCTCGTCAATGTGAGACTTTCTCCTTTTTTGTCTTCTCCACACAATCCCCATCATCATATTCTATTCCACCCATAGTGCTATATCCATGGCTCACGCTCATGTATTGCGTGAAGGTTGAAAAAGTTTGAGATTATTTAAGTATGAAACAATTGCTTGGCTTGTCATCGGGGGTATAGAAGTTGGGAACATCTTTGTGTGACGAAAATGAAGCATACCTAACTATATGATTTTGTAGGGATGAACTTTCTTTTGCCATGTTATTTTGAGAAGACATGATTACTTTGATTCGTATGCTTGAAGTGTTACTATTTCTTTTATCAATATGAACTTTTATTTTGTATTCATTTGGATCTGAACATTCATGCCACAATAAAGAAAATTACATTGAGAATTATGCTAGGTAGCATTCCACATCAAAATTTTTGTTTTTATCATTTACCTACTCGAGGACGGGCAGGAATTAAGCTTGGGGATGCTTGATACGTCTCCAACGTATCTATAATTTTTGATTGTTCCATGCTATTATATTACCCCTTTTGGATGTTTATGGGCTTTATTTTACACATTTATATTACTTTTGGGACTAACCTATTAACCGGAGGCCCAGCCCATATTGCTGCTTTATTGCCCGTTTCAGTATTTCGAGGAAAAGGAATATCAAATGGAGTCCAAACGGAATGAAACCTTCGGCAGCGTTATTTTTGGGAAGAATATGATCCTGGGGACTTGGAGTTCACGTCAGAAGATCCCTGAGGACTCCATGAGATAGGAGGGCGCCCCCCCTACAGGGGGGCCCCTGTCTCGTGGGACCCTCAAGCACCTCCCGACCGACTTCTTTCGCCTATATATGCCTACGTACCCTAAAACCATCGAATATCAAGATAGATCGGGAGTTCCGCCGCCGCAAGCCTCTGTAGCCACCAAAAACCTCTCGGGAGCCCGTTCGGCACCTCACCGGGGGGGAATCCATCACCGTGGCCATCTTCATCATCCTGCGCTCTCCATGACAAGGAGGAGTAGTTCACCCTCGGGGCTGAGGGTACGTACCAGTAGCTATGTGTTTGGTCTCTCTCTCTCTCTCTCTCTCTCTCTCTCTCGTGTTCTCTCTCGTGTTCCCTCTATGGCACGATCTTGATGTATCGCGAGCTTTGCTATTATAGTTGGATCTTATGATGTTTCTCCCCATCTGCTCTCTTGTGATGAATTGAGTTTCCCCTTTGAATTTATCTTATCGGACTGAGTCTTTACTTTGAGAACACTTGATGTATGTCTTGTCGTCTTTATCTGTGGTGACAATGGGATATCACGTGCCTCTTGATGTATGTTTTGGTGACCAACTTGCGGGTTCCTCCCATGAACCTATGCGTAAGGGTTGGCACACGTTCTTGACTCTCCGGTAGAAACTTTGGGGCACTCTTTGAAGTACTTTGTGTTGGTTGGATGAATCTGAGATTGTGTGATGCATATCGTATAATCATGCCCATGGATACTTGAGGTGACAATGGAGTATCTAGGTGACATTAGGGTTTTGGTTGATTTGTGTCTTAAGGTGTTATTCTAGTACGAACTCTTGAATAGATTGATCCGAAAGAATAACTTTGAGGTGGTTTCGTACCCTACCATAATCTCTACGTTTGTTCTCTGCTATTAGTGGCTTTGGAGTGACTCTTTGTTGCATGTTGAGGGATTGTTATATGATCTATCTATGTTATTATTGTTGAGAGAACTTGCACTAGTGAAAGTATGAACCCTAGGCCTTGTTTCCTATCATTGCAATACCGTTTACGCTCACTTTTACCACTTGTTACCTTGCTGTTTTTATATTTTCAGATTACAAAAACCTATATCTACCATCCATATTGCACTTGTATCACCATCTCTTCGCCGAACTAGTGCACCTATACAATTTACCATTGTATTGGGTGTGTTGGGGATACAAGAGACTCTTTGTTATTTGGTTGCAGGGTTGTTTGAGAGAGACCATCTTCATCGTACGCCTCCCACGGATTGATAAACCTTAGGTCATCCACTTGAGGGAAATTTGCTACTGTCCTACAAACATGTGCACTTGCAGGCCCAACAACGTCTACAAGAAGAAGGTTGTGTAGTAGACATCAGGGGGCCGCGCGCCCCTAGCTGGCGGCCTCTCCTCTTCCACCACTTGGGCCCATGAGGCCCAATAACCCCCCCCCCCCCCCCGGGAGGTTCCGATAACCATCGGTTTCTCCGGTATATATCCGATAACCCCCGGAACTCTTTCGGTATCCGAATATATCATTCCAATATATCAATCTTTATGTCTCGACCATTTCGAGACTCCTCGTCATGTCCGTGATCATATCCGGGACTCGGAACTACCTTCGGTACATCAAAACACAAAACTCATAATATCGATCGTCATCTAACTTTAAGCGTGCGGACCCTACGGGTTCGAGAACTATGTAGACATGACCGAGACTCATCTCCGCTCAGTAACCAATAGTGGAACCTGGATGCTCATATTGGCTCCCACATATTCTATGAAGATCTTTATCGGTCAAACCGCATAACAACATACGTTGTTCCCTTTGTCACGAGATTCGATCGTCGGTATCTCAATACCTAGTTCAATCTCGTTACCGGCAAGTCTCTTTACTCGTTCCGTAATACATCATTCCGCTACTAACTCATTAGTTACAATGCTTGCAAGGCTTATAGTGATGTGTATTACCGAGTGGGCCCATAGATACCTCTCCAACAATCGGAGTGACAAATCCTATTCTCGAAATACGTCAACCCAACAAGTACCTTCAGAGACACCTGTAGAGCAACTTTATAATCACCCAGTTACGTTGTGAGGTTTGGTAGCACACAAAGTGTTCCTCCGGTAAACGGGAGTTGCATAATCTCGTAGTCATAGGAACATGTATAAGTCATGAAGAAAGCAATAGCAACATAAACGATCAAGTGCTAAGCTAACAGAATGGGTCAAGTCAATCACATCATTCTCTAATGATGTGATTCCGTTAATCAATGACAACTCATGTCTATGGCTAGGAAACTTAACCATCTTTGATTCAACGAGCTAGTCAAGTAGAGGCATACTAGTGACACTCTGTTTGTCTATGTATTCACACATGCATCAAGTTTCCGGTTAATATAATTCTAGCATGAATAATAAACATTTATCATGAAATATGTAAATAAATAATAACTTTATTATTGCCTCTAGGGCATATTTCCTTCATGGCCGCCATGGGAGACATGAGTTTTGCTTCTCTCATGGGAGGCATGGGTGCACCTCCGGCCGCGATGGGCGGAATGTCTTCTAGTGTGCCTCCTCACACACATTCTCATGAAGATGCCGTTGAAGATCTTGCCAACACCGTCAGAGCTTCACGTGATGCGGGGTACGATGAGGAGGAGGAGGAAGAATCATCTTCGGAGGAGGAATAATCATCTTCCGAAGATGAGGACGAAGACGAGGACGAGGCTTGATGTGTCTTTAGTTTGTGTCATGAACTTGGTTTGCATTTTGAACTTGGTTGGATGAACTTGTGGGCATGAACTTTTATTCATCAACTTGTTTGTGTGAAATTTATATGTCATGTTCATTGCATTTTGAAGGTTTCAAATCCATTTTGTGTCCAAAATGCAACATATGCAATGCCCCGGCGAGTCGCGCGCGCTGCTGGAGTGGTGCGCGCGATGTATTTTAGCACGGCTGTTGGAGCCAGCGCTGCGGGCTGCGCAAAACCATGCGAAGGGCGCGCGACAAAATAGTTTTTTGCGCGCGGCGCGTAGCGCGGCTGTTGGAGATGCTCTGAGGGGAGCCAACGCTCGAGGGAGCCGACGCGACGCGTGCGAGGGAACCGGTGGTTCAGGGGATCTAGCCGACGCGAGCTGCTCGAGGCCCGCCTAAGCGCGGGATGCGGGTGAATCGGACGCCGGTCGATCCAGCCAGCCTGGGCGATCCGCCTGCGACAAAGAAAGATAGGCGTGCTGGCGATAATGGTCGACGGCTCGACGCCTCATCTACTGGAAACTGCTCCCTTCAGTTTCTAAGCGCGCATTCATGGCGGGTGATGGCGTACATAAACTGGCTGGTTCACCTCCTCGGCGCATCTACTTCATGCTATTTATTCTCTGCTCTTTGCATCTTTCCTCGTATTAATTTCTTTCACATCCCGCTTTCATGGACCGCATATGTGCTAATTCTTGTTGTTCCTGTGTGATTCAGGCGCCACGGCTGCCAATACAGCCATGGTGAAAGCATGACAACTGATGAGGAGGATGAGGCATCATCATCGGCGGCTTGACGATGAGGAGGAGGATAAGGAAGGGGCGGCGTACGTGGCTCACTGGCGCAAGAGGATGCGGCGGCGGCAGTATTAGTGGTTGGTCTAAGTCGACAGGTAAACCTTAATGCTAGCTCTTCACCTTCCTTTATCTCTGACCCCTGATGCCTCTTGTAATTCGCCCTTTATCCCGTTCATCTTGTCGGTCGCAGGTTTACAAGGTTCAGGGCGAGAATCGGCCGATGAAGAGATGGTGTGCGCAGCTGCTGCATGTTGAATTTGTGGTATAGTTGTCGTTTTATCGGTGCCATTTTAATCTGCTCAGAAGTCACACCGGATGATGATTATAAGACCTCTATTTTACAGTTCTGCTTCTTTGTAGTAGTATTACTTGGTGAATAGTTGTTACTTTTTGTGAAAGGAGAAGAGCAAAGCTAATGAAAATGCAGAAACCGACCCATGTGTTGCAGGAATCACAGACCTAAAAAGCACTATGTTGTCATGACGTAATTTTATTTCGGCCTTTTCAACATTGTGAATATCAGTTCTAGCACAAAGTTCATTGTAACTTGTAAGTGTGGTTGTATTGTAATATTGTGACCTCTCATGGAACTTGTATTGCCTTCACCTTTGATTCTTTCCTTGATGATATATCCTCTGTATTTTAATATTCTGGCCTTCCATGGAACTTGTATTGCCTTGCCTTGATTCCTTCTTCCATGATATCCACTTCCTTTTTAGATTTAATCCTTCAATTTTTCTCTGTTGCATTTGCAGCTTCATGAATCTGGAAGTATTGATATTGACGGTTCCAAGAGATGAAAATGTGTTAAGTATTTTTTTCTCTGTATCGCTCGAGCTAAAGCCAACTGGTTGTTGAACATTGCTTCGGAAACAACAGTTTAGGGAACTTTGCATACCCAAGTGCAACCTCATATGAATCTTGGAAGAAATGATATTTGCTGAATTTGTATATTCTCAGATTTTTGGCTTCGTAAATATTTGTGGTTTAATCGAACATCTAATTGTATGTTTTGTTGTTTACAGTTTTGGTGTATTCTCTTCTGTTGAACTATAATATCGAGAAAATTTAAAAATATATTTATATGAGTACATATATTAGTTCTACCCATTTGTCAATCATCCCTGATGTTTTTTTTTCCTGAACATTGCTATTTTTTGGGATGTCATGATGTGATCTTTTGCAACAGAATATACCTATGAAGAAAAAAATAAACATGGAACATTGAAAATCAACCAGATTCCTCTCTTCAGTTACATGCCATTATTTTAAAAATGGAGTGGACAAGCAAAAGCTGCAAGAAAGCGCAATAGTTCAAAGAACTTGAAACAAATGTATATTATAAGAGCCAACACACTTCATATGCCTAAAAATTACAAAAGCTCAAAACACTGAAAAAAATATATAAGACATATTTCATATATCAAACAATTATAAGAGCTAAAATAGACGGGCACGGCAACGCGCGCCATCGAAGATCCAGTGGACTTTGATATTTTACCCTCTCTCGATGGGTGCCACAAAAAAAGTCTAAAATACCCCCGTCCCTGGATTGACCAGGGACCGGAGAAGAGATCTCGCTCGCCCTCGTCCCCTTCCTCTCGCCCACAGGAACTCAATAGACGGCGGCGACGGCGGCTTGCACTCGCTACTCCTCGACGACGACGGAGGCTGCATCTCGGCCAGGAAGGTGAGCCCCTCACTCCCGCCACTGTCCCGCCGGCCATTGAGTGCGCGGGAGGACCGCTGCCGCCGTTGATGCTTGAGCGCTGCTGCCGTTGGTGCTGTGGCTGCGTGCTGCTTCTTGTGCGTTGTGGCACGCACCGACTTAGCAGCAAGAGGCAACAGCAGCGGCGAGTGGAGGCGCTGAACAGCAGGGCGCGACATCGGCAGCAGGGGGCGTGGGCGGCACCAGCAGGGAACAGCAGCGGTGGCACACCGGTCAATTGGGGAACTAGTGTTCATCCCCTCCCCACGATTTCAATTGGGGAATCAGGGTGCACACTGGTCAAACTAGTAGAAGGGGCATTTGGTCCCTTTTTTGTCCATAGATCATTTACGACATTTGCAAAGATTGGTTTTGTGTTACAAAGTGGCAAAATATCAAAGTGCAAAGTAAAAAGTGGCACCAGATCAATTACAATGTAATTGGTGGCAAAATATCAAAGTCCAAAGTAAATGGTGGCAACTAATCGAATGCCCACTAAGATTATTATCCTTACTTTGTTGTGCAGGAGGCATGTTTGTTTCTCCTTCCCTACGTTTTTGATGTTTTGATCAAGACCTGGGGATTCTGTTGTAATGGCCGGGTGCTCCTTGACAACACTGGGAGGCCAGTATCTTGGGGGATGGACCCAATCCAGCGGCAAGCTCTCCCCACGAAACATATCAATCAGGATGTCAAAGAGGTAGCTTTGTTCTTCGGTTTTTGTGATATTACTAACATGGACCATGCAGAGTTGTTGGGTTATATACTTATATATTTCATTTGGGCTATTTCATATTTGTAGGAACTACATTCATAAAATTCCCCTTCCATGTTTGTCCAGATTCAATTTAGCGAAAGAGTGGAAAAGCTGCGCATTTACCTCTTATAATTTTCATGGAAGGGGTTACAAGATGGAGACTCAAGTTGGATCTTATTTCTTTCAGTCAATGATGGGTTCAGAGAGTGTGATCTCACCAAATCTAATGTTGCTTTCTGATGAAGTGCTTCTGACTATCAGCGTAGTTCTTGCGTATTTGGCTGGGGTTGCACCCTCTCGACATACAATACCCCGCACCCAAAATCCCAGCGCCAATCAACATCTTACAGCATCAATCTCCTCTGATTCTGGTAGGTAAGAGTAGCTGCTTTAATGTCGCTTTTAGGTGTCAAAACATTTGTTTGACAGGAAAAATTATGACTGCTAATGCAGTTTTCTCTGGCAATTGCTAGGAATGGAAAACGTTTGCTTGACAAGAGTACAGCGTCTGACCCCAATGATACATGGAATGAAGTGAGGGCTAAGCTTTCTGAAGCCTTAGAAGCAAATGGTCAAGGTGCCAGTTCTGATAGCAGAGACGAAGGGCTAAAAAATGATAGGAAAAACTATCCTTTGAGTATGCTTGCAATTCATGGAGGTCCCAAGTTGCGGCTTCTTCTGATCACATTTCAACTTCTTGAAATGGAGGCAAGAAATGCACTATAATTTATTTTTCATAAATATTTTGGGTATATATTAGCGTATTGAAGATTGCCTATGCATACTTCTCCGAGTTTAGATAAGCTAGTAGGCAGTAGCTGAGCTATTATGTACCAAAATGGTCCTTCTCTCTTCCTGTATGTTTTTGTTGGTTAAGTAGCATCATAGTCCATGTTGTATCGGTGTTTTCCAAATATTCATTGACTAGTTGAATAAAATCATTATGGTTGTGCACCAGAATTTCTGGAGTAAAGTGCAGTTGATTTTTAAGATTTCCTTTATGTTGAAGTAGCATTTGACCCAATTATTGTCAATGTTATAGTATGTTCTAAATTCATATACATGCTATAACATGGTCTGATCTCATGCAGGCAAGAAATATTTCCGGAAGTTTTGAACTTCTAGATGGGATCAGGTGGTCGGAAGTGTCAGTTATGTTGATAGATAGCTTGATTGAACCAGCATTTATGAAATGGATCGAAGAAGAGCAAGCCCTGGAAAATGGCAAGATCGATGAAGTATATCATCAGTTTGAACTGCCCTCCATTTCTCCATATTGGCTAACCTCCGACTATCTTATTTTTATTCCTTTTCTGTTCCAGAAGCTTATGATGGTGATTAGTAGAAAAATAAACGAAGACAATGGGATCTTGAAGAGATTCAACAGGTTAGGGAAAGTTGAGCTCTATTTGGACCTGCTCTTTTTCGTAAGATTTGGTTCTGCAAGGTACTATCCGTTTTCCCTTCTTGATGCTTAGTCTTGTTCTGTTCAATTTCTAATCATTTTCAATTTAATGCCATATCTAAGAATGTAATAGACCTCCGTAAGGTCCATAGTTACATCTTTATTCTCTGTTTCGTGGTGGCAGGTCTGACAGCTATTTTGATACTAATTTTTTGGCTGAAAATGGAGCAAGGATTTTGGAGGACCTGGTAATTTTCTTGGCTGATGTGATTGCTAGTATTTATCTAGAGATCATGTCAGTTGATGGTGACATGCCTACTGAGGTTGTTGGCTCCAGCTTAGCTCTATGTTCTCTGTCGACAAGAGAACTTCAAAAGCGGCGTAATGAGGTAATGTTTGTGGGCTGTATAAGCTGATGTTGTTCTTTATTACTCTGTTGAGTATATATATATATATTAGTATTGTCATCTTTTGACCTGATAAGCATTTTTTACTGCCAAGCAAATATATTTGTGTGAGTATTTAAGGACACACATGAATAGTCTAATTCTGGATTATCCATTATTCCATTTGCCCTTGCCCTTAATTCTCCTGTTATCATGTTCTTGGAAAAATTCTTATGTTTTGATGTGTCCTATTCAGTAATTTGATACTGTGAAGTCCTAATATTCCAACTTTCACGCACTTTTAGGTTTTCATAATTGCATGCTAATCTATTTTATCTCTTCGAAGGTGGCAATTAACGGGTGGCTGCACCAGTATTTCGAGTCGGTTGTTTCAATGTACGAGGACAGGTTTGAGTTATATGTTCTATGCAGAAGATCATGCAAGAACACAGCAGATAATCGACCTGATAAAACTAATTGGTTGACTAATGCATTTCGAAAGCCTTCGACATCTACTCACCTGGATTATGTTTGCATAAGCCCATTTTCTCTTCCAGTGAGAAGGACAAAGGAGCTAAGAGCTTTGACTGGATGGTACCGTCCACCTCTTGTCTGCTCTTTGTTTCATGAAAAATAAATCATTAACGTATTTTTTGTGCGGCTTGGATTAAGATTTAAAAAAATTTAGTGTAACATTCTTCTCCGTCATCTGCTGCAGGAGGTATTACTACAGCCTTTTCTTGGAGTTGTCGGATATTGCAATGCCTTTTGCACGGGCAGTCGTGGCTAGAGTCAGCGCTGCAGTGTCCTACTTCTGGGTGTCCATGATAGGGAGATCTTTGGGGCTCATTTTTTCTGGTATAAGGCAATCGCTGGGCTGGAGATGAAGTACTGTTTCTTCAGCTTTCATTTTGACAATATCTCTATTCGGTCTTGTCAACTGTGGTGTCAACTGTTACTCTCAAAGATGATTGTCTTGTGCTCTTTGTTGTAGTGTTTCATTACGGGTTATGTATAAGGAGATTATTTAATTTGTTGCCTTCCTAATCTTACCAACTCAAAGACATTGCTACTTACTGTATTTTCCAAAAGAGATGAATACACCGGCACACGAGCTGCCTTTGAAAGTGAGAAGCCACGCCCCGTCGCATCCCTCTCACAATACAACACACGTGATAATCAGACGACCAGAGAAGTGATTGAGACATAATTATACTTCAGCTATTTGAGTTTCAGCAAAACCGTTAGTTCTATGCCCAGATAAAATGAAGTGGTCTTGCGCATATGATCATGATGCATGCCAAGTTACTCATAATGTCAAGATCTTATAATGGGAGAATAGGCTTTTTTTAGGGCCTTTCCGGATTAGCCCCTTCTTAGTTAATGTGATGACAAGGCAAAGTTTTTTCTCCTTTTTTTTTAAAAAAAAGAGATAATGCCCAGATCTCTTCTTTTTTGAAATAAAACCGTTAACTTTATTAATTGAAAATAATAGTTACATTGTCAATAAAAAAGGTACAATTTCATCCATAGGCTCCTCAAAACAGTCTCTTGTCAAGAAAAGTTCCGCTAACCTAGCAAGTTCACGAGCCACTTTATTTGCCTCCCTATTACAATGTTCAAACCTAGTAAAAATCACATGCCAAAAAATAGCAATCATTGAAGACTGCCGCCGCCGCTCTCGCTGATTGTCCTTCATTCTCGATTGTGTTGATAACTTTCATATTATTGGAGTTAATAACAAGGCGATTACATCCCGTCCTCTGTATACGAAATAATCCATACCTTAGAGTCAACACTTCTGTTGTCAAAACATCATCATCACACTAATCGATCTTCCAGTTTCCGCCAACAATAGATCTTCCTTTATCATTATCTGGAAACAGCCCCATACTTACCTCTAAGCAGATCGTGATCAAAACAAGCATCAACATTTAGCTTAACAAACCCCATAGGAGGTTTGCTCCATCCACTTGTTTTACACTACTGCAGGTTGGTTCAAACGCGACAGTCTAATCAGAGACTCTTCGACGAAACTGTGTGCGATGCATTAATCACAAACCGTGATGTAATAAAACCGTCAAAAAAGATGCAAAACGTTTGCGATGGCGGTGACATCAAACATGAGTCAGATTAGAGTTGCGTGTGCGATGCGTGAGAAACGGTTAATCCAGCAGAACTGTTTGCGATGAGGCAGAACAATAGAAACGGGCAGCCAGATGAGGGTATGTGTGCGATACATGACATACAGTTCACTAGGATGAACTGTGTGTGATTAGACAACACAATAGAAACGGTCAGCCAGATCAAGGTGTGTGCGATCGAGGGCATACAGTTCACTCAGATGAACTGTTTGCGATGAGCCAAGACAAGAGAAACAGTTCAACTAAACAAGATGTGTATGGTACGCGGCAAACATGCCCGTAATCAGAAATGTGTGCGAAGACTAATAATAACACAAACGATTGCTGCTAATAAGCCGTGTGATTCGCTCTGTCTACAGAATAATAACATATATATATATATAGGGTAACACTATTCTAAGCGTGAGTGTAGAATAGCTTATTCTACACCCCAGTAACGGTATGTACAAAATCTAGTAAAACGCTATGTAAAATGTAGTAATTATGAGATATATTTTTTACTATCCAAGTTTTTGATTTCTTACATGGTCAAAAAATTTACTATATTTTACATGTTATGTTACTATATTTTGTATAGAGCGTTACTAGGTGTAGAATAAGCTATTCTACACTCAAGCTTAGTTTATATATATATATATATATATATATATATATATATATATATATATATATATATATATATATATATATATATATATATATATATATAGGTAGGTCTATTATGATAACACCCCTTAAGACCCTTATTCTACACACCAAAATGCTTATTCTGCTAACACTGCGTGAAGACAAACAAAAATCAAAACCCAATCCCTCCCCGCACCTTATCCACCCCACCCACTCCACCTTCCCCCACGCCCCCACCTTCCCTGCCAGATCCCCACGCCGCCTCACCTCCACCTTCTTCCCCACTCCCATCCGCCGCCCCCCACGACCCTCTCGGCCCAGGCCGAATCCAACAGCGTGGCTCGCCGGCTACCTCCCCCGCCGCTCCACCCCGCAGGCCCGCGACAACGGCTAACCACGGTCGTCGTGCCTCCTCTCCATCCCGGCCAGCGCGCCTCCCTTCCCCAAACCCACAGCGCCGCCACTCCCCCGGCCAAGCCTGACGGCCGTCGCGCGACACCGTGCCCAGGCACCTGGACCCACCCCCTTCCATCACACTCCCGCCAGATCCACGAGTCTTGCTGCCGCTGGTGCTCCGTCTCTCGGCTCCCCGACGCCCCTCCCCAAGCACAACGATGCGCAGGTCCACGACGCCCCTGGCCCCGATGCGCAGGTCCCCGGCGCCCCTTGGCTCTCGACGCGGACCTCCCCGGCGTCCCTCCCCCAGCGTGCTCACCTCCCGTCTCGGGGACCACGGGATCCAAGGGTGGCGGTGGTCCGGCGGCCTCCTCTCCTCGCCCACCCCCTGCTCACCCTGCCGCGCCTGCAGGATCCTAGGCTCACGAGGGAGCTTTCTTCCTGCTGGCGTCGAGTGGCCGCTACCATGACCCGTCTGCAGTTCCCCTCCTTCTGCCACGTAGTGCACAAGAAGAGTCGCCTCGCGTCGGCCGGTCCCAGCCTCCCAGGTGAGTCCACCACTGTCTCACTTCCTCCGCATGGAGCACTACCTGCAAAAAGCCAGGGAGCCACGCAAGGTAAGAGCAGTTCGACAGGCATGTTTCGAAGCTTTTCGGCGGCGCGACGTGCTGTTCACTACTTCACTCGCTTGGCCGAGCGGTTTCGGCGGGCACGTTGTGTGCAGTGCATTGGCATCTCTTGCAGTGCGGGCATGTTTGTTCGTGCAGTGTGCCCTCTGCAGTTTGTGGTGTGTACCGGTGCAGTGCAGCAGGCGCATGCTTGCAGACCGCCAGCGCGGCAGCCCTATGGATCCACTCCATGGTGTATGTAGTCAATTCCCTTGCAGGAAAACACCCTTGATGCAGTGCAGTTTTTCTTTGCTTTTTTCAGACATTGGATAACGTGGGTTTTCCTCGTGGGTCGTTCATATGCAGTTCACCCGTACCTGTGATGGAGTTTCTTCCCCTTCCCTCTGTGATGAACTTGTGATAATGTGTGTTTTCAGTAATATTTGCATTGTTCGTGCAGTGCACATGTGCACCTTCTGTAGTGATTAAAAATTATCGTTTATGCAATGCAGAACAGGCGCCAATTAAAAATTATGAGGGACGCATGCAGGTAACTACTCCCTCCGTCCGAAAATACTTGTCTTAGAAATGATTGAAAATGGATGTATCTATAACTAAAATAAGTCTAGATACAACCATTCTTAAGACAAGTATTTCCGGACGGAGGGAGTATTGTTCCTGCAGTGCAGAATACACAAATGGAAAAAAAGATAAACTTCCCAGCAGTGCAGAACACTCTAATTTTTCTTTGTAAAAGCAGTGCGCCCGGTGAACCGAAGAAGTACACTTCCTGAAAGTATTTGCAGATCGTTGTTAAAAAAATTGTGTGGTTAGCTTTATAAAATTTGTGTGCTTCACTACGCAATTTATTTTAAAAAAAAATCAGTACACTTGACCATTCAAGCAGGTTTCACTAGCTTCAGTCGCGTAGTCCAAAATGCCTTTATACTTTTTTAAAAAACAAGAAGAACAAACCATATAGCTTGCTTCATTTTATGCCCGTGGTTCATTTCTTCCAAAAAATTAAAATGCACTCGTGTGTTAAAAAACAAGCAAAATGCACCGAGAGTTGCAGCGCACTTAGTTGTCGCGTGCGGTTCACTACACTCGGCCTAGTAGTTTAGATGAAACTTCAAAATAAAATGTTAGAAAAATATATTAATTATTCAGTTCCCTTGCATGTCCGATGCAATGCGGTTTTCAGTCTGAAGCAGTGCGGTCGGGCGTATGATGTTGTTCATCTCGTAAGTGTAAAGAAAAAATGTTACCGAAACAACAAAAAAAGTAATGAGGTTCATTGGTTGATAGTGTTGCGGTTCACTTATGCCCAACGTGAAATATGGTCCACTTCCTCGTCCTTGAAAAAATTGCGTTTGAATAAAAGAAACCATGCAGTTCTCTTAACCGTCTGATGCAGTGCGGTTTTTCGTCCGTTGCAGTGCGGTTTTCAGTCGGATGAAGTATCCACGTCGATTTGGGTGTCGCGAAAAACAGAGTGTCCTCATTTCGGTAAATTCGAAATTCCTCTTAAACTGTAAAGAATTAGAGAGAGTGTTATATATGAAAGAGTTGCGTATCGTCGATATCTTTCCAACGGCGTATCGTTTGAATCATTCCGACCAGCGGTTTGCAAAAATTTCGCGAAAAACGGCCGCTGTCACTCGTCGTCCGCCGCACGATTTCAAAATTAACTTAAAACCGTAAGGAATCTAAAAAATATTTCACATATGAAAGTTGCACCTCGTTCGTAGCTTTCCAACGGCGTATCACACGCCTCGTTTCGACAAACGGTTCAAAAACTTGAGCGAAAACAATACCGAAAATTTTAAAAAACTTGAAAAACAGAGTTCCGCGATTTAGTAAATTTGAAACTGCTCTTAAACTGTAATGAATTAGAGAAAGATTTATATATGAAAAAGATGCGCCTCGATGATATCTATCCAACGCGTATCATTTGCTTCATTCCGACAAGCGGTTTAGAAAAAACGCGAAAAAACGCTCGCTGCCACTCGTCATCCGCCGCACTATTTTCAAAACTGCTCTTAAACCGTGTGGAATCTCGAAAAGTGTTCAACATATCTAAGTTGCGCCTAATCCATAGCTTTTCAATGGTATATTACACGCCACGTTCCGATAAACGGTTAAAAAATTAGAGCGAAAACAGTACCAAAAAAATAACGCGTGCAGTTTTTTCCGACGAGAAGTTCACTAGTCTCTATTGCAGTGCTCGTTGTCAAAATGATGTAGTGCGCGTCTGTTGAGCGTGCAGTGCCAAAGTGGTGTGCAGAATAGTTATTCTGCTAATATTAGCAGAATAGACCGTCTGTATTATATATATATATATACATATATAAAACTGAAATAAACATTCAATTACATAAGTGACTATATAGATCATTCACACACACCTCAATAAATAATTGCATGCATTCTAAACTAGGAGAAACGGTCGTCTAGTCATCTACTTCTTGTGACGCTCCCGCCACTGCTCTGTGGCTCGATCCCTTGTCTAGGGTAGGAAGAAAACACTTCCTCATGTTAAGGATCCGCTTGTACATCTCGTAGCTTGTGTACGCGTTCTTGGTCGCGTACTTGACGTGTGAGGGAGTTCTGGATTACGGGGTCCTCGAGCGTCCGGACTGTGATACGTGGGACGGACTGATGGGCTGTGAAGACACAAGACCGAAGCCTATCTCTCGTGTCCGGATGGGACTCTCCTTGGCGTGGAAGGCAAGCTTGGTGTCCGGATATGAAGATTCCTTTCTCTGTAACCGACTTTGTACAACTCTAGCCCCCTCCGCTGTCTATATAAACCGGAGGGCTTAGTCCATACGGATGAACAAAAATCATAATCATAGTCATTCATGATAGACTTCTAGGGTTTTAGCCATTACGATCTCGTGGTAGATCTACTCTTGTAATTCTCATATTCATCAAGATCAATCAAGCAGGAAGTAGGGTATTACCTCCATAGAGAGGGCCCGAACCTGGGTAAACATCATGTCCCCCGTCTCTTGTTACCATCGACCTTAGACGCACACTTCGGGACCCCCTACCCGAGATCCGCCGGTTTTGATACCGACATTGGTGCTTTCATTGAGAGTTCCGCTGTGTCGTCGTCAAGAGGTTCGATGGCCCCGTCAATGATCAACAACGTTGTCCAGGGAGAAACCTTCCTCCCCGGACATATCTTCATATCCGGCGGCTTCGCACTGCGGGCCAACTCGCTTGGCCATCTAGAGCAGATCGACAGCTATGCCCCTGGCCATCAGGCCAGATTCGGAAGCTTCAACTACGTTGCGGACATCCACGGAGACTTGATCTTCAACGGATTCGAGACCACGGCGTTCGCTCCCCGTCACCTCGATCAACATGACTTAAATCTGTCATCGGACCACACCCAGGAGATAGCGCCTGCAACTGCTCTGGCCCTAGATCCGGAGCAGATCACGCCATCCGAGGACGGGAGGCTCAACCCAGCCACGGAGGCCGCAGACTCAGCGGCGTTGGAGCCGCACATAGACCCAACCTCAAGAGAGATCTGTGTTACCGGAACCTCAGACACGTTTCCGGCTACAGGTTCCGAAGCATGTGCGTCTGTGCACGACGAGCTTGATCGGGCGTCGATCGTCGAATTCAGCTCCGCGAACATCTTTCGGCACTCGCCTTTAGGCGACGTGCTAAACTCATTAAGAACACTCTCTTAGCGGGGGAATCACAGCCAAATTATATCCGGTTCGAACTGGAGGCTGATGACGGAGAATTTTGCTTCCCACCCACCGCCCACTTCATAGCCACTGTCGAGGACCTAACCGACATGCTCGATTACGGCTCCGAAGACATTGATGGTATGTACGACGATGCCGGAGAAGAGGAGGCCCAAAACCTGCCGTTTATCGGACGTTGGACAGCCACTTCCTCATATGGCGTATACATGGTGGACACACCTGAAGAGAACAAGGGCGACAACAAGAAGGATCCAGTTGAGAATAAACCTCCTGAGATACCACCAAAGCGCTGTCGTCAGCGGCGCCGCTCTAAATCACGCTGCAGTAAAGATAGTAACACCGACACAGGAGAAGATAACACTCCGGATGGTGCCAAAGACAATGAAGACCCCGTTGAGGCAACTTCCGAACAAGATGAACGGGAAGACGGGCAAGTTAGCCCTGATGAGCAGGCCACACACGAAGACTCGGAGGACGGTAATTATCTTCCGCTCTCCAAGGATGAGGTGAGCCTCGGCACCAAGGATTTTATCGTGCCTGAGGAACCTCTCGAGCAGGAGCGCTTTAAGAGCCAGCTAATAGCCACTGCAAGGAGCCTGAAAAAGAAGCAGCAGCAGCTTCAAGCTGATCAAGATCTGCTCAACGATAGATGGACTGATGTCCTGGCAGCCGAGGAATACGACCTCAAGCGCTCAGCCAAAAGTTATCCGAAGCGCAAATTGCTACCTTAGTTTGATGACGAGGCGCTGGAGCCCATACCATCATCGCGCAATGCGGCTGACCGACCACCACGCGGTCGGGATAAAGCGGCAATTCAAGCCGGACACCAGCCTGCCCCACCTCACCGTAAAGGCAGAGATAAAACAGCTCGGGGACATACATATGATCTACGGCAAGACATGGACAATAGAGTAGGTCAGAACAAATCAATCTATGGATCACGAGGACGTGCCCCGACACGCGACAACAGCTACCTAGCCGGACGCAACAATCATACCCATGCCTGTGACGCCCCCGGTTCAATCGTACACTAATCATGCACGCAAATGTGTACGATCAAGATCAGGGACTCACGGGAAGATATCACAACACAATTCTAAAACATAAATAAGTCATACAAGCATCATAATACAAGCCAGGGGCCTCGAGGGCTCGAATACAAGTGCGCGATCATAGACGAGTCAGCGGAAGCAACAATATCTGAGTACAGACATAAGTTAAACAAGTATGCCTTAAGAAGGCTAGCACAAACTGGGATACATATCGAAAGAGGCGCAGGCCTCCTGCCTGGGATCCTCCTAACTACTCCTGGTCATCGTCAGCGGGCTGCACGTAGTAGTAGGCAACTCCGGTGTAGTAGTCGTCATCGACGGTGGCGTCTGGCTCCTGGGCTCCATCGTCTGGTCGCAGCAACCGAGTAAAGAAAGGGGGGAAAAGGGGGAACAAGGCAACCGTGAGTACTCATCCAAGGTACTCGCAAGCAAGGAGCTACACTACATATGCATGGATATATGTGTAAAGGGCCATATCAGTGGACTGAACTGCAGTATGCCGAATAAGAGGGGATAGCTAATCACGTCAAGACTACGCTCGCAGCCTCCGTCTTGCAACATGTAGAAGAGAGTAGATGAAGTCCTCCAAGTAGCACCGCATAGCATAATCCTACCCGCGATCCTCCTCGTAACCACGAGAGAGCGACCACCGGGTTGTATCGGCATTTGGAAGGGTGTGTTTTATTAAGTATCCGGTTCTAGTTGTCATAAGGTCAAGGTACAACTCCAAGTCGTCCTATTACCAAGATCACGGCTATTCAATAGATTAACTTCCCTGCAGGGTGCACCACATAACCCAACACGCTTGATCCCATTTGGCGGACACACTTTCTGGGTCATGCCCGGCGCGGAAGATCAACACGTCGCAGCCCCACCTAGGCATAACAGAGGTCAAGACGCGGTCTAAACCTAAGCGCCAGGGTGCAGGCCCATCGCCCATAGCACACCAAGACGTTGCGGGCGGCGGAAGCAGACCTAGCCTAGTGGCGTTCGATCCAATCCGCGCGCGCCGCTCGATTGCCGGCGTCACGAAATGCTTGGTGATACCACGATGTCGAGTGCCCATAATCTGTTCCCACGTAGTTGGTTAGTGCGTATAGACCAAATGGCGGACTCGGATCAAATACCAAGATCTCGTTAAGCGTGTTAAGTATCCGCGAACACCGACCAGGCCAGCCCACCTCTCTCCTAGGTGGTCTCAACCTGCCTGCCGCCTCCGCCACAAAGTAACAAATCGGGGCCGTCGGGAACCCAGGCCCACCTCTACCGGATGGAGCCACCGTCCTTTCAGCCCCCATCTCCTAACAGTATCACGGTAATGTAACAGTGTAAAGTATATAGTATATGCCCGTGATCACCTCCAAGTGACCACAGCCCAGTAGTATAGCATGGCAGACGGACAAGAGTGTAGGGTCATTGATGGGACACTAGCATCCTATACTAAGCAATAGGATAGCAGGTAAAGGTAACAACAGTAGTAGCAAGGACAGGCTATGCAGCTGCATAGGATTAACTGAAAGCAGTAACATGCTACACTACTCTAATGCAATTAGTATAGAGAAGAGTAGGCAATATCTGGTGATCAAAGGGGGGGCTTGCCTGGTTGCTCAGACAAGAAGGAGGGGTCGTCAACTCCATAGTCGTACTGGGTAGCAGCGGCGTCGGTCTCGGTGTCTAGCGAGAGAAGAGGGGGAAGAAACAATAAATACTTAAGCAAACAGATGCATAGCGATACATGACATGACAAGTATCGGTGCTAGGGGTGCCCTAACGCGGTATGAGGTGATACCGGTGAAGGGGGGAAACATCCGGGAAAGTATCCCCGGTGTTTCGCGTTTTCGGACAGATGAACCGGAGGGGGAAAGTTGCGTGTTTGCTATGCTAGGGATGTGTGGCGGACGAACGGACTGCGTATCCGGATTCGTCTCGTCGATCTGAGCAACTTTCATGTACAAAGTATTTTCATCTGAGTTATGGTTTAATTTATATTTATTTTCAAAGTTTTAATCAGTTTCTGAAATTATTTTAATTCGAAAAAGAAGTTAAAATGCTACAGGTACCCAGTTCTGTGTACACATAGGTGTACCCAGAGGCTGACATGTGGGCAAAAGGGGGTCCCAGTTGACCGGTCAAAGTTTGACTGGTCAACAAGGGTGGGCCCTCCTGTCATTCTCTGACTTACCTAATTATATTTTAATTAGTTAACTATCAGGTTAACTAAAGTTAAGTTAATTAAGCAGCTTAATTAAGTTAATTAATTAATTAATTATTTTATTTTATTTTATTTTATTTATTTATTTTGTGATCGTCAAGGGGGTCCCATCGTCACCGCCTGCAGGGCCTAACGGGCGTCTTGATCGGCGGTAGCGGGCTAGCCTTGCGCCGCGAGCGCCCAGACCGCAAGGGCGCACGCCAGGGCAGCTACAATGGCCACAATAGAGGCGCGCACGCCGGGCGAAAGCAGGGGGCATGCAGCGAGCGAACGACGACGCTCGGCCGCCGCAGACGACAACAGTGGTCAGTCATGGCGAAGGAGCCGGAGCTCCGACGGGCGCGCGGGGAAAGGCGCCGACGGAAGCACCGTATGCAGCAGCATAGCAGAGGTAGTGTGGGCGGCGATCGCGACGGGCGGTGGGTCTCGTGCGTTCCGGCTGGCGCGGGTCGAGGTGAGGGTGCGGCGCCAGCGCCATCATCGAGCGGCGAAGCGCGGCCTGGAGCAGGGGGGAGAAGGAGAAGCCGGGGGTCTCACCGCGCGGAGAAGGGGTCGAGGCAACGAGGCGTGAGGAGGGCGGCGGGAACGACGGCGCCGGAGGGGAAGCAGACCGGCGATGAGGAGGAGGCAGACCGGCGGGGAGGTTCCCGCGACAGGCGGCGACGGGGGCCGGCGTGGTGATGGTGAATGGCGGCGAGCGCGGGCACCGGGGATTGGCTCGGGTGCCGATCCAGATCCAGCAAGGGGGAGGTCTGGCGAGGTAGCCCTCCGGGCGGCGGCGGCGTCGATGGGTTCGGGGGCTCGGTTGCCCCGGTGTCGATCCAGATGGGGTGGGGAGAGGAGGAGCGAGGCGTGGGGGAGTGGGTTACGGGTTAGGGTTTCCTGGGAGAGGGGTCTAGTAGGCTGGGCGCTGGGTGGGCCGACAGGCCGCCGGCCCACGGCCAATCGGCCAAGGCCCAATGTGGGGAGTTATTTTTCTTTCACAGTTTTTTTGTTTTTATGTATTTTCTTTTTCCTGTTTTCTTTTCTATTTTATTCTTTTAATTTCTATTTTATAAAATATAAATACATCTCCTAAATTAATGTCATAATTGAACCTCATCGCCCCAAAAAGTTTGACACCTAATTAAAATAGTTTGCATTATTATTATTTTTAAAAGGCGTTTAATTAATTGTCATAGCTGCTGTTTTAATTACTTTAGAGCCTTTAAACATCTTATAAAAGGGTGGTTTCTCCACAATAATTACATATGCATTATTTGGCAACACCCCAACATTTTAGTTTTAACATTTTAAAATCTTTACCGTTTGACTTTATTTTAAGTTTGAATTTCGAATTGATTTTGTACTAACACGAGATTAACATCAGTAACCGTGGTGACGTGGCATCATTAACGTGGGATTACTGTAGCCTAATTACCCGGGCGTCACAATTCTCCTCCACTACAAGAAATCTCGTCCCGAGATTTAGGAGCGGTTATAAAGGGGAAGGGATCTGGTTATGAAATTCTAACGATTCTTCTTGGTCATAGTTGCTCTTCTCGAAGAGGTCGATCCATTACATTGATGTCTTCAGTCCTCTGCTTCAGGTCATCATGATGAAGTATGTCGTCCTTCCTTCAGGATCTTCACCATACTTACGAAAGGGTGAGAAGGGAGAACCCTATAAGGACGGATTCTAACAAGATCGAGCATCAGACGGTTAACCCAGGGGAAGAAGCATAAGTATCTCTCGAATTGAAACTTAAGAAGATGTCGAGAGCAAAGTAAGAAGGTACCATGAGAAGTTTCAAACCGATAGGCAATCGTTCGATGCCTGAAACAGAGTGTGAAAGGGGTTCAAAGCAATCGGAATAAGTATTCTGTCTGATGCCAGTATAGATCAGTAGGACGGTGGTCCGTGAATTACATACGAGGCCATGCGCGAGGAATAAATTTGGGAACAGGGGGTGCACAGGAGGGTCGGGTTTCGATCCTGTGGAACTGTGGGTTATGGGCCCACCATGTGGGTTAAAAGCAGGAAGGCGCTAACATTTGCACGGTCAAGATAGCAAGGTATGTCAGAGGATAGCCTGCCAGTTTTGTTGGCAACAATGTTGGTACCTAGGGCGAGGGACGAAGAGAACCATTTTCCTGCTCATTGAAACGAGGCAGACCAATAGGCAAAGTTCTCGTCCATCGGTGGTTACCGAAATGTCATCAACAATAGTAACACGGTCTTACTGACAAGGTCGTACACCAGGGTGTTTACATAGGTAGCGAATCATTACTGCTTAGATCATATAAACCACGAGAAAGGTTAAACAATACAAAGGAAAGGAAAAGGTGATCATCAGGTTAAACAAAACAATGGAGAGGAAAATGTCTTTAAACACACATTTCAGGGGTATATCCTTCCCAAGGACAAGCAGAGCATGATATCCCTGACAAGATAGGAGGTAGAAAACCATTTAGGTAAGGGGAGAGAAATTTCATGACATTACCCAAACAACAGTGTTTGAATAATTGATAAAGAAAATTTAGCATTGTGCTTCAAATGTTCTTTTTGATGATAGGAGTACCACATACATGCTTCGAGATAGCATTGACATGGTCATTCGTAAAGATCAGACTTTGGATACACAAAGGATCCATCAGGGACAACTTGTAGAATAAGTCTTACAATTTCCTCACGGAAGAATGACTAACCTTGCCAAAAGGAAACTATAACAATAGGTCCTCCACCCAGGGGGGGGGGGGTGCTAGGCATGACATCATGATACCGGGTCATCATAGGACTAACATCATAACTCTTGGAAAGTTGTCCCAACCATCATATCTGACCGAGATTCAGATCCTATTGGTGTCATGATACCTCAGACTCAGGATGTCCGAGAAGAAAAGGTGCAACACAAATAGACGAAATGACATTTCAAGATTCTCAGGAAATGAACTAAGGAAGCGGGTTCTTGAAGCAATAGTTCATCATTAAACCAAGGAGGGGATGAGAAGGTGGCTGATGGGCTCAGCGACAATTCATCAAGAATTCCAAACAAAGAAGATGGCAATTGTCAATTCAAATGATATAATGTTGTATGCTCGAGGAAAACATACACCATCCATCTTTAGTTGAAAGGTGTGCCCGAAATATGACCTTGGGCAGCAAGATCAATGTTAAAGTGATGATTCAGTAACCAATAGTCTAACAACGAACTGTCGATCGTTGACTTCAAAGCGATAGGGTTGCTAGAAGTACAGAACTCAGACAACACCGTTCACTTGTTGGTACACCGGTTGGAAGCAACACAGGGACCAAGAAAGAATGGTGATGGTGAGAAGCATCACAATACCAAGAATTACTTAAGAGGTGGAGCAGTCCTCACAACATCCTTGATATTAAAAGATGGTAATACTCCAAGGTAAAGAAGAACAAATGCTGGATAGTAGGGAGCTCAAGGTATAACACAAAACATGAACAAGTTTGTGTTGAACGGAAGGCAATAAAGTGGTCAAAGATAACACAAATCATCGGGGGCAAGGATGGTATTTCTCATCATGAACTCAATTGATATCCTAGAAGAGCTCATAAGGTTGATGATGATCACGACACATTTGTCGATAGATTTCATGAAGATGTAATCAATCAGCAACGACATCAAGTCAAAGGAATGATGAAGCGGAAGGTTAATGGAACCGAGGGTACGACACAAACTCCAAAGCAAGCTTGCTGTCCAAAGCGAAATGATATGATGAGGAAAGATCGACGTAAGCTTAGCTCATCGTCAAAAATTGTGCTTTGAGGAGAAGGACCAGGTAGCACAGTTAAAATCAACACGAATAGGTATAGCAGAGCAGGCTAGGAATGACATGATCGGGTACAAACACGTACTTAAAGAAGATTACTGAAGAGGTGTTGAACCGTAGTGCGGACTCGGTTCAGTTATCGGTGTCTTCGAGTGTTTAATAACTCGGAGCCCGTGAAAAATTGGAATCAGTGAGGACGTAGTACTTGATAAATAACTCATAAGAGGTTATGCAGTTCTGTGATAATCTCGAGATACCAGGGGGTAATACTCGATGACAGATCAAAATAGAGGTTGGATTGGGTATTGCTCTGCAGAGGACAAGTGGTTTTAACTTGTCTGAGAAATTGAATCAAAGGGGAACAATATGGTCAGAATCACATTTGTACATGATCAAACCACATATACAAGCACTTATAACAAGGGGGTAACTATTCTGCGAGAAGCTTCCATGATAAGATTTGCATCGTGTCCATGGGCATGAACGCAAAGTTCAAGGTCGACTCCCACTTCCTCAATGCATAACCTTTCATTCACTTCTCGCGTTTGATGAAGTTGCAGTGTTGAAATTTTATCTCGCAAAATACCAGAAGAGTATGACTCATGAAAACTTTCGAGTTCACACATATTATGGAAGGCATAGGTTCAACCCATCGGGGGATCATGGAAACATATCCCACAAGCTTCAATAGTAAATAACACAAGCCCGAAAGCAGAGCATGGTTGGCCAAGCAGAGGATACAACTTAACAAAGGCATTATGTATCAGGGGAAGAACTCACAAAGTGATCAAATGTGAAGGACACTGTCGGATAACAATCCAATAAAGGACTTGATGGTCCACAAAGGATCTGATGTGAGTATTGATACTCAACCAGAAAAGGAAGGAATGCAAATGCAACAGGTTATGGAATCATCTGAATAATTCAAAGCTTAAATGCAACGGAATTATGATTTCCAAAACAAAGGACCAGAAGCAGACGTTCTGATCAAGGATGGATCAATTGAATATACCAGAGGCACAATCGACGACAGATAGTTTGGTCGAGAACCAGCTCATGTTAAAAATGACGTCTGAGCCGGAAAGATAATCCTAGGACTCGACTGATGATTGTGAACATTCACAACGTATTGAATCAACGGACTCAAAAATGATGGTGACAAAGGATGCCAATATGATTACTATACTTATGGGATTAATCATAATGAAAGCAAACAAGAAATCCCAGAGCAATAGGTTGCTGAGGATTTTCGGAATATCGAATGGTATTTCGAAGACTTTTGTGTAACACATGAACAACTGGGGGATGAGCGGATACTCGATAAGTGCGAGAATTAACCATAGGGGTATTCAGGTGACAAAGAACAGCAAGGCAGTAAGCTCAAAGGATTATCGAAACAACGACGAGTTTTTCAGGGTATCTTGTAATAACAAGACCAACTGGGGATGAAGGTAAGAATAACAACTGCAAGTAGTTATCCACAAGGGTTTACGGTGGAAGAGGAATTGCAAACGCGATGAACACAAGTCCTCGGGTTAACAGCGGAGAGTATCTTCAGGGTCTTCACTGCACCAGACGATCATCAGTAATAAGGGGCTCTCCGGGTGAAAGTGATAACGAGATCCTAATGTTAGATTTAGCAAAATTCGTTTAACCCGAATAGAAGAGAGATCAGAGTCCCAGAGTAAAGAAAAGGAGTAAAAGATCCTAATACCACCCAATGGCGACGTGGGCCCATGGGCCATACAGCCATGTTAGTAAAAGTTTTGTAAAGTCTAGACTCGACTTCGGCCAAGGAGTTGGAAGGGGGATTCCTACAGGCAGTCGGCTCTGATACCAACTTGTGACGCCCCCGATTCAATCGTACACTAATCATGCACGCAAATGTGTATGATCAAGATCAGGGACTCACGGGAAGATATCACAACACAACTCTAAAACATAAATAAGTCATACAAGCATCATAATACAAGCCAGGGGCCTCGAGGGCTCGAATACAAGTGCTCGATCATAGACGAGTCAGCGGAAGCAACAATATCTGAGTACAGACATAAGTTAAACAAGTATGCCTTAAGAAGGCTAGCACAAACTGGGATACAGATCGAAGAGGCGCAGCCTCCTGCTCGGATCCTCCTAACTACTCCTCGGTCGCCGCCGGGGCTGCACGTAGTAGTAGGCACCTCCGGTGTAGTAGTCGCCATCGACGGTGGCGCTGGATCCTGGCTCCATCGCTCGTCGCAGCAACCGAGTAAAGAAAGGGGGAAAAGGGGAACAAGGCAACCGTGAGTACTCATCCAAGGTACTGCAAGCAAGGAGCTACACTACATATGCATGGATATATGTGTAAAGGGCCATATCGGTGGACCGAATCTGCAGAATGCCGTAATAAGAGGGGATAGCTAATCCCGTCAAGACTACGCTTCGCAGCCTCCGTCTTGCAACATGTAGAAGAGAGTAGATCAAGTCCTCCAAGTAGCACCGCATAGCATAATCCTACCCGCGATCCTCCTCGTAACCTCGAGAGAGAGCGACCACCGGGTTGTATCCGCACTTGGAAGGGTGTGTTTTATTAAGTATCCAGTTCTAGTTGTCATAAGGTCAAGGTACAACTCCAAGTCGCCCTATTACCAAGATCACGGCTATTCAATAGATTAACTCCCTGCAGGGTGCACCACATAACCCAACATGCTTGATCCCATTTGGCGGACACACTTTCCTCGGTCATGCCCGACCATGAAGATCAACACGTCGCAGCCCCACCTAGGCATAACAGAGAGGTCAGCACGCCGTCTAAACCTAAGCGCACAGGGTCCGGGCCCATCGCCCATAGCACACCTCAAGACGCTTGCGAGGGCGGCGGAAGCAGACCTAGCCTAGTGGCGCTCAGTCCAATCCGGCGCGCCGCTCGATCGCCGACGTCACGAAATGCTTCGGCTGATACCACGACGTCGAGTGCCCATAACTGTTCCCGCGTAGTTGGTTAGTGTGTATAGACCAAATGGCCAGACTCAGATCAAATACCAAGATCTCGTTAAGCGTGTTAAGTATCCGTGAACGCCGACTAGGGCTAGGCCCACCTCTCTCCTAGGTGGTCTCAACCTGCCCTGTCGCTCCGCCACAAAGTAACGATCGGGGCGCTGGGAACCCAGCCCACCTCTACTGGGATGGAGCCACCGTCCTTTCAGCCCCATCTCCAACAGTATCACAGGTAATGTAACAAAGTAAAGTATATAGTATATGCCCGTGATCACCTCCCAAGTGATCACAGCCCGATCAGTATAGCATGGCGACGGACAAGAGTGTAGGGTCACCGATGGAACACTAGCATCCTATACTAAGCAATAGGATAGCAGGTAAAGGTAACAACAGTAGTAGCAATTACAGGCTATGCAGCAACATAGGATTAACTGAAAGCAGTAACATGCTACACTACTCTAATGCAAGTAGTATAGAGAAGAGTAGGCGATGTCTGGTGATCAAAGGGGGGGCTTGCCTAGTTGCTCAGACAAGAAGGAGGGGTCGTCAACTCCGTAGTCGTACTGGGTAGCAGCGGCGTCGGTCTCGGTGTCTAGCGAGAGAAGAGGGGGAAGAAACAATAAATACTTAAGCAAACAGATGCATAGCGATATATGACATGACAAGTACCGGTGCTAGGGGTGCCCTAACGCGGTATGAGGTGATACCGGTGAAGGGGGGAAACATCCGGGAAAGTATCCCCGGTGTTTCGTGTTTTCGGACAGATGAACCGGAGGGGGAAAGTTGCGTGTTTGCTATGCTAGGGATGTGTGGCGGACGAACGGACTGCGTATCCGGATTCGTCTTGTCGATCTGAGCAACTTTCATGTACAAAGTATTTTCATCTGAGTTATGGTTTAATTTATATTAATTTTCAAAGTTTTAATCTGTTTCTGAAATTATTTTAATTCGAAAAAGAAGTTAAAATGCTACAGGTACCCAGTTCTGTGTACACATAGGTGTACCAAGAGGCTGACATGTGGGCAAAAGGGGGTCCCAGTTGACCGGTCAAAGTTTGACTGGTCAACAAGGGTGGGCCCTCCTGTCATTCTCTGACTTACCTAATTATATTTTAATTAGTTAACTATCAGGTTAACTAAAGTTAAGTTAATTAAGCAGCTTAATTAAGTTAATTAATTAATTAATTTATTTTATTTTATTTTATTTTATTTATTTATTTTGTGATCGTTTTCTGGGGCTGGTCCCACTGGTCACCGCCTGTAGGGCCTAACGGCGCTGTGATCGCGGGTTCTTGGCGCAGGCGTTATGGCGCCAGACCGCAAGGGCGCCACGCCAGGGCATGACAATGGCCACAACAGGGCGGCGCGCCGGCCGGCGAGCAGGGGGGCCGCGGGCGAGGAACGGCGACGTCGGTCGCCGGCACGACAGCGTGTGGTCAGTGGGCGAAGGAGCCGGAGCTCCGACGGGCACGCGGGGAAAGGCGCCGACGGCAGCACCGTATGCAGCAGCATAGCAGAGGCAGTGTGGGGAAGCAACTGCGGACGGGGCGGTGGGTCTCAGTGCGTTCCGACGAGCACAGGCGCGAGAGAGAGGGCGAGGGCCACATTATGCGCGCGGTCAGCTGGCGCGGCCTGGAGCAGGGTGGAGAAGGAGAAGCCGGGGGTCTCACCGCGCGGAGAAGGGGTCGAGGCAACGGGGCGTGAGGAGGGCGGCGGGGATGACGGCGCCGGAGGGGAAGCAGATCGGCGATGAGGAGGAGGCAGACCGGCGGGGAGGTTCCCGCGACGGGCGGCGACGGGGGCCGGCGTGGTGACGGTGAATGGCGGCGAGCGCGGGCACCGGGGATCGGCTCGGGTGCCGATCCAGATCCAGCAGGGGGGAGGTCTGGCGAGGTAGTGCTCCGGGCGGCGGCGGCGTCGACAGGTTCGGGGGCTTGGTTGCCCCGGTGTCGATCCAGATGGGGTGGGGAGAGGAGGAGCGAGGCGTGGGGGAGTGGGTTACGGGTTAGAGTTTCCTGGGAGTGGGGTCTAGTAGGCAAGGGGCGCGCGGGGGTGGGCCGACAGCCGCTCACACGTGCCAATCGGCCAAGGCCCACTCGAGGGGAGTTATTTTTCTTTCACAGTTTTTTTGTTTTTATGCATTTTCTTTTTCCTGTTTTCTTTTCTATTTTATTCTTTTAATTTCTGTTTTATAAAATATAAATACATCTCCTAAATTAATGTCATAATTTAACCTACTGCCCCAAAAAGTTTGACACCTAATTAAAATAGTTTGCATTATTATTATTTTTTAAAAGGCATTTAATTAATTGTCATAGCTGCTGTTTTAATTACTTTAGAGCCTTTAAACATCTTATAAAAGGGTGGTTTCTCCACAATAATTACATATGCATTATTTGGCAACACCCCAACATTTTAGTTTTAACATTTGAAAATCTTTACCGTTTGACTTTATTTTAAGTTTGAATTTCGAATTGATTTTGTACTAACACGAGATTAACATCAGTAACCGTGGTGATGTGGCATCATTAACGTGGGATTACCGTAGCCTAATTACCCGGGCGTCACAATGCCCGGGCTGAAAACCGTAGACGGACTCCATCCGAACTACGTCGTGACGTGGCCTGATATAGAGGTGCCGCACACCCCCTTTGCTTCACTGACGAGGTAATGGAGCACGAATTCCCAGAGGGGTTTAAACCCGTAAATATCAAGTCATACGATGGGACAACAGACCCCGCGGTATGGATCGAGGATTTTCTTCTTCACATTCATATGGCCCACGGCGATGATCTCCATGCCATCAAATACCTCCCGCTAAAACTCAAAGGGCCAGCCCGGCATTGGTTGAACAGTCTACTCAAAAACTCCATCGGCAGTTGGGAGGACTTGGAAGAGGCCTTCCTTGAGAACTTCCAAGGTACATACGTTCGACCTCCGGATGCCGATGACTTAAGTCACATAATTCAACAGCCCAGAGAGTCAGCCAGGAAACTCTGGACTAGGTTCTAACTAAAAAGAACCAGATCGTTGACTGTCCGGATGCCGAAGCCCCGGCGGCCTTTAAACACAGCATCTGAGACGAATGGCTCGCCCGACACCTCGACCAAGAAAAGCCGAAGTCCATGGCAGCCCTTACGGCACTTATGACCCGCTTTTGCGCGGGCGAAGATAGCTGGCTAGCCCGTAGCAATAACAATGCAAGCGAACCTGGCACTGCGGAAGCCAGAAATAGCAACGGCAAGCCTCGATGCAACAGACACAAGCGTCGAAACAACGGTGATAATACCGACGATACGGTGGTCAACACCGGATTCAGCGGCTCCAAGTCCGGCCAGCGGAAGAAGACGTTCAAAAGGAACAGTTCGGGCCCATCCAGCTTGGACCGCATACTCGATCGCCCATGCCAGATACATGGCACCGCCGACAAACCAGCTAATCACACCAATAGAGACTGTTGGGTTTTTAAACAGGCCGACAAGTTAAATGCCGAGAACAAGGATAAGGGGCCGCAAAGCAAAGACGATGACGAGGAGCCCCAACCACCGAACACAGGGGGGCAGAAGAAGTTTCCCCCCCCCCCCACCCCAAGTTAAAACGGTGAACATGTTATACGCTACCTACATCCCCAAGAGGGAATGCAAGCACGCGCTCAGGGACGTCTATGCGATGGAGCCAGTCGCCCCAAAATTCAACCCATGGTCTTCCTGTTCGATCACTTCTGATCGCAGGGACCATCCGACCAGTATCTGTCATGGCGGTTCAGTCGCACTGGTCCTCGGCCCAATCATTGATGGATTCCACCTCATGCAAGTTCTTATGGACGGGGGTAGCAGCCTGAACCTACTCTATCAGGATACAACGCGCAAAATGGGCATTAATCCATCAAGAATTAAGCCCATGAAGACTACCTTTCAAGGAGTCATACCAGGTGTAGAGGCCCGCTGTACGGGCTCAATCATACTAGAGGTTGTCTTCGGATCTCCGAACAACTTCCAAAGCGAAGAGCTGATCTTCGATATCGTCCCCTTTAGCAGCGGCTATCACACACTGCTTGGGCGAACCGCATTTGCGCGCTTCAACGCGGTGCCACACTATGCTTATCTTAAGCTCAAGATGCCCGGACCACGCGGCGTCATAAGAGTCAATGGAAACACGGAACGCTCCCTCCGTACCGAGGAGCACACCGCTGCGTTAACAGCAGAAGTACAGAGCGGCCTTCTCAAACAGAACCTTAGTTCGTCGGCCGAGCTCCCGGACACTGTTAAACGAGTCCGGACTACTCTGCAGCGGGACAACCCAGCTTGTCAAGAGCTCGACTAGCAATTTGGCCTCCGTCCTAGTCCCAACCAAGTGGCGGCATTCGTACCGCGCGTACATAATTACGCACTGAAAATACCATGGGCATAGACGGAGGCATAACTAGCTTGTGATCCATAATTCGGCTCGACCGCTCCTGGACACATATACTTTCAATTTTTCTTTTTTATCCTTTGTCGGTCTCTTTCCCGCAGGTTTCTTCTGGCGACCTGATCATCGGTCCTCTTGACAGGATGGATACCCCAAGATGGCAAGAAGCACTGGCGTACAAGGAAATTCCTAGGTGATCTCTTTAACGATCACTCTACCTACTTTCAGGACCCGCACGCAGCTCCCCCTTGGTTGTGGCATGTTAAATAGCTCGCATGCTTATCGCACCACTTGTACAAATACGCTTTGACATATTAATCAAAATATAATGGAAACAGTTTGATTCCCAACTTCTGCGGCACTAGCTTACTATCCCTTTTTCCTTTTTTTATTTCTTCTTGAAAATCCTCTCAAGTTGCGCCCGTACACTTTGGTACGCTTTAATCTGCCAGGGGCTTCATTGTGACCCATAATACGGCAACAAAGTCCGAACACTCTTTACAGTACAGTTCGGCACCCCGAATTTAGCATTATATGCATTGGCTCCGAATCATGTCTTTGGTCAATAGTTGGGTTGCCCGGCTCCTATGCTTACTACCTTACGTTCCGCTATATTGGCTAGGGTAGTAAAGGGAGAACTACTGTGATTGTGTCCCGGTTTATCCGGATGAGCACCTAAGTAGATAAAGCCGAAAACTGACTGTCATGATGCGGCGAGAGCCGGTCAGCTCTTCGGTGGTTCCAAATCTTTAGCGATTTTTTCCGCATTATGCGATGCATCGGCTCTTACCCGATCAGGTGTTTACAGTACCCTAGTTCGGATACTAGGGGCTGCGCCTAAACTTTCACTGTCAAACTCCTATGGCTAAGTGAGGGCGATAAAGCCACATAGTCCGATTGCCTGGTTCATTGCGCTAAACACCTCCTTCAAGGACCAAACAATTGGATCAAGAGTGTTTAGATTTCATCCCGAACACCCCCGTACTACCTACGTGGGGACTGAAGCCGATGACTGGCCAACTCTCAAAATTTCATAAACACGGCCGCACATGAGGTAAAATATTAAACATGCATTATATTACATAGCCAAACTTGTTTCTTAACACAGAGCGAGACAATATAAATGTATTCATTCAAAGATTACATCCTTAGTACACTGCTCCGCCAGAATACGGGATCCCTCCAGGACATCGCTAAAATATCGCTCGGGCGTGCGGTGCTCCTTGCCCGCGGGCAGTCCCTCGGCCGCGACCGTGACGACATTCATCTTCGCCCATTGCATCTTGACACGGGCGAAGGCCATCCGCGCACCTTCAATGCAGACCGACCGCTTGATGGCGTCGAGCCGAGGGCAGGCATCGACTAGCCTCTTCACAAGACCGAAGTAGCTGCTGGGTATGGCTTCGGCAGGCCACAGCCGGATTATTACATCCTTCATGGCTAGTTTGGCCACCCTGTGCAGTTCGACCAACTGTTTAAGCTGATCGCTAAAGGGCACCGGATGTTCTGGCGCAAGGTATTGCGACCAGAACAGCTTCTCCGTTGAGCTCCCTTCTTCGGCTCGGAAGAATTCCGCAGCGTCAGACACGCTGCATGGCCGATCCGCAAATGCCCCTGGAGAACTCCAAATCCGGGCCAGTAAGAGATATCTCTTCTTCGCATACTTGCTTTGCATAATAAAAGCCTTACCCGCCGCGATCTTCTTGGCCTCTTGGATTTCCTGGAGGGCGCCTTGGGCATCGGCCCGGGCCTCTTGCGCGCTTTGGCGGGCCTTCGCAAGTTCGGACTCCTGGCCCGCATGTTTGCGCTCCAAGGACTCGTACTTCTTTAAGGTGTCCTGGAGCTCCTGCTGGACCTCCCCAACCCTGGCCTCGTGCTTTTTCCGGGCGGCTTGTTCCTTCGCTGCCCTCTCCTCGGCCTCGGCCAGTGCCTTCTTGAGGGTTTCAACCTCAGTAGACGCTCCTACAAATATCATAGCACAATGGTCAGTACACATCATTTATTCTTTTCTGAACATACAACAAGTGATTACATACCTTGCTCCTTCTCGAGCTATTTCTTTGCTTGGCCGAGATCTTCCTCGGCCCGCTCCAGACTCTACTTTAGTCCGGAGACCTCTGCAGCATGGGAGGTTGCGTCTAGCAACAACGCCTGCTTATTCACATAAGACATATTTAGTTAGTTTCCTATGAGAATTACTTGATCCTCTGTCCGGTTTTTCTTTCCGAACACCGGACAGTGTCTCAGGGGCTACTGTCTATACTATGACTTTTTTGCGTCGCTTACCTCAAAGCCTATCAGTAGGCTGGTGCAGGCTTCGGTTAGTCCGCTCTTGACGGACTGAACCCTCTCAACCATCGTACCCATAAGGGTACGGTGTTCTTCCACGATGGAAGCGCCTCGTAGCGCTTCCAGCAGATTATCCGGTGCCTCTGGATGGATAGAGGTCACCGGTGGTACAGGCACACCTCCTCCCTTCAGAGGAGTTTGCTCGCTTGGCTCCGGAGCTGTGTAAGTCTCCGGGACTATATCCGACTGGGGGCCGAATTGAATCTGGCCCCCATCGCCAGTCTCCATGGGTGCTTTCCCCCCGAGGTGTCCGGCGACCGAGGAGTCATCCTCTGGCACCGCCCTGACGGTGTCCTGAACCTCTCCCTGGCCAGGGAAGGTCCTTCAGGATAGCACCTTGGCGTCGCCCTTGCCCCGGGGAGAGTGAGCCGTCGGTGGTGACTCACCAGCCATCGCCTTCGAATCCAGCGAACACCCTGAGGAGGATCGCAAGGAGCTGTTGTGGGCCGGACTGCAGTTGCGTAATTCAAACATGTTAAAGCTATGAAGTAGAGGTGCCGGGTATACGGACGCATCAGGGTTTTTAACACTTACGATGTGGCCAGGGGCTTGCTTCGGGGGCGCGGCTCGGGGCTGCTGTCAACATCCCACGCGGAGTTATCCGCGAGGGAACCCTTCCCCCTCTTGGACGCCTCCGCCTCCAGATTTGTGGAGGCCGCCCTCTTCTTCCTTCCCCCCCAGGGGGAGAGCTGCTCTCCTCTTCCTCCTCATCATCATCTTCGGTGGCGAAGGAATGAGTCTCGTGGTCTTCGGACGTCATGTCTGAAGTTCCTTTGCGGTGGGGGCCACTTCGGACCCCCTGGGCCTTCTTCTTGGCCTTCTTCTCTGGCGCCTTGTAGGGCGCCGGGACCAGCATCTTCATCAGCAGCGGGATGGCTGGTTCCTCGGGCAGTGGAGCTGGATACTTAATCCGCTCCACTTTCTCTGTCCATTCCTGAAAAAATATATAGTGGAGTTTAGATATCTTCCTCAAATAAGCAAGTAAAGGATACACCTTGGAACAGAAAGACTTACCGCACTGGCGGGATGGGCCAGATCATGCCCACAGTCCTCGGTGGTGTCCGGCGGCGTCTCATTGCCCTTGAGGAGCAACTTCCAGATGTTTTTGTGTGTGGTGCCGAAGATCCTTGCCAAGGTTTGGTGCTTCTCCGGATCGAATTCCCATAAAGGGCAGGTTCGGCTCTAGCATGGAAGGATCCGGCGAACTAGCATCACCTGGATCATGGTGACGAGCTTGATGTTTTTGTCCACCATGCTTTGGATGCGCGTTTACAGCGCTATCAGCTCATCCGACGAAGACCAATTTGGGCCCTTCTCTATCTAGGAGGTGAGCTGCATTGGGGCGCCGGACTTGAACTCGGGAGCCACGGCCCAAGTGTCGTCGCGGGTTTCTGTGATATAGAACCACAGTTTTTGCCACTCTTTGACAGTCTCCACGAAAGTACCTTTGAGCCATGTGACATTGGGCAACTTGCTCACCATGGCACCTCCGCACTCCGCGTGTTGGCCATCCACCAGCTTTGGCTTCATGTTGAAGATCTTAAGCCATAGTTCGAAGTGGGATGGAATGCAGAGGAAGGCCTCACACACGACAACGAATGCCGAGATGTTGAGGAAGGAGTTTGGAGCTAGATCCTGGAAATCTAGCCTATAATAGAAGTCCGCGGACGAAAGGGTGGAGAGGAAACCCTAACCCGCGGACGAAGTGGGGGATGAACACCACCCTCTCATTGGGCTTCGGGGTGGGGACGATTTTCCCCTTGGCCGAAAGCCGGTGGGCGATTTCTTTCGCCAAATACCCGGCCTCCCGAAGCTTGGTGAATGTCCTTCTCCTTGACGGAGGAGGCCATCCACTTGCCTTGCGCTCCAGATCTGCACATGGTCGAGTGTTTGCTTGAGGCAGAAAAGATGAGGACTTGGGTGTTGGAGCTCGAGAATGGGAGGGAAGAGAGAGAGAGAGAAGGCGTGGGTGAAAGAAGGGAATCCTTATCTCCTTATAAAGGCCGTGAATATCAAGCGCCTCCCCACTCGCCTTAAAACTTGCCTATTCCCAAGGGCTGTGCAAACAACATAGTTGGATTACCCACGCCCGTATTGATGAGAATCCCGCAATAAGGGGACGCGATCTCTGCTTTGACAAGACATGCCAACGAGACCGCATCTCGAAGCGGCAGGCCGAAAAACGGTTCGAAATAATGACCGGGTGATGACGTAGTGTCACATTAGCAAAAGTTGTCAGCGGATTGGACTCATGAAATATTATACTCTCTGAGGTTGTGTGTGGGATTTGTTTTGCAGGGTAGGACACGTTCGTTGCGTCCGAAGACTGTGTTGGAGTATACGGAGAAGGAACCCGCCGTGCAATGCCGAAGACAATTTGCGCGCTGGAGACCTCGTCATTGAAGTTTGGTTCAGGGGCTACTGAGGGAGTCCTGGATTAGGGGGTCCTCGGGCATCCGGACTGTGATACGTGGGCCGGACTAAATGGGCTGTGAATACACAAGACCGAAGACTATCTCCCGTATCCGGATGGGACTCTCCTTGGCGTGGAAGGCAAGCTTGGCGTCCGGATATGAAGATTCCTTTATAACTGACTTTGTACAACCCTAGCCCCCTCCGGTGTCTATATAAACCAGAGGGCTTAGTCCATACGGATGAACAAAAATCATAATCATAGTCATACAGGCTAGACTTCTAGGGTTTTAGCCATTACGATCTCGTGGTAGATCTACTCTTATAATTCTCATATTCATCAAGATCAATCAAGCAGGAAGTAGGGTATTACCTCCATAGAGTGGGCCCGAACCTGGGTAAACATTGTGTCCCCCGTCTCCTGTTACCATCGACCTTAGACGCACAGTTTGGGACCCCCTACCAGAGATCTGCCGGTTTTGACACCGACGACGTGTTCTTCATCCAGTCTCTAATGACAAACACTATGCCAGGCGTTCTTGTCCTTCTTGCTCTCATCCTTCATCTTCATGTAATAGGGGTCGATGATGGCCGAGGCGAGGTCAACCAGGGAGTTTTGTTGTTGTTCTCGCTGCCCCAGACCTTGTAGTGGTCCTGGATGTTGACAAGATTCTGGCATTTCAAGCCCGAAACCTTGAGCGCTTTTAGATCGTTGGTGGTGTCCACCGTAGCAAAACTCTAGTCGGATTTGTTGATAAACCTGGAGAAACGCTTGCAAGGCCTTGTGGCCAGGTGGTAGTGGTAGTGGAGGACGTCATGTCACACGCACAACTGGGTGATGTCAACCTTCTGATCGTGCTCGGCACGAGCGCTGGTGAACTCGAGGTCGAAGCCGACCACTTGGTACTTGTCCTCAGCAAGCAACTGCTCCATAGTTTGGATGGAGCTCTCCACCGAGACCGGCTCCTTCGTGTACACCACCGATAGGGCCTCACGTGGGTGTCCACTATGTGATGTGTGGTGAGCTGCCCCCCGTTGTCGTCATCGGGCGCTGGGAGCGCCATTGGAGCCACGGGGAGTGCCATTGGAACCGTTGGATGTCCTCTCTGTAAGTCTTGTCGTGGGTGTGCTTATTGTGTCGTGCGACGCGAGAGATTAAGGTAAATGGCCGCAGGAATAAATGGGGACCGGGCGGCCTAGATTCTCGGCGCGTCTGCATGGCAGTTTTTGCAGCGGGTAACTGCATCGTGGCGCCATGCCCAGCGCAACCGCATGCATAATGGCAGCACAAACGTACATGATCGTGCACCGGCCCCAAACACTGGCTGTGCGCAAGGGGGGACAAGTGCAGAGCGCCCAAAGGGAGACGAGAGCGGAGCGCGCTGCGGCTGCCTAAACTGTGAGCAACCACACACATAGACCAGTTGAACACGCAGGGAATGGTCGTCTACAAGCTGGCCGGCAGTTGTGTCGCTGCTTAGAGAGCGGCCGTGTGCTACTACCTCCATCTTGGTATATTAGTCCCCTTCATATTTGGTGCCATATTTTGACCTTAAATTTAACCAGCAAAATGTAAATGCATGTTATAAAAATTGTATAATTGGAAACTATGTTCAAATACGAATTCAACAATATAATCTTTGGCGACATGCATTCGTATTTTATTAGTTAAATCTCTAGTCAAAATTTGGCACAAAATTACATAAACGACTTATAAACCAGGAAGGGGGTAGTAGGTAATTAAATCACAAACTTTTTTATTAACCGTATGTGTACGTGTCCTTTCATACTCCTCTCGCACGTCTTGTCACCCCGCTGCCGCAGACGACTTCGAGCGCAAGCTTGAGCAATGCGCGGGGGCGTTGTCGGTGTCAAAACCGGCGGATCTCGGGTAGGGGGTCCCGAACTATGCGTCTAAGGCGGATGGTAACAGGAGGCGGGGGACACGATATTTACCCAGGTTCGGGCCCTCTCGATGGAGGTAATACCCTACTTCCTGCTTGATTGATCTTGATGATGTGAGTATTACAAGAGTTGATCTACCACGAGATCGTAGAGGCTAAACCCTAGAAGCTAGCCTATGGTATGATTGTTGTTGTTGTTCTGTGGACTAAACCCTCCGGTTTATATAGACACTGGAGGGGGCTAGGGTTACACAGAGTCGGTTACAAGGGAGGAGATCTACATATCCGTATTGCCAAGCTTGCCTTCCACGCCAAGGAGAGTCCCATCCAGATACGGGACGAAGTCTTCAATCTTGTATCTTCATAGTCCAACAGTCCGGCCAAAGAATATAGTCCGGCTGTCCGGAGACCCCCTAATCCAGGACTCCCTCAGTAGCCCCTGAACCAGGCTTCAATGACGATGAGTCCAGCACGCAGATTGTCTTCGGCATTGCAAGGTGGGTTCCTCCTTCGAATACTCCATAGAAGATTTTGAACACAAGGATAGTGTCCGGCTTTGCAAAACAAATTCCACATACCACCGTAGAGAGAATAATATTTCCACACATCTAATCTGCCGACCATTTTTTCTTAATGTGACGTATTGCCGCGGTCTGGCCATGACGAACCGTCTTTCTCAACCAGCCTGCCACTGCACATTTTGCGAGGCGATTTATTTGGCACGTCTTGTCGAAGCAGAGATCGTGTCCCCCTTATCACGGGATTCTCATCAATACAGATGTGAGTAACCCAATCGTGCCCGTTGGTATGACTCCTCGATTTTAGGCAAGTCCTAAACGGCCACACGGAGGACGCTTGATATTCATCCCCTTTATAAAGAGGCCAAGGCCCGTCCTTTTTCTTCTTGCACTCAATCGAATCCTTCCCCCCACCTCGAGCTCCAACACCCAAGGCTCAGGTCAGGCGCTTTGGACCTTCAACCATGTCCGGATCCAACCTTCAAGGTCGGTGGATGCCTTCCTCTATCACAGAGGAAGACATCAAGAAGCTAAGAGAGGCGGTATTTGACCGTGAAATCTCGCTGAGGTTGCCTGCTCGAGGGCAGGTCATTCCCACTCCCAACCCGGCGAGGCGTTGTATTCATCTCTCAATTCCTCCGAGGGCTAGGCCTTGCTCTAGATCCCTTTGTTAGGGGGCTCATGTTCTATTATGGGCTGGATTTCCATGACCTGGCCCCGGATTCCCTCCTTCACATCTCGTCGTTCATCGTCATGTGTCAAGCCTTCCTCCACATTACCCCACACTTGACTTATGGCTCAAGACCTTCAATGTGAAGCGAAGATGATTGAGGGGCGACACACAGTCTTGGAGGTGCTGCAATAAGCAAAAGCGCCCGATGTTCCATGGCGAGAGGTTCCTTCCGGAGGTGTCAATTTATGGCAATGGGAGTGGTTTTATATCACAGCTCCCAGGGCACCAAGTGGGTGGCCGCCACGCCTTCGCTTCGGCCCCCCCTCCTGGCGGCGTCATGGATCAATAATGGGCTGGGTGGGGGTTAGTAAGCGGCGTGCCGATATTGCAGAGTCGCATCCGAGATCTCCTCGAGAGAGATGTCGGCCTGGTAACGGTAATGCAAGTCATGCTAGTTCGTCGAGTCCTGCCTTGCAAACATCGACCCCTTCGAATGTGGGAGTTCAACCCGGAAGGACCACGAGCTATTCAACACTTCCTCGGCATGACGCTCTAAGATATGTACAAATTGTTCTTCAGACCACAAATAAGGTGTCCGGACCTCACCGAGGATGCGGGTCTGAGCCGCAATCGTCCAGATACCCAAGTAAGTAATCCCGTGGCCGAACATGCTGTCTTTTTATTTATCACAACATCATTCTGAAAAATCGCTCTTTGACCAGGACTGGGTAACAAAGGCGAAGATGATCAGGTGTTCGGCTCCCCTTCCCGAGGGCTCAGCAGATCCAGTACTAGCCAGAATGCTCGAGCCGGCGCCTTATCAGGCGCCCTCAGGGGAAGATAAAGGGGGGGGGGGGATAAGGAGGCTGAAAGCGGGCCTCACTCATTGTTCATCCTAACCGGGAGAATTAGCGCCTCTGCGAAGGAGGTTAACCGGGGAGAAGAATCCGAAATTCCCTCTCCCTCAGGAAGGAAGAGGACCACCTCTAAAGACCCGGAAACAAAGGTTTCCAAACGGGGGAAGAGATCTTCGCCAGAGGGTCCTGCCTCGCAAGGTACCCTTGCCACACAGTGCCCGCAAGGGGGTCAGCCCTCCACCGAGCCGTAAGTGAACAAAAAGCACTTAATGATAAAAAATGTATTGCTTTACTTCTAAGGATAATAACCGAAGGATATATCTTGTAGTTCGGATCGTAGCCCTTCTCGACAGAGTTCGTCTTTGGGGGATCTTCTTCCGGAGATGATGGAGAGCGAAACACCTCCCCATGCCTTCCCGCCTCATGAGGCGGGCGACCCTGAGGTGTTGTCACAGAGGACTTATCCTGATCCGCCAATGCCAGAGGGTAATCCTTTGGCCACCCGAAGTCCTCAGTTTTCGGCTCCTGAAGGGAGCAACAGAAAGAGTCCAGAACTGTCCGGTGTGCGGTCGAACGCACTGAAGGATCTTCTGGAACAAGCGGCTATCTCAGAAGCGCATCGTACACTAATGGGTATGGTGGTTGAGAGGATTTCATCCGCCGAAAGCGGGCTGCATGAAGCTTTTATGAGTCTGCTGAAAGGCTTTGAGGTACGTAAAATAGTATATTGTTTTTGACAGTACCACACACGTTATGTGTGCCCTATGCAGATAGTAGCCCCTGAGACTCTGGTTGCCGTCAAGAACGACGGTAGGTAATAATCACGCTGCCTTTATGTGCAGGTGGCTAAAGGTCTAGTGGCTAGCCGGAATGGTGAGTTTGCCGAGCTGAAGTGGAAACTTGATGCAGCAGATGGCGACATCGTGCTTGTCAACAAGTGGCTCGACGAGGCACAGGGTATGTGATTTCTCCGGTGATTAACACAAAGTAAGAGGAGCATGATGCTAGTATCTTTAATATGTTTGTGACTGCAGATGGAGCTGCCGCCGTGGAGACCCTTCGGGTGGAACTTGCCTGAGCCAAGGAACAAGCCAGGAAAAGTGATGCGGCCACTCGAAAGGCGGTCGAAGAGATGAGAGCCGAACAGGCTGCGCATTGCTGAAGCAAGGATGAGATAGCCAAGATGGCTGTGGAATTGAAGGATGCCGCCGACCGTTATGAGCTTCTTGAAGATAAAAGTCGAGCAAAGGTAACGGACCTGGAGAAGGCCATGGTGGCTGCCAAGGACGCCCACTCTACAATCAGAGCGATGAAGGAGGAGCTGCGCCAAGCCGGGGATATCGCGGCTGGGAAGCCCTTTATGCTACGGATGAAGTTCGGAGATCCTACGTAC
This sequence comes from Aegilops longissima, assembly GCA_021605205.1. Lineage (NCBI taxonomy): Eukaryota > Viridiplantae > Streptophyta > Magnoliopsida > Poales > Poaceae > Aegilops > Aegilops longissima. Next base: position 67,231,208 of record CM038676.1, read on the forward strand.
GCTCCTCTTGATCGGCTATGGAGTTCTGCAGACGCGTATCTGGATTTGGCAGCAAGTGCTGCTGATGCAGCCGAATACTTCAAAGATCAAAAAGATCGTGAAGTGGAAAAGCTGTTTTGGTCACAATTCAATGCTCCAGCGCGTCCGCTCCGGTTGAACGAGAGAATGGCCGAGTGGGCCGAGCTCCATAGGTTGTCCGGGCTTGCCATGAGGTCTGTTGTGGATCATCTGTGGCCGGAAGGGCCAAGGCCGAACAGTTATTTTAGTTTGGTGCAGCAATTCCTTGGTCTTTGTGCCGCTTTGTCGATGCTATGAAGAGGTCAGCGTGCATAGAGGGTGCGCGGATGGCTCTTGCTCGTGTCAAGACATACTGGGCAGAGATGGAGGCCACCGCTATTGCAACCCAGAGTTCGGCCGCAGGCTGATTATCTGCCAAGCACTACTTTGAACAAGTCCTTGAAGGCGCTTGTTCAATAGAAGCTCAGTTCTCGAAGAATATTGTGTTGTAGTGACATGTATTCCCATTGTAAAAACAATGTTTTATTGAATTATAAAGGCTATGTTTATACTTTTGCCTGAAAGTATTATGATGCCTCCTGTGCGGCCGTTTATGTATATATGTAGATAACCTGAAAGTTTGCAGTCGTCGGCTTCAGCCCCCACGCATATAATGTGGGGGTGTTCGCAGAAAACGTGTATTCACACTTGATCCAACATCTTAGTCCATTAAGGAGGTGGTAGCGCAGCGAACTAGGCAACCGGACTATATATTGCTTTAACACTTTCACTTAGCTACATGAGTTTGACGGTGGGACTACTATATAGCCCCTGGTACCTCCGCGCTCGTCCGAATACGGGGCGCATACGTACATGACCGGGAAACAGCCCTTCGTTAATGCGGAGGAATCCCGAAGATTCTGCTAAGTCATCGAGTGGTTGACCAGTCTTGCGCTTTATCATGACAGTCAGTTTTTGGCTTTCTCTACTGAGGTGCTCGTCCGGATGAACCAGGGCACAATCGCAGTAGTTCTCCCGGTGCCGCCTTAGCCGATGGAGCGGAACGTAAGGCAGAAAAACAGGAGAGCCGGGCAAACCCAACATTTGACCAAAGACATGATTCGGAGCTGATGCATATAAGGCCAAACTCATGACGCCCCCTCGTCGGTTGCCCGCGGGACCCAAACACTCCCTAAGGTATTCGGTCTTTATAACATATGCCAGGCTGAACAGTTCCCTTAATAATAAACCCCAAATGTCCAGGTACGTGCAATTTTCTGACGTGGCCAAATGCTAATAATGTCAGCATCCTTCCCGGTTGTATTGAGTATACGGAGGATGTGAACAACAAGAGACAGTAAAAAAGGTTTACACAGGGTCTTAATCTGAAAAGAAACCTTTGAGCGGGTCCCTGCTGCACGTCTGCGCCTGTGTCTCCGTTGTGCCGTATCCTGGAAGGGTGTAGCACGATTGTCATCTGTAAAAGAGAAGAACTTAGGTGAAAGTTGTCGTGCAAAAAATTGGTTATTCTCAATAAACCATTAAAATTCAAGATAAGTAAAGTTGAGCCGAACTAGCCCTGTTTACACGCGGGAAGCCCCTGATACCGTCTATGAGGGTATAATCATCAAACCAATCGCAGGTATATCTAGTGATGCGTCGGACTCGTCTAGCCGTGTCCGCGGTCTTGACGACCGATCATTTATTCTGGTTGGGGAGGCCGTCTAGTGTTCGGCTGTTAAAGCCGCCGCACATTCTTCCGCGCATGAGGAACGCTCAAGGCTTCCACTAACTATGATGGTGCCACGTGGACCAAGCATCTTAAGCTTGAGAGAAGCGTAGTGCGGTACTGCATTAAAACGAGTAAAAGCTGCTCTTCCAAGTAGTGCTTGATAGCCACTTCGGAATGGAGCGATGTCGAAGGTTAACTTTTTGCTTCGGAAGTTGTCGGGAGAGCCGAATACAACCTCTAATAATAGAGAGCCCATGCAGCGGGCCTCTTGGCCTGGTATTACTCCCTTGAAGGTAGTATTACTGTGGCTAATTTTTGTCGGGTCTATCCCCATTTTGCGGACTTTGTCCTGATATATCAGGTTTAGAGTACTGCCGCCGTCCATAAGGACTCGTGTGAGATGGTATCCATTTATTATTGGGTCTAACACCAAGGCAGGCAATCCTTCGTGCCGGATACTTGTCGGGTGATCCTTGCGATCAAAGGTGATCGGGCAGGCCAACCAGGGGTTGAACTTAGGGGTGACGGGCTCTACGACGCGCGTGTCCCGGAGTGCATGTTTGCTTCTCCTCTTCGTCACGTGGATCATGTTCATTGTTTTAACCTCTGGTGGGAATTTTTTCTGTCCCCCGGTGCTTTGCTAGCGAGGTTCGTCCTCGTCTTCGCTTGGTGTCTCCCTCCCCCTGTGTTCGGCGTTTAGCTTACCAGCCTGCTTGAAGACCCAGCATTCTCTGTGAGTGTGATTTGCAGGTTTATCGGGGGTGCCATGAATCTGACATAGTTTGTCTAGAATCTTGTTTAGGCTGGACGGTCCATCTCTGTTGCCTTTGAAAGGCTTTTTCCGCTGACCCGTTTGAGAGTCCCTGAATTTGGCGTTTACCGCCGTGCTATCTGGGTTGTCTTCTTTATTTCGACGCTTGCTTCTACTGCATCGTGGTTTTCCATTGTCGTCCCTGACTTCGGATGTGCCTGGGTCGCTGGTGCTACTACGGGCTAGCCAGCTATCTTCACCCGCGCAAAAGCGGGTCATGAGGCTTGTCAGGGCTGCCATTGTTCTCGGTTTTCTTGGCCGAGATGTCCAGCGAAAGCCATTAAGTCTCGGACACTTGTGCTTGAAAGCTGCTAAAACCTTCGCGTCCGAGCAGTCGATGATTTGGTTCTTCTTAGTGAGAAACCTGTTCCAAAGCTTTCAGGCGGACTCTCCGGGCTGTTGTATTATATGACTCAAATAGTCTGCATCCGGAGGTCGGACATAGGTCCCTTGAAAATTAGCCCGGAAAGCATCCTCGAGCTCCTCCCAACTTCCAATTGAGTTTTCGGAGAGGCTTTTCAGTCAGTGCGGAGCTGGTCCTTTAAGCTTGAGGGGCAAGTATTTGATGGCGTGGAGATTGTCTCCGCGAGCCATATCTATATGGAGGATAAAGTCCTCAATCCAGACCCCAGGGTCTGTGGTCCCGTCGTACGCCTCTATGTTCACTGGTTTGAATCCTTCTGGAAATTCATGGTCCAGCACCTCATCGGTGAAACATAGGGGGTGTGCGGCTCCCCTGTATTTAGATGTATCATAGCGTTCAGACGGTTGTACTGTTCGATTTTGATTTTGTGCCGTAGCACGTTTCCTTGATCCGTAGATGGATCTGGTCGTGCCGGTCTTCTGATGCAAGTCCTCATGTTAAGCGTGTGCTGACTTATGTGCGGCCTTGTTAGCCGCTCTATCGCGGCCACGAGGTGGTTGGTCCGACCGGTCGGCCATTTTATTTTTCGGCTGTGTGGGCTCTAAGGCCTCATCATCAAATTCAGGCAACAACTTGCGCTTTGGATAGCTCTTTGTGTGGTAACTACCACCATACTTCTCTTCATTGTCGAGCACTTTGTTCCATCTATTGTTGAGTGTGTTCTGCGCGGCCTTAAGCCTTTGCTTCTGCTTCTTCAGACTCCTGGCGGTGGCAATAAGCCTTATGCGGAGGTTCTCTTGTTCCAAGTGCCTTTTCGGGATGATGTGTGCATCGTCCGGACTGTTTTCCTCTTCGGAGGGAGTTTGATGAGCTTTATCCTCGACGTCGCCGTGTTCGGACAGCGGATCCGTACTATGTTCGCCTTTTGCTGGTTCATCCTACTTTGCCGCTGGGTCAATGTGGTCGTCATTTCCTCTGGAGTCGACTGTGGTGTTATTTTCTCTTGCGCTGTTATCGCTGTTTTTGCCGAGGCGGGATTTGGAGCGGTGCCTACGCCGATGCTTTGTTTGCTTCTCGATGGAGCTGTTCTTCGCTGCTTCCTTCCGTTCCTCGTCATTGTTTTCTTTGGGTGTATCCACCATGTATATGTCATGTGATGAAGTGGCTGTCCAGCGCCATGTGGGCGATAGTTCCTTTTCTTCTCCTGCATCGTCGTCCATGCCATCGATGTCTTCAGAGTCGAAATCGAGCATGTCGGTTAGATCATCGACAGTGGCTACTAAGTGGGTGGTGGGTGGGCAGCGAATTTATTCGTCGTCCGCATCCCATCCTAGCCAGACATAGTTCGGCCGAGGTTCCCCTGACAAAGAGAGGGACCTTAATGAATTTAGCACATCACCGAAGGGCGAGTGCTGAAAGATATCCGCGGAGGTAAACTCCATTGTCGGCACCCAATCGGATTCGATGGGCATGGACGCAGGCGGCTCGGAGCCTGTGACCGGGGACAATCCAATGGCTCGGCAACACGACTCTCGTAAGGGGTGAAGTCAGTATCCGGCTCTATCGCCGCTGAGAGTGCAGTCTCCTTGGCGGGGTCTATCCACCCGTCCTCGGATGGCGCAGTTTGCTCCGGATTGAAGGCCAGAGTAGTTGCAGGTGTGATCTCCCAAACACTGTCCAACGGCAGAGCTAAATCATGCTCGTCGTGATCGTGCGGTGCACCTGGCATGGGCTCGAATCCGTCGAAGATCAAGTCTCCACGGATGTCGGCAGTGTAGTTCAAACTTCCAAACCTGACCTGATGGCCAGGGGCGTAGCTTTCGATCTCCTCCAGATGGCCAAGCGAATTGCCCCGCAGTATGAAGCCGCCAAATATGAAAATCTGTCCGGGAGGAAAACCTCACCCTGGATTGCATCGTTGTCGATGATCGAAGGAGCCATCAAGCCTTGCGGTGACGGCACAGTGGAACTCTCAATGAAAGCACCAATGTCGATGTCAAAACTGGCGGATCTCTCGTAGGGGGTCCCGAACTGTGCGTCTAAGGCGGATGGTAACAGGAGGCGGGGGACACGATATTTACCCAGGTTCGGGCCCTCTCGATGGAGGTAATACCCTACTTCCTGCTTGATTGATCTTGATGATGTGAGTATTACAAGATTTGATCTACCACGAGATCGTAGAGGCTAAACCCTAGAAGCTAGCCTATGGTATGATTGTTGTTGTTGTTCTGCGGACTAAACCCTCCGGTTTATATAGACACCGGAGGGGGCTAGGGTTACACAGAGTCGGTTACAAGGGAGGAGATCTACATATCCGTATTGCCAAGCTTGCCTTCCACGCCAAGGAGAGTCCCATCTGGATACGGGACGAAGTCTTCAATCTTGTATCTTCATAGTCCAACAGTCCGGCCAAAGAATATAGTCCGGCTGTCCGGAGACCCCCTAATCCAGGACTCCCTCAGGCATTTTTTTGGCCAAACGGTGGTGAGCCCGTTCCCGCGCAACCGCACAAGTTTCCCACCCGACTCGGTGAAATCCCCCAGAATCCCAATGCTTACCGGCCTTCTATATAAAACCTCACGGCCAACGAGTCCTACGTGGCATTTCCCCCTCCCTCCCTGCAGCTTATCTCGTCTGCTTCTCCTACAATCGCCAATGGCACCGGTCCATCGTCGTCGCTCAGCCACTCTGCCGTCATCAGAAGACAACTCCAACTCCAAGTATAATTTCCAGGCGGTAGCTGTGAATAAAGCATTGGGTCGAACTCTTCTTTGGTGTTAAGATGGTAGCTACGAATAGCCATCGACTACCTGGAAAAGGTAGAAGAATAGGACCTATTCTGGGCCATACAATGCACTACAGATGTATGATCATTACCCTTCAACCGGGTTATACTATTCCACTTCTAGGTAGAGAAAAAACTAAAGGAGAATACTTAATAACACGACGAAACATTTATACAAAACACCTATCCCGAGCACACGCCAGGGAACCGTAGACAGGCAAGTACACCACGGCGGCGACGCGCTCCCTGATGTAGTGTAGTGCGCGTGGTATCCCTGTTGGGTGTGCGCGGAACACCCACCACATGCTCCACCGGCGCTGCCCGTCGGTAGCTATTGCCGGCCGCCGTTGCCGCCACCCCACCGTCTGCCGTCGTTGCTGCCACACCACTGTCGAAAGCCAGTGCCATCGCCCGCTCCACCGCCGCGGCCTGAGGCGGGAGGTGTCCGTCATGGCCGCCACCCTACTGCCGGCTACCGTGGCCATCACCCGCTCCACCACCGCGGCCCGAAGGCGGGAGGTGGTGGTCATGGCCGCCACGCCATCATCGGCCCTCGTGGCCGTCAACCCGCCGTCGACCGCCGGGGTCATCACCAGCTCCGCCATTGACGCCCGAAGGCGGGAGGCAGAGGTAGTGGCGCTCACGTGCGTCCGTGATCTTGCGCGTGTGACGCCCTCTATTCAATCATACACTAATCATGAACGCAAATGTGTACGATCAAGATCAAGGACTCACGGGAAGATATCACAACACAACTCTAGACACAAATTAAAATAATACAAGCTTTATATTACAAGCCAGGGGCGTCGAGGGCTCGAATACACAAGAGTCAGCGGAAGCAACAATATCTGAGTACATACATAGGTTAGACAAGTCTGACTTAAGAAGGCTAGCACAAAAGCAACATCGATCGAAAAGGCAAGGCCTCCTGCCTGGGAGCCTCCTAACTACTCCTGGTCGTGACGGTCTCCACGTAGTAGTAGGCATAAACGGTGGCATCTGGCTCCTGGGCTCCGACATCTGGTTGCATCAACTGGAAAGAAGAAGAAAGGGGGAAAAAGGGGAGCAAAACAAACGTGAGTACTCATCCAAAGTACTCGCAAGCAAGGATCTACACTACATATGCAACATTATCAAAGGAAGGCTGTATATGTGGACCGGGCTGCAGAAATGCCAGAATAGAGAGAAGGCCTAGTCCTATCGAAGACTAGCATCTTCTGGAAACCACCATCTTGCAGTAACAGGAGGGAGTAGAGTAGCATAAAGTAAAGTAGTAGTAGTGTTATCAACCTCGACCAGAGATCCTTTCTCGACTCCATGCGAGAAAGCAATCCCAGAGCCATACTATCAGTTTCTCATCACAATCCAATTCTCATCACAAGTATCCAGTTCTAGTTGTATCGATCGGGATACAACTCCAAGTGTCTGTTACCGTAGGACAAGCTATCGATAGATGTTTTCTTCCCTGCAGGGGTGCACCAACTTACCCACCATGCTCGATTAACTCCGACCGGACACACTTTCCTGGGTCATGCCCGACCTTGGCCAAACAATACGCTGCAACCCGACCTAGGCTTAATAGAGAGGTCAGCACGCCGGACTAAACCTATGCCCCCAGGAGTCATGGGACATCGCCCCGGGAACTCCTGCACGTTGCGAACGCGGCCGGTGAGCAGACCTAGCTACCTCCTTAAACAAGGCAGGTGCTTACGCAGTCCAACCTGGCGCGCGCCGCTTAGTCGCTGATGTCTATTAAGCTTCGGTTGATGCATACGACGCAGAACGCCCATACTATGCCCACGTGATGATTAGTGCTATCAGGCCAGATGCCCCTCGGATCAAAAATCCAAATCGTAGTGGATTAGGAACGCGCGGTAACAAGCAGAGACTCACGAAAGATGTGACCCCGTTGCCCCGTCTCGAAGACTTGCGACAAGGGCTAGGAATGCCCGACCACGCTTCATAATTATCTCGCGGGCACCCTCCAGGTCAACCCGTCTCCACATCACTTGCGGGTACCCCTCAGGGTCGACCCGCCTTTCCAAGTAACCGTTGTAAGGTCCAAGTATCCGTGTGTCCAAACATCAAGGGGAAAAACCAAGGAATCACCCCCGGTGAATTCCACTCGATGTAATCATCAAGGTGAATGTAATAGGATCCACCCTCGAGGTTCACACTTGAGGGGTTGCACGACAGAGCCGTATCAGAAGTGGTTAAGGAGGAAATCACCCTCGATGACCACGACCGAATAGCTACACTACAGGTTAACATCGAAGTCTTGTGAGGCCTCACCCTCGGCACTGATAGTAACCAGAGAGTGTCGAGCAACTAAGGGAAAGTGATGTGCGGTGCACGGTCTTGATCCGTTGATCGGTCTTGACGATGAAGCAGGGCAACAAGGACAAGGTGGGGTCACTGGTGGATCACTAACCAACCTATACTAAGCAGTTTAGGATAAGGTGGAGGTAACAATGAGCGGGTTACAAAAGCAGGCTATGCATCAGAATAGGAGCAAGCAATAACAGTAGCAAAATCTAATGCAAGCATGAGAGAATGGAATGGGCGATATCGGGATGATCAAAGGGGGGGCTTGCACAGAAGCTCTGTTGCAAAGGAAGAAGATTCGTCGATGACGTAGTCGATCACAGGGGTAGCATCGGTCTCGGGGTCTACAGGAGAGAAGAGGGGGAAGAAACAATAAATATAAAGCAAACAAAGCATCATAAAAGCATAACATGGTAATACAACATGCCGGGTGGGACCTAACGTATGTCTACACGAATAGGTGAAGGGGGAATTCAACCGGGAATGTTTTCCCGTTCGGACCACCGAACAGATGACCGGAGGGGGAAAGTTCCATGTTCAGATAGTTCGAGGCATCTGACAGGTAATCAGACCGTGTATTCAGATTCTCCTCGTTTTTCTGAGCAACTTTCATGTATAAAGTTTTTCGATCCGAGCTACAGTTTATTTTCTACGATTTTTCAAAGATTAAACAATTTTCTAGATTTATTTATATTAACAGAAATGGAATATTGCACCAGCATGACGTCATAGTGACGTCAACAGTCAACAGCCGCACTAACCAGGTCAAACCTAACCAGTAGGGCCCACCTGTCATTGGCAGTGGGCTAACAACAGTTCATTTTAATTTAAACAGAGTAATTAGTGACTGGACCCCACCAGTCAGTGACTCATTAGTTTAGCTAATTATTTTTATTTAGGAAAATGTTTTAATTATAGTAATTAGGCGGGGGGCCTGTGTGTCAGTGGCACTGAGTGCCCAGCCAGCATAGTTGACCACGATCAACGTGGTCAACTAGGTCCAGGGGGCCCACGTGCAGCGACCAAGAGGCGGGCCCTGCCGGTGCTAGGTCAGCGCCCGCGCCGGAGCAACGCCGGCGAGGCCATCCGTTGCGGCCGAAAGCCGGAGACGGCCGGAAAGCGCGTACGGGGCACGAAAAGAGGTGCGGCGAGGCGCGTTCGAACGGCCACTCGACCACGCGTCGAGTGGTGGTGGTCGCATCACCGGACCTGGCCGGAAATGTTGCCGGCGACGAGGTCCGCGGCGAAGCGGCTATGGTCGATGGCAGAAAAGGAGCTACGATGCGCTACAGCTCAGGCGAAAGGGCATACACCCGTGACCATTTGGTCAACGGAGACTCGCCGCCGACGAGCTCCACGGTGCTGCGTTCGGGCGCGCGTGGGTAAAGTAGCTAGCGCGCGCACGAGGACGTCCAGAGAGGTGAGGGAGGAAGAGAGGCTCACCAAGTGGCTCACACGATGGCACATGTTGGTTTAGGAGCTGCAGAGACGTCGCCGGAGCCGGGGATGAGCGGCGACGACCGGAGATGTGGACGAAGGGGAACCGGCGCAGCAGCGCCTCCGAGCTCTAGCTACGGCCACCGATCGACGTGGAAGACGATGGCGGAGACGACAGACACGTTGGCGAGGCGCGGGGAGGACCAACGGCGGTGAATCGGCGCCGGAGACGAAGACGGCCGCAGGAGGAAGAAGGGGTCGTCGGGCTCGCGGTGGTGGCTCCCGTCTCGCTCCGGTGGGAGCAGAGGGAGTAGCCAAGGACGGCGCGTCGTTGTGGCACGGCGAGGCGGCAGAGAGGTGACGGTGGCCGCGGTGACGATGGAGGACGGCGACGGGCACGCTCGGGCATTGGGGAGAAAGAGCGAGTGCGAGCGAGGGAGAGAGGGGAGTGGATCTGGGAGAGGCGAGTGGGAGAGGTGGCATGGGGGAGGCCGAGGCGTCGCCCTTATCCCCTCGGGACAGCGCTGGCGTGGTGGGTTCGGTGGCGACTGCGCCCTGTAGCGGCGCGCGACCGAGGAACATGAAGGGTGGGGGGGTGTGGTGCGGGGAGCTGGGCCGACTGGGCCGGCCAGGCTGGTTGAGGGCCAGGGGGACAAGAGGGTTCTCTCTCTCTTCTGCTTCCCTTTTCTTTTTTTTTCTTTTTCCAGTAGCCTTTTCAGTTTCTCTTTTTAGCCACTAACGACTTTGCAAAAATATGCCACTGGCCAAAACAATTTTAAACAATTATTTGGCACTACCACAAAACGTTTGGGGCCATCAGGAGTTGTCCAAACATTTTAGAAAATGGAAAGGACATCTTAAATACTGCTGGACAAGATAATAAATTCCCAGGGGCAAATTTGGGAATTCCAAAAATGTTGGCTTCAACATGACAAATATCAAGGGATTATTTTCCATGGGATGAACTATTTTATTTGCATGAAAGAATACACAAAATTTTGACATGCAATTTGAATTTGAATTTGAAGCAGATTTTGCACAAGTGGCATTTTGGCATGATGATCATGATGACATGACCTTCATTAGGGGGAGATTCCTGTAGTGGGGATGTTACAAATCTCCTCCACTACAAGAAATCTCGTCCCGAGATTTAAGTGGGGAAGTAAAGAGTAACTTCGGGAGAACTGATCCTTATTGGGTTACTTATCTGGTGAACAATGGGAATGTGGCAGAAGTATCTCTCGAGTTGAAACTTAAGAAAACATCAAGAGCAAAATATGAAGGTACAATAGGAAGTTTGAAGCGAATGGACAAACGATCGATACCTGAACAGAGTGTGAGAAGGGGGTTCAGAGCATCAGGAATAGATCATATCTCGGATGGTGGCTCGTGACAACACACAAAGCCAAGAGCAAATGATACTTCGTAATAAAGAATATACAGGAGAGTCAGGTTTCGATCCTATGGAACTATGGTTTATGTGCCCACCATGTGCGTTAAAAGCGCGAAGGGTGCTAACATTTTGCACGATCATGATAGCAAGGCAGGTCAGAGAATAGCCTGTCAATTATGTTGGCAACAAAGTTTGGTACCAAGGGCGTGGGACGAAGAAAACCATTTTCCTGCTCGTTAATTCGAGGTGGACCAATAGGCAAAGTTCTCGTCCATCGGTGATACCGAAGTGTCAGCAACATTAGTAACAGGGTCTCACTGACAATGTTGTACATCCGGGTATTTTATAAGAAGGGATTTATTTCTGCTTATATCATATAGACCAGAAGAAAGGTTAAACAAACCAATGGAAAGGAAAAGTATGATTATCAAATCAAACAGTCCAATGGAAAGGAATATGTGTTTACACATAAGAGTTGGGAGTATATCCTTCCGAAGGAAAAACGGAGCAGGATATACATGATAGGACAGCAAGTTAAAAAGCATTTAGATAATGGGGCGAGGGAAGAATCATGATATTACCCATACAACGGTGTTTGGATAAGTGATCAAGAAACAATTAGCATTGCGCCTCCAAATGGTTTTAAAGAGGTTCAGAGTACCACAGTCATGCTTCAATGTAGCAATGATATGGTGTCAAGTAAAGAATGGGTTCGAAGATCCCAAGAGATACCGAGAAACAATTCCAAGATATCTCAGAACTTAAGGTATAACCAAGCACAACCAGGTCTATGTTGGCAGAAAGTCAAGATGTCATCGATGATATCACAAATCATCGAGGGTCAGGGATGGTATTTCTAGCCAAGAATTCAATTGACATCTTTGAAGAAGCCAAAGTGTTGACGGCGATCACGGCAAATTTTGTCGAGAGACTCTATAAAGATGCCATCGAACCGAAAAGGAAGGATGAAGTGAAAGGCTATGAGAACCACAGATTCGACACAAGCTCGGAGTCAAGCTTGTTGTTCAAGGTGAAATGATAAGATGAGGAAGATCGATGTAAGCTTAGCTCATCGTCGGAAGTTGCTCCGGGCATAAGGACCAGGTAGCACAATTAAAAGTTGACACGGTAAAAATATAGCCGATCAGGGGAATGATGTGATGGGGTATAAACCTTCCAAGTATCAAGTACTAGGTGTAATGCCAGAAGGTAAATCCGAGTAGAGGTTGAACGGGGGAAATGAGTTGCAGAGTATAAGTATTTTAACTTATCTGGTAAATGGAATCAAGGAGGAAATATGGTCGGAGCAACGATTGCAAAGGTTCAGTTCCATAGATACAAGATGAGCTTGTACCAAAGAAATAATTATTTTTACGAGCTTCTTCCATGATAAGTTCTACATCGGGTCCATGGGCATGAACACAAAGGTTCAAGGTCGACTCCCACTTCTTCAATGCATAACCTTTCATTCACTCCTCGTTTTCGATGAAATTGCCGTCCGGAAGATTTATCTAGCGAAGTACCAGAAGAGTAAGACTCGTGAGAACTCTCGGGTTCACACGGATTATGGAAGGCATAAGTTCAACCCATTGGGGTATTTTTACGAATCTATAGAACCATCAACCAAGCAAAAGATACGAGTTCGAAAGCAGAGTATCGAGGTCAAAGCAGATGATACAATTTACCGGTATTATGTATAAGGGAAAAGCTCACAAGATTTTGGATGTGAAGGACATTGTCGGATAACAACCCAACAGTGGATCTTAGTGATTCACGACAGAGTGATGTGAGCATCGGTAATCAAACAGATGAAGAAGGGGATGCAAAGGCATCGGCTTATAGCAATGTCTGAATTATTCGATGTTTGAGTACAAATGAATTATGATTTCAAGACGAAGGATCAGAAGCAGAGGCTTTGATCAGAAGATGAGTAAGTTGAATAGACTTAGAGTGCACCCGATCAAATCTTGATTTGGCAAGAACGAGATCATATCCGGAACAATGTCTGCGTCAGAAATAAAATTTCCAAGGATTAATTGATGATTGTGTGCATTCACACACATGCTGAATCAACATGATCAGAATGTTAACCCCAAAGGAGTTTAATGAAAATCGCTAGACAAATGGAATTAACCAGAAAGCAAGTATGCAAGAATTCCAAGAGCAATAGGTTGTAGAGGATTTTTGAAAAATCAGATAGCATTTTCAGGTATTTTGGAAAGCATGTGAACAACTGGGGATTAACGAACCCCAGTTAAGTGAATTATCCGTGGTTCGTAAAGAAGCTGCAAAGCAGAAGGCACAAAGGATTCTTGGAACAACGGAGAGTACTAGTGGTATCTTGTAATAACAGGAGCAACTAGGGATGAAGGTACAAGTGGCAAGGATGTTATTCAGGGGGATTATCGATGGCCAGGAACTGCAAGGTAGTTTGGCACAGGGTCCCGAGAAACATTGAGGAGTATTCGCAGAATCTTCTGGCGAAGCAAGTGATCATCGATAATGTCGGGGCTCTCCGGGAGGAAGTGGGTACGAGAACCTAATGTCAGAGTTAGTAAAATCTTTAACCCTAATAGACGAGAGATCAGAGTCCCAGAGTATAGACGAGGAGTAAAAGATCCTAATACCACCCAATGGCGATGTGGGCCCGTAAGACACACAACAATGTTAGTAAAAGTTTTTCAGTGACTAGACTCAACTTCGGCCAAGGAGTTGGAAAGGGGGCTACCTACAGGCAGTCAGCTTTGATACCAACTTGTGACGCCCTCTGTTCAATCATACACTAATCATGAACGCAAAATGTGTACGATCAAGATCAAGGACTCACGGAAAGATATCACAACACAACTCTAGACACAAACTAAAATAATACAAGCTTTATATTACAAGCCTGGGGCCTCGAGGGCTCAAATACATAAGCTCGAATACACAAGAGTCAGCGGAAGCAACAATATCTGAGAACAGACATAGGTTAGACAAGTCTGACTTAAGAAGGCTAGCACAAAAGCAACATCTATCGAAAAGGCAAGGCCTCCTGCCTGGGAGCCTCCTAACTACTCCTGGTCGTCGACGGTCTCCATGTAGTAGTAGGCATCGACGGTGGCATCTGGCTCCTGGGCTCCGACATCTGGGTGCATCAACTGGAAAGAAGAAGAAAGGGGGAAAGGGGGGAGCAAAGCAACCGTGAGTACTCATCCAAAGTACTCGCAAGCAAGGATCTATACTACATATGCAACATTCTCAAAGGAAGGCTGTATATGTGGACTGGGCTGAAGAAATGCCAGAATATGGAGAAGGCCTAGTCTTATCGAAGACTAGCATCTTCTGGAAACCACCATCTTGTAGCAACAGGAGGGAGTAGAGTAGCATAAAGTAAAGTAGTAGTAGTGTTATCAACCTCGGCCAGAGATCCTTTCTCGACTCCCTGCGAGAAAGCAATCCCAGAGCCATACTACTCGTTTCTCATCACAATCCAATTCTCATCACAAGTATCCAGTTCTGGTTGTATCGATCGGGATACAACTCCAAGTGTCCATTAGCATAGGACATGCTATCGATAGATGTTTTATTCCCTGCAGGGTTGCACCAACTTACCCACCACGCTCGATTAACTCCGACCGAACACACTTTCCAGGGTCATGCCCGACCTCGCCCAAACAATACGCCGCAACCCAACCTAGGCTTAATAGAGAGGCTAGCACGCCAGACTAAACCAATGCCCCCAGGGGTCATGGTCCAACGCCCCGGGAACTCCTGCATGTTGCGAACGCGGCCGATGAGCAGACCTAGCTACCTCCTTAAACAAGGCAGGTGCTTACGCAGTCCAACCTGGCGCGCGCCGCTTAGTCGCTGATGTCTATTAAGCTTCGGTTGATGCATACGACGCAGAACGCCCATACTATGCCCACGTGATGATTAGTGCTATCAGGCCAGATGCCCCTCGGATCAAAAATCCAAATCGTAGTGGATTAGGAACGCGCGGTAACAAGCAGAGACTCACGAAAGATGTGACCCCGTTGCCCCGTCTCGAAGACTTGCGACAAGGGCTAGGAATGCCCGACCACGCTTCATAATTATCTCGCGGGCACCCTCCAGGTCAACCCGTCTCCACATCACTTGCGGGTACCCCTCAGGGTCGACCCGCCTTTCCAAGTAACCGTTGTAAGGTCCAAGTATCCGTGTGTCCAAACATCAAGGGGAAAACCCGAGGAATCACCCCCGGTGAATTCCACTCGAGGTAATCATCAAGGTGAACGTAATAGGATCCACCCTCGAGGTTCACACTTGAGGGGTTGCACGACAGAGCCGTATCAGAAGTGGTTAAGGAGGAAATCACCCTTGATGACCACGACCGAATAGCTACACTACAGGTTAACATCAGAAGTGCTGATGAGGCCTCACCCTCGGCACTCGATAGTAACCCAGTAGTGTCGAGCAACTAAGGGGAAAGTGATGTGCGGTGCCGGGGCCTGGTCTTCAATCCCGTTGATCGGGTCTTCGATGATGAAGCAGGGCAACAAGGAAAAGGTGGGGGTCACTGGTGGATCACTAACCAACCTATACTAAGCAGTTTAGGATAAGCAGGTAGGTAACAATGAACATGTTACAAAAGCAGACTATGCACCAGAATAGGAGCAAGCAATAACAGTAGCCAAATCTAATGCAAGCATGAGAGAATGGAATGGGCGATATCGGGATGATCAAAGGGGGGGGGGGGCTTGCCTGGAAGCTCTGTTGCAAAGGAAGAAGATTCGTCGATGACGTAGTCGATCACAGGGGTAGCATCGGTCTCGGGGTCTACCGGAGAGAAGAGGGGGAAGAAACAATAAATATAAAGCAAACAAAGCATCATAAAGCATAACATGGTAATACGACGTGTCGGGTGGGACCTAACGTATGTCTACACGAATAGGTGAAGGGGGAATTCAACCGGGAATGTTTTCTCGGTTCCGGACCTGTGTCAGACAGATGACCGGAGGGGGAAAGTTCCATGTTCAGATAGTTCGAGGCATCTGACAGGTAATCAGACCGTGTATTCAGATTCTCCTCGTTTTTCTGAGCAACTTTCATGTATAAAGTTTTTCGATCCGAGCTATGGTTTATTTTCTATGATTTTTCAAAGATTAAACCATTTTATAGATTTATTTATATAAACAGAAATGGAATATTGCACCAGCATGACGTCATAGTGACGTCAACAGTCAACAGCCGCACTAACCAGGTCAAACCTAACCAGTAGGGCCCACCTGTCATTGGCAGTGGGCTAACAACAGTTCATTTTAATTTAAACAGAGTAATTAGTGACTGGACCGCACCAGTCAGTGACTCATTAGTTTAGCTAATTATTTTTATTTAGGAAAATGTTTTCATTATGTTAACTAGGCGGGGGCCCGTGTGTCACTGGCACTGAGTGCCCAGTCAGCATAGTTGACCATGGTCAACGTGGTCAACTGGGTCCAGGGGGCCCACGGGTAGCGACCCAGAGGCGGGCCCTGCCGGTGCCAGGTCAGCGCCCGCGCCGGAGCAACGCCGACGAGGCCATCCGCGGCGGCCGAACGCCGGAGATGACCGGAAAGCGCGTACGGGGCACGGAAAGAGGTGCGGCTAGGCGCGTTCGAGCGGCCACTCGACCGCGTGTCGAGTGGTGGTAGCAGCATCGCCGGACCTGGCCGAAAACGTCGCCGGCGACGAGGTCCCCGGCGGAGCGGCTACGACGTGCTACTGCTCAGGCAAAAGGGCTAGGCGCGTGTTGCGCGACGCGGTGAGGCTAACTGGCATACGCCCGTGACCATTTTGTCACCGGAGACTCGCCGGCGACGAGCTCCATGGGGCTGCGTTCAGGCGCGCGTGGGGACAGTAGCTAGCGCGCATGTGAGGATGGCCGGAGAGGTGAGGGAGGAAGAGAGGCTCACCGATTGGCTCACACAATGGCCCGTGGTGGTTTAGCAGCTGCAGAGACGTCGCCGGAGCCGGGGATGAGCGGCGACGACTGGAGATGTGGACGAAGGGGAACCGGCGCAGCAGCGCCTCCGAGCTCCAGCTGCGGCCACCGATCGACGTGGAAGACGATGGCAGAGACGACGGACACATTGGCGCCGGAGACGAAGGCGGCCGCAGGTGGAAGAAGGGGTCGTCGGGCTCAAGGTGGTGGCTCCCGTCTCGCTCCGGCGGGAGCAGAGGGAGTAGCCAAGGATGGCGCGTCGTTGTGGCATGGCGAGGCGGCGGAGAGGTGACGGTGGCCGCGGTGACGACGGAGGACGGCGACGGGCACGCTCGGGCATTGGGGAGAAAGAGCGAGTGCGAGCGAGGGAGAGAGGGGAGTGGATCTGAGAGAGGCGAGTGGGAGAGGTGGCAGGGGAAGGCCGAGGCGTCGCCCTTATCCCCTCGGGGCGGTGCCGGCGAGGTGGGTTCGGTGGTGACTGCGCCCTGTAGCGGCGCGCGACCGAGGAACAGGAAGGGGGGTGCTGTGCAGGGAGCTGGGTCGACTGGGCCGGCCAGGCTGGTTGAGGGCCAGGGGGCTAGGGGGTTCTCTCTCTTCTGCTTTCCTTTTCTTTTTCTTTTGTTTTTTTCTTTTTCCAGCAGTCTTTGCATTTTTCTTTTTAGCCACTAATGACTTTGCAAAAATATGCCACTGGCTAAAACAATTTTAAACAATTAGGGCCATCAGGAGTTGTCCAAACATTTTAGAAAATGAGAAGGACATCTTAAATACTGCTGGACCAGATAATAAATTCCTAGGGGCAAATTTGGGATTTACAAAAATGTTGGCTTCAACATGACACATATCAAGGGATTATTTGCCATAGGATGAACTATTTTATTTGCATGAAAGAAGAAGCTAATTTTTGACATGCAATTTTAATTTTAATTTGAAGAAGATTTTGGACAAGTGGCATTTTGGCATGATGATCATGATGACATGACCTTCATTAGGGGGAGATTACTGTAGTGTGATGCTGGGGATGTTACAGCGCGCTACATCGAGTTCCTGGGGGAGGAGGAGTGCCTCGTCGAGCATGCAAAGAGCCTTAAAGCCACCGTGGCCGCAGCACACGCTGCCGCAGAGACGAGGAATCAGGAGACCTACAAGGAGTCCCACTGCTTCGAGAGGGGTCGTCTGGAGCGGCAGAGGGTGTTCGAGGTGAGCGTCGCTAAAGATGCAGCAGCGGCAGACACCGTATTGCAGTTGTCCAGCTTGTCGGTAGGCTCCTCCTCCTCTGCCTCTTACTGAGCGTGCTTGGCAGAGGAGAGGCTGCCGAAAGTAGTACCAAGCCTGCCGTAGTAGTAGTATTTAGGGGCTATTTTGTTCAGTTCATCTGACTATAGATGTGGTGGAACTGTACAACGTACTTAAAATTAGCTAGTATATATAGTTGAACTAGCTATTTCAGTACGTGGTTGGCAACAAATGGGGAAAAGTTTGGTCGGTTCAGCTGTCGAGTTGAACTGTTTGTATAAAGAACGTGTGCTTAATCTATGAATGAAATCTATGCTTAATTACTGAATTTTATTTGCAAAAATTAGATAATGCTAGTGATTTTTAGCTGCATATTTTAACAAATGGCAGTGTTACAAGGTTGACAAAGGGCAATGTTACTAGATCAACAAATGTCAATCTTTCCAGTTTGTCAAATGTCAATATATATCCAATATGACAGATGCAAACCTTACCAAATTGTCTATACAGGGTTTCACACGGGCCATCCAAAAAAATCGTTTGCGTTGAAGGGATGTACAAGTCATGCGTGCCAGAGTTTCTCTTGGTTTAACACCGAAGTATCGCTTTGCACACAATATTCAATCTGAACTGTTTGCGTTGAAGAGATGCACAAATCCTGCGCGGCGAATTTTCCCTTGGCTTACTAGGGAGACCATAGCTCTCACTTTGCATATGGGTGTTCTATATAAAACATTTGCGATGAAAAGCTGCACAAATCCTACTCGGCTCATTTTCCCTTGGCTTACCGGGGAAGCTGTCGGTTTACATACGGGTGTTCTATCTAAAATGTTTGCGATCAAGAGCTGCACACATCCTGCTCGACACATTTTCCCTCGACTTCTCCGGGAAGCTGTCGATTTGCATACAGGTGTTCTAACTAAAATGTTTGCAATGAGTGTTTTATATTTAAAAACCATTGACTTCTTTAAAGAAAACCGTTTGTTAACTCTGTACATTCCGAGAGAAAAACACAATTTCGTTGAAACCATATCTTTCATTCAGTCACACTGCAAATTTGTATTCATATGATCGAGATACAATATTAAACAAAAAAAACTAATTCTAGCGGCGGCGGAGGCGGCGTGTCGCGCCGGCGTTGTCATTGTCGTCCTTCGGGACGCCGTTGTTGAAGTCTTCAAGGCAACACATCATGTTCTTCACTTGGAAATCAAACATCATGTCGTCGCGCGATCGACGAGCGCGGCGCGGGAGGACCGCAACTCGCGGCGCTGCAAGGTAGCGGTCGACGGCGGCGTCCCATGCCGCTGAGGGGGGCGTGCGCACGGGCACATGCGTAGTGGATGCAGGCAATGCACGGGGACCAGTGCCGCGGTGGGCGCAGGGGCGCGCATGGGCACGAGCGCTCGCACTGGCATGTACACGAGCTCGCACGAGTCCGCGAAGACCTCGCTGATGTCCTCCTCTGCCTCTTACTAAGCGTGCTTGGCAGAGGAGAGGCTGCCGGAAGTAGTACCAAGCCCGCCGTAGTAGTAGTATTTAGGGGCTATTTTGTTCAGTTCATCTGACTATAGATGTGGTGGAACTGTACAACGTACTTAAAATTAGCTAGTATATATAGTTGAACTAGCTATTTCAGTACGTGGTTGGCAACAAATGGGGAAACGTTTGGTCGGTTCAGCTGTCGAGTTGAACTGTTTGTATAAAGAACAAGTGCTTAATCTATGAATGAAATCTATGCTTAATTACTGAATTTTATTTGCAAAAATTAGATAATGCTAGTGATTTTTAGCTGCATATTTTAACAAATGGCAGTGTTACAAGGTTGATAAAGGGCAATGTTACTAGATCAACAAATGTCAATCTTTCCAGTTTGTCAAATGTCAATATATATCCAATATGACAGATGCAAACCTTACCAAATTGTCTATACGGGTTTGCACACGGGCCATCCAAAAAAACCGTTTGCGTTGAAGGGATGTACAAGTCATGCGTGCCAGATTTTCTCTTGGTTTAACACCGTAGTATCGCTTTGCATACCATATTCAATCTGAACCGTTTGCGTTGAAGAGATGCACAAATCCTGCGCGGCGAATTTTCCCTTGGCTTACTGGGGAGACCATAGCTCTCACTTTGCATATGGGTGTTCTATATAAAACATTTGCGATGAAAAGCTGCACAAATCCTACTCGGCTCATTTTCCCTTGGCTTACTGGGGAAGCTGTCGGTTTACATACGGGTGTTCTATCTAAAACGTTTGCGATCAAGAGCTGCACACATCCTGCTCGACACATTTTCCCTCGACTTCTCCGGGAAGCTGTCGATTTGCATACAGGTGTTCTAACTAAAACGTTTGCAATGAGTGTTTTATATTTAAAAACCATTGACGTTTTTTAAAGAAACCCGTTTGTTAACTCTGTACATTCCGAGAGAAAAACACAATTTCGTTGAAACCATATCTTTCATTCAGTCACACTGCGAATTTATATTCATATGATCGAGATACTATATTAAACAAAAAAAAAACTAATTCTAGCGGCGGCGGAGGCGGCGTGTCGCGCCGGCATTGTCATTGTCGTCCTTCGGGACGCCGTTGTTGAAGTCTTCAAGGCAGCACCTCATGTTCTTCACTTGGAAATCAAACATCATGTCGTCGCGCGATCGACGAGCGCGGCGCGGGAGGACGGCAACTCGCGGTTTTGCAAGGTAGCGGTCGACGGCGGCGTCCCATGCCGCTGAGGGGGGCGTGCGCACGGGCACATGCGTAGTGGATGCAGGCAATGCACGGGGACCAGTGCCGCGGTGGGCGCAGGGGCGCGCATGGGCACGAGCGCTTGCACTGGCATGTACACGAGCTCGCACGGGTCCGCGGAGACCTCGCTGATGTCCGCAACTTCTAGCTCTGCGATAGTGCTCGGCGACCAGCCTGTCAACGCTACAGGGATGGTCGCTGGTGCGGGCGCGGGGATGGGAGCTGGTACGGGCGCAGGGGCAGCAACCGCCACAACCAACTCGTTCAGGGCCATGTCCATGAGGCCCCATTCCTCCTTATTTTCTATCTCCTCCGGTTCGGAGTCGACTTCACCAAACTGGAAGACTAGTGGCATATGATCCTTCTGCTCCATGGAGTTGGTAGAGGTCTGTGGGAGGGGAATGAGAGGCGAACACTAAGGACACTCGTATTTAACAGGGGCTCGGGCGCCATTAATGGAGAGATGCGAGCAAGGCAGGCGGCCATGGAAGTCAAAGGGCCCGCTTCCTAGTGAGCCTGCGTAGCGTACAGCTCGCATGCTTCCCGGTGAGTCTACGCATTGGAAGACAACTTGCACGCCTCTCGGTCATCCTGCACAGCGGACTGCGCTCGCATGCCTCTCGTTCAGTCAAGCAGCTATCCGAACGGCACCTCCTAGCCATTAAAAGAGTGACGCGTGGCGTCACGTGAATGGTTAACAGAACACACACGATTTAAATTATACAAAATGTTTAATATGTTAAAGTGGTAGCTATTTATTTTAAAATGCCTTTGTTGGCTGTTATTTGAGTGCGCCTTCTCTCAAAATGGACACAAAAAATACCACAACATGTCGGGGTGCCATTCCATTATAGCCTTGCCAAGTTTCATGAATTTCAGACGAGTTTTGGATTTACTAGAATTTAAAAACAAATTATCTCAATGTTTTGTCGGCAATCAACAGTACCCTGGTGTTTGAAATTCATTCCCATTTCTTGCATGGGACCTAAGCAGGCACCCAAGGACGCACATTTGATATGTCAACCCATTTTTCTGCACTGGAGCATGTGCATGTAGTTCAAATTTGAATTATGCACATAAAATGCCTAGAAAACTCAGTTAATGTATAAAAATGTCCAAGCGAACCCCGAAAAATCCCAAAAATTGACACAAAACTCATGTTGTTCTATGTTGACACTAGAAAAAATTTGAAAGCAAGAAGAGGCAATGGATATCATTCCGTTCCCAAAGGTGGCATGTTCCTACCGAAACCATCATGCTTGTTGTGAGAAGCTCTAGTTTGCGAGAAACTTATACCCAAACCTGCCCCAAATGGGACAAATTTTTACCACGACATGTTGATGCCGCTCCATGATAGCATGCCAAGTTTCATGAATTCTAGACGAGTTTTGGATTTACTAGAATTTAAAAATCATGTATCTCAATGTTTACGGGCGAGCAGCGGTGGCAAGGTGTTTGACATTCATTCTCATTTCTTGCATGGGACCTAAGTATGCAACAAGGGAAATGAATTTGATTTTTCAATCAATTTATATGCGCTGGAGCATGTGCCTGTAGTTCAAATTTGAATTATGCACATAAATGCATAGAAAATTCAGTTAATGTATATGTCCAAACGAACTCCGAAAAATTCCAAAATTTAGCACAACCCTCCTGTTGTTCTATGTTGACACAAGAGAAAAATTAAATCAAGAAGAGGCAACGGATATTGTTTCGTCTAGAAAGGTGAAACGTTCCCTACCGTAACCATGAGGCTTACTGTGAGAAGCTCTGGTTTGTGAGAAGCTTATATTCCAACCTACCCCAAATGGGACAATATTTTTACCATGGCATGTTGATGCCCTTCCATAATATCATGTCAAGTTTCTTAAATTTCAGACGCGTTTCAATTTACTAGAATTTAAAAACCATGTATCTCAATGTTAGTGGCCGAGCAACAGTGTCAAGGTGTTTGACATTCATTCTCATTTCTTGCATGTGACGTAAGCTTGCAACCAAGGACACACATTTGATTTTTCAACCCGTTTTTATGCATGGGAGCATGTGCATGTAGTTCAATTTTGAACTATGCACATAAATGCCTAGAAAACTCAGTTAACGTATGAAAATGTCCAAACGATCCCCAAAAATTCCAAAATTTAACACGACACTCCTGTTGTTCAATGTTCACAACGGAAAAAAATTGAAAGCAAGAAGAGGCGACGAATATCATTTTGTTCACAAAGGTGACACGTTTTCCTACTGAAACCATGAGGCTTCTTGTGAGAAGCTTTGATTTGTGAGAAGCTTATACCATAACCTGCCCCAAATGTGACAATATTTTTACCCCGTCATGTTGATGTCATTCCATGATAGCATGCCAAGATTCATGAATTTCAGACGAGTTTCGGATTTACTAGAATTACAAAAGCAAGTACCTCAATGTTTGACGAAGAGCCACGGTGCCGTGGTGTTTGAAATTCATATCTATTTCTTGCATGGGACATAAGCATCAACCCATTGACACATATATGATTTTACAACCCATTTTGGTGCACCGGAGCATGTGCATGTAGTTTAATTTTGATTTGTGCACCTGAAATGCCTAGTAAACCAAGTTAATGTATAAAAATTTCCAAATGAACCCTGAATAATTCCAATTTTTTTGACGACACACCTATAGTGTCATGTTCACTGCAGATAAAAGTTCTAGCAATTCAAACACCCTCCTTGGCCGCTGTGACCCCATTATGTAATTCAAATCAAGATGAAAAATCAAGAAGATCGCACATAGTTTACTATCACCAACCGTGTGAGATGCAGTACAAAATATCTTGGAGCACCGTTGGAGTATAGAACGCATATGGCTTACGTGAGAAGGTGCATCGGCTACAGTCCAAAGTCGGTGTGTCAACCACACTAGCTCGCTCCCCAAATATCATTTCATTATTCAACCGTCGCCGGTGAAAGATGGGGACGTAGACCTGCATCGTGAGGGAAACTTCGGAGGCCCACTCCAGCGACAGCGCGGCCGCAGCCGCCATGCCTGTGCTAACAAGCTGCATGAGTGCGGCCGCAATCTGTGATCGGGCTGTCAAGGCAGCCCAAACGGCCGTTCTTGCTTCTCAGGTGGCAGCAACAACATTTGTCCTGGGGATAGCAACTGGCGAGAGCGGCACATCAGCTGTCTGTTCTACAACGGTGGCCTTAGACTCTTTGGAGGCCGCCCACGACCAGCTCCTGGTGGTCACCGCACAAATCGAACGAAGCTTCTCCAAAAATGATCGGCAACCCACGACCGAAGAGCTGGCAATCGCCAAGAGCTGATACATTTATGACGTATCTATAATTTATGAAGTATTCATGCCATGTTTATAACAATTTTATATGGGTTTGGTATGATTTGATTAGAACTAACCCAGACTGACGTTGTTTTCAGCAAAACAACCGTGGTGTCGTTTTTTGTGCATAAATAAAAGTTCTCGGAATGGGCTAAAAATTTACGGAGAATATTTTTGAAAAATATAAAAAATACTGGAGCGAAAAGATACCAGAGAGGAGTCCCCGGGTAACCACAATGGTGGGGGCGCGCGCCCCCTACCTTGTCATCTCTTTGTGGACCCCCTTGACTTGTCCCTGATGCCAACACCTCCTATAAATCCCCAAAACCTCAGATATAAACGTAGATCAGGAGTTCCGCCGCCGTAAGCCTCTGTAGCCACGAAAAACCAATCTAGGCCCTCTCTGGCACCATGCCAGAGGGGGCCATCATCACCGGAGGCCATGGAGGAAGATCCCGGACGGTACCATCATCGCCATGGAGGCCAAGGACCAGAGGGAGAACCTCTCCCCATCTAGGGGGAGGCCATGGAGGAGGAAGCACAAGGGGGATACTCCCTCCCCCTCTCTCTCGGTGGCGCCAGAGTGTCGCCGGGGAACCATCGCTGTGGTGATCATCTTCATCAACACCACCATCTTCATCAACATCCTCATCACTTTTACACGGTCAACTCTCCCACACCCCGCTGTAATCCCCTACTTGAACATGGTGCTTTATGCCACATATTATGATCCAATAATGTGTTGCCAATCCTATGATGTTTTGAGTAGATTTCTTTTATGCTTTGGGTTGATTGATGATCTAGATTGGTTTGAGTTGTATGTTTTATTTTGGTGCTGTCCTATGGTGCCTTCCGTGCCACACACACGTGAAGGATTATCGCTGTAGGGTGTTGAAGGAAATATGCCCTAGAGGCAATAATAAAGTTTTTATTTATATTTCCTTATATCATGATAAAAGTTTATTATTCATGCTAAAATTGCATTAACCGGAAACTTAGTACATGTGTGAATACATAGACAAACAGAGTGTCACTAGTATGCCTCTACTTGACTAGCTCGTTGAATAAAAGATGGTTAAGTTTCCTAGCCATGGACATGAGTTGTCATTTGATTAACGGGATCACATCATTAGAGAATGATGTGATTGACTTGACCCATTCCGTTAGCTTAGCATTTGATCGTTTAGTATATTGCTATTGCTTTCTTCATGACTTATACATGTTCCTATGACTATGAGATTATGCAACTCCCGAATACCAGAGGAACACTTTGTGTGCTACCAAACGTCACAACATAACTGGGTGATTATAAAGGTGCTCTACAGGTGTCTCCAATGGTACTTGTTGAGTTGGCATAGATCGAGATTAGGATTTGTCACTCCGATTGTCGGAGAGGTATATCTGGGCCCTCTCGGTAATGCACATCACTATAAGCCTTGCAAGAAATGTGACTAATGAGATAGTTGCGGAATGATGCATTATGGAATGAGTAAAGAGACTTGCCAGTAACGAGATTGAACTAGGTATTGAGATACCGAAGATCGAATCTCGGGCAAGTAACATACCGATGACAAAGGGAACAATGTATGTGGTTATGCGGTTTGACCGATAAAGATCTTCGTAGAATATGAGGGAGCCAATATGAACATCCAGGTTCCGCTATTGGTTATTGACTGGAGACGTGTCTCGGTCATGTCTACATAGTTCTCGAACCCGTAGGGTCCGCACGCTTAAAGTTCGATGACGATCAGTATTATGAGTTTATGTG
Source organism: Aegilops longissima (assembly GCA_021605205.1). Taxonomy (NCBI): domain Eukaryota; kingdom Viridiplantae; phylum Streptophyta; class Magnoliopsida; order Poales; family Poaceae; genus Aegilops; species Aegilops longissima. The sequence continues at coordinate 67,257,069 of CM038676.1, forward strand.
TTTTGATGTACCGAAGGTAGTTCGAGTCCCGGATGTGATCACGGACATGACAAGGAGTCTTGAAATGGCTGAGACATAAAGATTGATATATTGGATGACTATATTCGGACAACGGATGAGTTCCGGGGGTCACCGGATAATTATCGGAGTGCTGGGGGGTTATCGGAACCCCCGGGGGAACTATTGGGCCTACATGGGCCATAGGGAATAGGGGAGGCAGCCCACAAGGGGCAGCCGTGCCCCCTCCCTATAGGGAGTCCGAATTGGACTAGAGAAGGGGGCGCCCCCCTTTCCTTCTCCTCTCCCTCTCCTTCCTTCCCCCTTCCTCCTCCTAGTTGGACTAGGAAAGGGGGAGTCCTACTCCTACTAGGAGGAGGACTCCTCCCCCTCCTTGGCGCTCCCCAAGGGCCAGCCGGTGTCCCCCCTTGCTCCTTTATATACGGGGGTAGGGGCACCCTAGAACACCCAAGTTGATCATTTATCTCTTAGCCGTGTGTGGTGCCCCCCTCCACCATAATCCACCTCCGTCATATCATCGTAGTGCTTAGGCGAAGCCCTGTGCCGGTAGCTTTGTCATCACCGTCATCACGCCGTCGTGCTGACGAAGCTCTCCCTCGACACTCTGTTGGATTGTGAGTTCGTGGAACATCACCGAGCCGAACGTGTGCAGATCGCGGAGGTGTCGTACTTTCGGTACTAGGATCGGTCGATCGTGAAGACGTACGACTACATCTACTGCGTTGTCATAACGCTTCCGCTTACGGTCTACGAGGGTACGTAGAAAACACTCTCCCCTCTCGTTGCTATGTGTCGGCGTACAAAAGACGGGGCGCACATTTGTACCCCTTTACCTGTGCACGGACAGTCGGAGACGCGCCCACGGCCGCACCAAGCAGAACAGGGGAGGTGAACCGAGGTGAAACTGAAGCCCAAGACAGCTAGAGAAATGCCAAGGCCAAGACCACAAAGGAGCAGAGGGACGAAGCAGGCTCCCCCAGCAAGACCCTTGCCAGGGCAGCCTCCGTGGCCCCGGCAAGGCCCTTGCCGGAGCGGCACGGCCTCCAACGCCATCAACCACGTTGGGCCAGGGCTCGGGAGGCACCTCCATGGTGGCATGCAGATCTTTGTGAAGACAAGGAATATTCAAGATCAGATGAGGATTGAAAGACAACGTCCTCGGCGAGATCCTTGCCGAGAAGAGCCACAAGACCCCCAGCAAGATCCTTGCCAGGGACGACAGCACGCCACGGCGAGGCCCTTGCCGGGGCCACCCGGCAAGGCCCTCACCAAGGGCACCAGCAGGGCCACTTCCGGGCCCGCACTAGCCAAGTCTCCACCGCCGTTCGCATGCAGCTGCCAGCCCAACCAGCTGGGCAGGCACCTGCGTGGTAGCATGCAGCTTCCAGGCCAACTCAGCAAGCGCCTGCATGGTGGCATGCAGATCTTCGTGAAGACTTTACCACCGTGCCACCTCAGCTGCCTGCTTGCCTACATGGCGCCGCATGCATCACTAGCCAGGGCGCGTGTCGAAGCGAGGAGGAGCGGCGACGGATGGGACGGGCCTCGTTCCCGTCCCCAATAAACCAAGGGGACACCTAAGCGATGCATTAAATGCGTCTTGTCCTATAATACGAGCGATAAGCTCGTAGCACTGTACGCCTTTCCACCTCCTGTATGCCACTGTGGCAGACCCTTTCGACTATAAAAGGAGGCCCATGGCGTACTGGAGAAGGATTCGGCTCTCTGGAACGGCTCAGCTACCATAGCTAGTTGGATGGCTCAAGAACACTCAATACACCCACCAAAGCAGGACTAGGGTTTTACGCATCCTTGCGGCCCGAACCTGGGTAAACGATCCTTGTGCTGATTACTAATCTTGCTCTTCTTGCAACCCTGTGCCCCGACAACCGTAGTAGGGATTCTTGTGATCCCATAGGTGTCGTTTCTCACCGACACTATGCATCACCATGATCTTGAGTGTGCGTAGGATTTTTTTGAAATTACTACGTTCCCAAACAGTGGCATCCGAGCCAGGTCTATGCGTAGATGTTATATGCATGAGTAGAACACAAAGAGTTGTGAGCGATAATAGTCATACCGCTTACCAGCATGTCATACTTTGATTCGGCGGTATTGTTGGATGAAGCGGCTCAGACCGACATTACGCATACGCTTACGCGAGACTGATTCTACTGACGTGCTTCACACACAAGTGGCTAGTGAGTGTCTGTTTCTCCAACTTTAGTTGAATCGAGTGTGACTACGCCCGGTACTTGTTGAAGGTTAAAACAGCAAACTTGACAAAAAATCATTGTGGTTTTGATGCGTAGGTAAGAACGGTTCTTGCTAAGCCCGTAGCAGCCACGTAAAACTTTCAACTACAAAGTAGAGGACGTCTAACTTGTTTTTGCAGGGCATGTTGCGATGTGATATGGTCAAGACGTGATGAGATATAATTTGTTGTATGAGATGATCATGTTTTGTTGAAGTTATCGGCAACTGGCAGGAGCCTTATGGTTGTCTCTTTATTGCTTAAGATGCAAGCGCCATATAATTGCTTTACTTTATCGCTATATGATAGCAATAGCTGCAAAAGCAATAGTTGGCGAGACGACCATGTGACGACACATTGATAGAGATCAAGATGATGGAGATCATGGTGTCATGCCGGTGACAATGGAGATCATGACGGTACTTTGGAGATGGAGATCAAAGGCACAAGATGATGGCCATATCATGTCACATATTTTGATTGCATGTGATGTTTATCTTTTTTGCATCTTATTTTGCTTAGTACATCGGTAGCATTATAAGATGATCCCTCACGAAATTTCAAGGTATAAGTGTTCTCCCTGAGAATGCACCGTTGCGACAGTTCTTTGTGCTGAGACACCATGTGATGATCGGGTGTGATAAGCTCTACGTTCACATACAATGGGTGCAAGCCAGTTTTGCACACGCAATATACTCTGGTTAAACTTGACGAGCCTAGAATATGCAGATATGGCCTCGGAACACTGAGACCGAAAGGTCGAGCGTGAATCATATAGTAGATATGATCAACATAGTGATGTTCACCATTGGAAACTACTCCATCTCACGTGATGATCGGACATGGTTTAGTTGATATGGATCACGTGATTATTTAGATGACTAGAGGGATGTCTATCTAAGTGGGAGTTCTTAAGTAATATGATTAATTGAACTTAATTTATCATGAACTTAGTCCTGATAGTATTTGCATAACTATGTTGTAGATCAAGAGCTTGTGATGTAGCTCCCCGTTTGTTTTTGATATGTTCCTAGAGAAAAACTATGTTGAAAGATGATAGTAGCAATGATGCGGACTAGGTCCGTGATCTGAGGATTGTCCTCATTGCTGCACAGAATAATTATGTCCTTGATGCACCGCTAGGTGACGGACCTATTGCAGGAGCAGATGCAGACGTTATGAACGTTTGGCAAGCTCAATATGATAACTACTTGATAGTTTAGTGCACCATGCTTTATGACTTAGAACCGGGACTTCAAAAACGTTTTGAATGCCACAGATCATATAAGATGTTCTGAGAGCTGAAATTGGTATTTCAGACTCATGCCCGAGTCGAGAGGTATGAGACCTCTGACAAGTACTTTGCCTACAAGATGGAGGAGAATAGCTCAACCAGTGAGCATGTGCTCAGAATGTCTGAGTACTACAATCTCTTGAATCAAGTGGGAGTTAATCTTCCAGGTAAGATAGTGATTGACAGAGTTCTCTAGTCACTATCACCAAGTTACTGGAACTTCGTGATGAACTATAATATGCGAGGGACGATGAAACAGTTCCCGAGCTCTTTGTGATGCTGAAATCAACAAAGGTAGAAATCAAGAAAAGCATCAAATGTTGATGGTTGACAAGACCAGTAGTTTCAAGTAAAATGGCAAGGGAAATAAAGGGAACTTCAAGAAGAATGGCAAGCAAGATGCCACTCCCATGAAGAAGCCCAAAGCTAGACCCAAGCCTGGAACTGAGTTCTTCTACTGCAAAGGAAATGGTCACTAGAAGTGGAACTGCCCTAGATACTTGGCGGATAAGAAGGATGGCAAAGTGAATTACTTTGATATACATGTTATTGGTGTGTACTTTACTAGTGTTTATAGTAACCCCTCAGTATTTGATACTGGTTTAGTTGCTAAGAGTAGTAACTATAAACATGAGTTGCAGAATGAACATAGACTAGTTATGGGCAAAGTGACGATGAGTGTTGGAAATGATTCCAAGGTTGATAAGATCACCATCGCACACTCCCTCTACCTTCCAGAATAGTGTTGGACAAAAATAAATGTTATTTGGTGTTTGCGTTGAGCATAAGTATGACTGGATCATGTTTATTGCAATACGGTTATTCATTTAAGTCAAAGAATAATCGTTGTTCTATTTACATGAATAAAACCTTCTATGGTCATACAGTCAATATAAATGGTTTATTGAATCTCGATCCTAGTGATACACATATTCATAATATTGAAGCCAAAAGATTCAAAGTTAATAATGATAGTGCAACTTATATGTGGCACTGCCGTTTAGGTCATATTGGTGTAAATCACATGAAGAAACTCTATGCTGATGGACTTTTGGAATCACTTGATGCTTGCGAACCATGCCTCATGGGCAAGATGACTAAGACCCCGTTCTCCGGAACAATGGAGCGAGCAACTGACTTATTGGAAATAATACATACTGATGTATGTGACCCGATAAGTGTTGAGGCTCGCGGCGGGTATCGTTATTTTCTGACCTTCACAGATGATTTGAGCAGATATGGGTATATCTACTTAATGAAACACAAGTCTGAAACATTTGAAAAGTTCAAAGAATTTCAGAGTGAAGTGGAAAATCATTGTAACAACAAAAATAAAGTTTCTATGATCTGATCATGGGGGCGAATATTTGAGTTACGAGTTTGGTCTTCATTTGAAACAATGTGGAATAGTTTCACAACTCACGCCACCTGGAACACCACAACATAATGGTGTGTCTGAACGTTGTAATTGTACTTTATTGGATATGGTGCGATCTATGATGTCTCTTACCGAGTTACCACTATTGTTTTGGGGTTATGCATTAGAGACAACTGCATTCACGTTAAATAGGGCACCATCTAAATCTGTTGAGATGACACTGTATGAACTATGGTTTGGCAAGAAACCAAAGCTGTCGTTTCTTAAAGTTTGGGGTTGCGATGCTTATGTGAAAAAGTTTCAAACTGATAAGCTCGAACCCAAATCGGAGTAGTGCGTCTTCATAGGATACCCAAAATAAACTATTGGGTACACCTTCTATCACAGATCCGAAGGCAAAATATTTTTTTGCTAAGAATGGATCCTTTCTAGAGAAGGAGTTTCTCTCGAAAGAAGTGAGTGGGAAACTTGATGAGGTAATTGTACCTTCTCCCAAATTGGAAACTAGTTCATCACAAAAATCAGTTCCAGTGATTCCTACACCAATTAGTGAGCTAATGATGATGATCATGAAACTTCAGATCAAGTTACTACCGAACCTTGTATGTCAACCAGAGTACGGTCCGCACAAGAGTGGTACGGTAATTCTGTTCTAGAAGTCTTGTTACTAGACCATGACGAACCTATGAACTATGAGGAAGCGATGATGAGCCCAGATTCCGCAAAATGGCTTGAGGCCATGAAATTTGAGATGGGATCCATGTATGAGAAAAAAGTATGGACTTTGATTGACTTGCCCGTTGATCGGTGAGTCATTGAGGATAAATGGATCTTCAAGAGGAAGACGGACGCTGATAGTATTGTCACTATCTACCAAGCTCAAATTGTCGCAAAATATTTTTGACAAGTTCAAGGTATTGGCTACGATGAGATTTTCTCACTCGTATCGATGCTTAAAAGTCTGTCTGAATCATGTTAGCAGTTGTCGCATTTTATGAAATCTGGCAAATGGATGTCAAAACTGCATTCCTTAATGGATTTCTTAAAGAAGAGTTGTATATGATGCAACCAGAAGGTTTTGTCTATCCTAAAGTTGCTAACAAAGTGAGCAAGCTCCAGCGATCCATCTATGGACTGGTGCAAGCATCTCAGAGTTGGAATATATGCTTTGATAAAGTGATCAAAGAATATGGTTTTATACATACTTGCGGTGAAGCCTGTATTTACAAGAAAGTGAGTGGGAGCACTACAACATTTCTGATAAGTATATGTGAATGACATATTGTTGATCGGAAATAATGTAGAATTTTCTGGAAAGCATAAAGGAGAGTTTGAAAAGAGTTTTTCAAATGAAGACCTCGGTGAAGCTACTTACATATTGAGCATCAAGATCTATAGAGATAGATCAAGACGCTTGATATATTTTCAATGAGTACATACCTTGACAAGATTTTGAAGTAGTTCAAAATAGAACAGTCAAAGAAGGAGTTCTTGCCTGTGTTGCAAGGTGTGAAGTTGAGTAAAGACTCAAAACCCGACCACCGCAGAAAATAGAAAGAGAATGAAAAGTCACTCCCTATGCCTCAGTAATAGGTTCTATAAAGTGTGCTATGATGTGTGCCAGACCTATTGTGTACCTCACCATAAGTTTGGCAAGAGGGTACAATAGTGATCCAGGAGTGGATCACTAGACAACATTAAAAAAATATCCTTAGTGGAATAAGGAAATGTTTCTCGGTTATGGAGGTGACAAAGAGTTCGTCGTAAAGAGTTACGTCGATGCAAGCTTTGACACCGATCTGGATGACTCTTAGTCTCGATCTAGATACATATTGAAAGTGGGAGCAATTAGCTAGAGTAGCTCCGTGCAAAGCATTGCAGACATAGAAAATTTGCAAAATACATACTTCTTTGAATGTGGCAGACCCGTTGACTAAATTTCTCTCACAAGCAAAACATGATCACTCTTTGGGTGTTAATCACATAGCAATGTGAACTAGATGATTGACTCTAGTAAACCCTTTGGGTGTTAGTCACATGGAGATGTGAACTAATCACATAAAGATGTGAACTATTGGTGTTAAATCACATGACGATGTGAACTAGATTATTGACTCTAGTGCAAGTGGGAGACTGAAGGAAATATGCCCTAGAGGCAATAATAAAGTTGTTATTTATATTTCCTTATATCATGATAAATGTTTATTATTCATGCTAGAATTGTATTAACCGGAAACTTAGTACATGTGTGAATACATAGACAAACAGAGTGTCACTAGTATGCCTCTACTTGACTAGCTCGTTGAATCAAAGATGGTTAAGTTTCCTGGCCATGGACATGAGTTGTCATTTGATTAACTGGATCACATCATTAGATAATGATGTGATTGACTTGATCCATTCCGTTAGCTTAGCATTTGATCATTTATTATCTTGCTATTGCTTTCTTCATGACTTATACATGTTCCTATGACTATGAGGTTATGCAACTCCCAAATACCGGAGGAACACTTTGTGTGCTACCAAACGTCACAACGTAACTGGGTGATTATAAAGGTGCTCTACAGGTGTCTCCGATGGTACTTGGCGAGTTGGCATAGATCGAGATTAGGATTTGTCACTCCAATTGTCGGAGAGGTATCTCTGGGCCCTCTCGGTAATGCACATCACTATAAGCCTTGCAAGCAATGTGACTAATGAGTTAGTTGTGTAATGATGCATTATGGAACGAGTAAAGAGACTTGCCGGTAACGAGATTGAACTAGGTATTGAGATACCGACGATCGAATCTTGGGCAAGTAACATACCGATGACAAAGGGAACAACGTATGTGGTTATGCGGTTTGACCGATAAAGATCTTCGTAGAATATGCCGGAGCCAATATGAACATCCAGGTTCCGCTATTGGTTATTGACTGGAGACGTGTAACATCCCAAAATTCTAAATTTTGGAATGTTATATTAAATAAATAATTTTGATTGTTCGTTTGATTGTTGAGTGATTGATTGTGTGAAATTGAGTGCATTTGAAACTTTTTGAAAGTTTAATGAGAGGGAATGAAATGACTTTCCCAAAACTTTCACCTTGTATTTATGATCTCCATGAATTCAAATTCATTTCATCACAAAAACCCTAGAGTGAAGATGATATGACTTCTTCCAGTTAAATAAATTAACAGGGTTTTGAAAAGATTTGAATTCCATTTGGAAATATTACAAATTCGGAAACTTTATGCAACTCAATGATTTTCACGAGAGAAGATAAAATGACTTCTTCAATTATATGAAATATGAGTTGGAAGTTACAAAGAATCAAATTGAAAGTCATTTGGAAATATTTTGAAACTCCCTTTCATTTTGGAATTATTTGGATTTTATTCAAATTATTTTCTCCTAAAAATAAATAAATGGAAACCAGGGTAAAATGATTCCCTTCAATGGAAAATTAGGAGAAAATAAATTTGAAATCATTTTGGTATTTTAAAAATGATTTTTATTGAGTTTTATTGCAATAGCAGTGATGTTTGAATTTTTTTAGATTTTGCGTGAATTTTGTTTGAACTTTATAAATAGTTCATGCTGTAAAAAATATTTTTATGAAAATGTTGATATATTATATGCCTATATAGAGTTTTTGTTTTAATTTTGTTTTTCTTCGGTTTTGCTCTCTATTAAAAAAAACAATAGGCCAAAGCCTAACAGCCACCAGCGTCCTCACGTGCACCGGCTGGCCCATTTGGCCGAATCGGCCCATGGTCACCCCCACACGCGAAAACTCTTCGCGCAGGTCTCCCGACCCCTCGCTCGTCTCCCGCTGCCACTGACCGCTGGGGCCCGCCCCCTTCTTCCTCCTCCCGCAAGCCACGCTGGGCATCGCCGCCGCCGGAATCCCGAACTTCTCGGGATCGCGATCTTCCGATCCGCCCCCTGCTCCAAGTCTCTTCCCCCCTATATATACTCCTCCGCTCGACCCGTTCCCATCCTTTCCCCTCGCTGAAACCCTTTGCCTCGCCCGTAATCTCTCGCCGGAGCCGGTCACCGCCGCCGCACCATTGATGCCCTAGAGCCCGCCTCCGACCTCCCCGAGACCTGCCGCCACCACCATCATGATCCCCTCCATCGACTACACCTTCCCAACAACTCGCCTGAGCCTCAAAACCACCGAATCGCCATCGCCGTTGATCACCGACGCCATCCGCCGCCTCGAGCTCGCCGTCGACCGCCTCCGACCATCTCCTCCGACCCCACGACCACCGTTGGACTCGTCGTCGCCCGCTACATCGCCCCGACCCCTCCATCTCCATCATCGACGACCGGAGCGCCACCGCCACCGATGTCCGAGCCGTCACCGCCGACGACGACCTCGCCGGAGTCGCCTCACCGCTGTAAGCAACCTCCACCGTCCGATCTGTCATTGACAGCGTAGATTAGATCTAACGAACGGTTACGTTTTTTTAATTAGATTGGTGTAGTTCCGGTTTGATACGGTTATTATTACGGTTTATTTACGGTTTAGATCTAATCGGTTTAGCCGGTCGGTTTTTGTTTTACTAGCACGTGTGGTTTTGTTAAGTATCGGCCGAGCGCAGTTTAGTTACCAAACGCTCACCTGTTTAGCCCAGTAGCAGTAGGCCACGTAGCTAGTGCCTGATTGGTTTACTTTTAATTTTATTTTCGTTTCTGTTTAAAAAAAAACAGGAATAGTTTCAATCTTAGATTGCTTATATATTTTATGTTTTAGATCCAAATTGAGTGATTCTTTTTTCATTAGATTCAAAATTTCTTGAAGTTTCTAGTACTGCCATTGTACTTCAAATTTAAGTAGTTTAAAATCTAGTTTGATGAAATTTATTCAAATCGCTATTTTGGCCGTATTTTGAGTTTTATAAAATATTTTGATTTATTCTTTTGCTACGGTTTTGTTATTGTTTTGTCTATCCAGTAGAAGAAAGTAATTTGTTTTAGTTTATTTTAAATTAATTTTTAGCAAAACAGTACTGTTTTAGTTCTAGTTTTGTTTTAGTCTTTTCTTTATAGTTTTAATTGTTTTAAATTATTTCCTTTTTCACTTTTGACAAATTTAGTTTTGTTTCTGTTATTCAACAAAATAAAATTTTATTTTTATTTTAAAAAATTATTATTTTTAGTTTTGTATAAAAACTTGTTTAGGTCATAGTTAGTGTTTTATAAAATCTTTTTATTTATTTCCTTTTGCAGATAAAAGTTTATGAAAATGCTTTCTGTTAACTTAGTTGTTTTACTTTGTATTTTTGTTAGTTTATTAGTTTAGTATTTTCTTGGTTAAGTTTTACTTAGGACAAAACTATTTTGTGTTATGTCTTAGAGTTTTCTTTAGTAGTTTTGTTGTGTAGTTTTCCTTTGTTTTTATTTGGTGTCCCTTGATTTGCATTTTTATTTGTTGGTTTTATTGTGAGTGTTAGAATTGTTTGCTAGGATGTTTGCTTATATGAATGCTATGTTTGACTATATAGATTTTCAACGGAGTGACGAATAGTTCTACCAAGTCATTATTCGAGAGTGTTGTTATCTTCATCAACTTACCAGGCAAGTTCACTTTGACCATGCTTTCATACCTATGTTTTATTGCATTTAGTGGCATCTTTGCAACAACCCTACAATAGTGATATTGAATTCTTGTAGTTGAGTAGTATGCATGAGGTAGGAACCCATCACCCTGTGGCATCTTTGCAACAACCCTACAATAGTGATATTGAATTCTTGTAGTTGAGTAGTATGCATGAGGTAGGAACCCATCACCCTGTTACCAAGCCCGTGATGTTATTTATTTTTGTGCTATGCTATAGTAGACGAGGTTTGGCATGAGTGCTCGAGAGTGGTGTTAAGAAGGAGGACTCTACGTCAATGACGACAACTCCATGATGGCATCTGCAAGGACTGCATTTTCAAGGCCTCAAGACTTCAAGACTCGAGACAAGAATTCAATACACACTACTGGGTGAAGGATGGTTGACGGGCACCCTGGAGAAACCAGTGGATGGCCGGGATGCATGGAGAAGCGCCATGACATCTTGCGGAAAGATTCACCCAGGCTCAAAGAGACGGAAGAATACTTCATGCCCGGAAGCTTACCTGTGCAACCGCAAGTCACTATGGGCTCTGGCTTGGTTGACCTTAGTGGTGACTCTGGCTGGGATGGTGCTAGACGATGTAGAACTATGGTAGGATTGGATGAGCACCGGACAGTGGTCAGGGGAACTCTTCGGAAGACCATGTTTCGGCCGTCTTGTTCTCAAACACCTTGAAGTGCGAGAACGTAAAGAGAGGGATTGAATCTTGCGAGTAAAGTGTACAAACCTCTGCAGAGGGTTAAAACCTAATCAATTAGCCGTGTCCCCGGTTACGGACAACTTGAGCCTCTGGACTTGGATCTATCTCGGAACTCTTAACACCGGACTGATAACTTAATTGTGGGCAACTTATGATGATTTGGGCTACGAGACATCAGTTAGCGGAACCATGTCATGATAGAAAACTCCATAGTACAGACTCCAGTTATTCCATTGATGTAGGGAAAATAAAACCAGCTTTTATGCAAAACAAAACTCAGACACAGGGCCACAAAGCCATATTGCATATAGTATAGTTTTATCATCTGTTTTCTCATGTTGTGATCTTGCCGGTACATTCAATGTACTGACCTACACGGCTGCAACGTATCATGTTGCGATACTTTCTTCCGACGAGTAAGAGTGCGGTGCAGGGTTACGGTCTACACTCAACCTGCCGATGGCGTTGATGGGACTCCATACCCGACTATTTGTTTCCGCTGTGACTTATGAGGTATATATCAGTTTTACGTTATTTATGCATGTGATTGCACTTTGATATATACATTGATGTACTGTGTGTGCCAGCATACTGATCCAGGGATGGCATAGAAACACAGAGGCTTGACCGTCTGAGGTCGGGTCGCTACAAGACGTGTCTCGGTCATGTCTACATAGTTCTCAAACCCGTAGGGTCCGCACGCTTAAAGTTCGATGGCGATCAATATTATGAGTTTATGTGTTTTGATGTACCGAAGGTAGTTCGAGTCCCGAATGTGATCACGGACATGACAAGGAGTCTTGAAATGGCTGAGACATAAAGATTGATATATTGGATGACTATATTCGGACAACGGATGAGTTCCGGGGGTCACCGGATAATTATCAGAGTGCCGGGGGGTTATCGGAACCCCCGGGGGAACTATTGGGCCTACATGGGCCATAGGGAATAGGGGAGGCAGCCAACAAGGGGTTGATATGTGTCCATCGTATCTATAATTTTTTATTATTCCATGCCAATATTCTACGACTTATACATACTTTTGGTAGCTTTTTATTCTATTTTTGGGACTAACATATTGATCTAGTGCCCAAAGCAAGTTCCTGTTTGTTGCATGTTTTTTGTTTCGCAGAAAATCCATATCAAACGGAGTCCAAATGGGATAAATACTGAAGGAATTTGTTTTGGAGTATATGTGAATTTTGGGAAGTGGAATCAACGCGAGACGATGCCCGAGGGGCCCACGAGGGTGAGGGGCACGCCCTGGGCCCTCGTGGCCACTCCGTAAGGCGGTTGGTGCCCTTCTTTCACCGCAAGAAAGCCAATATCTGAGTAAAAATCATGTCCAAATTTCAGCCCAATCGGAGTTACGGATCTCCGTGAATATAAGAAACGGTGAGAGGCCAGAATCTGGAACGCAGAAACAGAGAGAAACAGATACAATCTCGGAGGGGCTCATTCCCCTCCCATGCCATAGAGGCCATGGAAGGAAGGCAAACCCTTCTCCCATCAGGTAAGGAAGAAGAAGAAGAAGAAGGGGGGCTCTCTCCCCCTCTCTCCCGGTGGCGCCAGAATGCTGCTAGGGCCATCATCGTGACATCGATCTACACCAACACCTCCGTCATCTTCACCAACATCTCCATCACCTTCCCCCATCTATCTACAGCGGTCCACTCTCCCACAACCCGCTGTACCCTCTACTTGAACATGGTGCTTTATGTTTCATATTATTATCCAATGATGTGTTGCCATCCTATGATGTCTGAGTAGATTTTCGTTGTCCTATCGGTAATTGATGAATTGCTATGATTGGTTTAATTTGCTTGTGGTTATGTTGCTGTCCTTTGGTGCCCATCATATGAGCGCGCGCGTGGTCACACCATAGGGTTAGTTGTATGTTGATAGGACTATGTATTGGAGGGCAAGAGTGACAGAAGCTTCAACCTAGCATAGAAATTGATGCATACGGGATTGAAGGGGGACCAATATATCTTAATGCTATGGTTGGGTTTTACCTTAATGAAAGTTAGTAGTTGCGGATTCTTGCTAATAGTTCCAATCATAAGTGCATAGAATTCCAAGTCAGGGATGACATGATACCAGTGGCCTCTCCCACATAAAACTTGCTATCGGTCTAGTAAAGTAGTCAATTGCTTAGGGACAATTTCGCAACTCCTACCACCACTTTTCCACACTCGCTATACTATCTTTATTGTTTCTTTACCTAAAACAGCCCCTAGTTTTTATTTATGTGCTCTTTATTATCTTGCAAACCTATCCAACAACACCTACAAAGTACTTCTAGTTTTATATTTGTTCTAGGTAAAGGGAACGTCAAGCGTGTGTAGAGTTGTATCGGTGGTCGATAGAACTTGAGGGAATATTTGTTCTACCTTAAGCTCCTCGTTGGGTTCGACACTCTTACTTATCGAAAGAGGCTACAATTGATCCCCCATACTAGTGGGGTATCAAGACCTTTTTCTGGCACCGTTGCCGGGGAGCAATAGCGTGGGGAGAATATTCTCGTTTGTGCTTGTTTGCTTTATCACTAAGTAATTTTTATTTGCTGTTCTAAGTTGTTCTCTATCTTTACTTATGGATATGGAACACGAAATACCAAAAACATTAGGGTTACTTGCTACTCATGGAGATGGGGAACCTCCTAAAACCCTTGATGCTCATTATGTGAAAGATATTATGTACTACTTTGATAATCCTGAGAAAGCCCCATTAAACATTACGGATTATCGCTTGACTCAAAAAGGGAAACTATTATGGGATCAAATTTATATGTTGTATTGGTATGCTAGGCAACTATGCTTGAGATATGATTATACTTGTCGCTCTAGGATGAAAGCTCCACACCTTCCCTTTCCATGCAAATTTAATGATAATAAAACCTTGGCTTCTTATCCTAATGGTATATATGATTACTATGATGTGGAACAAATAGAAGAATTCGTTGTTTTATGGGTGCTTATGAAATTGAATCTTTGTTTAAAGAGTTTGAAGATTTTGATGATTCAGTTTATCGACCTGAAAATTTTGCTATACTTAAATATTGCTATGAGAATTATGAATTCAATTCTGATATTGATGATTTTATTGAGAGAGTCTCCGCTGTCCAAGAAGAGACTAATATTTTGCAGGAGTCTATGGAAGAAGAAATTAATGACATTGTGAGCTCATTGGATGAAAAAGATGAGGAGAGCGAAGAACAAAATGAGGAAGAGCGGATTGATCACCCGTGCCCACCTTGTAATGAGAGAAATTATTCAACTCATACATTGTTTAATTTCCCTCCGTGCTTACTGAAGGATGAATGCTATGATGATTGTTATGATCCCGTTGATTCTTTTGAAATATCCCTTTTTTATGATGCTTGCTATGCTTGTGGCCAAGATGCCAATATGAGTTATGCTTATGGAGATGACCTTGCTATAGTTCCTTATGTTAAACATGAAATTGTTGCTATTGCACCCACGCATGATAGTCCTATTATCTTTTTGAATTCTCCAGACTACACTATATCGGAGAAGTTTGCACTTATTAAGGACTATATTGATGGGTTGCGTTTCACTACTACACATGATGATTTTGATAGATATAATATGAATGTGCTTGCTGCTCCTACTTGCAATTATTATGAGAGAGGAACTATATCTCCACCTCTCTATGTTTCCAACACGATAAAATTGCAAGAAACTTCTTATGTTATGCATTGGCCTTTACTTGATGTGTATGAATTGTTCTTGTATGACATGCCGATGCATAGGAAGAGAGTTAGACTTTATCATTGCTTGATATATGTTGCTTTGTGCTCAGTAATAAATGCCAAATCATTGCTAATTCAAATTGGCGTTGATATACCCTGGGATCCGGGTGGATCCATTACTTGAGCACTGATACGTCTCCAACGTATCTACAATTTTTGATTGTTCCATGCTATATTATATTCTGTTTTGGACATTATTGGGCATTATTATTCACTTTTATATTATTTTTGGGACTAACCTATTAACCGGAGGCCCAACCCAGAATTGCTGTTTTTTTGCCTCTTTCAGAGTTTCGCAGAAAAAGAATATCAAACGGAGTCCAAACGGAATGAAACCTTCGGGAACGTGTTTCTCGGAACGAACATGATCCAGAGGACTTGGACCCTATGTCAAGAAATCAAAGAGGAAGCCACGAGGTAGGGGGACGCGCCTACCCCCCCAGGCGCGCCCTCCACCCTCGTGGGCCCCACGTTGCTCCACCGATGTACTCCTTCCTCCTATATATACCTACGTACCCCCAAACTACTAGATACTTAGCCAAAAACCTAATTCCACCGCTGCAACCTTCTGTACCCACGAGATCCCATCTTGGGGCCTGTTTCGGAGCTCCGCCGGAGGGGGCATCGATCACGGAAGGCTTCTACATCAACACCATAGCCTCTCCGATGATGTGTGAGTATTTACCTCAGACCTTTGGGTCCATAGTTATTAGCTAGATGGCTTCTTCTCTCTTTTTGGATCTCAATACAATGTTCTCCCCCTCTCTCGTGGAGATCTATTCGATGTAATCTTCTTTTGCGGTGTGTTTTTTGAGACCGATGAATTGTGGGTTTATGATCAAGTTTATCTATGAACAGTATTTGAATCTTCTGAATTCTTTTATGTATGATTGGTTATCTTTGCAAGTCTCTTCGAATTATCAGTTTGGTTTGGCCTATTAGATTGATCTTTCTTGCAATGGGAGAAGTGCTTAGCTTTGAGTTCAATCTTGCGGTTTCCTTTCCCAGTGACAGTAGGGGCAGCAAGGCACGTATTGTATTGTTGCCATCGAGGATTACAAGATGGGGTTTATATCATATTGCATGAATTTATCCCTCTACATCATGTCATCTTGCTTAAAGCGTTACTCTGTTCTTATGAACTTAATACTCTAGATGCATCCTGGATAGCGGTCGATGTGTGGAGTAATAGTAGTAGATGCAGGTAGGAGTCGGTCTACTTGTCTCGGACGTGATGCTTATATACATGATCATACCTAGATATTCTCATAACTATGCTCAATTCTATCAATTGCTCAACAGTAATTTGTTCACCCACCGTAAATACTTATGCTCTTGAGAGAAGCCACTAGTGAAACCTATGGCCCCCGGGTCTATTTTCCATCATATTAATCTTCCAACACTTAGCTATTTCTTGCGTCATTTTTATTTTACTTTCTTTACTTTGCATATTTATCATAAAAATACCAAAAATATTATCTTATCATATCTATAAGATCTCACTCTCGTAAGTGATCGTGTAGGGATTGACAACCCCTTATCGCGTTGGTTGCGAGGATTTATTTCTTTGTGTAGGTGCGAGGGACTCGCGCGCAGCCTCCTACTGGATTGATACCTTGGTTCTCAAAAACTGAGGGAAATACTTACGCTACTTTGCTGCATCACCCTTTCCTCTTCAAGGGAAAACCAACGCAGTGCTCAAGAGGTAGCAAGAAGGATTTCTAGCGTCGTTGCCGGGGAGGTCTACGCAAAAGTCAACATACCAAGTACCCATCACAAACCCTTATCTCCAGCATTACATTATTTGCCATTTACCTCTCGTTTTCCTCTCCCCCACTTCACCCTTGCCATTTCATTCGCCTCTCTTTTCTGTTCGCCTCTTTTCCGTTTTCTTGTCGTTATGGCTAGTCCTCTTTCTTCTCCGTTGTCTCCCGAGAAGGAAGTTCTAAATTTTAAGCAAAGGGAGGGAGAAAATCTGAAAGACGCTTGGTATAGAATTTGTAATGCTCAAAATAGATCTACCAGGAAGAAATCTACTTCCGTTCTTCTCCGCAATTTTTATGTAGGCACTACTCCTTGGTACAGATATATCCTTGATACCATTACCGGAGGGAATTTCTTGGGTAGCCATACTTTTTATTCTTATAATACTATGATAGATTTGTTTGGCTCACCACCTCTTTTGGTTAATGGAACTATGTTAACTTTGGAGCATGTAATGCAAAGACTTGAAATTATTGAAAATATAGTTGCTACCGTAGAGTTAATTGAAAATTTGGATAAAAATATCCACAACCAAATTACTCAATATGGATCTAAAGTGGGAGTCACTTTGAAAAATATGAAGGAGAAGGAACCCATAGTTAATGAGAGAATAAAACATGATTCCACTAGAATCGATAAACTTGAGGGTACCATTACCAACTTGGGAACCGCTTTTTCTTCCGTAAATAATACTCCAAGTCCTCCAACTAAAATTGCCAAGCTTATGTATGTTCCTAAAAATAAGGGTGGATCCTCTAGTAAGGAAACCGCGGATCTCAAATCTATAAGTATTCATCCCAATCTTTTTGCTATCATTTAGGAACCATTTGCTACTAATGAATTTTTTGATTATGTGCCTATAAGTTTGATAATGAATAAAAATAAAGAAACTCCTAAGGATTATAGATGTCTCATTGAATAATTTCCTACCAAAGATGGCAATACCTAGATCTATCCTTGCTTTTATGCCTAGCTAGGGGCGTTAAATGATAGCGCTTGTTGGGAGGCAACCCAATTTTATTTTTAGTTTTTTTTACTTTTTGCTTCTGTTTAGGAATAAATGTTTGTTCTATCCTCTGGTTAGATGTTTTTTTATGTTTTAATTAGTGTTTGTGCCAAGTTAAACCTATATGATCTTTTTGGATGATAGTTATTTGATCTTGCAGAAAATTTCAGAAACTGTCTGTTAACGAAAATAATTGTTAAAAATCACCAGAACGTGATAAAATATTGATTCCAATTGCTGATGATCAATAAACAAATTTTCTAGGTCGTCCTATGTTTTCTTATTTTTTGGTGTTCCAGAAGTTTGCGTTAGTTACAGATTACTACAGACTGTTCTGTTTTTGACAGATTCTGTTTTTCGTGTGTTGTTTGCTTATTTCGATGAATCTATGGCTAGTAAAATAGTTTATAAACCATAGAGAAGTTGGAATACAGTAGGTTTAACACCAATATAAATAAATAATGAGTTGATTACATTACCTCGAAGTGGTCTTTTGTTTTCTTTCGTTAACGGAGCTCACGAGATTTTCTGTTAAGTTTTGTGTTGTGAAGTTTTCAAGTTTTGGGTGAAAGATTTGATGGATTATGGAACAAGGAGTGGCAAGAGCCTAATCTTGGGGATGCCCATGGCACCCCCAAGATAATCTAAGGACACCAAAAAGCGAAAGCTTGGGGATGCCCCGGAAGGCATCCCTCTTTAAATCTACTTCCATCGGTAACTTTACTTGGAGCTATATTTTTATTCACCACATGATATGTGTTTTGCTTGGAGTGTCTTGTATGATTTGAGTCTTTGCTTTTTAGTTTACCACAATCATCTTTGCTGTACACACCTTTTGAGAGAGACACACATGATTCGGAAATTATTAGAATACTCTATGTGCTTCACTTATATCTTTTGAGTTATATAGTTTTGCTCTAGTACTTCACTTATATCTTTTAGAGCACGGTGGTAACTTTTGTTTTATAGAAACTATTGATCTCTCATGCTTCACTTAGATTATTTTGAGAGTCTTAAATAGCATGGTAATTTCTTAGATAATCCTAATATGCTAGGTATTCAAGATTAGTAAAACTTTCTTATGAGTGTTTTGAATACTAAGAGAAGTTTGATGCTTGACGATTGTATTGAGATATGGAGGTAGTGATATTAAAGTTGTGCTAGTTGAGTAGTTGTGAATTTGAGAAATACTTGTGTTGAAGTTTGCAAGTCCCGTAGCATGCACGTATGGTAAACGTTATGTAACAAATTTGAAATTTGAGGTGTTCTTTGATTGTCCTCCTTATGAGTGGCGGTTGGGGACGAGCGATGGTCTTTTCCTAACAATCTATCCCCCTAGGAGCATGCTCGTAGTGCTTGGTTTTTGATGACTTGTAGATTTTGCAATAAGTATGTGAGTTCTTTACGACTAATGTTGAGTCCATGGATTATACGCACTCTCACCTTTCCATCATTGCTAGCCTCTTCGGTACCGTGCATTGCCCTTTCTCACATTGAGAGTTGGTGCAAACTTCGCCGGTGCATCCAAACCCTGTGATATGATACGCTCTTTCACACATAAACCTCCTTATATCTTCCTGAAAACAGCCACCATACCTACCTATTATGGCATTTCCATAGCCATTCCGAGATATATTTCCTTGCAACTTTCCATCGTTCCATTTATCATGACACGTTCATTATTGTCATATTGCTTAGCATGATCATGTAGTTGACATAGTATTTGTGGCAAAGCTACCGTTTATAACTCGTTCATATATGTCACTCTTGGTTCATTGCATACCCCGGTACACCGCCGGAGGCATTTCATATAGAGTCATAATTTGTTCTAGTATCGAGTTGTAATCATTGAGTTGTAAATAAATAGAAGTGTGATGATCATCATTTTCTAGAACATTGTCCCAAGTGAGGAATAAAAAAAGGAAGAGAAAGGCCATAATAAAAGAGAAGGCCCAAAAAAATGAGACAAAAAGAGAGAAGGGACAATGTTACTATCCTTTTACCACACTTGTGCTTCAAAGTAGCACCACAATCTTCATGATAGAGAGTCTCTCGTTTTGTCACTTTCATATACTAGTGGGAATTTTTCGTTATAGAACTTGGCTTGTATATTCCAACAATGGGCCTCCTCAAGTGCCCTAGGTCTTCGTGAGCAAGCAAGTTGGATCCACACCCACTTTTTATATTCTGTTTTGGACATTATTGAGCTTTATTATTCACTTTTATATTATTTTTGGGACTAACCTATTAACCGGAGGCCCAGCCTGAATTGCTGTTTTTTGCCTATTTGAGTTTCGCAGAAAAAGAATATCAAATGGAGTCCAAACGGAATGAAACCTTCGAACGTGATTTTCGAACGAACATGATCCGAGAGGACTTGGACCTGTCGGGATATACCTCACACGTAAACCGCCGGACTTGGCGGTTTATTTGAAGACCTCACGACACTTGGCGAGTTCTTGGCGACCATTTCGACCGGCGGTTTACAAGCAACCCGCCTGGTTATTTTGACTCACTGGTGACCCGACGGGCGGGTCAGACGGATGACAAGGCCCAAGGCCCAGAAGGCCGATTTATGTTAATGGTGGGCCGGTTTACACTACTAGGGAAAAGCCTATACACAGAAAGTTACTAGTAAGTAGCAGTAGCGCGGGTTTTTAACCCTCGCTACTACTAAGAGGTCTCTACCGTGCCCCTCGGGACAAGCCATAGTAGTAACGCGGATTTTTAAAACCTCGCTACTACTAAGTTTGATAGCAGTAGCGTTGGTTTTTAGCCCTCGCTACTACTAAGTGGTGCCATAGTAGTAGCGAGGGGGTAAAAAACCGCGCTACTACTAAAGGTCCCATTTTCAAACACTACCCCCCCCCCCCCGGTGGATCGCCTTTTTCAGTTTTTAAAAAAATAAAAGAAAATGATTAAAATGTCAAAAAAATAAAATAAAATAAGTTTCCCATGTGATATGTGTTCTAGTTGTTGGGAAAATTTGCAAATATGAATTTCGACTTTATTTGCAAAATCTCCCGAGAATTTGTAAAAATGGGCATAACTTTACTTTTGCATACTAACTTGGATAAAAAAGTTTTTTATATGAAAAATCATCTACTCGAAAAGTTACATCCAAATTTAACTGGGGGAACCCCGTTAAACATTTTCAAAATCCTCAAAAACCAAACAGAAAAAAAGTTACGGGGCTTTTAAGATCTAGAGTGGAAAAAATCGAAAAAATTTCAAACTGTGTGGTCAAACTTTGGTCAAACAATGGTCAAACTAATTATTCTAGAATATTAGTGTTACTAAATAATTATTTAGTTTTTTTGAATTTTGGTCAAATCTGGTCAAACTATGGCCAAACTATGGTCAAACTGTGGTCAAACTAATTATTCAAGAAATATTAGTGTTACTAATTTTTTAGAACAATAGTTTCAAACTCAAATAATGAAATGTGTGACTTCATGCTCAAGCTAAATTCCTGAGGTTAATAGGATTGACATCTTACTATTGTCAGGAAAACAACGAGTGCAGACTTGGAAACGAGGGAGAATAGAACCCGGAAGTTAAGCGTGCTCAGGCTGGAGTAGTGAGAGGATGGGTGACCGTCTGGGAAGTTAGATGATTTGGAATCATGAGGGGTGATTAGAGATTAAACTGAGCAGCGATGAGGGGTGATTAGAGATTTGAGGTTAAAATAATTCAAAAATTTGAAAATTAGGGAAACAATCGAAATATTTTTTCGAAAAAATTCAAAAAAAAAAACCCGCTCTGGTAGTAGCAGCGCGGGTTTTTACCCACACTACTACTAAAGGACGTAGTAGTAGCATGGATGGCACCCGCGCTACTGCTATACGTTAGCTGTAGCGCCGACCCCCGCGCTACTAATAGGCCCAAAACCCGCGCTGCTGCTAGGCTTTTCCCTAGTAGTGTTAAGAGGAAAGGCAAGAAGGATATTTCCCTTACAAGGAGTCAAGACCCGAACTTGTATCCGGTTTCTATTAGAGATAGACTAGTCATAATCCTAATAGGACTCCACATGTAACCCGCCCCTTCAACATATATAAGGAGGGGCAGGGCTCCCCAAAGAGGGATAAGCAACAAAAAACAATATCTAGGGTTAGACACAAAGAGGAGAGCCAGCTTACGGCGACTCCCTCATGATCATAATGAGACCTAGCCGCAAACAGCATGTAGGGTTATTACCGGATGATGTTTCCCGGGGCCCGAAGCTGTCTAAACCCTTGTCTTGTGTTTATCTCTTGATTCCGCTCAACCCCTCTCAAGCTACCACATAGATGCGTTGGCCTCATGACTAAGTCCTTACATTAGGACATCTGCCGTGACAATTCCACGATAGTTGGCGCCCACCGTGGGGCCCGCGCACAGTGGTGTTGAGTTCTTGGAGGGATCTCTCATAGGGTTCGAGAAGCTCGTGATTTCGTCGGATGAGGAAAAGCGCCACAGAAATCGCGCGGGATAACTCGTCATAAGACAAACCGTGGACAGAGTCGGTAAAATTATCGTTTTGTGACCAGTGTGATGGTTAACTTCAAAGCTGATATTGTGAGATAAAAGATGAGAAATTTAGGGTTGTGTGCGTAGCCGCACGCGACCAGTTGATCCGTCCAGGTTGATTTCCGCTACACTGTTCTACAAAGTCGACGAGACCGGCAGTAAGATTCCCTCTGCACCATTGCAGAAATCCACCAAAAGCGTCTCGTTTTCTAGATTGGAGGCAAACTTCGCTACAGCCGTGTGCAGACAGTTAACACGGCCACGTCTTCCCTCTACGGACAAATACAAAGACCCAAATTGCTGCTGCTACTGATACACGTCAAATCAGAAGGCTCTCCCAAAAGGAATTATCCATAGTTTGCGACGTGCAGACCAAGTCAAATTGAGGAACATCATGTACTATTTCAACTAGTAGTAGTTACTACTAGTATGGATTACGTGAAGCTACAGTTTTGTTCTTCAAATTTTTACGGTCACTCCAAAAGTTACCAAGATGCAGGCGCACTAGGATGGTACATTGGATAATTTTGGACGAGTAGAGTCAGTAACGTTTCCATCGATTGGATTAAAAAAAGGAAGGGAAGGAAGGGCCACGAGCCCACAATCTGGAGGGCACGGACGAGGATAGTCAAAGCGTCAAACTGATGGAGACCAGGATGGATACGGGAACAAGGGATCAATTCGGACTCTGACGCTTCGCCGTTCTGCTTCTGCCCGCCAGCCTCTGCTCCGTCTCCAAACCGCCCTATCGGCCAACTCCGAGCCGCCCCCGCGGGCCTGCCTTCCGTGTTGAAGTCATTGCCAGTTTACCTCACTACGTTCCTTCGAGCTAGCCCCGCCGACGGTCCGTCCCCTCAGTGGCTGATGCCACCTCATCGCACCATGCTGAATCGCCGGCCTCATCCATGCCTTGCTCCGGTTCACTGAAGCCCTCAAATCACAACCGCCTCAGTAAACCGGCTCGATTTCCATGTTGCTGGGTCGCCTCCTCCTTGCTGGACCATCTCAATGGTCTGCCCGGCGTCTTCGAGTCGTCATCCCCGAGTTGCCGCTTTCTGCTAAACCGTCGCCGTATGGGGGATGGATCCGGACTGCTTCGCCGCTGGTTGTGTGACTCTGCGGCCGAGTTGCCAGTCTCCGTCGAGCTTGAGCCGAGTCGCTGCCGTATTCCACCTCCAAACCGTCCGAGCGCGACCCTGCCGCCGTACCTGATTTTCCGTCTCCGACGCTCCCGTGCGCTCTGCTACGACCCGGTCTAGCTCATCGCTGCACGAAGCTACGCCCGCGTGTCTCCGCTCCGATTTACGCGATGCCGCCCCGCTCTGCATCATCCGCCCGCGGCACGGCTCCTGCGTCGCCGCCGGCCGCCTTGCCGATCAGTCCCGTCTGCGAGCCAACCTGGAACGGGCTCTTACGGTTTCACCAGCGCCGCTCCGTCACTCCTGCCGTGGTTCAGCATGCTGAGCTGACCCAACATCGCCACACCTCTGCTCCAAACCACAACCCGGATTCGCCTTTTGACAACCCGGATTCGCCTTAACGTCGCCCGTATCAATTCCAAAGCGCTGCCTCGGGTCATCGAGGCCTGCCTTCCTCGCGCCCCGCGCGCCGGTCCTGTTCTAAGCCTCTGTCGCCGCAGTCTCGGGCTAACCATGCATCTTCCGTCGCGGTCCTCTTCCTCCTCCGAGCTCAACCCAGACTACCGTGAGCCGCCCTGTATTTGCTCCGGTTCTGCTGTATCTCTCTACAAACCGGCCGGCTGCCGTGGATGGATCTGCCATGTCACTTCTCCCGCGTGTGACTCGCCACTGTTGGTCATGGCTCGTGTTAAGTCACTGCGCTCACCTGCAGACGCCCGAGGCAGTGCCTCCTCGCGCTGTTGCCTCCCTGAAGCGCCGTAACCCGCCACTGATAAACCTTCGTTCTCTGAACCACCCTGAATCTGCCTCACAGCCACGCCGGTTCACTGCTCCAGCTTAGCTGTTGTGGACTGCTTCAACGTTACCGTTATCGGCCCTGGCTTACGCCAAAAATGCTGCTCGGGCCGAGTCACCTACAATTCTCCCATCGGCCTCGCCCTCGCTAAGTCGCCGGTCCTGCCTCCGAGTCGTCATCACAGGAGCAGGCTTTGATCCGCCTTGTTTCTGAGTTGTCCTCGCGCCGACTTGCCCCGGCGTCTCCGCCTCCGGCCTCAAGTCGCTCTTCAGTGTGTGGCCACCCGCGAGCCATTGCCACTGTGAGTCACCGCTACGGTCTCTCCGCGCAGGCGTCGCTTCACCTGCAAGTTTCCTCGCCGGTTTGCCTCGCTGTAGTTGCTACTACTATCTCCTCCACAACCCGAGACAAAATAAGAAAAAAGTCAATTTGAGTTGCTGGTTTGTATGGAGACCTCACGTCAATCAGGTCCTCCATGAGAGATTAAGACAAGAGGAGAAGGTCACGTGGAGACATCAGACATTTGATATGTTTTGATCCCAGTATCCATGTTCATCCGACAAATAAAAATCAGGTGACATCCATCTAAGTTTATTTATTAGCGCATTTTGTTTTTGTCAAAGAACAATTACTTTGATCTTTATATTTTTGTATATAGGATAATTATTCACTACAAATGTGGTTTATACCACGGTATGGAGCACGGGCTGATAATGTTCTGCCCGGCGATAGTCCGTGACATATTACCCGTTGAATGGATGCGCACAAGTCGACGCCCTTGCGGCCCGGTCTACATCGACTTGCCGGGGTCGCTTTTTCTCGCTGTTCAATGGACGCACACAAGTCGCCGCCTCTATAGTTTGGATAACTTAATAGCCAGTTGGAAGGAACCATTAGCCGAGTTGCTGACACGGCTCATACGGGATCATTTATAACCCACCGCAGTCACCTCAACCTTCTATGGATTCACATCGTGCTATCAACACCAATAATATACAAGTTATGCCGGTTTATATCACAGTCAAATATGGAGAGTTTCAAGCCAACTCCTCGAGTCACCTTTGAGACTCGGGGGCTACGATGACATGACTTAGCAAGTCTTGCTAGTTTCAACAAATTTAAGAACCTCAGGACGATGGAGGGAAAGATATCCCGGTCCCGGAGGCTACTGTTATATTGATGAAAATTTAAAGGCCGTCAGAAAATTTCCGGCTTAGAGAGTATATGACAGTTACAAAATCTCGGCTCAATGAAGTGTTGGGTAACGTAGTAATTTCAAAAATTTTCCTACGATCACGCAAGACCATGGTGATGGCATAGCAACGAGAGGGGAGAGTGTCCGTCCCACGCACTCGTGAGACCGAAAGCGAAGCGTTATATTAACGCTGTTGATGTAGTCGTCGTCTTCACGATCCGACCGATCCAAGCACCGTTACTCGGCACCTCCGAGTTCTTGGCACACGTTCAGCTCGATGACGATCCCCGAGCTCCGATCCAGCAAAGCGTCGGGGAAGGAGTTCCGTCAGCACGACGGCGTGGTGACGATCTTGATGTTCTACCGTCGCAGGGCTTCGCCTAAGCACCGCTACAATATGACCGAGGTGGAATATGGTGGAGGGGGCACCGACACGGCTAAGGAACGATCCGTAGATCAACTTGTGTGTCCTAGGGTGCCCCCTGCCCCGTATATAAAGGAGCAAGGGGAGGGCGGCCAGCCTTGGGGCGCACCAAGGGAGGGGGGAGTCCTCCTCCTAGTAGGAGTAGGACTCCCCTTTCCTAGTCCTACTAGGAAGAGGGAAGGGGGAAGGAAAGAGAGGGAGAGGGAGAGGAAGGGGCTGCGCCCCCCCTAGTCAGTCGGACTCCCCATGGAGGGGGCGCACCACCTCTGGTGCAGCCCTCTCTCCCCTCTTGGCCCAATAAGGCCCATAACTTCCCGGGGGTTCCGTAACCCTCCGGCACTCCGGTTTTCTCCGAAACTTCCGGAACCTTTCCGTGTCCGAATATAACCATCCAATATATCAATCTTTATGTCTCGACCATTTGAGACTCCTCGTCATGTCCGTGATCACATCCGGGACTCAACTCCTTCGGTACATCAAAATACATAAACTCATAATAACCGCCATTGAAACCTTAAGCGTGCGGACCCTACGGTTCGAGAACTATGTAGACATGACCTAGAACTATTCTCGGTCAATAACCAATAGCGGAACCTGGATGCTCATATTGGTTCCTACATATTCTACGAAGATCTTTATCGGTCAAACCGCATAACAACATACGTTGTTCCCTTTGTCATCGGTATGTTACTTTCCGAGATTCGATCGTCGGTATCCAATACCTAGTTTAATCTCGCTATCGGAAAGTCTCTTTACTCGTTCCGTAATACATCATCTCACAACTAACTCTTTAGTTGCAATGCTTGCAAGGCTTTATGTGATGTGTATTACCGAGAAGGCCTAGAGATACCTCTCCGACAATCGGAGTGACAAAACCTAATCTCAAATACGCCAACCCAACAAGTACCTTTGGAGACACCTGTAGTACTCCTTTATAATCACCCGATTCGTTGTGGCGTTTGGTAGTACCAAAGTGTTCCTCCGGTAAATGGGAGTTGCATAATCTCATAGTTACAGGAACATGTATGGGTCATGAAGAAAGCATTAACATACTAAACGATCAAGTGTTAAGCTAACGGAATGGGTCATGTCAATCAGATCATTCAACTAATGATGTGACCTTGTTAATCAAATAACAACTCCTTGTTCATGGTTAGGAAACATAACCATCTTTGATTAACAAGCTAGTCAAGTAGAGGCATACTAGTGACATACTGTTTGTCTATATATTCACACATGTATTATGTTTCCGTTAATACAATTCTAGCATGAATAATAAACATTTATCATGATATAAGGAAATAAATAATAACTTTATTATTGCCTCTAGGGCATATTTCCTTCAGCTCCCACTTGCACTAGAGTCAATAATCTAGATTACAAAGTAATGATCCTTACACCCATGGAGTCTTGGTGCTGATCATGTTTTGCTCGTGGAAGAGGCTTAGTCAACGGTCTGCAACATTCAGATCCGTATGTATTTTGCAAATCTCTATGTCTCCCACTTGGACTTGGTCCCGAATGGAATTGAAGCGTCTCTTGATGTGCTTGGTCCTCTTGTGAAATCTGGATTCTTTTGCCAAGGCAATTGCACCATATTGTCACGAGAAGATCTTCATCGGTCCCGATGCACTAGGTATGACACCTAGATCGGAAATGAACTCTTTCATCCAGACTCCTTCATTTGCTGCTTCGAAGCAGCTATGTACTCCGCTTCACATGTAGATCCCGCCACGACGCTTTGTTTAGAACTGCACCAACCGACAGCTCCACCGTTTAATAAAAACACGATCCGGTTTGCGATTTAGAATCGTCCGGATCGTGTCAAAGCTTACATCGACGTAACCATTTACGACTAGCTCTTTGTCACCTCCATATCGAGAAACATATCCTTAGTCCTTTTCGGTATTTCAGGATGTTCTTGACCGCTGTCCAATGATCCACTCTGGATTACTTTGGTACCTTCCTGCCAAGCTTACAGCTAAGCATCGTCGGTCTGGTACACAGCATTGCATACATGATAGAGCCTATGGCTGAAGCATAGGAACATCTTTCATTTTCTCTCTATCTTCTGCTGTGGTCGGGCATTGAGTCGACTCAATCTTACACCTTGTAACACAGGTAAAAACCTTTCTTTGCTCGATCCATTTTGAACCTTTTCAAAACTTTATCAAGGTATGTGCTTTGTGAAAGTCCAATCAAGCGTCTTGATCTATCTCTATAGATCTTGATGCCTAATATGTAAGCAGCTTCACCGAGGTCTTTCATTGAAAAACTTTTATTCAAGTATCCTTTTATGCTATCCAGAAATTCTATATCATTTCCAATCAATAATATGTCGTCCACATATAATATTAGAAATGCTCTGAGCTCCCACTCACTTTCTTGTAAATCAAAGCTTCTCCAAAAGTCTGTATAAACCCATATGCTTTGATCACACTATCAAAGCGTTTATTCCAACTCCGAGAGGCTTGCACCTGACCATAAATTGATCGTTGGAGCTTGCACACTTTGTTAGCACCTTTTGGATCGACAAAACCTTCTGGTTGTATCATATACAACTCTTCTTCTAGAAATCCATTCAAGAATGCAGTTTTACATCCATTTGCCAAATTTCATAATCATAAAATGCGGCAATTGCTAACATGATTCGGACGGACTTAAGCATCGCTTCGGGTGAGAAAGTCTCATCGTAGTCAACCCCTTGAACTTGTCGAAAACCTTTTGCAACAAGTCGAGCTTTGTAGACAGTTACATTACCATCAGCGTCGGTCTTCTTCTTAAAATCCATTTATTCTCAATAGCTTGCCGATCATCGGGCAAGTCTACCAAAGTCCATACTTTGTTCTCATACATGGATCCCATCTCAGATTTCATGGCTTCAAGCCATTTTGCGAATCTGGGCTCACCATCGCTTCTTCATAGTTCGTAGGTTCATCATGATCTAGTAGCATGACTTCCGAATAGGATTACCGTACCACTCAGTGCGGATTTTGTTCTGGTTGATCTCTGAGTTCGGTGACAACTTGATCTGAAGTTTCATGATCTTTATCATTATCTTCCTCACTAACTGGTGTAGGTGTTACGAAACTGATTTACGTGACGAACTACTTTCAATAAGGGAGCTGGTACTATTACCTCATCAAGTTCCACTTTCCTCCCACTCACTTCTTTCGAGAGAAACTCCTTCTCTAGAAAGGATCCATTTTAGCAACGAATGTTTTGCCTTCGGATCTGTGATAGAAGGTGTACCCAATTGTCTCCTTTGGGTATCCTATGAAGACACATTTCTCGATTTGGGTTCAAGCTTATCAGGTTGAAGTTTCTTCACATAAGCATCGCAACCCCAAACTTTCGAAGCGACAACTTTGGTTTCTTGCTAAACCATAGTTCATAAGGCGTCGTCTCAACGGATTTTGACGGTGTCCTATTTAACGTGAATGCGGCCGTCTCAAGAGCATAACCCCAAAATGATAGCGGTAAATCTGTAAGAGACATCATAGATCGCACCATATCCAAAAAAGTGCGATTCGACGTTCGGACACACCATTGCGCTGTGGTGTTCGGGTGGCGTGAGATCTAAACTATTCCGCTTTGTTTCAAATGTAGACCAAACTCGTAACTCAAATATTCGCCTCCACGATCAGATCGTAGAAACTTTATTTTCTTATTACGATGATTTTCAACTTCACTCTGAAATTCTTTGAACTTTTCAAATGTTTCAGACTTATGTTTCATTAAGTAGATATACCCATATCTGCTCAAATCATCTGTGAAGGTGAGAAAATAACGATATCCGCCACGAGCTTCAACATTCATTGGACCACATACATCCGTATGTATGATTTCCAATAAATCTGTTGCTCTCTCCATAGTACCGAGAACGGTGTTTTAGTCATCTTGCCCATGAGGCACGGTTCGCAAGTGCCAAGTGATTCATAATCAAGTGACTCCAAAAGTCCATCGAGATGGAGTTTCTTCATGCGTTTACACCGATATGACCTAAACGGCGATTGCCACAAATAAGTTGCACTATCATTATCAACTCTGCATCTTTTGGTTTCAACATTATGAATATGTGTATCACTACTATCGAGATTCATTAAAATAGACCACTCTTCAAGGGTGCATGACCATAAAAGATATTATTCATATAAATAGAACAACCATTATTCTCTCGATTTAAATGAATAACCGTCTCGCATCAAACAAGATCCAGATATAATGTTCATGCTCAACGCGGCACCAAATAACAATTATTCAGGTCTAAAACTAATCCGAAGGTAGATGTAGAGGTAGCGTGCCGATCTGCGATCACATCGACTTTGGAACCGCTTCCCACGCGCATCGTCACCTCGTCCTTTGCGGTGTTAAGCAATCCGTAGTTCTGTTTGAGTTGCAAATATTAGCAATGAACCAGTATCAAATACCAGTACTCTGCGAGCTCTAGTAAGGTACACATCAATAACAAGTATATCACATATACCTTTGTTCACTTTGCCATCCTTCTTATCCGCCAAATACTTGGGGCAGTTCCGCTTCAAAGGACCGATCGCTTGCGGTAGAAGCACTCGATTTCAGGCTTAGGTCCAGACTTGGGTTTCTTCTCCGATCACAACTTGTTTGCTGTTCTTCTTGAAGTTCCCTTCTTCTTCCCTTTGCCTTTCTTCTTGAAACTAGTGGTCTTATTGACCATCAACACTTGATGCTCCTTTTGATTTCTACCTCCGCAGCTTTTAGCATTGCGAAGAGCTCGAGCATAGTCTTTACTAACCCTTGCATATTATAGTTCATCACGAAGCCTTTGTAGCTTGGTGGCGGTGATTGAAGAATTCATCAATGACACAATCATCCGGAAGATTAACTCCCGTTGATTCAAGTGATTGTAATACCCGGACATTTTGAGTATGTGCTCACCGACGAACTATTCTCCTCCATCTTGCAGCTATAGAACTTATTGGAGACTTCATATCTCTCAATCCGGGCATTCATTTGAAATATCAACTTCAACTCCTGGAACATCTCATATGCTCCATGACGTTCAAAACGTCGTTGAAGACCCGGTTCTAAGCCGTAAAGCATGGCACACTGAACTATAGAGTAGTCATCAGCTCGCTTTGCGGACGTTCACAACTTCGCTCAAGATCTGCAGCAGTTCGTACCCAGCGGTGCTTCCAGGCGTAACTTTTACGTGCAGCAATGAGGATTATCCTCAGTTACGGACCCAGTCCGTGTAATTGCTACCATCATCTTTCAACTTTGCTTTCTCAAGGAACGATTAAAATTCAACGGAACAACAAAGACGAGCCATCTATCTACAGAGAAACATAGACAAGCAAAATACTATCAGGTACTAAGTTCATGATAAATTTAAGTTCAATTAATCATATTATTAAAGAACTCCCACTTAGACAGACATCTCTCTAGTTATCTAAGTGATCACGTGATCCAAATCAACTAAACCATAACCGATCATCACGTGAGATGGAGTAGTTTTCAATGGTGAACATCTTATGTTGATCATATCTGCTATATGATTCACGTTCGACCTTTCGGTCTCCGTGTTCCGAGGCCATATCTGTATATGCTAGGCTCGTCAAGTATAACCTGAGTATTCTGCGTGTGCAAAACTGGCTTGCACCCGTTGTAGATGGACGTAGAGCTTATCACACCCGATCATCACGTGGTGTCTCGGCACGACGAACTTTGGCAACGGTGCATACTCAGGGAGAACACTACTTGATAATTTTAGTGAGAGATCATCTTATAATGCTACCGTCAATCAAAGCAAGATAAGATGCATAAAGGATAAACATCACATGCAATCAATATAAGTGATATGATATGGCCATCATCATCTTGTGCTTGTGATCTCCATCTCCGAAGCACCGTCATGATCACCATCGTCACCGGCGCGACACCTTGATCTCCATCGTAGCATCGTTGTCGTCTCGCCAACTATTGCTTCTACGACTATCGCTACCGCTTAGTGATAAAGTAAAGCAATTACATGGCGTTTGCATTTCATACAATAAGCGACAACCATATGGCTCCTGCCGATTGCCGATAACTCGGTTACAAAACATGATCATCTCATACAATAAAATATAGCATCACGTCTTGACCATATCACATCACAACATGCCCTGCAAAAACAAGTTAGACGTCCTCTACTTTGTTGTTGCAAGTTTTACGTGGCTGCTACGGGCTGAGCAAGAACCGTTCTTACCTCGCATCAAAACCACAGCGATACTTCGTCAAATAGACTCCGTTTAACCTTCTCAAGGACGGGCGTAGCCTTTCTCGTTCAACTAAAGTGAGAGAGACAGACACCGCCACCACCTTTAAGCAACGAGTGCTCACAGCGGTGAAACCAGTCTCGCGTAAGCGTCTGCGTAATGTCGGTCCGGGCGCTTCATCTCACAATACCGCTGAACCAAAGTATGACATGCTGGTAGGTAGTATGACTTGTATCGCCCACAACTCACTTGTGTTCTACTCGTGCATATGACATCAACGCATAAAACCAGGCTCGGATGCCACTGTTGGGTAACGTAGTAATTTCAAAAATTTTCCTACGATCACGCAAGACCATGGTGATGGCATAGCAACGAGAGGGAAGAGTGTCCGTCCACGTACCCTCGTAGACCGAAAGCGGAAGCGTTATATTAACTTCGGTTGATGTAGTCGACGTCTTCACGATCCGACCGATCCAAGCACCGTTACTCGGCACCTCCGAGTTCTTGGCACACGCTCAGCTCGATGACGATCCCGAGCTCCGATCCAGCAAAGCGTCGGGAAGGAGTTCCGTCGACCTGACGGCGTGGTGACGATCTTGATGTTCTACCGTCGCGGGGCTTCGCCTAAGCACCGCTACAATATGACCGAGGTGGAATATGGTGGAGGGGCACCGCACACGGCTAAGGAACGATCCGTAGATCAACTTGTGTGTCCTAGGGTGCCCCCTGCCCCGTATATAAAGGAGCAAGGGGAGGGCCGGCCAGCCTTGGGGCGCACCAAGGGGGGGAGTCCTCCTCCTAGTAGGAGTAGGACTCCCTTTCCTAGTCCTACTAGGAAGAGGGAAGGGAAGGAAAGAGAGGAGAGGAGAGGGGAGGGGGCTGCGCCTCCTAGTCCAGTCGGACTCCCCATGGAGGGGGGCGCACCACCTCTGGTGCAGCCCTCTCTCCCTCTTGGCCCAATAAGGCCCATAACTTCCCCGGGGGGTTCCGGTAACCCCTCCGGCACTCCGGTTTTCTCCGGAAACTTCCGGAACCTTTCCGGTGTCCGAATATAACCATCCAATATATCAATCTTTATGTCTCGACCATTTCGAGACTCCTCGTCATGTCCGTGATCACATCCGGGACTCCGAACTCCTTCGGTACATCAAAATACATAAACTCATAATAACCGTCATTGAAACCTTAAGCGTGCGGACCCTACGGTTCGAGAACTATGTAGACATGACCTAGAACTATTCTCGGTCAATAACCAATAGCGGAACCTGGATGCTCATATTGGTTCCTACATATTCTACTGAAGATCTTTATCGGTCAAACCGCATAACAACATACGTTGTTCCTTTGTCATCGGTATGTTACTTTCCGAGATTCGATCGTCGGTATCCAATACCTAGTTTAATCTCGTTACGGAAAGTCTCTTTACTCGTTCCGTAATACATCATCTCACAACTAACTCTTTAGTTGCAATGCTTGCAAGGCTTTATGTGATGTGTATTACCGAGAAGGCCTAGAGATACCTCTCCGACAATCGGAGTGACAAAACCTAATCTCGAAATCGCCAACCCAACAAGTACCTTTGGAGACACCTGTAGTACTCCTTTATAATCACCCGATTCGTTGTGACGTTTGGTAGTACCAAAGTGTTCCTCCGTAAATGGGAGTTGCATAATCTCATAGTTACAGGAACATGTATGGGTCATGAAGAAAGCATTAACATACTAAACGATCAAGTGTTAAGCTAACGGAATGGGTCATGTCAATCAGATCATTCAACTAATGATGTGACCTTGTTAATCAAATAACAACTCCTTGTTCATGGTTAGGAAACATAACCATCTTTGATTAACAAGCTAGTCAAGTAGAGGCATACTAGTGACATACTGTTTGTCTATATATTCACACATGTATTATGTTTCCGGTTAATACAATTCTAGCATGAATAATAAACATTTATCATGATATAAGGAAATAAATAATAACTTTATTATTGCCTCTAGGGCATATTTCCTTCATGAAGAAGTTTAGGGTCATCAGAAAGGATGCCGGTTTAAAATCCGGCTCAAGGAAGTCAGTCTCACTGAAGCTCTCAAATATCTGGTTTACAATCCGGTTCAAGGGAAATCTGTTCTCCCACAAAGATCTGAAGCTTTCAAATCCGGTTTAAGAATTTCCGGTTCAAAAAGGAATTAACTTCTCGCAAGTTCAAGTTTAAAGGCCGTCAGAAAATTTCCAATTCAAAATGAAGAATGCCGGTTTGCAATCCGGTTCAAGGGAAATCTGTTCTCCTACAAAGCTTTGAAGCTCTCAATATCCGGTTCAAAATCCCGGTTCAAGAAGAATTTATCTCTTGGAAAAAGTTAAAGGGTGCCAAAGAGGACCTGCTACCATGATGCGTGGTTCAAACATGGGTATCATGCCTTATTGGCTTATCATATTATTGATCACTTGGGGGCTTGGTCGTATCCGAACCATAGCTACACCTCTTGATCAGCTCAATGCCACAACATCACTTGGGGTCTTTGGTCGTATCCGAACCATAGTCACACCTCTTGATCGGCTCAATGCCACAGCATCACTTGGGGACTTGGTCAAGTCTGAACCATAGTCACGCCTCTTGATCGCCTAGTGCCACAAAGATCACTTGGGGCTTTGGTCGAACCGAACCATCGCTACACCTCTTGATCGGCGTAATGCCAAAGCATCATTTGGGGACCTAGCTGACTCGAACCATAGCTACGCCTTTTTGGGAGCTTGGTCGTGTCCGACCATGGTAATGCCTCTTAATCGGCTCAAAGCCTCATTTGCAATGGTTTTATATTTGCCTTTGCTTGAATTATGTTTCCTTTTTGATAAACATTTCTTTTGTTGCGTTTACAAACCGACATTATTAAACCGGTTCGACTGTCAATTACAAATTGACGGAACATGCTCAGATCTTAATCCGGAGACTATCAGCCCGGTCTGGCTTTGACTCAAAGTCACCAGTATTATATATGGTTAATCCGGTGTTTATCACAACCCGACATGGTTTTATCATAAACCGGCACAATATGGAAGGAGTTATCAGTACTCAAGATTGGGGTTATCACCCTTGCTATAAAAAGTTGGTAAACCAATGATGTGATTCAATGTCACAGGTATGATATATTCCATATTTAATTATTCTTAAGTGCAGCCTTGGTTATAAACCCGAGTTATATGTTGGGCATTATGACCCGTCCGGCGGTAAACCGCCAGGACACTTTAAACTTGTTGTATGCAGAAATAGGTTGAATAAAGCATGATTATAAATTATCCGGTGTTTATTAAACCGGCCTGGCTTTAAGACGATAAGTCGCCAGTATATGATGAGAAATTATCCAGTGTTTATTAAACCAGCCTGGCTTTAAGACGATAAGTCGCCAGTATATGATGAGAAATTATCCGGTGTTTATTAAACCGGCCTGGCTTTGGACTATAAGACGCCAGTATATATTTGGATTGCGCCATTGGAATCATGCGCTTATAATGATTGGGTTATATTATTCAAATAGCCAAACTTGGCTGAATTTTCATTATGATATTGGATGAATAAGGTTTTCATACCGGATTATATTATCTTGAATAGCCAACATGGTTGGATTTTTATTATGGTTATTAATATTATGACTGAGGTTTTCAAAGTCGCTTTAGCGCAATGGATATTATTTTGTTGATGAATATGATTTATTCTGCAATGAAAGGAATAGTCCCGAGTCGCTGCAGGCTTACGACCCGACACTTGGGGGCTACATTATTCAAAGTTGAGATTATATCAAATATGCAAGTCTCATGTCGCTGCGAGCATGCACCATGACACTTGGGGGCTAATGCAAAGTTATTTTTTGCTCATCTTATTGAAGACCCGACTCATCATATCATAATGAGCCGGCCCTTGGGGGCTACCAATTGCTCCTGTCAAACATTCAAGTATATATCAAGTTCCGGTTCAGTATTATCTTACTAAGCCGGCCCTTGGGGGCTACAAGTTATTGTTCAAATTTACATGATCATATTTATAAAGTCCCTGCTCATTATTGCATAATGACCCGGCACTTGGGGGCTACATATATGGAGTATTCAGTTTTTACTAGTGACTGAGATGAGATCTCTTCAAAGTGGCAGTAATTATATGGAAACAAGTCTTAAGCCATCACTTTGTTCTGCTCAAGACTTGGGGGCTACAGGTAATACGGATATAAGGGAGAAAAATCTTCAAATTCTCAGTTCTGAGCAAACCAGATTGACCCGGTGTCTGCAACAATTATAACCTGGTGTCGGTAACAATTATGACTCGGTGCCATCAATATTTATAAACCGGCGATTTTGGCAATGATAAACCGGCAAGTTCTACATTTTCAAACCGGTTGATATCAGTTGAATATTTGAAGACCAATATTTTTTCAAATCAGAGCATTAAAGGCTGATTCAAATGGATTCTTTATTTACAAAATATCTTCTGCAAGCAAATTGGTTATGAAGCTGGTCTATTGACTCGGATTTTTTAGAAGGAGGAAATGACAAGGACTTAAGGATGATCAGATGCCGGTTTACAAGAATTCTTAACCAGGAGCATAATCTGTCAAATTTGTTCTTGTGTTTGTTGTAGAGGATCAGTTTAACATGGATAAATCCAAATCAAACTGGGGGCTAATGTCGGGGATATACCCCGCGGCGTAAACCGGCCGGAACTGTAACCCGACCGGACTTGGCGGTTTATCTGAAGACCCCGCTGACACTTGGCGAGTTACTGGTGACCCGTCCTGACCTGGCGGTTTACAAGCAACCCGCCTGGTTATTTTGACTCACTGGTGACTCGACGGGCGGGTCAGACGGATGACAAGGCCCAAGGCCCAGAAGGCCGGTTTATGTTAATGGTGGGCCGGTTTAAGAGGAAAGGCAAGAAGGATATTTCCCTTACAAGGAGTCAAGACCCGGACTTGTATCCGGTTTGTATTAGAGATAGACTAGTCCTAATCCTAATAGGACTCCACATGTAACCCGACCCTTCAACATATATAAGGAGGGGCAGGGCTCCCCAAAGAGGGACAAGCAACAAGAAACAATATTTAGGGCTAGACACAAAGAGGAGAGCCGGCTTACGGCGACTCC
Organism: Aegilops longissima; assembly: GCA_021605205.1. NCBI lineage: Eukaryota > Viridiplantae > Streptophyta > Magnoliopsida > Poales > Poaceae > Aegilops > Aegilops longissima. The sequence continues at coordinate 67,294,302 of CM038676.1, forward strand.
CTCATGATCATAATGAGACCTAGCCATAAACAGCATGTAGGGTTATTACTGGATGATGTTTCCCGGGGCCCGAAGCTGTCTAAACCCTTGTCTTGTGTTGCTCTCTTGATTCCACTCAACCCCTCTCAAGATACCACATAGATGCGTTGGCCTCGCGACTAAGTCCTTACATTAGAACATCTGCCGTGACAATTCCACGATAGACCCTATGTCAAGAAATCAAAGAGGAAGCCACGAGGTAGGGGGGCGCGCCTACCCCCCAGGCGCGCCCTCCAACCTTGTGGGCCCCATGTTGCTCCACCGACGTACTCCTTCCTCCTATATATACCTACGTACCCCCAAACTACCATATACGGAGCCAAAAACTAATTCCACCGCCGCAACCTTCTGTATCTACTAGATCCCATCTTGGGGCCTGTTTCGGAGCTCCGCCGGAGGGGGCATCAATCACGGAGGGCTTCTACATCAACACCATAGCCTCTCCGATGATGTGTGAGTAGTTTACCCCAGACCTTCGGGTCCATAGTTATTAGCTAGATGGCTTCTTCTCTCTTTTTGGATCTCAATTCAATGTTCTCCCCCTCTCTCGTGGAGATCTATTCGATGTAATCTTATTTTGCGGTGTGTTTTTTGAGACCAATGAATTGTGGGTTTATGATCAAGTTTATCTATGAACAATATTTGAATCTTCTGAATTCTTTTATGTATGATTGGTTATCTTTGCAAGTCTCTTCGAATTATCAGTTTAGTTTGGCCAACTAGATTGATCTTTCTTGCAATGGGAGAAGTGCTTAGCTTTGGGTGCAATCTTGCGGTGTCCTTTCCCAGTGACAGTAGGGGCAACAAGGCACGTATTGTATTATTGCCATCGAGGATAACAAGATGGGGTATTTATCATATTGCATGAATTTATCCCTCTACATCATGTCATCTTGCTTAAAGCGTTACTCTATTCTTATGAACTTAATACTCTAGATGCATGCTGGATAGCGATCAATGTGTGGAGTAACAGTAGTAGATGCAGGCAGGAGTCGGTCTACTTGTCTCGGACGTGATGCCTATATACATGATCATACCTAGATATTCTCATAACTATGCTCAATTATATCAATTGCTCAACAGTAATTTGTTCACCCACCGTAAATACTTATGCTCTTGAGAGAAGCCACCAGTGAAACCTATGGCCCCCGGGTCTATTTTCCATCGCATTAATCTTCCAACACTTAGCTGTTTCTTGCGTCGTTTTTATTTTACTTTCTTTACTTTGCATATTTATCATAAAAATACCAAAAATATTATCTTATCATATCTATCAGATCTCACTATCGTAAGTGACCGTGTAGGGATTGACAACCCCTTATCACGTTGGTTGCGAGGATTTATTTCTTTGTGTAGGTGTGAGGGACTCGCGCGTAGCCTCCTACTGGATTGATAGCTTGGTTCTCAAAACCTGAGGGAAATACTTACGCTACTTTGTTGCATCACCCTTTCCTCTTCAAGGGAAAACCAATGCAGTGCTCAAGAGGTAGCAAGAAGGATTTCTGGCGCCGTTGCCGGGGAGGTCTACGCAAAAGTCAACATACCAAGTACCCATCACAAACCCTTATCTCCCGCATTACATTGTTTGCCATTTGCCTCTCGTTTTCCTCTTCCCCACTTCACCCTTGCCATTTCATTCGCCTCTCTTTTCCGTTCGCCTCTTTTCCGTTTGCTTGTCGTTATGGCTAGTCCTCTTTCTTCTCCGTTGTCTCCGTGATACCTTGGTTCTCAAAAACTGAGGGAAATACTTACGCTACTTTGCTGCATCACCCTTTCCTCTTCAAGGGAAAGCCAACGCAGTGCTCAAGAGGTAGCAAGCACTATATGCCTAGCTTAATGGCATTAAGGAAAGCGCTGCCAGGGAGACAACCCGAAAGTTTTAGAGAGTCATTTATTTCTGGTGTGTGCTTTTATAAAGTTTAAAAATAAAAATAATTTTCCAAGGTTTTCCTTTATGATGTTTACATTGCTAGTTGGTTTGTGCGGTGCAAGACAGAAACTTTGGCTGTAGTGCGCGATTTTACATTTCTTACTGGAACGTCAAACGGTTCTGAAACATTTTGCATTGTCTTTCTATACAATTATTTTATTTTTCCTAATTTTTTCAGAATTTTTGGAGTACCAGAGGTATGGTGAATTTTCAGATTACTACAGACTGTCCTGTTTAAAATAGATTCTGTTTTTGATGCATAGTTTGCTTGTTTAGATGAAACTATCAATTTATATCAGTGGATTAAGCCATGAAAAAGTTATATTAAAGTAGCTACAATGCAAAAACAAAATATAAATTGGTTTTCAACAGTACTTAGAGTAGTGATTTGCTTTATTATACTAACAGATCTTACCGAGCTTTCTGTTGAGTTTTGTGTGGATGAAGTGTTCGAAGATCGAGGATGTCTCGATGTGAGGACAAGGAGGAGAGGCAAGAGCTCAATCTTGGGGATTCCCAAGGCACCCCAAGTAAATATTCAAGGAGACTCAAGCATCTAAGCTTGGGGATTTCCCGGAAGGTATCCCATCTTTCTTCAACAAGTATCGGTATGTTTTCGGATTCGTTTCGTTCATGCGATATGTGCAAATCTTGGAGCATCTTTTGAATTTAGTTTTCACTTTTCTTTGATTCACCATGCTGGTATGAGATAGTCCTTGGTTGATTTATAGAATTCTCATTGCACTTCACTTATATCTTTTGAGTATGGCTTTATAGAATGCTTCATGTGCTTCACTTATATCATTTGAAGTTTGGATTGCATATTTCTCTTCACATAGAAAACCACCATTTTTAGAATGCTCTTTTTCTTCACTTATATTTGTTAGAGCGTGGGAATATCTTTTGTAGAAATAATTAAACTCTCTTGCTTCACTTATATCTATTTAGAGAGTTGACAGGAATTGGTCATTCACATGGTTAGTCATAAAATACTACATAAAACTTGTAGATCACTGAATATGATATGTTTGATTCCTTGCAATAGTTTTGAGATATAAAGATGGTGATATTAGAGTCATGCTAGTGGGTAGTCGTGGATTGCAGAAATACTTGTGTTGAAGTTTGTGATTCCCGTAGCATGAACGTATGGTGAACCGTTATGTAACGAAGTTGGAGCATGAGGTATTTATTGATTGTCTTCCATATGAGTGGCGGTCGGGGACGAGCGATGGTCTTTTCCTACCAATCTATCCCCCTAGGAGCATGCGCATAGTACTTTGTTTCGATGGCTAATAGATTTTTGTAATAAGTATGTGAGTTCTTTATGACTAATGTTGAATCCATGGATTATACGCACTCTCACCCTTCCATCATTGCTAGCCTCTTCGATACCGTGCATTGCCCTTTCTCACCTCGAGAGTTGGTGCAAACTTCGCTAGTGCATCCAAACCCCGTGATACGATACGCTCTATCACACATAAGCCTCCTTATATCTTCCTCAAAACAGCCACCATACCTACCTATCATGGCATTTCCATAGCTATTCCGAGATATATTGCCATGCAACTTCCATCATCATCATATACATGACTTGAGGATTTATTGTCATATTGCTTTGCATGATCATAAGATAGCTAGCATGATGTTTTCATGGCTTTTCCGTCTTTTGATGTCATTGGTACGCTAGATCATTGCATATCCCGGTACACGCCGGAGGCATTCATATAGAGGCATATCTTTGTTCTAGTATCGAGTTGTAATATTGAGTTGTAAGTAAATAGAAGTGTGATGATCATCATTATTAGAACACTGTCCCATGTGAGGTTATCAAAATAAAAGTGGCCAAAGAAGCCCCAAAATAGGGAGAGAGGCCAAAGAAGCCTACAAAACAAGAAAAAAAGAGAAAAAAATAAAAAAAATAAAAAAATGAGAGAAAAGAGAGAAGGGACAATGTTGCTCTCCTTTTACCACACTTGTGCTTCAGAGTAGCACCATGTTCTTCATATAGAGAGTCTCTTGAGTTATCACTTTCATATACTAGTGGGAATTTTCATTATAGAACTTGGCTTGTATATTTCAACGATGGGCTTCCTCAAATGCCCTAGGTCTTCACGAGCAAGCAAGTTGGATTCACACCCACTTAGTTTTTAGTTTGAGCTTTCATACACTTATAGCTCTTAGTGCATCCGTTGCATGGCAATCCCTACTCCTCGCATTGACATCAATTGATGGGAATCTCCATAGCCCATTGATTAGCCGCGTAGATGTGAGACTTTCCTCCATTTTGTCTTCTCCACACAACCTCCATCATCATATTCTATTCCACCTATAGTGCTATGTCCATTGCTCACGCTCATGTATTGCGTGAAAGTTGAAAATGTTTGAGAACGTCAAAAGTATGAAAAAATTGGTTGGCTTGTCATCGGGGTTGTGCATGATTTGAATACTTTGTGTGGTGAAGATGGAGCATAGCCAGACCATATGATTTTGTAGGGATAACTTTCTTCGGCCATGTTATTTTGAAAAGACATGATTTTTTTATTAGTGTGCTTGAAGTATTATTGTCTTAATGTCAAATGATAGACTATTGATTTGAATCACTCGTGTCTTAATATTCATGCCATGATTAGATTACATGATCAAGATTATGCTAGGTAGCATTCCACATAAAAAATTATCTTTTTTATCATTTACCTACTCGAGGACGAGCAGGAATTAAGCTTGGGGATGCTGATACGTCTCCGTCGTATCTATAATTTTTTATTGTTCCATGCCAATATTCTACATCTTTTACATACTTTTGGCAACTTTTTATACTATTTTTGGGACTAACATATTGATCCAGTGTCCAGTGCCAGCTCCTATTTGTTGCATGTTTTTTGTTTCGCAGAAAATCCATATAAAACGGAGTCCAAACGGGATAAAAACCGACGGAGATTTTTTTTGGAATATATGTGAATTTTGGGAAGTGGAATCAATGCGAGACGATGCCCGAGGGGCCCACGAGGGTGAGGGGCACACCCTGGGCCCTCGTGGCCGCTCCGTAAGGCGGTTGGTGCCCTTCTTTCGACGCAAGAAAGCCAATATCCGGATAAAAATCGTGTCCAAATTTCAGCCCAATCGGAGTTACGGATCTCTGAGAATATAAGAAACGGTGAAAGGGCAGAATCTGGAACGCAGAAACAGAGAGAGAAAGATCCAATCTCGGAGGGGCTCTCGCCCCTCCCATGCCATGGAGGCCATGGACCAGAGGGGAAACCCTTCTCCCATCTAGGGAGAAGGTCAAGGAAGAAGAAGAAGAAGAAGGGGGGCTCTCTCCCCCTCTCTCCCGGTGGCGCCGGAACGTCGTCGGGGCCATCATCGTGACGGCGATCTACACCAACACCTCTGTCATCTTCACCAACATCTCCATCACCTTACCCCATCTATCTACAGCGGTCCACTCTCCCGCAACCCGTTGTACCCTCTACTTGAACATGGTGCTTTATGCTTCATACTATTATCCAATGATGTGTTGCCATCCTATGATGTCTGAGTAGACTTTCGTTGTCCTATCGGTAATTAATGAGTTGCTATGATTGGTTTAATTTGCTTATGGTTATATTGCTGTCCTTTGGTGCCCATCATATGAGCGCGTGCGTGGTCACACCATAGGGTTAGTTGTATGTTGATAGGACTATGTATTGGAGGGCAAGAGTGACAGAAGCTTCAACCTAGCATAGAAATTGATGCATACGGGATTGAAGGGGGACCAATATATCTTAATGCTATGGTTGGGTTTTACCTTAATGAATGTTAGTAGTTGCGTATGCTTGCTAATAGTTCCAATCATAAGTGCATAGATTCCAAGTCTGGGATGACATGCTAGCAGTGGCCTCCCACATAAAACTTGCTATCGGTCTAGTAAAGTAGTCAATTGCTTAGGGACAATTTCGCAGCTCCCTACCACCAATTTTGCACACTCGCTATACTAACTTTATTGTGTATTTACCGAAAACAGCCCCTAGTTTTTATTTACGTGCTCTTTATTATCTTGCAAACCTATCCAACAACACCTACAAAGTACTTCTAGTTTTATACTTGTTCTAGGTAAAGCGAATGTCAAGCGTGCGTAGAGTTGTATCTTTGGTCGATAGAACTTGAGGGGATATTTGGTCTACATTAAGCTCCTCGTGGTGTTCGACACTCTTGCTTATCGAAAGAGGCTACAATTGATCCCCTATACTTGTGGGTTATCAGGGGCAGCCGTGCCCCCTCCCTACAGGGAGTCCGAATTGGACTAGGGAAGGGGGGCACCCCCCTTTCCTTCTCCTCTCCCTCTCCTTCCTTCCCCCTTCCTCCTCCTAGTTGGACTAGGAAAGGGGGAGTCCTACTCCTACTAGGAGGAGGAGGTCTCCCCCTCCTTGGCGCGCCCCAAGGGCCGGCCGGCCTCCCCCCTTGCTCCTTTATATACGGGGCAGGGGGCACCCTAGAACACACAAGTTGATCATTGATCTCTTAGCCATGTGCGGTGCCCCCCTCCAGCATAATCCACCTCGGTCATATCGTCGTAGTGCTTAGGCGATGCCCTGCACCGGTAGCTTCATCATCACCATCATCACGATGTCGTGCTGATGAAGCTCTCCCTCGACACTCTGCTGGATGCCTGGATCATGAGTTCGTGGGACGTCACCGAGCCGAACGTGAGCAGATCGCGGAGGTGCCATACTTACGATACTATCGATTGATCATGAAGACGTACGACTACATCAACCGAGTTTTCATAACGCTTCCGCTTACGGTCTAGGGGGGTACGTAGACAACACTCTCCCCTCTCATTGCTATGCATCACCATGATCTTGCGTGTGCGTAGGATTTTTTTTGAAATTACTACGTTCCCAAACAGGTGTTGCAATACGTTCATGATTCGCTTACAGTGGGTTGCTAGAGTGATAGAAGCTTAAACCCGAGTAAGGGGGTTGTTACGTATGTGATAAAGGGGACTTGATGCTTTAATGCTATGGTTGGGTTTTACCTTAATGATCTTTAGTAGTTGCGGTTGCTTGCTAGAATTTCAATCATAAGTGCATATCATCCAAGAAGAGAAAGTATGTTAGCTTATGCCTCTCCCTCATATGAAATTGCAATAATGATTACCGATCTTGTTAACAATTGCCTAGGACAATTCCGCACACCGATCCATCATTATTCCACACTCGCTATTTATAATATATAGTAATATATTCTAACTTTATGTTAACAGCACCTACATTTATATTTGAGTTCTCTGGTATCAGGCAAAGTTATCCTCTTCATACCCACAACATAATTTTATTTCTCGTTTCAAGATGGAAGCAAACATTCGGTGTACGTAGAGTTGTATCAGTGGCAGATAGGACTTGAGAGAATATTGATCTTACCTTTAGCTCCTTGTGGGTTCGACACTCCATACTTATAACTTCCACCTTTGGAAATTGCTACGATGATTCCTTGCACTTGGGGATTATCAAGAGCATTCGAGTAGTTGTCCGTTCCTCCGTGGCATACCTTGCCACGACGGAGCCCTTCCAAGCCCAGATCACGATCGCCCACGCCCAGCTCGTGGCGACCTTTTCCAAAGAGATGGCGATATGCTTGCCGAGTATGGTACGATGGATGCCATGGAGCCCCTTCCCCAGGAGATCGTCGGGCACGAGCTGGACATGGAGGAGGCGGCGGAGATCAATGAGCACCAGCTGGATTAGTACTCTTTGTTTTGTTAATTAAGAGTGCTGGTCTTTAATTTTTTAGAGTAATGTTTAGATCATCTAGCTCTGTTTAATTGCTAAACTTGCCCGATTAAGAAGTGTAGGCGTGTTGTAGTCTCCTTTGTATACCCAAATTATGCAATGATGTGGATGACCACTGTAACCAGGGAAATTCAGACCAAAATTTGTACGCTCAAACTCATCACACATGGGGTAAGCTATACAAATTGTTTGTTATGTTCACATATCATACACAGTGCTGAATAAGGGACCGTGTCTAATGACACTTTGCGCGCCAGGTTTTTTTACTGCACCGATCCAAAACTTTTGGCTTCCGCGGAAATATCTACCTCCCTGCCCCTCCTCCTTACCAAAAGCCACATTTCCCCTGTTTCCGTCTTCCTTTCCAAGTTGAAACCTTCACTCGTTTCTTGCAGCTCCACCTCCTCACCGGTGGCCCTCCTTGACGCTACTCGGCCTCGTTGATCCAGGCAGGTAATCCACACCCGACCCCCATCCTCCTCCTCCTTCCACATCCCACATGCCCCGACCGCCGGCGCGACACTTAATAGCTCTATTTGCACAAACATATTCCTTTGTTTATAGCTCTATTTTTCTTTTTAGATGCAGACCTAGTGAAGCAATTACAATTTGATAGTTAATAAAAAGTGAAACAAGTGACTGCAACATGCCAAAGATGTTATGAAAATGCCAACTACGTACACTAAAACCTGTATTTGACAATAATCCAGGTATCACACTGAGTGGCCTAAGCAAGCATTTCTTCCAGCATAATTCCAGGGCATCCAAAAGGGGCACGTGGACGCGTCACAAGATACAGTCGGAGTGTGGCATGCACGCGATGTGGCACAAGACCGGTAATACATTGCCGGTGATGGTCACCGGCCGGCAGGCGGGCAGCAAAAAGGTTCTGGTGCTGCACACCAACAAGAACTTCGACCATCAGAGGACCAATTGGGTGATGCACCAGTACCACCTCGGGGACATGGAGCAAGAGAAGGAGCGGGAGCTGGTCCTCTGCAAGATTTTCTACCAGACGAACACTATGGCCAGGAGTAAAAAGATTATAAGTTAGTTTGGTATTGGTACTTGTACTATCTTGTTGTCTGCAAGTTGGTATTGTTGTTAACGATCTTTTGGTATGAACTTGGCATTTTCTTCCAATCATCATGCCGAGGGTCGACGTGGATATAAAGGTAAATCATTTGTTTTGAAACGAATTTTCAGGCACCTGATTTCTATTTGATGGGTAGCATAAGCACCTGCCGTTCAAATTCCCAATTCTCCATTTTTTTTGAAACAAGTGCATGCACTTATTATCACGATGAAAAAACAATATACCTGTTGCATCCCAGTTATCAGTTTGTACTTGCAGAATTCTCTCGTTTATTGAGCAGGTATATTACTTTTTCAAGTCGAGTAAGTTTCAACTAGGCTATAGACTGCCCAGGCTTGGTTTTGTTTTTAACAGGCCCAGCCCATGACGACAACGGGGCACAAAGATCAGCAGGTATCTACTGGCCTCTGGCCCGCCAACGTTAGTTATATTTTGTCTTACAACATTCGCAGGCAGTTTTTTTACTGAATCAAACACACAGCCCAGTTCTATTTTCCTCTTGAAATGCCATGTGCTACTTCCGTTTTCTAATCTCTACCTATAGTTTTACTAGTTCGTATACACGTATCATTATATTGAAAATACATAAAGTTCCCTTTTCATATTTACATCCTTATTTTTGTTGTTGTTTTCCCTCCCAGCGCTGATTTTTTTACCACTGGTTTTCCCTTAAACCAACTCAATTGTCCCACATCTTATTTTCTTACAAAAACAAAACATTTTTTGGCAAATCAATAAGTTCTTAAAAAATGTTTATCATTTCAGGATTACAACAGTTCGGACTCCACCGAAATATGCAAAATAAGGTTGAACTTTTTGACCGTGGTCCTGGCAGAAAACGGGTTGTAATAAATTACTTAAGAATTAGCAAATGGGCTGCAAATTATTAAAAAAATAGCAAATGGGATCTATGTTGTCTGCCACAGATTTAGAGACTGACTTGTGGGCCTACTAAGTTCATGCTTACACAAGGTTTCACAAGAACTTAGTCAACGATCGACTCTACCAGCGTTAGACTGTTAGATGTCAATCTAGCGGTAATCATGCTTCTTCAGCCTCTGATCTTCCTGCTCCAGCCGTCCAAACCAGCGTCGGCGGAACTGCCTACTCCCGCCTCCCGTGGCCGGCTGTGCTGCCGGGCAGACCTTACGGCCCCATCATACTCGTATCCCTGGCTTCACTACAAAAAAAGGACACTTCCGTGATGATATGTGTTTGTCACAGTAGGTCACGTTTTCTGTCATGCATGTACATCCATGACGATTTTATGACAGAATCAACATAGTCATACTTGTGCTGTCGTAGAAGTGTTCCATGACATTACCAAAATTATCATCATGGAAGTGTCCACTTCCATGACGATTAATCACGCGTCACAGAAGTGCTTTCGTCAAGGGTGACCGACACGTGGCAACCACCGTAACGGGTCGTCGTTAAGCTATCGGGTCTGGTTTTGGATCCGATAACCTGTTAACAACCCGGACCAATGGGTAAGTTCCACGTGTAAAATTCTGATTGGCCGGCGGAAACACGTGTCGGCTCGTCAGTGGGTCAGATAGCTGCCTATGATATGTCGACACGTGCGACGACCCACCACCGGCCCATTTAGCTTACAAAGGCCGGCCCGTTTGACATGATCAAAAGTTAGCGGGCTGGCCCATGAAAAGCCTATTAACGGTCTCTTCACAAATAGCCCATTTTACAGCCCGGTAACTCACGGCCCGTTAGGGCCTACCCGAAATCGGCCCAACAACGTCATGTGGGCCGTCGAATATAACACCAGCCCGTTTCACTTTCGGTCCATGTATGGCCCATGCCATCTTTCGGCCCATATGAGGCCTTCGTATCTTTAGGCCCTTTAAAGGCCCCCAATGACTCTAGCCCAGAATGAACTGTAAATTTCTTTGTACCCGTTAACGGCCCATGATTCACATGGGCCGTTTCCAGCCCGTGTTAGCTTTCGGCCTACTGACGGCCAATACATTCTTGGGCTCCTTTTCGGCCCTCGATTACTTCCGGTCCATTACTGGCATGTTCCTCTAATGGGCCAAATTCGGCCCGTGCCAAGAGTCGGCCCGTTCCTGGCTTGTTAACCTGTTGCGCCGTTTCCAGCCCGTCCTATATTCTGGCCCATTAACGACCCGTTATGCCTATGACAAAATTAAGCATTTGCTGTCCTCCGGCCTGTTAACGGCCCGTTACCGTGTTGGGCCGATACCAATTACACCCGTTTACGGCCCATGTAGACTGATTTATCCGATGGCCCGAGGCCCACCGATTCCACGGCCGTGTTGGAGACCCATTTAAAGACGGCCCGTAGGAGGCCCATGGATCCTACAGCCCGTAGCAGGGTCATGGTTACCACGGTCCATATATGGCCCATGGTTGCTGCGACCACTAGCAAACCAGGGAACAAGAAGACTAGGAAATAAATAAGCCCGAAACTAACGCTAGGCTATTAAGGCGATTGCACAGATTACATCCACTAGGCATCAAAGATCGCCACCAGTGCAAATATAGGGAACACCCTACACTATACAAAAATGGCTTGATGTTTTCTTCAGCCGGTGGCTGCACATTAAGAACAAATTTTGTATTACAACAAAACAAACTACAACTATAAAACTAAAGGAAGGTTGGCATAAAAGTTAACAGTCTGGCAGTTAAATGCACCTCCAGAAGTTCAGAAGCTCAGTTCATTTGACCTGACTGTTATGTTTTCATGTTGTATTGTCTGATGGAGCACCATAACCTTCGCCTTCATTTCTCCTAGGCTCCTGAATAACATAGCAAATGTTTGATAGTCTGGTTTCAAAACCATGCATATCTTGACGACATCGAACAATGCTTGTCCTTGTTTCACAAAGGGTCTCTGTTAGGGAACAGACTTGTGTCTGGAGCGCAGATACAACATTGTTTTGAGCTTGCATATCTTGATCATGAGGCAGTTTGGACGAGGTTGCCTTAACAACCAACCCAGTATTATGCAGGAACGTGCTTTTGGCACTGTTAGTGGACATGTACTGACCCACTGCAGCAAGAGCTGACATTTCAGTTATAGTTGCCTCGCCACCTTCAGAAGGTGGCGGTTCCACCATTTTTTTCCATAGCTTGCTAAAAAGTTGAGTCTTTACATTAGTACCAGAACAGAAGATATTAAGGAGGCAGCAAAACCAAACAAAATAGCCTTGGTCTATATTAGTTGTATTTTATTGCAAAGTACATAATAGAACTAGATTCCAAACATATGACCATGTACCATGGCTAATGTATTGTCTATTTCTTCACATCGTATTGACATCTAAGGATAAAGAGACAAAGTTTATAATATGGTAAGCATAATATGACATCATTCGTATCACAAAACAACTGAGATCAGACAAATAGGCAATTGAAACATTGTGTGGGCAAGTCCAGCACGGAACTAGATTACAGGTCAAGATCAAAGGAACATCACTCCTCTATTTTGAACCTTGTAAGGTGCAATGATACGCTAAGACAATTGTGTATAAAATTGAAAAGAGCTGCAAACCATGCAGTTCAAGACACGAGTCAGAGTAAGTAGTAGTTAAAAGGCATGAGGATTAAGGACTTATAACAGCGGCTTTGACTGGTGTAGTCATGCCCTTCGTCTTGCTGGTGTGACAGTCCTTGAAGATTTCCACATCATTTGGTTCTGGTACTTTTTGGTCCTTGCGGGCTTTCCTTTGCATTTGGAACAAGTCAATATAGATATGATAATATGGTACAACGAAAAGAGTGACACAACAACTAATTACAAGAGCCTCGCAGTGTGCAATATAGCTACGAGATCTTGTCGTCTGTTGGAATTTCACTTTCGTACGGTTGGCCTTGTTCTTTGAATAGTTCACCTACAAGAAATAGATTTGTGTGGCACATGCGTAAATAGGACTTCAACATGTGATCTGATCACACACACACACACACACACACACACACACACATATATATATATATATATATATATATATATATATATATATATATATATATATATATATGTACCTGATACTTCAGATCGGACTAGTGTTTAACGAGGCCTCTCCAGTCTTCATCCGATATATTTTCCACTGGAGATGTTTGGGAAAGTTCTCTGTTAGCCTTGCCTTCAAAGTGAGTTTTCCTCAAGTTGTATCAATACTGTCGCAGAGCAGACTTGAAAACATGGGTGCAAGCTTGTGTGGTTGCATCATATTGGCTATCCAACTTGAACCTCATCTGTTGAAAATTATGGGAGTCTCATTATCAGCAACCTAGAAAGTATTGGACAGAGCAAGACGATATAATTAGTTTCCATACATAACCATACTTATAGATAAATGGTCGAGGAAGGTGTTGAACTGGGTTTCGTCTTTGTCATTCCTGTACTGAATCAATGTTGGGAGGATACGTACATGACACCTAACAGCAACCGCCACCTCTGATACTGACTTGGCTGAGTCTGTAGCATCACATGGCCTTTTTAAACCTGCCTCAAAACGGATCTCCATTCTCCCTCCTCTAAATTTAGTTAACCTATCGAGCATTATCCCTGATGTTTGTTTCCTCTTGCGCCTAGGTGCTAGTCCAAGAACAAACATAGGAAGCGTTAGTGTACATCAAACTGTGAGACTTCATATAAAGAAGCATGCAACTATAACTTGACTCCACCAACTACCTTCTTGCTGTTGAAGCTCACAAAGTTCATCTGATCTTGCCAACTCATCTTGTGTCAAGAGTGCTTCGGAAGTAGTGTCAGGTGGCAAGGGAGCTTGGGAACATGCTGATAGCTGAGTTGACCAACGAGTAAATCGTTCAGCTGGTGGTACTGTGGAAGGTGTTGCAACAACTAGGGCTGTCTCTGCTTGTTTGGTGGCAGCTATTTGCTTCTGTTTGGCTTGTTCTACAGCTCGTGTAGCATGGGATACCCTGTTGGTACAATTTTCCGCTGGACTTTGACCTTCTATTGCACCATCAGTACCAGCAGAATCTGCAGGATTCTTCGGCTTCCCTTTCCCTGTCGTTCTGTGTTGCTTCCTCTTTCTCTATGCCATGTTAAGTCAAGCCGCCAAGAAAAATGAACAACAATTTAGTTCTTCAGAACAAATTGATGCGTGATACAGACGAACTAAACTTTGATGTTAGACAACGGCATGATAGGAGGATGTAATATGTACAAAAAACAGGACGGCATGAGATAACCAGAACTATGATGTGTAAACTAAGCAAAAGACATTTCACTAAATTAGAAGCAATGCAATGGAAGGTAGACACCATATGAAAGATGCTACAAATATCGCTCTGCCAAGTTAACAGTGTCTCATCATAAATGCCGTTTAAACAAATGTCAAGCAGTACAAGAAATAAATCATATGTAAGATGCAAACAACATCACACTACCAAGTTAAAGATCTCTCGTCATTAGTGCCATTGCATATTCACAGCATTGCGTATTCATAGCTTATGATGTGTAAACTAAGGAGAAGGCATTTCAACAAATTAGAAGCAATGAAAGCTAGACACCATATGAAAGATGCAATGAATATCACTCTACCAAGTTAAAACTGTCTTGTCATAAGTGCCATTTCAACAAATTAGAAGTAGTACAAGCTAGAAAAGAATGCGAGATGTAACCTATATCACACTCCCAAGTCAAACATGTCTTATGATAAGTGATTGTTGAAGGTTACACAACAGTAGTACTTTGATGTAAGAACATGGTGTGATAGACAGATATTGTATGTTCTAGAAACAGGAACACGTGTCTTATTCACAAGTACAATGTGTAAAGTAAGAAGATGAAATTCAACAAAATTAGAAGCAATACAAGCTAGACATCATACATAACATGCAACCACATATAACAGTGCCAAGTTAGAGGGAGCACCTATGATGGTGCACTAGGGGAGACGTGCTCATCATCAACACAGTTACGTTGAGTGTCTATGCATGTGTTGTCTTGGAAATCATCTTGGGGGGATGGAGGAGTAGAATCTGTAGAGGCCCTCCGTTTGGAAGGAGCACCATCATCTGCTGCCTTGCTAACTTCCTTCCGCCTTATTGATTTTGAATTGTCAAGTAAAACCGACAAGAAAAAGCAATAAAATTCACTGTTTAGAACTCATTCGTGCATGATACTGACAATCACTAATTTGATGTAAGGCAAACACATGATTCCAGGATGGAATAATACGAAAAACAGGATGGCATGGCATATTCACAACTGTTTGTGTAAACTAAGCAGAAACCATTTCAACAAATAAGAAGCAATGCAAGCTAGACACCACATGAAAGATGCAACCAATATGACTCTGCCTAGTTAAAAGCGTCCCATCATAAATGGCATTTCGAAAAATTAGAAGCAGTGCATGCTATAAATCATATGAAAAATGCAACTAATATCACACTGCATATACTAAAGGTGTCTCGTCATATTGATTTAGGCGGGATACAAAAAAACAATAGTTTTATGTAAGGACATGCTTAATAGACAGATGTACTATGTACTTAAAACAGGAAGGCATGTCACATTAACAGGTATAATGTATAAACTAAGCAGAATAGCACATGCAATTCAACCAGATTGGAAGAATTACAATCTAGACACCATATGCAACATGCAACCACATATCACTCTACCAAGTTAGAGCAAGCACCTGCGATGCTAGTGTAGGGGAAATGCGGTAATCAACTATAGAGCTATGTTCACTATCTTCATCTAGCCTTGTTTTTTCTTGAGAATCATGTGGGGAGGCTGACGCTGCAATCTTTCAATGAGGATATTTTCTCACAGTAGTCCACTTGCCTAACTGCCTCATCATAAGTGATTGATGAGGGATACACAAGAACGTTAGTTTGATGTAAGAACATGGTTAATAGACAGATGTACTAGTATGTACGAAAAACAGGAAGGCATGTCATATTCAAAGGTATAGTGTGTAAGCTAAGTAGATGCAATTTAACCAAATTGGAAGCAATACAAGCTAGACATCCGGCTGGAGTGGTGTCGTGGTTTTCTCACGGCAGATGTCCTCATGAAAGGACTTAGTCGTGGAGCCATCGCTACGGGTTAACTTGAAAGGGGTTAAAGCGGACGCGAAGACACAAGAGTTATACTAGTTCGGCCCCTTCGATGAAGGTAAAAGCCTACGTCTAGTTTGTGATGGGATTGATGTGGTCTCGATGACTAGGGAGCAAATAAGCTTCGCCTAGGCCTCGAGTTGTTGTTGTTTCTTTCTCTTGAACCACCCCGGGTCGTCCCCTTATATACACGGGTGAGCCCGTCGGTTCAGAGAGTCCCAATCTCCGGTTCATACTCGTATCCGGGTTGGTCTCTCTCTATTCCTAACTTACAGTACAAGTTTACATACCAGGCCGGTTTACGGCTACAGGTTCTAAACCGACTACGGGCCTTGGGCCCTTACTTTCATGCTTGGGCTTTTACACCGTTGAACTACTGATGAAGTTAACCCGGCCCGGATAGGACGGTTTATGCCCAGTAGTAATATGCCCAACATTAGGCCCCAGATTAATTTGAACAGGTTCATGTCAATACTTGATAAAAAATCTTCGAGTTCAATATCTTCTTGTAATTGTTGAACCGTCGTGATATCCCCTTCTCTGGTTGCTGTAAACCGCCGTGACGTCATCTTCGGAGCACCGTAACGGTCCATCATGACATCACCTCTGCATAAAAAGGATCAAAAAGATTCCCTTCTCATTAATGATTATCTCGAAAATCGAGGCGACATGCGCGCCCACTCGGCCGCTTCAGATGCCTTGATTCTCGCGCCTGCCTTTCACTCCTTCCCTTATAAATAAAGCCTGAGGGCCCCCTTTTCTCTTCCTCTTCTGCATCTTCTTCTTCCTCGCGACGACCTCAGCTCTGAAGCTCCGCCGCCGTCCGCGACCTTCGAGAACCGCACCAACCAAGGCCGCTGCATCAACCTGAGTTAGATCGGAGACTCATCGCTCCCCTCCGCCACAATCTGTAGCGGTAAACTTCTTCTGTTCTTTGCCTTTAGATCTGCATTAAGTTTTTGCAAGCTCATCCGCAATCCTCCATTTTTCCTCTTCTTCCTACCTTCTGCCGTGGTAGTTTTAATCCAAAAACAGTATAGATCTCTTGCGGTAGTCATTCCGCATCTGTTTTTAATACTAGCAGCCCTTCCTTTTCTTCTGGTAGAGTATACATCCTTCTCTGTTTTTCTTGAACGCCTTTTAAAGAACGCAGTAAAAACTGTCTTATAGATGCGCGGTAGATCCAAATAGATTTGACCATTGTGTGAAACCTGTTTCTGTCAACACTTAGCAGAGAACTTGAATCTGGGCCTTTCTGCCTATGGGCGGTTTGATCCTTGATAGCCAATCCGCCATATGTCATTAGCCCTCTCTTAAACCGCCAACTGTACCTTGCATTGTAATTTCACCGGTTTAACACTGAATTTTTCGCTTACAAACCGTAGATAGTGAACCGGCACCTGTTTGATTTTCTTTCAGCTCCCCCCTTCCGGAATGGCGAAACAATTTTCTTCTTGCAATTGGGTTCCGTCCCGGATTACGGAAACACAGCTCAACGGCTACGTCAGCACTGGCGCTTTAGCCTCAAAAAATGTTCTCCACTGGCGTGTTCCGGAATCGGAATGTCCGCCGGAACCTCAAGAAGGAGAGGTGATTGTTTTTATGCAACATCTAGACCGGGGATTCAGCCCGCCCGGATCAAAAATTTTCCGGGATGTCCTCGCAAGCTTCCAACTCCATCCACAAGATATTGGTCCGAACTCTGTGTCCAATATATGCAACTTTCAAGTCTCCTGCGAAGTCTATCTTCAAGAAGAACCAACCGTGGAGTTATTCCGAGATTTCTTTCATTTGAACCGCCGTACAGAGTTCTCGGACGGTCCTAACACAGAACTTGGTGGCGTTTCAATCCAAAAAAGGAAAGAAGTGGACTTTCCTCACGCCAAACATCATAGCCATCCGAAAGATTGGAATCAAACCTGGTTCTATTGCTGGAACACTGCTCCTAACGGAGAAAATCCCTTGCCGGGTTATCTCCCTCACCGGATTAGCAACAACCACCCATTGCCTTTGTGCTTGACTTCCGCAGAACGGAAGAACTTTGCACCCGAAATTATCAAGCTCCGGGCTCTGATGGCCAACGGCTTAACTGGTATTGACCTTGTCCGCTGTAGGGTTTCTTGGGGCATCTTGCCATTAAGCCGCCACCCCGGATTGATGCACGAATACACCGGTGACGCTAAAGATCCTCAACGACATCACGAGCTATCAATAACGAGCTTGAAGTTGCCGAGACAAAGGAAGAAAATGCTCGATGAACCGATCTCCACGCAGCCAAACCGGTTGGCCCGTTCTGCGTCTCAAAAAACCGCCATGTAAGGTTCCTCTCATTGCTCTACTGATTTTGATTCCATATTGATTGTATTAATCTCTTATTAATTCTCAGGCTAACAGCTCCTTTTGGAAACGAACGAAACCGGCCCGAGTTCCTCGTGTAAAGACCAAGACCACCAAGAAAGCTGGCAAGAGGAAAACCACCGAGTCTTCTGAACCGCCGGAGGATGAGGAATCAGATGCTGAGGTAGAGCTTGACTTACTTTGTTCTTTTTTTCATTCATTTTACTGACAGTTACCATTCCCAGGATGACGCTGAGGCCAGCCATGCAGAACCTGTTGAGGTAATCCTTCTTTCTTCCGATTCTGATCTTGTACCGGTTAAAAGAATTCGCCCCACAGTCCGGAAAGTGAAACAATCTCACTCTTGTGCTCATTTGAATCCAAAACTTTCTTTGAAGACACAACAAACTGAAGAACGGTGTACGACCCGGCATAGCGGTCAACAAATTACGTCATCCGGTTTAGCTGACACACCAACCCGGAAACGTCGTCCAGAGGTGACTTGTTCTCCTGAAAAGCGTTATCCTTTGAAAGGTTTCTTCCGATGCCCTCTCAATCCGTCTGACCCGAATTATCAGGCTTCTTCCAACTCGTCTGGCGGTTCATCAACCACTCAGCTGCCTCCTCTCAAAGTTGCTGCTGGGTAAGCATATTACTTCTTAATTTGTTCCTTGTATTTGTCGGTTTATCATATTCTAACCCTTGATGTTGTAGCACCAAGGCTCGTCTTAGTAAAAAGGCCAAGACCTCGACCCTC